>CM061257.1:97822500-98422500 GCA_030848825.1 Tadarida brasiliensis | reverse complement strand
TGCCATTTATTTACCAGGCACTGTGCTGGGTTCCAGAGAAACCGAAATTAAATTCCTGGCCTGGAAAAGATTACAAATTTAGAAAGGAGACAACCAATCTATACAACAAATTACACTAGATTGTGAAAAAGTTATCCTGGACGTGTAAACACAATACAATAGGAACTCAAAAAAGGGGTGCTTGGGTCTGCTTCATGAGCCTGGGTGGCAAATTCTTGTAATTGGGCAGCTCCTCTGAGGGCATAAACTCTCAGGGAGCATTATTTAAGTGGTCATGACAGCCAGGCTATCATACCTGCTAATGTAGCATAACTAGTATTTGACATTGAACATTTGGAAGCAAAATTGTGACCCAAGTTAGAAGGTTCAAATGTACCGGCATAGTTGACATTTCACAATCTTATTTTCAAACCATTCTTTTGTCAATGACTTGTTTATTACCATACTATTAATCAGAATTAAACTTTTTAGGAACAGTGATTCCTACTCAGGAACTTTCTGAAACATGCATAACTAACATCTAGTTATATAATTTCTTGATGATGACAGGGTATTTCCAAATTTATGTATTATAAAATAAGGATATTGCTAGAGGACCTGGAAAGTTCATACCCTATGTTCTTCTCTGAAATTCCCCTGTTCTTTGTTCTAATTAGGAACTTTGTGTATCTTTACTTATTTTAATTATTCTATCTATTTGTTAAATCCAACCCGTAATTATAACATTGCCTAATTAGCTAGAATCCTAATTTTCAAATGCTGGAATTCCTAAGATTATCAAACCTAAGGCAGGCGACTCAGACCCTAAACTTGCTTCTATTTTGTTAAGTTTCCACTTGAGATTTAAGATTGCAATTCAACTTTTCTCTGCCTCAACCTCAGTTTGATCATACTTTTTAATAACTTTAAGAAGTTGAAGTTAAATAGTATTTGTGGACAGGGTATCTTTTAATCCCTCCCATTCTGTTTACTTCCTGCTTCTCACCAGTCACCCTTTCTATTTTAAACAAGTAGTTTAATGAATATGAGGCATTTCAGGGATTAGTGTTCTAGATTCAGGAAGGAAGACACAGTTAAAAACCGCTGCCACTCAACCAGGGCAAAATTGCTAGCTGCTCTGCCAGTCACTGCATTGCGCGCCTGACTCCTCCCTGCTGACAGCGGATCCAGCTCGGGCAGGAGCGCATTGCACATTTTGTTACTGCCTGGAGGCTGAGAGAGAGTCCTGGCTGGGTGCAGCCTTCAGATACAGAGTGCCACGAGCGCACGGAGCCGTGCACCCAGCCCCAAAGATGACAAAAGAGTCGCTGCTAAGGGACAAACGCTCTAGGAACAGCCTTCAGCCATCCTAGAAGCTCTTAGACACCCTTTATTTGGTGCCTCCACTGAAAGGCTCTTCTAGTTTTCGGCCGCCGGGACAACTTCAGAGAACGAGGCAAGTTGGGTGGCTACTTAAATCCTTTTCGAGAGTAAGGTCCTGGAGGGTGGCAAAGACCCAAACTGTAGCCTCAGCCGGATGATATCAAGGGACTCTGCTGGGAGTGTTAACTTTCGTGGCCTCAGACCCACAACCCGTGTGCATGTTATCGTGCATCTGGTTCCAGGTGCGTTCGCTCAGCTTTTGGCAGAAACTCCCCCAGTTGACAAGGGCGGGGAATTAGGTACGGTAGGCCTGGCCCCTTTGATCCCTTAACAGCAACTTCTCAGTACACGGCCGTGAAGGGCTGTTGTCTGCTTTGTAGGCGAGAAGAACCTTTGGCTCACCGAAGCAGGCTCCCTCACAGGACCTTGTGATGGGAGTGAAATCCAAGGACCCTGACAGCTGGTACCCATCCCCATTCCTTCTCCTTCCCATAGGAGCGTGAAAAATCAACCCTCCCGCACGGTCTACTCCTCTCATCCTTCTAACTGTCTAGCGCAGCTTTTGAAGGCATCAAATGCATCCTCCAACTTTGGGTAAAGAGAGTGCCCAACTCCCGCTCTCCCACCGCCCCAATGGTGTTAATCTATTTCCTTTGGTCGCCACGAAAGTCGGCGTCGGTCCGTAGTATCCCCGCCCCAACCGGGAAGCGAGCGCCCCCGGCTGTTCACAGCAGCCCCTCCGCGTCCGTTTTCCCGGAGCTCAATTTCTAGCTCGTCGCAGGATCCAGCTGCGGTTCCAACGGGTCCCTCGCCTTTCGAGGCACACGCGCGCGTGCACACACACGCTCACACTCTTGTTCACACTCCGGCGTCCTCGCTCCCTTCACCCCACCCTCCGTACCGCTCCTCTGCCGGGTGGGGGGTGGGGTGACGTCAGGACTGCAGTCCCGAGGAGAGCGGCTGGAGAGGGCTGCGCGCTCCTCGCCTGGAAAGCTGGAGGCTCACTGGGGCTGCCACCGCTTCCGTGCTCCTCCCTCTCCTCTGCACCCGCTGTCACGCTGCCCGCCCGCGGGGGTGCATCGCAAGCCTCCAGGTGAATTGAAAGTCGTTGCTGGGGGAGGACAGAGAGGGTGCTGCAGTCCTGGCATGCACTGAAACTGCAACTCGGACAGAAACCACCCGGCGGAGGCGCCCGGCGCGCGGCGCCGAGCGCAGCATCCCCGGGCTGGTGGAGGCGGCTACTGCTCAGCTCGCGGCCGCGCGCGGTGGCCGGACCTCGGCCCTGGGACTCCGAACCTGGGCGCGCTCGCTGGGAGAGGCCCCCGGTTTTGCGGATTTCGCAGCTGCGGGGGTGTGGGGAATGCGAGCTTGGTGGTTCCAGGTCGCCGCGAAGCAGCTGCCTGTGGGAGAGCGAGGAGAGGCGAGGGGGCGGCAGCGTCGGCCAGAAGTAAGTGCAGCAGAAGTTTGCGTCGGTTTTCTCGCCGCTCCCCCTGAGCGAGTGGGAGGCACTTGTCCTCCCGTGGTTCCCGGAGGCTATGGAGGGCAGACTTACTAGGGAGCCTCGCTAGGAAGAGAAAGTGAGAGTTAGGAGAGGGGCAAGGACCAGGAGGGCGAAGGCAGGGCGAGATCCCGGTGGGACGAGGGGGTGACGAAGGAGGAGACCCCCAACTGCCGTAAGGGGCGAGACCCTGGGGATCTCAGAGAGGAAGGATTGGGGGAGACTGAAGGTGGAAGTAGTCACGCCTATTCTGGTGACCTTGGCGCGCCCCCCTGGAACGGCGAGCCAGGAGCTTCTGAGAGGCTAGGAGCGGGTGAATATTGTGTGGCTTCCCACTCGGGGCTGCGCCGAGGGCGTCGCGCTTCCGGGCGCTGGAGGGCTGGGGACAAGAGGAGAGAGAAGCCGGCCGAGTCAGCGACGCTGGGGTGGGGACGCCGGATTGTCCAGACGCAGGGCTTCAGAGTGGGAGGTTAGGATCCTCAGAGACGCTCCAGCCTCCGCGGAGGAGACAGCGGTTCAGGGAGGAGGCGGTGTGACGCTTCGGGTCGCTACAGTTGCTGTTGGACGCCTTTGGAGCCTCGGTGGCTAATTCTTGTAACTGGGCGGCTCCTCTGAGGGTGACAGCACTCGGGGAGCAGGCTGAGCGGCGGCGGCGGGCCTCCCGGTTGCCCTCCGAACCCGCTGCCCTCCCCGCGCCGCCTGGGGTCCCCGGAGTCGTCGGGCTGTTCCCGCGGCCGGGCCAGGCGACACCCGCTTGCTTAAGAGACCCTTGGCTTTCTACTCACTTTTTCTCCGGGCACGTACAGCTCCTCCAGGCTCCCTTTTCTTTAACCGGAGTCCTGAGTAGGTTTTGTCCTTTAACTGACCAAACTTCTAATAGGAGGAAAAAAAGTTCATGGACGCTGCGCTCCTTCTAGGAGCAGAGCCCACGGAGGGCAGGCGAGGGCGGCGCGGACCAGCTCGCCCACCTTCGTCTCCTCTGGGGAGAGTTCTCAGGGAATCTGCATTAACTATGATGAGCTTATTCGGGAAGGCATCTTCCGGAGTAGCACTGTCTGCGACTAGGAAACCTAGGAAACTGGAATCCCACTCCGCTTCTGATATCAAGGGTATACTTTGCGGGGAGAGGGAGATAATTAAATCTCATTTTTTAAAAGTCATGTATGATGCATACTGATTACCCAATTTGATTTACTCAGGTTTATTCATTTATTCATGCAAAACACTGTATGGGGTCCAATATGTGCCAGGCATTGTGTTAGATAAGCTATTTTCAACCGATGTGCCGCAGAATTTTTAAAACATGCAATGCCTGACTATTTAGTCAGGGGCACTGATCTCTTCTCTCTTTAGACTGTCAAAAAAAAAAAAAAAAAAAAAAAAAAGTCCTGTCCGTGTGGCTCAGTTGTTGAGCATTGACCCGTGCACCAAGAGAGGTCGCTGGTTGGATTCCAGTCAGGACACATGCCCAGGTTGTGGGCTCCATCCCCTGTGGAGGGCATGCAGGAGGCGGCCAATCAGTGTTCTCTCATCCATGTTTCTATCTCTCTCCCTCTCCTTTCCTTTCTCTAAAATCAATAAAGGAAAAAAAAATTTTTTTAAAAGACAATAGCCAACATAACAATAGCCATCCAGAGTGAATGAACCAAAATTATACTTATTTTTTGTCAGATTGGCAAAAAATATATTTTTTGGTGTGCCACAGAATTTTAGTAATTAGTTTATGTGTGCCATAAGATGAAAAAGATTGAAAATCGCTGTGAGATATGTGCTGGGGCAATAGAAACAATTGATGTATGATCAGGGAGCTTACAGTCTGTAAGAGAAGTGGTCTGGAAAGAAGAAGGGAAAAATATATGTCCTACAGGAAAAGGTAGCTACTACTTGTTTATTGTTTGTTTGTTTTATCACAGTGACTCACTCCCAGCTCATTAACTGTGGGGCTCAACATCTGCTAGATTTGTCCTCCCTGAAGGCAGGGACACTATTATTCATCTTTGATGGTTGGAGGTCAACACTGTGCCAGGCACATAGTAGGTCATCAATAAGGTCTGTTAGATGAATGGATGAATTACTCACAGTAAAAATGTCTTAAAGAAAGGTATCATGCCATATTAGGGGAACATGTAAAGAAAGAGAATGAGTTGGAAATGTAACTTTTAAAAAATTTTGATTTTAGAGAGATAAAGGAAGAGAAAGAGAAACATCAATTTGTTGTTCCACTTATTCATGCATTCATTGGTTGATTCTTATATGTGCCCTGACTGGGGATTGAATGCACAATCTTAGGAACAATGCTTTAACCAACTGAGCCACCCGGCCAGGGCCAGAAAGAGAATGAGTTGGAAGGGAAGGAAATAAAGGGAGCTACAGAGGGCAAGAGAGAAAAGAAGGTAGGGTTCATAAGCATTTGAAAGTATATCTTCTTTAACAAACATGTTTGTTTGCCATTTTCTTGCAATGGAAATGAGCAGCACCCAACTCATTTCTCTTGGAAATTCATGAATCTCTGTGGATATTTAAATGATAACTTTTTTAGAGTAGGATCTTAATTTACAATATGGAGTTCATAATGCCATACTCATGGAGATATATTGATAATATGGTGATTGCATGTTTCTAGGAGAGTGGAACTAGTTGGTGAAAAAATACTTTAGAATTACCAAAATAATTTCTTCCAACAGCTCATAATATTTTGCTACTTAATGTACTTGTTTTTACCCCTGTACTTTAAAGTTAAAGTTAACTATATATAACTTAAACTTTATTAATACACATAGATTTTACCAATGAATATTAAACACATATATGCAAGACTTTCTTTGGTTTAATTGAATCCAAGTTACCATTGCACTCAGGTAGAAGGTGGTAAGTTCCAAGGTGAGTGATAAAACTTTTCTCCCCATTACTCTAATTTTATTGCTTTTACCAGAATACTACAGCTTCATAGGTTTTTCTTACGTGTACAATAGAGCTACTTGTTTTTAAAATCAGTATTTATCAATGGTAACAATAATTCAGTGATTTGAGTCAAAGTTTACAGGCAGTAATCCTGGATTTACTTTTTGGAACCTTCTCAATACTAGAATGGTCTAGTATTTCTGTAAATCTCATTTTCTGTTAAAAATGAGATTTTACTTAAATGATTTAATTAGGCATTTAAAGTCAGAATGTGTCCATTCTAGAGACCATTTCATTAATTTAAGATACCAACACTGACAAGCAATTTGTAATTAACAAACAGAATAAAACGCATATTTTCCATTATTATATATTTTGCCAGTGTTTTAGAACATTATTCAGAGTTCTAGGGAGAGTATTGTATTTGTGGACAATGTATGGTGATTAAAAATCATATTTTTAATGTAAATAAGTACTACAAAAGGTAGCTAAGCTTTAGGATTCTTTAACTAAACACTGAAGTGTTTCTTCTGTCATGGATATTTGATTTGGATTATCACCAGAATTACACTGTTAGACAAGTGACTATTTGGATGAATCTCGCAGCTTTGACAAGGAATCATTGTAGAGGGAAGAACTTTATTTTGGACATATATAGTCAGGGTACCGAAATGCTGAGGTAGGTAATAGGAGGGTGGGGTCATAGATTACTGACCTAAAAATTATCTGGCCTCATTTTTGCAGATGAGAAAATTGTGGCCTAGAAACATGAAGGATCTAAATTTCTCAGGATCACATTCAAATGCACAAAATAGTTGCATATATTGTCCATTCTAGGCTTGATAGGAAATCTTGCCCTCAGGGCACCTAAATACAGTGGCAATTTAAGGGATCTGCTATCCTTGGATTTCCTCTTTTTTCTCATTCTCTCCAGCTTACCCCCACCCCCTGGCCCCATCTCAGAGAGGGGTCCTACCTGCTGACCCCTGCTCTCACTGCACTGCTGCTTCAGGTCCTTCACAGGGTAGAGCACCAAAGGACTCCCAGACTGACATACCGGTCTAGGCCTAGGCAGAACTGTGAAATAAGTGATGTTTGAATCAGGCGGCCCCCACATCTTCTTTCCTACATTATGATGCCAATGTGCACCGCACAATCATAGTTTCAGAGCCAAAAGGGGCTTTAGAGATAATCTGGTCTCTCTAAATAGATCATCTTATAGTTGAGGGAACTCAGCCCCAGGAAGGTCCTGTGACAGTCATATTATAGCCATTGTGCAAGAAATTCATGAACTGAGTTCTGATTCTCTTTTTCTGCTGGTTCTGTCTCTACATGATGCTGGCTGGCATTCCATCACCCCATCAAGGTAAGATGTGGGTTCTGGAGGGAGACAACTTGTGTTTACTTTCCAACCCTGTGTCTCCTCAGCTATGCAACCATGAGCAAGTTGCCTAAGTTGTCCAACACCTTTGTTTATTTATTTGTAAATTTTTGTTTTGCTTTGTTTATAGGTTATGATCTATATATAGGTTTAGATGTGTTTGCATAATTATTTATCTATTGTTTCCCCCTCTAGATTGTAAGTTTTATAAGGAAAGGAGTCAAGTATCTCTTTGCTCACTGCATGTCCCAAGAACTAGCACACTGTTTGACACAGAGTGGACCCTCAGTAAACATTTGGTGAATGAAGGAATGAATGAATGAATGGATAAGTGACTGAGGATAATAATGATTGAGTGAAGGAAGCATCACTAACGTAGAATTGGAATTCTTAATATGAGCGCCATATCTTTCTAAAGATTCTAAAACTATAATACTGTTCCCTTTGCCAACATCCTGGATAGATGAGACCCTGATATGCCCCTTCTCCAAACCTACTTCTCCCATTTACTCCTTTCTCTCAGCAGGTGGCAGCTCCATTTTTCTGGTTGCTTGGGCCAAAAACCTTGGCGTCAACCTTGACTCCTCTTCCTCTCACAGCCAGCATGTAATGCATTCATAAATCATACAGCTGTGCCGTCAGGATACATTCAAAATCTGACCAGTTCTCACCACCTCCCTTGCTACCAGCCTAGACTATGTCTCCATCATTTCTCACCTGGATGGTTGCAGTGGCCTTCTAACTTCTCCCTGTGCTGCCGTCCTTGCCCCACCCCAGAGTCTAGGTTCAACACACAGAACAATGCTAACACATAAGTCAGGTCAAACTACTCCTCTGCTGACATTTACATCTTCCCATCTTACTCTTACATTCCATCTTACATCTTCCCATCTCTCAGAGTAAAAGAAAAAGTCCTTACAATTAACTTAATTAAACTCATAAGGCTTACACTACCTATGCCCTCTATCATTTCTGACTTCTCCCCTCATCTCCCCAGTCACCGTGCTTCTGTCTCACTGATGTCCTTCCTGTTCCCACAATACAACACATATGCTTTCTCCTAAGCAACGTTGAACTTGGTCTGGAATGCTCATCCCCAAATACCTGCTTGATTCTCTTCACTCCCTTCAAATTTTTTCTTAAATTCCCCTTCTCAGTGAGACCTGTCTCGGCTACTCTATTTAAGATTACTCCTCTCTTTTGTCCCCCTTTCTGCACTAATACCCATTTTAGCTCGTGTGACTATAAATACTATATATACTACTCAGGCAAGCTTTGTGTTTCTCTGTGTGCCTGGCACATAATACGTAGTTAATTAGTATAAGACATTATTGTTATGGTGTCATCTCTGGTCTCCTGGACTTTTTGTTCCTCTTTGACCAGGATTGTGGTCAGAGGCAGAATTCTTTCAGGATCCTTAGCTCTTATTTTGGAAATGACCTTGAAGGAGTCCCAATGGTTGTTTACATCTGCTGCTAGAAATAATTAGGAAATAAAATGCAGTTATCTCTTCAAGATATGGCCTTATTTCTTCCATGAAATACCTTCTGACCTGGGGCTTCTGGGAGGCTGCTGCTATAAGCTCCATCCTCAGGGTGAGAGAATCACATTCTGTCATGCTATCCATGCATGTCCTCCTTGGACAGGGCGAGTCTTCTTCCCCTAAGGGATCACAATGTGTTTCTTATACAGCAGTGGAAGCTACAAGAGTGACATTCTAGGTGCCAAAAGTGGAGATCAGTGCAAACTGGGAAACAGCTGTTTCTGGAGCATTAGTTCTTAATGGCGCCATCTAGTCAAGCCAGGGCTAAGAACAGAGACGTGAGAGCGAATTGAGAAAGACCTTCTAGGTCAGCTAGCGGACCATCCAGCTTAGCATTTCACTGCGTTGCTTTTCTCTTCTTGGGGGATTTGCTTCTTGTTTATCTTAACATGACTGTTCTCTTTGGTTGCCTCTAAATTTTAGCTAAGGAGGAGTTATGAGGCCTTACGAACTAACAGTTATTAAAACGACCCTGTGAGGCCAGGCTGTACCTGTTTAAATACACTGTTGGCTGAGCTGATAGGATTTTTAATGGTTCTACCAGGATATTGTGAGTCAATATTGTGCTTATGTGTTCAAAGTGGGCACACTGTTACATTTCTATGAAATTACCATAGCTCATAATTCCTACTAGCTCAGAGCAATCACTTTACAAGTTGACTCAACAGACAGTATTTCAGTCCTGAGTATTCATAATGGTTTTGCTTTAACAGAGAAAAGTGTTATGTTGTACCCATTTTTTTTTTTTTTTGCTCTAGAAATAGACAGAGAGCCTTGGGTTTAGCACTTGTAGGTTACCAGTTCTGTTCTTAGCATGCTCTATGACCTTGTCCAATTTGCATTAGTTTAGAGTAGCTGTTCTGCAGCCAGGAAACGTTACTACAGCAGCAAAATGGGGCCAACAACCTTGAAGTATAGCCGTGATAAATCCTTTTCCTTATAACTATAGGAGATGCAGCCACAGCACCTCTCCAGGAGAGACTGTGTGTGTGTGTGTGTGTGTGTGTGTGTGTGTGTGTGTGTGTATGTGTTGTGTGGGTGGTTATGGATTCTAAGATAAAAACCCAAACTATTATAACAATGAAAAGAAAGCTTTTAGCTTTCAAACAACTGGTGCACATATACTTTTCTTTGGCCTGACTTACATACACACTTTTTTTTTTTTCATAAATAGGTTGTTTGGAACTTTTCTTCTCATAGAAACAATGTTTCATGTGGAATTTAGGTTCTCAGCTGCCTTGGGAAAAGCCTATTTAATTATTTGTTGAGTATTTAAAAATGATACTGCAGTTTGCTTCTTTGTATGAGAAAATCAGTATTAATTTCTAATGAATACAATCCTAATTTCCATTATGTTACATCATGAAGATCTACGTTGGCGTTTTTGTAACTAATCTCTCCCTTGACTCCTTACTCTATTGGTTTATTCAATAGATTAGGAGAATTATTATATATATATATATTATATAAGAAAATATTATATATTATATACATTATTATTCTAAATAAACAATATTGGATCTCCTTTATTTACCAGCTTTTAAAAACAAGTTTATAAAATCATTTGAAATTGATACAGAAAATGCATAGCCAACATTAAGCATGTAGACATTGTTGAGAATTAAGACTTGTGCATGGCAATTCTCAGTGTCACTCATGGTTTTGGAGGGAATGAGATACTCTACCAGTCTCCCACCCTGAGGCCTCTGCTGTGACCCCGTTCTGGGATAAGAATACTTAGCTTATTGGAAACACGCTGAGTTCTGATGCCAGTTTTCTCAGTCGCACCTGTGTCCTTTGCTCACCAGATCCCTAAGATTGGACGCTGACATCTAGGACCCCTTTGTAGAAAACACAGAACAGTTATCCTTTCCTCTCTATTTTGTCCTTCTTCCCTCGGTTCTGCCTTCTTCATCGCCTCTCCTTCCTTTCAGCCTGGTCCTCTGGTTAAACCCCAGCATTCTGGTTCAAGTGCCTTTCTGCAAAGCGTGACCCGCCCTCCCTCTAGTGGTGATTAGAAAATCTTCCCCTCCATTGCCTTCCCCTGCCCCTAGCTTGATGAGATATAATTGACATGTAACACTGTGTAAGTTTAAAGTGTTGATTTGATATACTTGAAAATGATAACCACCATAGCATTAGCTAATACCTCAATCATGTCACATGATTACCATTTCTTTTTTGTGGTGAGAACATTTAAGATCTACTTTCTTAGCCAATGCCAGGAGCCTGTTTCACCTGCTACACACAGTCCTGGCAGTGGGCTGGGCCCTTTCCCTCACAGCAGGGTCCAGAGACCTGGGAGTGGGAGATTTTCCTGGTTGTCTGTCACTCATGTATAGACTGGATGTCTCAGCAGAGTATGGACAAGGGGAGGGAGAATCTGAGACAGTCACTGTGAGATTCTGTGAGATATACTTCCCTTTCTATTTCTAGCTTTCAACCATGGTGTCCCATGTACACATTTCTTGTGGACCCAAAAGCAGGTCCAAAGTTTCTTCCCTACCCTCTGATTTCTGAAAAATAGAGGGGTAAGAAGATTTTCAGAAGGGTTTCATTTAGAGGTGTGCTGGCTCTCTGGAAGAGGAAAAAGCCCTGATATGTAGTGTTTGCTGATTTGTGTGTTGTAAATATTTGTACTAATAGCAAATTTCAGCATGACATCATTGGCTTGCAAAGCTCTTGAACATTTAACAATTGGCTCTCATGAATCTGGACAAGCTGGCTCCACACTCGAATCTTTATTGTGAACAATAATATAAAACAAAGGATATAAGTTTTCCTCTTGTTTTTTCCCCTCTCCTACCTACCCCCTTTGCCTTTTTCACTCAGTGAATCACAGAAAAAAAATGTATAAACATCATAAATGTATAAATGTACATATGTTAGCAAATTTGTTCTATAAAGATCCAGATAGTAAATAAATATTTTAGAGTTTCAGTTCACATTTGGTTTTGGTCACAGATTAAAAAAAAATAACTCTGAAAATTTGAAAACTTCTTAACTAAAGGGCAACACAAAAACAAATAACAGGCTGAGGGTTACATTGGGCTGGTGGGTTATACTTTGCTGACCCTTGGATTAGATGATCAGGATAGGTCTTTAGAAATACAAATTTCATAAATTTGAAGTTTACAATTTACATATTTATATATAATATGTTATATTATCTATAATGTAGCATATATAATATTATGTGTTTATTTCAGAGAAAAAGTCCAGGCTTAGTGAGGTTACCCTGAGCATTTCACTGAGGACCCACGCTTGGGTCTTGGTTGGAAGAATGAGGCCTTTGGGAGTTGGGGGTGGGAGGAGATGAGGACGCTGAGGGTGGTGATCTCAGCAGTGAATTAGGAAAATCATGGCCTCAAGGCATCTTTTTTCTTTCTTTTTTAAAAAAGCTTTATTGAAATATAATTTACATATTAAATTCATCTGTTTAAAGTATAATTTTTAAAATCATTTTTTATTTTCGATTGCAGTTGACATACATCATTATATTAGTTTCAGATGTACACCCCAGTGACCAGACATTACATAACTTAATAATGATCACCCTAATAAATCTCAGCACAATGCATAGTTATTAGAATATTATTGACTATATTCCCTATGCTGTATTTTACATCCCCATGACTGTTCTGTAACAATCAATTAATCCCTTCACCTTTTTCTCCCATCCTCCAAACCCCCTCCCATTTGACGGTCAAAAGTTCTCTGTATCTGAATCTGTTTCTGTTCTGCTTGTTCATTTGGTTTATAAATTCAATTGTTCATAGATTTGTATTTATTGCCATTTTATTGTTCATATTTTCTCCTTCTCTTCTTCCTCCTCCTCCTCCTCCTCCTCCTCCTCCTCCTTCTTCTTCCTCTTCTCAAAGAAGACCCTTTAACATTTCATATAATACTGGTTTGGTGGTGATGAACTCCTTTAGTTTTTTATTGTCTTAGAAACTCTTCATATGTCCATTGATTCTAAATGATAGCTTTGCAGGATAGAGTAATCTTGGCTGTAGGTTTTTGCTTTTCTTCATTTTGAATATTCTTGCCACTCCTTTCTGGCCTGCAAAGTTTCTTTTAAAAAATCAGCTGACAGTCTTATGGGAGCTCCCTTGTAGGTAACTAACTGCTTTTCTGTTGCTGCTTTAAGATTCTCTCCATGTCTTTAATCTGTGGCATTTTAATTGAGGTGTCTTAGTGTGGGCCTCTTTGGGTTCATCTTGTTTGGGACTCTCTGTGCTTCCTGGATATGTATGTCTGTTTCCTTCACCAAGTTAAGGAAGTTTTCTGTCATTATTTTTTTCAAATATGTTTTCAATTCCTTGCTCTCTCTCTCCTCCTTCAGCACTCCCATGATGCAAATATTGATGTGCTTGAAGTTGTCCAAGAGGATCCTTACACTATTCTCATTTTTTTAATTCTTTTTTCTTTTTGTTGTTCTGATTATGTGTTTTATGCCTCCTTATATTCCTAATCGATGATTTAATTCTCAGCTTCAGCTACTCTACTGTTGAATCCCTGTAAATTATTCTTCATTTCAGTTAGTGTATCCTTCATTTCTGACTGGTCTTTTTTTATGCTGTTGAGGTCCTCACTAAGTTCCTTGAGTATCCGGTACCCTGATAACCGGTATTTTGAATTCTGCATCTAGTAGATTGCTTGTCTCCATTTTGTTTAGTTCTTTTCCTGGAATTTTTTCTGTTCTTTCATTTGAGACATGTTTTTTGTCTCCTCATTTTGGCTGCCTCCCTGTGTTTGTTTCTATGTATTTGGTAGAGCTGCTATGTCTCCTAGTCTTAGTAGTGTGGCCTAATATAGTAGGTGTCCTGCAGGGTCCAGTGGCACAGACTCCCTGATCACCCCAGCTGGGCACTCGAGGTCCACCCCTCGTGTGGACTGTACACCCTTCTGTTGTAGTTGAGTCTTGATTGCTCTTGGCATGTCAGTGGAGGGGATTTCCTCAGGCCGATCAGCTGCAAGGACTGGCTATGACCACTGACCACTGAGCTCTGACCACCTTAGAGGATCAGTGGTGCAAGGGCCTACCACACAGAGTAAGACTTACTTCAGCAGGGCTCTCGTACCTGCTGAGTCCATCCCTTGAGTGTCGTTTGTGGAGGTGTTTAGGGGTGGTGCTTTGACATGGTCTGAAGCTGTCCACAGGGTACACTGGCTCTGAGGCCTCCTGGGAGGTGCAGGCCAAGGTCAGCCACCTCCTGTGTTCTACCTGGGGCCACTAGGCAGAAACTACAAAGCGATCTGCAGATGGCTGCTTCTTGTACTGGGCTTGGAGGAACCCAGGCCAGGCCAGGCTGTGAACCACAGCCAGCTGCTGCTAGTGCCAGGCTTGGGGCCACTTAGTGAGAGGTATGGGGCTTGATGAGGCCAGAGGCTGCTTGTTGAGAGATTTCAGTAAAGTCTGAAGCATGAGCCAAGACAGGCCATTCCTGTAGTAAAGCCACTGGAAACAGCTTGGGTGAGCCTGAAAGTTGGGTGGGGCAGGGTCTCAAGCAATCACCAGGGTGGGGCACCCATCTGCTGGCTCTGTGGGGTGGGCTCATCAAAGGAACAATGGCTTCTGCTAGGTCTCTGTCTGGGAGAAAGTTGCCCCTCCAGCTCTCGCTCTAATGCCAACAATTCAGTCCCTTCCCATATGTCTCTGGTGCCTTTCAAGCTGTTGCCTGGCACTGGAGCTCAGAGGGAGTGAGTCTGAGTAAGTCCGTGTGTGGGCCCTTTAAGAGGAACTGCCTGGGACTCCAGAAGCCTCAGACTCCCTCAGCCTCAATCCTCGCTGGTTTTTACAGTCAGGAGTTATGGGGACTTCTCTTCCTGGTACTGGAACCCTGAGCTGGGTGGCCTGGTGTGGGACTGGGACCCCTCATTCCTCTTGGTGACCTCCACAGCCTAGATATCCCTCCTGATTTTTATCCGTCATGTGTGGGTGTGTGACCAGCCCTTCTGCACCTCCACCCCTCCTACCAGTCTTGATATGGCTCTTTAATTTCGTAGTTGTAGGACTTCCATTTAGCTCGATTTCAGATGGTTCTGAATGATGCTTGTTC
The DNA here is from genome assembly GCA_030848825.1 of Tadarida brasiliensis. Classification (NCBI taxonomy): domain Eukaryota; kingdom Metazoa; phylum Chordata; class Mammalia; order Chiroptera; family Molossidae; genus Tadarida; species Tadarida brasiliensis. Next base: position 98,407,753 of record CM061257.1, on the reverse strand, counting down.
TTTAGTTTAGTTGTATTTGATGTGGTCTTGGAGAGAGGTGAGTACTGCATTTACCTACACCACCATCTTGACCAGAAGCCTACAGTTTAATTGTTTTAGTGTGTTCGTAGGATTGTACAATGATCACCACAATCTAATTTTAGAATATATTCATCTTCCCTAAAAGAAACTCCCATGCCTTTGGCAGTCAGTCGCCATTCCCTATCTGTCTGCCCTGTCCCAACCTACTTTCATCTATTTATTTATTTTTTAAAAATTTTTTTCCATCACCATTTATACCCTCTTCCACATCTACTCACTCCCTTCCCCCTTCATTCACCACACTATTGCCCGTGCCCATAAGTTCTTTCTCTTTTTTATTTATTTTTTGCTCAATCCCTCCACCCCTCCAACAATTCCCCCCCCCTCCAACCCCCAATTCTCTGTCTCTAAGAATTTGCCTGTTCTGGACATGTCATATAAATTGAATCATACAATTTGTGGCCTTTTGTGACTGGCTCCTTTCAAGCTTCATCCATGTTGTAGCATGTATCAGTACTTCATTTCTTTTTATTGCCAAATGATAGTCCATTGCATGGATATACACATTTATTTATCCATTCTTCTGTTGGTGGACATCTGGGTCATTTCCAGTTTGGGGCTATTATGAATAATACTGCTCTGAAGACTCACATACAAATCTTTGTATGGATATATGTTATCATTGCTCTTGGGTGATAATAATTCTTATGTTTAGCAGTATGAGGAGAGGCCAAACTGGTTTCCAAAGGTATTGCATCATTTATACCAGCATTTTACATTTACACCAGCAGTATGTGAGGGTTCCATTTTCTCTACATCCTCACCAATGCTAGGTTCTTTTTTTGATTATAGCTAGCCATTCTAATGGGTGTGAAGTGGTATCTCACTGTGGTTTTGATTTGCATTTCCTTAATGACTAATGATATTAAACAATTTTTTGTGTGCTCTTTGGACATTTATGTATATTCTTTGGAGAAATGTCTATTCAAATGCATTGTCCATGGGTAAATTGAGTTATTTGTGTTTATCATTGGGTTGTAAGTTGTCTAGACCCAAGACACTTGCCAGATATATGATTAGCAAATATTTCCCCCTTCATGTGGGTTGTATTTTTACTTTTCTGATGGTTTAGTTTGCAGCACAAAACCTTTGATATTTTGATGAAAATAAAACACTTTGCTATTTTGATGAAGTACAATTATCTGTGTTTTTTTTTTTTTTTTCCTTTTGTCACTTGTGCAACAAATCCAATTTCATTAAGATTTATTCTTAGGTTTTTTTTCTAAGTGTTTTGTAATTTTAGCTTGTGCTTAATTTAGATCTAATCTATTTTGAGTTAATGTTTGTGTATGGTAGGAGGAAGGCATCCAACACTTTTTTGTATGTGGATATTCAGTTGTCCCAGCATCATTTGTTGAAAGAATTGAATTATCTTTCACTCTTGCTGAAATCAACTGACCATAAATGTGAGGATGTATTTCTGAACTCTCAATTTTATTCCATTGATTTACCTATATTTCTGTTCTTATGCAAGTACCACATTGTCTGGAATACTGTGACTTTATAGTAAGTTTTTAAATGGAAGAATGTGAATTCTCCAGCTTTATTACTATTTTTCAAGATTGTTTTGGCTATCTGGGCCTCTTAAATTTCCATATTAAATCTAATATCTGTTTGTCAAATTCTGCTATGAAAGCCAGCTGGGATTTTTGCAGAAATTGTAGATCAATTTTAGATCAATTTGGGTAGTAATGCCATCTTAATAATATCACTTCTTTTTTTAAAAAAATGTTTTTATTGATATTAGATATATATATAGAGAGAGAGAGAGGGAGGGGAAGAGACAGAGATAGAGGGAGGGAGGGGAAGAGAGAGAGAGAGAGAGAGAGAGACATCAATGTGAGAGAAACATTGATTGGTTGCTTCCTGTATACACTGTGACCAGGGACTGAACATGCAACCGGGGCATGTGCCCTGACTAGGAATTGAACTGGCAACCTTAGAGTGTACGGGACGACGCTCAACCAACTGATTCACATCAGCCAGGGCAACAATATTACTTCTTCTGATACAGGAACATGGGATGGCTTTTCATTTATTTAGGGCATTAAAAGTTTTTCAACAAGAGAAATATCTGTAACAAAAATAAATTAATTAATTTAAAAATTTTTTCAACAATGCTTTGTAATTTTAACAGTACAAGTATTGCACCTATTTGTTAAAATTATCATTAAATATTTCTTCCTTTCCTATCTGGATGCCCTTCTTTTCTTCTTTCCCTCCCTCCTTTCCTTTGATCTTTCTTTTCTCCCCCTATAATTGCCCTGGCAAGTACAATGTTAAGTAGAAGTGATGAGAGTAGATATCCTTGTCTTGTCCCTGATTTTAGGGGAAAGCATTCTTTCTTTTACTATTAAGTGTATTGTTAGCTGTGGATTGTTCACAGCCTTTTATTAGGTTGAGGGAGTTCCCTTTCTCTTCCTAGTTTTTTGAGTGCTTTTATTATGAAATGGTGTTGGCTTTTGTGAAATGTTTTTTCTGTGTCTATTGAGATGATCATATGGCCCTTGTTCTCTATTCAAGAGGTGTATTACATTCATTTATTTTCAGATATTAAGCCAACCTTGAATTCTTGGGGTAAATTCTACCTGGTCATGTTGTATAATCCTTATTATACTTTGCTGGATATAGTTTGCTGGTTTTGTTGAGGATTTTTGTGTCTATATTCACAAGGGATATTGGCCTATGCTTTTCTTTTCTTGTGATATTGCCATCTGGTTTGGATATGAAGGTAATAGTGGCCTCTCCTCTTCTGTTCTTCATTCTTAACACTGTTTTCTAGCCACTTCAGGGACTAGCACAAGTGTTAGATGAAGGAGTCAAAGGCTGCCAGAGGATCCCAGGCAACAGCAAAGAAAAGGGGAAGAAACCCCAAATAGATTCCACAGAGGATGCAGGTTTCTTGATTGCCACAGGGACACCAGTCTGGGGACCTGTTATTAGGGATATCTTATGTATAGGATGTGTCTGATTCAGTTCTTTTCATTTTATTAAAAAAATTTTTTTTTAATCCTCACCTGAAGATATTTTTCCATTTATCTTCAGATAGAGTGGGGGTAGGGGTAGACACATCAATGTGAGAGGAGAGAGACACATCAATTGGTTGTCTCCCACACAACCCCGACTGGGTCCTGGGACTGAACTGCAACCAAGGTACATGCCCTTACTGGACTCGAACCCAAGACTCTTTGGTCCAGGGGCCGACACTCCAACCACTGAGCCAAACTGGCCAGGGCTGACTCAGTTCATTTTATACATATACTCATTCGGAATATTAATGGAATACCTACTGTGTGATAGGAAGTACATTTATTACTTATAAGTTTACAAAGATGTGCTTCCTGTCTTATCAGAACATACAGGTTAAATGGGTAGGCAGATACAATAAATAATCACAAGTGAAATATAAAATTACAATTGTATTCAAGATGATGAAGCAGAGCTTCCTGGTGCTGTGATCGTACGTACTCAGGTTTCGCTCTAGTGTTGTGGTGGGAACAACGTGCACGAAGGCTCCACTTGGGAGGACGTGACAGAGGTCAGTGTGGCGGGGTGCACAGAGTGAAAGAAGGGGATAATGAGAAGGAGAAGGTAGAAGCTTGTGGCATGGAAGTCCAGGCTGGCTGCCTGTGGCTGCCTGTGTCATTACTGTCATTACTCTTTTTTTTTTTTTTATCCTCACCCGAGGACATTTTTCCACTTTTGGTTCAGATAGAGTGGGAGGTGGCAGGGAGAGAGAGGGAGAGAGGGAGAGAGGGAGAGAGGGGGAGAGAGAGAGAGAGAGAGAGAGAGAGAGAGAGAGAGAGAGAGAGAGAGAGAGAGAGAGAGAGAAACATCGACGTGAAAGGGACACATCGAGTGGCTGCCTCCTGTACAACCAACCAGGGCTGGGGACAAATTGCAACCGAGGCATGTGCCCTTAGTGGGAACCGAACCTGGGTCTCTCTGGACCGCAGGCCGACGCTCTAACTGCTGAGCCAAACCGGCCGGGGCTGTATCATTATTCTTAAAGCAGTGTGTTTTCACTTTTAAAATTGCTTGTCTAGAATCAGCAGTCATATTTTTGTTTCAAGTTTTCCTTAAAGAAGGAAATAACATTCATTATTTCTGCTCTTTCCATTTTTATTTCCTTTTTTAAGGAAAATAGAATAGAGTGAGGCATGAAAACATGGTTTCAGGCTAGTTATAAACAGATGGAAGAGAGAGAGGGTAACAAGGTTACATTTATTTAACAGTAAAAGAAGGCAAGGAGATTGGAGGGGCGTGAGTGTGTGTCCGGTCCATTCCTTTAATCTTCCAGGTGCACACACAGGCCCAGAAACACTGGGTGCCTTCCTGCTCACACAGTCTGAGTTGGCAGAGCCAGGACACATTACCACCTGCCTGCCTCCTGGTGAGTGCCCTTGCCCGTGGCCAGCACCATCCTCAAGGTGATCTCTAAAGGATAAGAAGCTGTTTTTCAGGTAAAGAATGAGGGGAAGGAGGTTTGAGGTAGAGGGTGCCTGATGTACAAAGGCCTTGAGGCAGGAGAGAGCTTGTATGCAGCCGTGGAAGGTGGCGGGTCTGTGGGAGCACAGTGAGCGATGAGAAGCTGGTGAGACAGGAGGTGGGGCAGTTAGGGGGGGGCCTCAGCACAAAGACTCTTGTAGGTTGGTGGGGAGTGCAGATTTATTCTAAGTGCAGTGTGAACAGTTTTCAGGAGGAGAGTAATGCAGAAAAGATTTATGTATTAGGAAGATGACTTGCTATTACTTTGTGGAGAACAGATTAAGTGGGGCGAGAGCAGAGGTGGAGAGTCGGGGTGGGATTCCGTAGAAGGTGCGATAGGCGAGGGAAAGTGGATAGACTAGAGATTTGGTTTGGAGTTAAAATTGAGCCCTGGTCGGTTTGGCTCAGCGGTTGGAGCGTCGGCCTGTGGACTACAGAGTCCCGGGTTCTGTTCCCACTAGGGGCATGTACCAAAAAAAAAAAAAAAAAATTGACAGGACTTGCAATATAAGGCATCGGTGGGTCTTCCAAGAGTAAGTTGGGTTTGCTTAGAGAGAGAGGACAGTGTGGACCCCCACCACTACCCCAGAGAGTTGGGTTATTCTGGAAACAGATGTATTGGCTTTCTGTGAAGCTCCTGTGAAGTGCAAAGTTTGGGTTAAGGTGTCCATGACTTACTGTCTAGATGTTTGAACCAGATGTAGCCCCACCAGTAGCAGGGGGATATCCTCAGAGAAGTAGAAACTTCCTTTTGCCCAGAATGCCCTTCCTTCTTTCCTGATGAATATTTACCTATTCTTCAAAGCCTGTCTCAAATATTACCTCTTCTATCAAACTTTCAAGTTAGTTATTTAACGAACACGTATATAACATTTATTATGCATCTACCTCTTATTACTATGTCTATATAGCAGTTTTTCTGCCTAATGTGCTATCATTATCTCTGTTTGACACATAGCAATATGAAGCATAGAGAGATTAAGTCACAAAGAGGCTCCGTCGTCCCATACTTAGCCACACTATGCTGTGTTGCCTCTTGCTGGGAGCCCTCTGGTCAGAATTACTGACTCCTTCTCTTGCTTTTAGTGACCTCTGTTATAGCACTTTTCATAGTATGTGAAAAGTATGAGTTAATTGTTTGAATGTTTTTCTTCTTTGTTAGAGAGTGAGCACAGTGAAGGCAGAAACTGTGTGTTTCTTTTCATATCCCCAGTGTTGGGTACATAGTAGATGCCGAATGAGTGAATGAATCAATGAGTGAATGAATGAATGAATGAATGAATGAATGAATGAATGAATGACTGCGGGCATAAGAAATTAAAGTGGCAAGAGTAGGAGGGGACTTCTGTAACCATACGCAGCCTGCACTTTCTAGGCCAAAGACTCCCTGAGCTGCATAGCAGTTCAGGCCAGTATAATTTATGCCTTTGCCATCATATTATTTAAGAGTTTCCATTAATTCTTTGATGTGTTCTGATCTAATAATGCTCTTCTCAGTGAAACAGATGACAAAGCTCCTGCACTGGCAGGTATTATGCTCTTTAAACACAGTTGCTCTGTTGTCACCAAGGATATTTCTGCATCTGATATTGATTTAAATATTCAGTTATGAATGTCATGAAGACAACTTTATTTTTAGCTGAGGATTGTATTGGCTGAAGAACCTGGCAGTGTGAACAGTATAGTGCATGCTTGTTAATCCAATGTGAATGAATGGAGTAGCTTCATTGATCAGCATTCACGCGGCTTCTCATTCTGTGCTGATATAAAGTTGAAAAATATTGGGTGCTATGATTTATTGTATTTTAGCGTCAAGTGGTAAAAGTATCTTTGGAAAATTTATTACATTTTGCAGACGATTCAAGTTGTGTTGAACTCATATAGATTTATGCAGGTGTGCCTTGAATTGCAGAATTTGGAAATGAAGTCTGTTACCAAAGAATCTTCACGAAGTTCATCAAATATATATAGAGTGAGTATAATGAGTCTTGGGACTGGGTTATCATCTACCCTTCTCATCCTCGGGGGTTCAGTAAAGGATACCAACCAAACAAGATTGCTAGCCACATGGAAAATAGAAATAGTGGTGTTGCTTGTGTATCTAACCCTCAATGTAGAGTTCTGTGAAATTTACATTAGAATATGTGCTTTAGGCTTTATCCAAAGTGGGATTTTTTAGTCTGATTCTTTAATATTGGTGCCCTCAAGCTCAGGTGTGCTTGCAGAGGGAGGAAGGGACCAGATCTCCAGACAGACTCCGGTGCCACTTGCTGGAGTGTGGATGAGGCTGGCAGGCTGCTTCCAGAAGGGAAATGTGGTTGGCAAAATAATGGCCACCCCCAAAGAAGTTCACATTCTAATTCTCCAAAGCTGTGAACATTTTACCTTACATGGCCAAAGGGACTTTGTGGGTGTGATTATGCTAAGGATCTTGAGATGGGGAGACTAATCCATCTTGAGATGGATTATTTAGGTGGGCCCAAGATTATTACAAGGGTCTTTATAGGAAGGAGGCAGGAGGGTCATAGAAGGAGATATGACCACAGAAGCAAAGGTCAGGGTGATGGAGGGTCAGAAGCCAAAGGATGTGGACAGTCTACAGAAGGTGGAAAAGACAAGGAAACAAATTTGCACCTAGGACCTCCAGCAGGAACACAGCCCCACTGACACCTTAATTATAGCCTAGTGAGATTTTGGATCTGCAGAACTCGAAGATAATACAGTTGTGTTGTTTTCAGCCACTCGTGTTGTGGAATTTGTTACAGCAGCAATAGGAAACTCATACAGAAGGTTTCGGGATCTGCCCAGATGTATTTACACAGGGAGCAAGAAACAAAGGGGAACCCTCTGGGTCTGACCCCAGAAAGTAAAAGATGAACTAACCCTTCTTGCTGATAAAACATTGTCCCATTAATGTCACGCTTCAGTGGATCAAACCAACCATGCTTCTGTCCTGGGAAAAGTGAGTGAGAGATGACAGAGCTCATCAAGGAATTTCAGGGGGGAGACGTTTAATTTTCAGAGTTAGAGACTTACACAGCCACTGGAAGATGGAGACCGAGCCCAGGATAACCACTCTCAGGACCTCTGGAGGTGTGGCGATCACTAGGTGAGACTCAGAAAGGTGCCAGATCTAATGGGCAGACCTCACTTCTGCTGTCTGCTGACACCCATGGGGCTGCAGCCTCCATCAGAAAGAATCACTTCCACCTCCCAGGTCCCACACGAGGCCCTCTCAATGGTGGACTCACCCAGTGACCCTGCCGGCAAGCAAGACTGTAGTTTCTAAACGTTGTCCTTCTGAAGCTCAAAGGCTGAGCTGCACATGGTATCAGCAATGTCTGTCACAAATGGAAGAGAAAATGATGACAGAGTTTGCTTCCCTATAGTTTGAGGGAGGAACATGGGAAGGGCATCATAAACGACCCTTCCTACTACCCCCAGTCCCTTTGTTCTCTTGACCTATTGGGACAATAGCCACCATCATGGACCCAGTAGGTGACTGTACTGGCAAACTCCTTATGTTATGCAGAGCCCTGCGATAGACTCGGAACTGAAGAGAGAAGGGATGGATGTGAAATTGAATGTTAATAAATAAATTTAAAACAATTGTGTTATAACTTAACTATAGCTTACCAAGTATGTATTGTAAACCTACATTATTTCAAGGTCATTTTTCTTTGAAGCTTTTAACAAATAATTTAAGCCCAGTTAAAATTCATTGCCAGTGTCAGAAGCAGTTAAATTTTAGTTACATAGGGCCTTTGAACTCTGTGTTTACTGTGAAAGATCAAATTTTATCATGCCATTACCTCTACTTTGTAAAATTTGATGAAGTCACACATGTAACTGTTATCTAATTATTAATAGTTATAAATACCATTTAATTAAATAATGCAAGAATAAATTCAGCATGCCTTATTTTTTATTGCTTGCAATCAAGTCTTTTCAGAAGATTTGCATGGTACCTCTAGTTCAATCTTTAATTGCCTCATAAGCGTATGGAATTGCTTCTGGTATGTCAGAAGCAGCAAAGGGGATGGGCAGTCAGAGTGGAATGCAGCGCACAGGCATTTGGTTCTGTTTGTAATCTCAGGGGATGTGGGTGGGGAGCAGCCAAAGTTAACACCAGGAGGTCAGTAGGAATCTATAATTGAGTGGGGAGGAGAGCCAGGTCAAACCAAGGTTTCCAATGATGAACTAAGGGTTTGGAAGAGAACAAGGGATGATGTGTCATGGAGCACTTGAGGTAGCAGAAGCTGGGAGTACAGGGAGCAAGATGTTAGACATTGCCGAATAGAACTGTCTGAAGCTATCACCCATTCAAACTCTTCAGTATCTCTAATAAAGTGCAGCTTTAATTCCCACTAGAAAACGTGATGTGATTCTGGAGTTCAAGGCATTCTAAAAAAGTTAGTCAATTTAGTTTACTCTATTGCCCACCAAAATTAGTGCCTCATGATGTCCTATTTCTGATACCTGTGGGCAATTTCATTTATATCCTTGGTTTCAAACCTACTCTTAAATCTGTTCAGCTCAGAACTCTCTTCTGAATTCAGACCTGCATATACACTGATTATTAGGTACCCAACCCAGCTGTTTAAAAGGTAGGTATCTCGCCCTGGCCAGTTTGGCTCAGAGGTTAGAGCATCAGCCCGTGGTCCAGAGAGACCTGGGTTCGGTTCCCGCTAAGGGCACGTACCCTGGTTGCAGTTTGTCCTTGGCCCTGGCTGGGGTCGTGTGGGTGGCAGCCACTCGATGTGTCTCTCTCACATCGATGTTTCTCTCTCTCTCTTCCTCCCTCTCTAAAAATAAAAATAAAAAAAAAATAATAAAAGAAGGTAGGTATCTCACACTTAATAGGTACAAATTTGAAATCATCACCCGTTTTTCCACAACTCCAGATCTGTTCTCCTTTCTCTATTTTCTCACTCAGAGACCAACACCAGCTAGTTGTCCCAGTCAGATACCTAAACTTACCTTGGATTTCTTCTTTGACTTTACCTCCATCTCTAATCAGTGGCTAAGCCCTGTCAGGTACGGCCTGGGGTGCTGCTTCTAGCTCCAGAGTAGCTTCTCGCCCTGGGCACCCACTTCTCTCATAAAGTGACCTTATTGTAACTGTTATTTACAGCGGTTTTTGCATGTCTGTCTCCCTCTTGATGACAGAGGAGAGAGTCAAGTTCTTTTCATTTTTATCACTTTGGTGGTTAGCCCAATATTTGTGGAATCAATGAAATGATTGAAGGAGTAAATACATTTGATGAAAGTACTATGACCAGAGTTTGTACATATTATGTCCTAAATAATTTATTTAGGGTGAGCCTGTGATTCCTTATTTTATCTTACTTCCTCCTTCCTATTGAGTAGTATGTGACCTAATGATAAAAGGTATATCAATTTTAGAGCCTTTCCAATGTAGCTATAAGATTTTAACATTTATGACTCACAGTGTGGAGTTTCAAAAATATACCAGAGAGATTGAAAATGAGCATGAAGCAGATGACTGACATGTAGCTTTGGGAATTTCAGTGTCAAAACATATATATATATATATATATATATATATATATATATATATATTATCTTCTTGAAAATAAGGTAGAACTGATGCTAAAGGAAATAATTACATTACCCCAAATTTTAAAAACTAAACTTGCCTATGAGAGAAAAGCAAAGTTTACATGACATTTTACAACATTTCATCTAAAGAATAAATGTCATTGCTTGGTTCACCAAAATAACCTTTGAAAGCCACGATCTTTAAAACAGAAATGATTTTGTTTTAAAGGGAAACACTTTGTTCCAATTTACAAGTCAATGGCTGCATTTTTTTTTTTTTAATCTTCATCCCAGGATATTTTTCCTTTATCTTCAAAGAGAGAAACAGAGAGAGAGAGAGAGAGAGAGAGAGAGAGAGAAACATCAATGTGAGAGAGCCACATCAACTGATTGCCTCCTGCATGACACTGACCAGGGCCAGGGACCGAATCGCAGTCGAGGTACCTGCCCTTGACTGAAATCAAACCCAAGACTCTTTGGTCCGAGGGTTGACGCTCTAACCACTGAGCAACCGGCCAGGGCGCATTTTTGCTTTAACAGTGTTAAGAAATACAAGTTATATATTTCAATTTTGAAAGACATTATTGTTCTTTTTATTCCTTAAATACGCTTATTATGGAAGAATTCTGACTAATACTGTATTGAAGAACCTTCCCATACTTGGACCTTCCCAAGAATAACGTTTACAACCAGTTTCTTCCTTTGGAGACTCCTCTGTAGCCCAGCACTGAACACAGAGGCACTACCCAATTTGTTGGTGTAAATCAGTGGGAATCCAGCAACGCTTTAAGGTCTGCTTCAATTGTGTAAATTAAAAGATATTTATATGTGCATAAACAAAGAAACATTTATGTAGTTTCATTTATGGAAACCTTCTTGAAAGACAAGTAGATTGTGAATGATCGCTTTATAAAGTAGACTCCAATTTACTACATAACATTTTATCTTCGGCATCATCCATAGTTTTTTAGCTCTCAATTTTTCATTTTTCTGACGTTTTCAACTTCTTATGTATAATGTTTGTTTATACTTATTTGTCATCATCCCTGTGTCTGTCATAGCATATATTCAGTCCGGTTTCACCCATCTTAAAAACACACATGCACAAGTATATAATAAACAAATAAATAAAAACCACACACAAAATCTAAGTTCTCCTTCAGCACTAGCCCCCCTGCCTAGTTTGCCCCTTCTCTTCACAGCCTGTCTTTTTTAAAGAATTACCTGCACTTTCTGTCTTAATTTCTTCACCTCTAGGTTTCTGTGAACTTAAAATGCTTCTTGGTATTAAGAAATACTTTGCTACACCTGTGCTAGTGAGTGCATTTCTAAAAAATGAAGTAGGTTGAATTCTGCTTGCAGATTTTTTTTTCTCTAAATTAAGCTCACAGGAGGACTTGTTAACATGCAATAATGATTAAGAGCTGATTTTTATTGAGCACTTACTATGTTCCAGGCAGTGTGCTAAACTCTTTACTGCACATCACAACCTCACGATGAGGTAAGAGATTTGCCCACAGATAACAGGAAAATGGGACACAGCAAGTTATGCCATGTTCTCAAGCACAATAATAGAGGTCACTCTGAGCTCACCCCAACCTTGAAAAACTATAGATTGCTGGAAATATACCAACAAGGGTTAGAGTCCCAAATTCAAAGTTGGGAGTAGGATTGTTAGAGAGATTGATTTCTTTATGTTCTTACATTACTCCTAATAGATTTTAAGTCAGAGCAATAGAGATATATACAATGACAGCAGAAATAGGAAAAAGAAAAAAAGAAAGAACCTAAAATGAGATTAAAGATTAGTATACACAATGGAGTTGTGAATCAGAAAGGTGGGCTCTGAGCTCACTAGCAGCCAGTACAAAGGTAAGAACATCATCAGGGACCCAAGTCACTGTGTCCACAGCCTGAAAATAAACCAGAGGCTCAGGAAAAGTGAAGCTAATGCTGACAATGAAATCCAGACCTTCCTAGCAATGATCACATATTAGAGGATTACATATAAATCCCCTTAAAATATGTGTCTTTTGGAAAAAAAAAAATCAGATGGGTTTCCTAACGTTCTCAAGCTGTGTTTTAGTGTCAAAGGCTTAATGATCAGGCCTTCCTGTTGGGAAAAAGCCTAAATCCTCTTTGTTTTCATTTTCACCTGCTTAGAGTATGGTTTCGTCGGTGCACAATTGTGAGTTTTCTCTCCCACCTCACCTTGTATCCTCAAGAAAGTATGGTGCCAGCAGTTAAAATAAGTGACTACCTCTGAAACCTATTAAGTATCTTAATACTTACATGAACTTAATTTCTCATTTTGGAAATACCTAAATGTGGTTTATATGGTAGCAGAACTACTATTCTGAAGAGCCATTTGTTTATAAGCAAGTTTTGTGTCATAGGGAAATATTTTATAATTCAGGATTTGTCCCAGGTTTGTTTTTTTCCATGTTTAAATAATTCTTTTTGCTTGCTTTGTTATTTATCACAAGCTTAAAACAGTTTTAAAATTGCATTATTTTTTAGTTTCTGATAACTCCTTTATCTGGGGAGAAGAGTATGTGGGTGGAGGAACATTAAGACTGGACTAATACAGAATAAATTTACGGAGATGGAAAGCAAGGGAAGATATTTTTTTAACCAAGATCTGTTGAGCGAAAGGAGATAAATGATAGGATTTCTCTTTGTTATGAAAGACCTTATTCTTTTTACAATATTTTCTTACAGCAACCTCAAAGTTTCTGTAGATGAAGTAACTAACAAATAGCTCTGGAGCACCTACAGAATCCTAGCAGGAGCCATGTAACTTGGGGAGACAGAGACAGAGGGAGGGAGGGGAAGAGGGGGGAGAGAGGCATGGAGAGAAAGGGAGACAGAGAGAGGGAGTGAAGGGGAAAGAGAGGGAAAGCAAAATGCAAGCTTAATTAAACACAAGGATTTTCCTTCAAGGAACGTATTTATGTCGATAAAATGTGCACACAAAATAAGTGTTTGTGTGTGATGTTTCCTCAAAAAATTAAACATAGAATTACCACATGACCCTGTAATCCCACTCCTAGTTACATACTCAAAAGAATTCAAAACAGGTATTCAAACAAGCGCATGTACTATACTCACGTACATGGCAGCATTATTCACAGTAGCCAAAAAGGTGGAAATGGTCCAAATGTCTATCAGTGATGAGTGGATGGACAAATTGCGGTGTCTGCAAACAACGGAATGTTATTTAGCCATAATGAGTGAAGGACTGATTCATGCAACCACGTGGATGAGCCTCCAAAACATTATTCTAAGTGAAAGAAGCCAGACATAGAAGATGCCATATTGTATGCGTGCATTTAAATGAAATGTTCCGACTAGATCCACAGAGACCGAGTGCGAGTTGGTTGCTAGCACAAGGGGGAAAAGGGTAGTGGAGAAGAGCTGCTTAGTGGGTAAGAAGGTTTTACTTGGGAATGACCGGAATGCTTTGCAACTAGATAGAGGTGGTGGTGGTCGTACAAGACTGTGAAATGGTTAATTTTATGTTATGTGAAGTTTACCTCAAATTATATAAGAAATAGCCATATATGTATATTATGTGCAAATATGGACATATGTAAATCAGTAAAAAAGTGTCATAGTATTTTTGTTTTAAGCTTTGCAATAGCATTTAACCTGTTAAACTGTGTGTGTCACTTGATGAAAAATTAACTTAAAAAATTTAAAAAGAGTTTACTTACCAAGATTTTGTAATAATATACAGTAAATAGCAATGAACTATTTACATCCTGGAGAAATGTTAAGTAAAGAACGATTTGAGCCCTGACTGTTTTGACTCAGCAGTTAGAGCGTTGGCCCTCGGACCGAAGGGTCTCGGGTTTGATTCCTGGTCAAGGGCATGTACCTGGGTTGCAGGTTCGATCCCTGGCTCTGGTTGGGGCTGTGGGAAGCAACCAATTGATGTGTCTCTCTCACATCAATATTTCTCTCTCTCTCTATCCCTCCCTTCCACTCTATCTAAAAATCAATGGAAACATATCCTCAGGTGAGGGTTAACAACAACAGAAACAGAGACCGAGTAGAGCCCTGGCTGGGTAGCTCAGTTGGTTGGAGTGTTGTTCTGATCCAAGGATGTGGGCTCAAACCCCGGTCAGGAGGTCAGGATCAATGTTTCTCTCTCTCTTTTCCCCCTTCCTCTCTAAAATCAATAAAAACATTGAAGGTAATTTAAAGAAATCTCTTTGTGACAATGAGTTTTGAGCTGGATTTTAGGCTGAGCCAAATAGATTGCTGGCAAGGTGAGGGGTGTGGGCAACAGATGGGGTGACACGTGCAGAGAGATGGGGCTCAAGTTCCGCAGGATCACAGAGGACTCCCCAAAGATGGACGTAGAGGTAACAAAAACCCCAAAATTGATTACTTCCTATCCAGTTTGTTTTTTACCTGCTCTAAACACTTCTCTTTGTTTTCAGTTTTCTATTTGGTTAAGCAAAAAAGGATATTGGCATCTCACAGCTACATCTTGAGACTACTGTAAGAATACTCCCTTCGGGGATAGGAAACTCTTCCAAAATTTCATAGATTAAAAATTCAATGCAAGTATATTAACTACTTTAAGTAGAGTTATTCCACTAACATTCACAGGTCACCAGAATGGAAATGGCTTATGTTCTCTAAGGGATGAAAAAATCTGTGCGCCTCAGTTATGCTTAGAAAATTAAAATGAAAAGGTATGAATTCCATTGACGCCTTTTTAACTTATTGAAGACCTTAAGAATATTTTTGGATCCAGGGCCTTAATAATAGCTTCTATCCACCAATTCTGTATAGGCTTTTGTCTTTAAGTCCAATTTTTTAGACCCATTAAAAATCATTTTTAGAATGAAATGTGTGAGAACTTCATCAAACATCTGGGATTTAGCCAGTTTCCCTGAGAGAGTGCCCTTGAAAAGCCAGATGAGACTTCCAGGGTGACTCTGGGAATTCCAAACCGCCAATCAGAACCCATACCATGCTGACCTCTTCTACCCTCAAAGTGCAAATACTAGGCAAACTGGAAAGTGGGTCAGGGCTCCCTGTTCCACTATTATTTTAATTTAATGTTTTAGAGCTGTCACCTTTCACCCGAATGGCTCTGGCAGATCCCATGCATTGCACAGCATCTGAGTAAAATAATAGATAAAGCATTATCGTTTGTTGGAGTCAGGGCTACTATTATAAATACCATCTTCTGCCCGGCCAGTGTGGCTCAGTGGTTGAGCATCGTCCCATGCACCAAGTGGTCACCAGTTTGATTCCTGGTCAGGGCACATGCCCAAGTTTCAGTCTTGATCCTGGTAGGGGGAGGGTGCGCAGGAGGCAGCCGATTGATGTTGATGTTTCTGTCTCATCAATGTTTCTATCTCTCTCTCCCTCTCCCCTCTTCTCTTTCTCTCTCTCAAGGAAAAAAATTATATCTTCTATTCTTTGTTTAAAAAACAAATGCTGAACTTCTGCTATTGCTTTTACTGCTGGGGTATGCTGCTATTTATTTTCAATGCTTACAGAAGTATAAGTAAACAATTAATCCATGTTCTTGGTTGCCTGAACAAATCCAAACTAACAAAGGTAATTAAAAATGTTCTCCGAGTATGTTTACCTTCAATATAAATAAGTTGTTAAAATTTTCCTCATTTAGGAATCAGATTATTTGCCTTCTGAGACAATGGAAAAATTAGCAAAACCCACCTGTTTAGAGTATGAAAGAAATCAACCCTAAGTACTTCTAAAAAACATTTTGAAATTTCACTTTTGCATTAAATCAAGTACACAGGGTTCTTATATTATATCTTCTTTTATTATTCTAGTTTCTATCCAGATATCCTATTATTTTTGCTTTTACAATATTTTGCTATTGCAACTTATGTGTCCACTAATGAACAAAATATGGGATATATATGTGTGTATAGATACAATGTATCTCTCTCTCTCTTTCTCTCTGTCTCTCTCTCTCATTATACACACACACACACACACACACACACACACACACACAGAGTGGAATACATGCATAGAGTGGAATATTATTCCGGCTTTAAAAGCAGAAACATTCTTATACATGCTACAACATACATGAACCTTGAGGACATCATGATAAGTGAAAGACACCAGTTACAGAAAGACAAATACTGTATGATTGCACTTATATGAGGTACCTAAAGTAATTAAATTTATAGAGACAGAAAGTAGAATGGCAGTTGCTAGGGACTTGGAGAGGGAGGAATGGGGAGTTAGTATTTAATAAATATAGATTTTTAGTTTTTCAAGATGAAAAGAGTTCTGTGGGTGGATGGTGGTGATGGTAGCACAACAGTGTAAATGTACTTAATGCCACTTAAAAATGGTTAGGATGGTAAATTTTATGTTATCTATATTTTATCACAATTAATTCCTTATAAAAGGAATGGTTTTAGCACTTTCCATTACGTTTATCATTATTTCTTGGATTAGGATAATACTCATCATGTTAAAGGAGAAGACAATCTTACTATTATTTTTATTAGTTATTTTATAATTCAAGTAATTCATGATAATCATCTTTGCCACATGTACATAGCTTCTTAGATATAGTCCGTGGATAGTTTTGGTTTTTAAGGTGTGCCATCCTTTGGAGTAACAGGTCATATTGCATAGGATGCAATATGTTTTAGCTCTTTTTTTCTCATTAAATCCTCACACTTATCAATGGGGAAACTTTTACCTATGAGGAAACTGAGGCTCAAAGAAATTCAGTACCATACTTCAAGTCAAACCAGGACTTGGGCTCAGTCTGCGTAATAAGCTTTGGACTACATGTAATAGAAATCCCAAGTGAAGCTAACTTCAACACGGAGACAATATAATTCATAGATTTCTATGAATTAGTTCTTGATGGACAGCTTTTGGGTCCTGAGTCTTGGGTGTAGCTGTTTCTCTCTTCCTCCCTTAATTCTGTCCTACCTACTGTGTTGGCCTCATTCTGAATGGTGGCAAGATGGCCAGAGGAATCCTTGTGTGTCATCAGTCAGCCCTCTGTAGGCTTCATCACACATCTCATTGGCCAGGATTGGTTCGCACGTCCATTCTTAGACCAGTTACTGGCTAGCAGAGAGTGCTGGCTTCAAATTATAATTGGGGTCAAATGGACAGTGAAGAGTCCACCACCATGACCATTTTAGCCTGTGTGATTCTCCTGAATCATACCACTTTCTTAGGGCTATTGATCTGTTTCTGCACTGAATGGTTCTACACTTCTCCTCCATTTGCCTGATTATATCTGGCATATTCCAGTTTCTAACTCATGCTGTCACTGTGAACTGCTGCATCCAGTTTCTATTAGTGTGCTCATTCCCAGAGTATTCCTGTTTTTCCTCTGATTATTTAATTATCTGCTTCTTAGCTGCTGTGCCTGGGAAAATGAAAAAAAAAATACCATATTATTAGGACTTTATATAAAAATTAAATATAGATTAATATTAATGGCTTGTTGGCCTCCCATAAGGAAAAAAAAATACTTGAGCTTTAATACATGCAACTTATATCATTAATTTTTGCTATTCAGTTTCATTTTTGCACATTTACTGCTTCAGTTTCAAGTTTTGGAATAGTTGAAACTAGCTCAAGAGTAACTTCTAATTATGACTATTGGAAGTTACACAACAGAGTATATAATACTTTTACATATTTCAAAGCTATGGTGAAAATAGTAGAATTAGGACTTTTAGGAATAGTCCAAACTAATTTTCATGGTGGTATTAGACTTATCAATAGAGGAAGATAAGATTGAAAGGTGGACAAGAAGCTGATTGTGGAAGATTTTTTAAAATGTTTTTTATTGATTTTTTAGAGAAAGAGGAAGGGAGAGATAGAGACATCGATGTCAGAGAGAAACATCAATTGGCTGCCTCCTGCATGCCCCCTACTGGAGATCAAGCCCCCAACCCAGGCATGTGCCCTGACCGGAACCAAACTGGGACCTCTCAGTCGATGGGATGACGTTCAATCCAATGAGTCACGTCGGCTGGGCTGATTGTGGAAGATTTTGATTGCTAGGCTGGATAACTTAGCAGATTCTCTCAAATTTTATCCCCACGTATCCCTAAAGGTAGAAAAGAATGACTGCATAATCCTATAATTTGGGTAATTAACCCAAAATGGTGCCCCCCAAAACAAAATTTATTTGAGCCCTTGTATTGCAACTTAAAAATTCATGTAAACTTGTATTTTCTTCCATAATATGTGTAATTATTTTAATATGAAATATGCTTTGATTGTCACTGAGTTAATTGATGTACCAAGAAGACATGCCATGTTTATCTGATGACTCTGCCTTCAGACTGTCCCACACCCAGAACTTGCACATCTGACCATAACCTTAGTCCTTGATGAATGTGAAGCCATCAAAGTTGGTTCTGTGAGTTGCATGAAGCTATCGCCTTCCGATCAGCCTCAGTTCTACACAGTAGAGCCCTTGACACCAGTTTTTCTCCCATGGTGCTTGCCTTCCTGCCTGCTGATCTCCCCGGTACCCCTCCCGCTTATGTCTTCACCTACACTGCTTCTCTGTTTCCTGGTATTTTTCTTCCATTCTAAACTGAATTTGGACTCTTGTTACCCAGACTCAGCCCATTCTATGGAGCAGGACTTAAAACTAAGACTTTCATAAAATAGTGTGGCTGATTCAGTCTTTCTGCAAACTTGGTCTATGAGAAGGATTTAAGTGGGAAACTACAGAGCTGGGGACACCGGTTAAAAAGCCATTTGGAGCCCTGGCCAGTTTGGCTCAGCAGTTAGAGTGTCAGCCCATGGACCAGGGAGTCCTGGGTTCGGTTCCTGCTAAGGGCCCGTACCTTGGTGGCAGTTTGTCCCTGGCCCCAGTTGGGGTCGTGTGGGTGGCAGCCAGTCGATGTGTCTCTCTCACATTGATGTTTCTCTCTCTCTTTCTTCCTCTCTCTCTCCCTCCCACTCTATCTGAAGAGGAATGCAAAAATGTCCTCGAATGAGGATAAAAAAAAAGGCCATTTGGAGGGAAGGCTGGCATGGCTTGATGTTATTATGTAAGGGCTACAGACAGATCATGAATTAGTTCTTGAATTATACTTTTTTCCTTTTCAATTAAAGACTGTTACGTGGGAGAAATGTTGATTCATATGATATATAAGTATTTCCCTAAGTTTAACTTTATGATTGCAATCGTGTATGGGATCTATTAGAATAAGACATAATTCAGCTAATAACAAAGAATATCACAGCAAATGAGCTAGTTGCCCTGTTTTTTCAAGTAGAGTAAAATTGAGAACACTGTAGTTAATGGAATAATTAATGTTCACTGCTGATTAGAGTGAATTCTTTGGTTCGGAACAATAAATGTCATTCTGCTTACATACAGGGCTTGTTTATTCGTTGAACTTTTGACTTACAAAAACTAGCATTTTACTGTAACAAACACTTGGTTACATCTGTTATAAATCGAACACACTTGGTTTTTCCAAGAATAGGGTTCTAACTCTAAATCAAAATTATAAGCAGCTGTCTGGTGATAGATACGCACAACAGCTCCCCACCTTTGTGTCCTGTTGTTTAAAAACGTTCTGTATCTCAGCAGTCAAGTTCAAATGGATGTAATTTCTCACTTGAAAATTGTGCTTTGGAATTTTTTTTGTTTTTTAAAATTTCATTTATTTTTTTCTATCATCATTTTTCCCCCTATACCCTATACCCTCTTCCACCTCCATCCACATCCCTCCGCACCACAATCACCAACTGTTATCTAATCCATGAGTTCTTTCTCTTTTTTTTTCCTTTATTGATCAATCCCTCCATGCTCCTGCCTTCCCCCTGCCCCAAAGCTGTCTGCCTCTTTTCTATCTGAATCTGTCTCCATTTTGCTTGTTAGTTCAGTTTGTTCATTAGATTCCACATATAAGTGAAATCACATGGTACTTGTCTTTGACTGACTGGCTTATTTCACTTAGCATAATGTTCTCCAGGTCCATCCATGTTGTCGAAAAGAGTACATTGTCTTCTTTTTTATGGCCGAGTAGTATTCCATTGTGTGAATGTACCACAATTTTTTTTTTTTTTTATCCTCACTCGAGGACACTTTTCCATTTTTTGTTCAGACAGAGTGGAAGGGAGAGAGAGGAAGAGAGAGAGAGAGAGAGAGAGAAACATCGACGTGAAAGGGACACATCGAGTGGCTGCCTCCCGCACGACCAACCAGGGCCAGGGACAAACTGCAACCGAGGTACATGCCCTTAGCGGGAACCGAACCTGGGTCTCTCTGAACCGCAGGCCGACGCTCTAACCGCTGAGCCAAACCAGCCAGGGCTACCACAGCTTTTTTATCCACTCACCTACTGATGGACACTTGGGCTGCTTCCAAATCTTGGCTATTGTGAATAATGCTGCAATGAACATAGAGGTGCACATAGTCTTTTGAATTAGTGTTTCAGTTTCTTTGGATAAATTCCCTGAAGTGGAATCACTGGGTCACAAGGCAGTTGTGCTTTGGAATTGTGTGGTCTTTTCTTTGCTCAAAGTATGAACCATTCTGCGTGAGAAGAATAGTTGTTTACAACTTTTTTCTTCATGTTGTTTTTTTTATTTAAGTTCAAGGAATATATCTCTATTAATTTTATCCACTGTTCCAACTAAATTTAGCTTTCTTTTAAAAAATTCTTATGGGGTTTCAAATTCAACTTTTATTCTTGATGCTTGCTTTTTTTTTTTTTTTTTTTTTTTTTTTTTTTTTTTTTTAGTACCGACCTGGATAATGTTTCTAGGACTTCAGGGAGTGTAAAACTAAAATGTTTATAAAAAGATAAGCCTAATGTTTGAGCATCAGTTTTTTATGTTTTTTATTAACTTTCTTAAATTTTAAAAGAAATATAATTCACATATGAAAATCTTGGAATATAGAGAAAAGTGAAGAATTACCTGTAGTCTTACTGACCCAACAAAACCACTATTGTAATTTTAGAGTATTTCATTTTATTTCTCTTTATAGGCTATTTCTTTTTAAAAACATAGTTGTCATTTTGATGTCCACATATATTTGTGCTCATTTTCATCTAATGTTTATTAACATTGCTTTTTCTTTGTTAAATTATCCTCAAAACTGTCAGTTTTAGTGCCCATAAACCATTTGTTTGAGGAGATATATGATAGTTTATTAATATTTTTTATTATTGAACATTTACTTTTCACTATTGTGAATAAACTACAAAAATAAGGATTATAAAAAGTATGATATCTAGATTAAAATGTAAGAATATTTTTAGACTATTAAAATGTTTTGATAATTTTTCAATAGTATCATACTATATGGTACTTACAGGTTTTAACAATAACTGATATTGATTTTTTTTAAATGTTAATTTAATTGGCAGTGATTCCTGGCTTCAATTGGCAATTTTCTGGTTCTTAGTTAAGATCAATATTTTTTCCATGTTTATTTTCTAGTTGCATTTTGTACTTTGTAAATTGTTCTTTTTATTTGAAAATTTACTGAATGTCTAAGACTTTAAAAATATATTTTTCTATTACTGACTGCTCTTTATCATGCTAAGAAGTAGAAAGATTTTCTTTTAAATGTTTTTCTCATGTAGCATTTGATACATATGAAATATTGAAGCAGACATGTAAGTTATAAAAATAAATCTATATTAATATAATACCCCTTAGCTAGAATCATGCAACTTTACTAGAGTGCAGCTCAACCAGAATATGAGCACCCAGCTTTGCCCCACCAATTCTTGCACTTTTGTGCTCTTTCTGGCCCTCTCTTCACTGGTGAGCATGAGTCTTACTTTGATATTAATCATTCTCTTTGCAGTTGTTTTTCAAGTTCTATCACATTCATTTGTATTCCTAAGCAAAATTTTGTTCAATGTTGCTTTTTTTTTTTTAATTAAAAAAATGTGTACGCTACTCTCTGTGGTCTATGTGATTGCTAATTCTGCAACACGATATTTCTCTGAGTCAATCGTTTTGTTGCATTTAGATATAGTTCATCTATATTTCCCCTGATAAAGTTCTATTAAGAGAATATAGCACAACTTATTTATTCATTTGAGTTTTTCCCAGTTTGTTACGAGGATAAATATTGCTTCTGTGAGTGTGGCTGCCGGTGTCTAGTAACATACACATGCAAGAATTTCTCTAACGTGTGTTCCTGTTAACAGAATGACTGGGTTAGAGGCTGTGAAGAACTTCAATTTTATTTTTTATTTTGTTAAGACCTTCAATTTTAAAGTATAAGGCTACCTTGTGTTTTGAAATGACATACCTTCTTCAGTGATGTGTCCCTGTGATCTGTGTCCTTGCCACACTTTGTATTGTTAGACTTTTTAATGTTTATAAATTTATGGAATTAAAATATATATCATTTATATTTTTAAATTACATTTACTTGATTACCAATGAGATCAAGCATCTTCTTATATGTTTATATGCTATTTGTGGTTTCTCTTCTGTGAAATGCCTCTTTGTGTCTTTTGTCCATTTCTCTATTGGATTATTTGTTTGTTCTCATTGACTTCAAGGAGGGTTTTTTTGGTATGTTTTTAAAAATATATTATGAATACTGTTCCTCTGATGGTTATGTGTGTTGCAGATATCTTCTTCTAGGTTTTGGTTTGTAGTCTCAGCTTCTGTGTCCTTTTTGAAAACAACTTTGTTGAGTTATAGCTGACATATAATAAACCGCACATATTTAAATGCACAATTAAATACAATTTGACATCGGTATACATATTAATACAATCCAGATAGTGAACTGATTCAGCACCCCCCAGAGTTCCCTCACACCTCCTCTGATTTCTCTCTTCTGTCCCCACAGTCCCCATCTCTAGGCATCCACCGATCTGCTTCCTGTCACTGTAGATTAGTTTATATTTTTTAGAGTTTTGTATAAATGGAATCATACAGTATGCATCCAGTTTTGTCTGATTTTATTCACTGAGCATAATTATTTTGAGATTCATCCTTGTTGCATATATCAATAGTAAATTCATTTGTATTGCTGAGTAATACTCAATTATATGGACATATAACAATTTGTTTATTCATTCACCTGTTGGCAGACAATTACATTGTTTCCAGTGTTAGGCTATTTTAAAAAGCTGTTCATAGAATCCTTTGTGTGAACATGTGTCTCCTTCTCTCTTGGGTAAATACTTAGGAGTGGAATGAGAGGGTGTATGGTAGGTGCACATTTAAATTTTAAGGAAATGCTAAACTATTTTCCCAAGTGGTCATACCATTTTATATTGCAGCTATCAGTGTGCGAGAGTTTTTTCATGACATCTTTTTATGAACAGGTGTTCTTCATTTTAAGATAGTTAAATGTATCCATCATTTTTTCATTACTTCCTTTTAAATGTTATTTAAGAAGTTTTCCCTACCTGAGACCATAATGATATTCTGGTATATGTTTAAGTTTTTTAGGTTTTGACTCTTATGTTCAAGTTTTTAATCCTTTGGTGTGATGTGTGTAGTGTGGCGTGCATGGCAAGGTATGTGTGGTGAGTATGGTATCATGGTATGGTGAGTATGAGGTGTGTAATGGAGTGAGTATGGTGTGTGTGGTACAGTGTGTGTGTTGTGCATGGTGTGGTGAGTGTGAGGTGTGGAGTGTGGTGTGTATGGTATGGTGTGTGTGGTGTAGTGACTGTCGTGTGCATGGTTTGGTGAGTATGAGGTGTGGAGTGTGGTAAGTATGGTACGGTATATGTGGTGTGTTGAGTGTGGTGTGAATTGTATAGTGTAGTGAGTGTGAAGTGTGTAGTGTGGTGTATATGGTATGGTGTGTGTGATGTGGTGAGTGTCGTGTGCATGGTTTGGTGAGTGTGAGGTATGTAGTGTGGTAAGTGTGGTGAGCGTGGTATAGTGTGGTGATGTGAGGTGTGTAGTGTGGTGTATGCAGTGTGCATGGTGTAGTGTGGTGAGTATGGTGTGAGTGGTGTGATATGGTGAGTGTGATATGACGTAGAATTCAATTTTATTTTTCCCATATGGGCAAACAATTATCTTCACACCATCTATCAAACATCTGTCCTTTCTCTGGTGATCTTCAATGCCACCTCTGTCATACATCACAGGTTCATATATGAAAGGCTCAGGGTGTCACCTCTATTCTGTTTTGTTTATCTACCCCTCAGTCAGTGCCACATTATGGTAATTTAACACTGCAGTTTTATAATAAGTCTTAAGATCTGGTAGTACAAATCCCACTACCTTTTTTCCCCTTTAAATTCCATAAAAATCATTCCTGGGATTTTGGTAAAATTGCATTTAATTCAAAGATCAATTTGAGGAGAATTTACATCTTTACAAAATTAAGTATTCTGACCCAGGAACACAGCATTTCTTTCCCTTTATTTTAATCTTCAATATCTTTCAAAAGATTGTTATATATTTTCCCTGCATGTTTGGCACACCATTTGTTAGATTTATTCTCAGATATTATATATTGAAGGTAGTCTCTTTTAAATTCTACTAGTACTTACTAGCTTACTAGTTCTCTTTTTCTTTTTTTTTTTTAACTCATCTTTATTGTTGAATGTATTACAGATGTTTCTCCTTTTTTTCCCCATTGACCCCCTCCTCCTCAATCCCGCCCCCCTCCTGCCTTCCCCACACTATTGTCAGTGTCCATTGATTATCCATATATGCATAGAAGTTCTTTGGTTTATCTCATCCTGCTCTCCCTCCTCCCTTCCTTTTGAGGTTCATCAGTCTAACAACCAATTTGTACTTCTTAATTCCTTCATCTTTTTCACTCATTCCCCCAGCCCCCACCCATCTAGCAAGCAACAAAAAGTTCTCTGTACCTGTGAGTCTGTTTCTGTTCTGCTTGCTCATTTTGTTTGTAGATTCAATTGTTGATAGATATGTATTAATTGCCATTTTATTGTTCATATTTTTGTTCTTCTCCTTCAAGAAGACCCTTCAACATTTCATGTAATACTGGTTTGGTGATGATGAATTCCTTTAGCTTTTTCTTGTCTGGGAAACTTGATATATCCGTCGATTCTAAATGATAGCTTTGCAGGATAGAGTAATCTTGGTTGTAGGTCATTGCTTTTCATCACCTTGAATATCTCTTGCCACTTCTTTCTGGCCTGCAAAGTTTCTTTTGAGAAATCAGTTGACAGTCTTATGGGAGCTCCTTTGTAGGTAATGGACTGCTTTTCTCTCTCTCTGCTTTTAAGATTCTCTCTTTGTATTTAACCTTTGGCATTTTGAAGATGATGTGTTTTGGTGTGGACCTCTTTGGGTTCAACTTGTTTGGGATTCTCTGTGCTTCCTGGACTTGTATGTCTGTTTCCTTCACCAAGTTAGGGAAGTTTTCTGTCATTATTGTTTCAAATAGGTTTTCAATGTCTTGCTCTCTCTCTTCTCCTTCTAATTTTCTTTTTCAATAAATGTATGTTTTGCATTGTTTAGTTACTATAGTTATAGTAATTAAAATTATATATTTTAGAATATATTATTTTCCCCAAAGCAGTTAATGTTCTTATTTATTGATCTCCAAGCAGTTAACCAGTTACAGTGCCTACTGAAAGTTATTTTCTATTAACTGTCTCCATTTTTTAGCTCAAAGTTTTATTAACCTCTTGGTGATCTGGAATATTTTTTAAGTCAATTTTTTGTAGAAAACTTATTGGGTGGTAAATTTATAAGACTTTTTTATGTCCTAGCTGATATATTTTTATAACAGTCTTCATCTGCAGGTGTGGTTATTTAACATATGTTGTTCTAACATACGAATAGCACATGGATATTTATAAAATCCTTGAATCATAAAGGTTCCCCCTGTGTGCACTATAAACTGCCTGTTGTCTGGCATTTATTATTACAGAGGAGATATTGGATAAGAAATTGTAGTTGATTCCCCCCGCCCCCCAGCTTGGCTGATTTTAGAACTCATTTTAAAAATTCTTTAGGTTTAAAATTTTTTTACGAGTTCATGCCATAACATTTATTTCTGCTCATTAAGTTTCTCTGGAAGATGTTAAGCTATCAATTTCTAATCTCAGCTATACTTTTCCAGGTCTGGAATGTTTTATCCTCTCGTATCTCCTACTATTGATTCTCATCCGTGCATTCGTTCTTTTCCAAGATTTGTCTTTCAAATATATTGTTCCTTTTGTGCATATTTTTAACAACTTTATTTGTTTGGCCTTTATTCTGAGAGTGCTTCTCAAGTTTATTCTCTACAAGTATGAATTTATTTTCTATGTGCCTACTGATTTTATTTTAATCACTACATATTGAATTCTGCTATGCTCATATCTTGTGTCATCCAGTTCTTGTTTAATACATTCATTATATTGGGTTCAAAAAGTGGATATTATTAAAAATGTTTTTCTGTTTCTTGAAGTTTGTGTGAGAGGGAGCTTGGTGAGGAGGCAATGAGAAGATTTTCTTTAAAGCCATTATAGTTTGCCCTGGCCGGTTTGGCTCAGCAGTTAGAGCGTCAGCCTGGGTTCGGTTCCCACTAAGGGCATGTACCTCAGTTGCAGTTTGTCCCTGGCCCTGATTGGGGTCGTGTGGGTGGCAACCACTCTATGTGTCTCTCTCACATCAATGTTTCTCTCTCTCTCTTCCTCCTTCTCTCCCTCCCACTCTGTATCTCAAGATAAAATGCAAAAATGTCCTCTGGTGAGGATAAAAAAATAAAGCCATTATAGTTTGCCTTTCTTTTCTTGAACAGCAGAAATATATGGCTAGGTAATTTGATTGATTAATTCAACACATATTTACTATGTACCACCTAGTATGTGACAGACACAGTTCTAGTCACTGGGGATATAGAAGTGAATTAAACAGGAAAAAAAAAATCCCCACATACATGGAAGTCATAATCTACTGTGGGACAACAAAACTAAAATTCTTTCTAATCTGCACCCCTCCACCCCAAAAAGAAAACACTTCTGAGTATAATGAGGAGCTTTGGGGTGGCTTTGAGCAGAGAAGTGCTGTGATTTGATTTGTGCTTGAAACCATTACTGATATTCTGTGAAGAACTGACTTGTAGGGGCAGGTGGACCAGTTAGGGGGCTGATGCCATGGTCCAGGTGAGAGGCAATAATGACTTGGAGCAGAGTGGTAGTCACACAGAGAAATCAGAAAATGGGAGAACATGCTGATGGGATTTGCTGATTAAGTAATTGTGGGGTTTGAGAACATAACAGAAGTCATATATTGCTTGCAAGGCTTTTGTCTGAGTAAATAAGTCATTGTGTCATTTACTGATATGCGGAAGTGTCAGGGGTAGATTTTGGAAGAGGGCCTAAAAGAGTTCTCTTTGAAAGCTGTTGTGTTTAAATACCATGAGACATCCAGGAGGAGATGCCTGCTGTGTGGATGTGTCTGAAGTTTAGGGAAGAGGCCAGGATGGTGGTACACACAAGGAAGTCAATAACATGTGGATGGATTTCAGGCCATCAGATGGGATATGAGGTCCTGGGGTCTGAGTGTGGAGAGCAAAAAAGACAAGTTGGAGGTCTGAGCCCTGGGATGGTCTAGAAGAGGTTTCTGGAAGGGCTGTACTGGAGAGGGGCTGCCATAAAGCAGAACATTAGGAGAGTGGCATCCTGGGGGCCATGTGCATGAGTATTTTCAGGAGGAGGGGGATCGACTATATAAAATATTGCTGAGCAACCAGGTACAGTGGGGATTGAGAAATGACCATTGGATTTGCCATTATCATCATATGACATCAAGTCCAGTGTTTGGGAGAGAAGGAAGAGGCTCCAGGCAGGGACCCATTCTCGACCATGTGTAGAAGGGGCAGTTACTTTGACGTGCCAGCCACTAAAGGAGATTAGAATGTGCAGAATCTGTCCAAGCCAGTCTTGCCTCTGCAGAAGTGTTATGAGTAATGAGTAGGTTTCCTGGAAGAAAATCCAGAATGACTCCACTAAAGCTGTGGTGGAGAAAAACACAGACTTCTGGGAATTTCAGTAAGGGTAAGATCATTTTATCACCTTTATGGTACGTTTGAATGTTACCTGCACAGGAAACCTGAAAGCTACGCTAAGTACAAAACGGAAACTGCCTCCTGGGGGCTCCAGACGACAGATGAACAATGCAAAAATAAGTGAGTGTTTATAAAAGTTCTTACCACACTCTCTTGGTAATCCCATCCAACATTGATTTCCATGATTAGCTCAGTTTTATTATTTCTTGAGCAAATCACCTCTAAGTTGAGCACATGATATGTGCTGAAATCAGCCCGAGGGGGAAAAACTCTGGCATTTAAATGGATTTGACATGTGTTAGTTTTGAAAATTCCCAGTAAGAGGGGACATTTTATTAAGACATTCCACTGGAATAAATTGATAGTTGCTTAAACTGTTTTCAAGACAGCACAATTCCATTTGCTCTGAGAGAAGAAGGATCTAAAATATAGGGGTAATGAGAATTATTATTATACAAACTATTATAATTATGGAGCTCACACCCTGACCAGCAAAGCACCCGCTTCATGAACACTGTACTATGAGATTTTATATTTTTGAGTTCTTGTATTTGAGGTTATGGCCAATTTATAAGTTAACTAATCTCTGAAAAGCAGCCTATCCCTCTGAGCCACTGAGTGCTGTCAATCTTTGTTTACAAATTGCATTTATAGAGACTGTTACTAAAAGCAAAATAGAATATAACCAGTAAAATTTGCACCTTCTGGAATTTAGACTAGTTTTCTATAACAGATCTCACTGGGGTGATGTTTGAATATTTGGTTAATATTACCATGTTTTTATGTGTCCTTTTTTAATCTTCAGAAGAAATATAAATGTCTCTGGCAACAGTTAAAGGAGTAATTAATTTTCCCTAGCAGAGGGTCAGGAAAGATTTAAGAAAAATGTAACATTTGAGGCAAGACTGGAAGGATGTAGTTTTCTGGTAGAGAGGTGGAAGAAAGCATTCCATGCAGAAGGAAAGCATGAGAAAGCCAAGACCATGCGGAAGTGCCTGATGTGCCTGGATCCAAGCCAAGTCAACGGGAAGACGACTGCCTTAGAATTGAGGACCTTAACGACAGGAGCAGGCCTGTGTGGTTTCCAAGGTTTCCAGTTAACAAGTACAAGAGCTGCTAGATGGCCTGCTGTCCCTGGGACAGGGTTGACTGCCACTTCCTACTGTGGCATTTTCCTGCTGCTTTTGACATTCTCATGGCCCCAGGACAGGATCCAAACTGGTGTTGCTCAGATCTAAAGATTGATTTTTGATTCTGGGAAGGTTCCTAGGTGACCTAGAGCCAGTTGATTGGGTGATTTCTCAGAGAACACACTAGGATGAGCAAAGTTGAAGAGACGCCAGCAGTAGGTGTCAAAGGTGGAGCTTCCAAAGGTCAGCTTACCATGATAACTGCTAACCTAGGTAGGGACATGACCATGAAGGTCATCAGAGGAGATACAGGTATAACCACTCCCTCCACCATCAGCCCTGGGAAGTATGTAATTGATGTCAACATAGAAATGAGGATGAGTATGGATATGCTAGGATTGAATATTTTCCATCAGAATCAAAATACCCCTGTATCAGTCAATTAGTCAGGGTTCTTCAGAAACATAGAATCAATAGAGTGTGTGTGTGTGTGTGTGTGTGTGTGTGTGTGTGTGTGTGTGTGTATAAAGAATTGGGTGCTGTGATTATGGAGGCTGGCAAGTCCAAAATCTGTAGGATAAGCTGTCAAGCTGGGGACCCAGGAAGAGCCCATATTGCAGTTTAAGTCCCAAGGCCATCATCTGATGGCAGAATTCTTTCCTGTTTAGGGGAAATCAGTCTTTTCTATTAAGGCCTACAACTGATAGGATGAGGCCACTCAGATTATGGAGAATAACCTGCTTTACTCAAAAACCTACCATTTTAAATGTCAATATCATCCATAAAACACCGTCAAAGAAACATACAGAATAATGTTTGACTAAATATATGTGCACTGTGGCCTAGCCAAGTTGGCACATAAAATTAACCATCACACGCTATTCATCAAAGATTTGTAAATTAAAACCAAAATGAAATATGACTTCACACCTGTCAGGATGGCTATCATCAATAAATCAATAAGCAACAAGTGTTGGAGAGGATGTGGAGAAAAGGGAACCCTTGTGCACTGTTGATAGGAATGCAGATTGGTTCAGACACTGTGGAAAACAGTATGAAGGTTCCTCAAAAAATTAAAAATGGAACTGCCTCATGACCCAGTGATTTCACTTCTGGGTATATATCTGAAGAAACCTAAAACACGAATTCAAAAGAATATATGCACCCTTATGTTCATTGCAGCATTATTTACGATAGTCAAGATGTGGATGCAACCCAAGTTCCCACCAATACACTGGATAAAGAAGAAGAGGTACATATATACAATGGAATGTTACTCAGCCATGAAAAAGAATGAGATCTTACCATTTGCAACAGTATATGGATGGACCTAGATGGTATTATGCTAAATGAAATAAATCAGTCAGAGAAAGACAAATATCATATGATTTACTTATATTCAGAATCTAAAGAACAATATAAATGAACAGACAAAACAGAAACAGACTTATAGATACAGAGAACAGACTGATGGTTGCCAGGCGGGAAGGGGATTGGGGAACTGGGTGAAAAGGTGAAAGAATTAAGTAGTACAAATTGGTAGTTCAAAATAGTCACAGAGAAGAAAAAAAAAATGGCAGTGAAGTGAATGGAAGCTACACAGACCGTCTCCCAGGACCAAACTGGAATGACAACTAAATGAAAGACTAATCATTGGGAAAAACCAACTGAAAAACAGCTAGAGAGAACCCTTATAACCAGGGATGGAAAGGACAACAAATTGAGCCTGGTAGGAACTGTGGAGGCACAAGAGTGCGGAGCTCACAAACAGCAGCTGAGGGCTGTTTTAGCTGTGAGCAGTTCCCTCAGAGAAGTCAGAGGTTAAAACCCCAAGCCAGATCAACAGCACAGAGTGATGGGACAGGGAAAGGTGCCTGCATAACACTTGGCTGAGATCACCAGTGCTGAGGCTTTGTCCGGCAAGGAGAGGTACAGGGAATAAAGGCAGTTCCATGAAGGGCCAGAGCACTAAATCAGCTACAGCCACTCACCTTGGGCTCCCGCAGAGGGAAGGTGGACTGGAACTGTGTGAGGAGAGTCTGGGGTTCCTGGCTCTGGAGAGAGCTGGGAAGGAGGACATTGGGAGTTTTGTGCTGAATCACTTCCTCATATGACATTGGCCATCTTACTCAAAGCGCCCCTTCCCAGAACCCCAGGGAGAAGCAACAGCCCCTCCCTCAGGAACTTAACACCACCAGGCCAGGCCAGAGAAATACAAATTGAGGCTCATTAACAGCTAGAGACCACCAGCATGCAGTTGCCCAACCCTCTGGAAATCCTCTTACCCTGTACACCTGAGGGATTTTTCATTCAGCTGAGGGCTACAACCTGAGGCTCATCAAACAAATAAGACTAATAGCCTGCAGGCAAAAACTAGAAGATACCTGAACCTTTGATTGGCCTGAAAATCAACCCAGGAAAGTAAAACTTGACAGTAGTGTTTAACATAGGTCCTCCCACACTCATCCAGAATGAGTAGAGGGAGCCACAATCAGCAGAACACCAACACCCACAGGGAAAATTTGGCAGGCTTCAAAACCCACAGAGATAGCCATAATGGTGAAACAAAGAAACAAATACCAAATGAAAGAACAAGAGAATTCTACAGAAGAAGAGATAAATGAAATGAAACTAAGCAACATATGAGAGGAAGAGTTCAAAGTAATGATTATGAGGAAGCTCAACAGCATGAGTAAAGATATAAAAACATTAAAAACAAACCAATTAGAAATGAAAAACCACCAATCAGAAATGAAGAATGATATAGCAGAAATAAAGAACACATTGGAAGGAATAACCAGCAGAGTAGAGGAAGGCTAGAGAATATATTTGAAGAAATAGTGACAGAAAACTTCCTAGGCTCGGTGAAGGAAAAAGTCATACAAGTCCAAGAAGCACAGAGAGCCCCAAGTAAGGAGGACCCAAAGAGGCCCACACCAAGACACATAATAATTAAAATGCCAAAAATTAAAGACAAAGAGAGAATCCTAAAGGCAGCAAGAGATAAGCAACAGGTTACCTGCAAAGGAAACCCCATTAAGCTATCAGCTGATTTCTGAACAGAAACACTACAGGCCAGAAGAGAATGGCATGAAGTAATCAAGGTCATGAAAAACCAGGATCTGAATCCAAGACTACTCTATCCAGCAAGGCTATCATTCAAAATAGAAGGTCAAATAAAGAGCTTCCCAGACCAAAAAAAAAAAGGCTAAGGGAATATATTAGCACCAAACCAGCACTGCAAGAAATGTTAAAAGGACTGCTGTAATTAGTAGAAGAAATAGGAAGAAAAATATAACCACACTGAACAAAAATGGCAATAAATAAGTACATATCAATGATAACATAAATGGATTAAATGCTCCAATAAAGGCACAGAGTAGCTAAATGAATAAGAAAGCATGACTCATATATATGTTGTTTACAAGAGACACACCTCACAAGACTCACATAGTTTGAAAGAGAAGGGATGGAAAAAAATTTTCTAAGCAAATAGAAAAAAAAAAAACAAACAAAAAACTGGTGTAGCAATACTCATATCTGATAAAATAGACCAGAGACAAAGAAGGCCACCACATAATATTAAAAGGATCTGTCCAACAAGAGAATATAACCTTGGTAAACATATATGCACCTAACATAGGAGCACCAAAATACATTTAAAAACTTCTGGAGAACTTCAAAGGAGAAATTGACAGCAATACAATCATAGCAGGGGACTTCAATATCCCGCTGACATCACTGGATAGATCCTCTAGACAAAAAGTTAACAGGGAAACAGAGACTCTAAATAATGCACTAGATCAAATGGATTTAATAGATATCTACAGAGAATTACACTCCAAAACTGCAGAATTCACATTCTTTTCAAATGCACATGGGACATTCTCAAAGATATACCACACAAACTAAGACTCTACAAGTTCAAGAAGATTGAAATTATATCAAGCATCTTCTCAGATCACAATGGCATGAAACTAGAAATCAATTACAACAAAAATATTCACACACGGAGGCTAAATAGCATGTTCTTAAACAACTAATGGGTTACCAAGGAGATCAAGGAAGAAATTAAGAACTTCCTGGAAACCAATGAAAATGAACACACAACAACACAAAATCTATGGGATGCAGCGAAAGCAGTCCTGAAAGGGAAGTTCATAGCACTACAGGCCTACCTCAAGAAACAAGAAAATTCCTAATTAACTATTTAACCCTAAGACTTAAAGAACTAGAAAGTAAACAAAAAGAAAAACCCAGAGCAAGTAGAAGGAAAGTAATAGTAAAGGTCAGAGGAGAAATAAATGACATAGAAACTAAAAACACAATTCAAAAGATCAATGAAACAAAGAGCTGGTTCTTCGAAAAGATAAACAAGATTGATGGGCCCTTAGCCAGATTCACCAAAAAACAAAGAGAGAGGACCAAAATAAACAAAATTAGAAAGAAAAGAAGAGAAGTAACAACTGATACCACAGAAATACAGAGGATCATTAAAAAATACTCTGAGCAACTGTACGTCAACAAATTGGACAATCTAGAATCATACAGTCTCACAAAACTGAGACACTGGAAGAGATAGAAAACTTAAACAGACCAATAACAACTAAGGAAGTTGAAGACGTAACTAAGAAACTCCCAGCAAACAAAAGCCTGGGCCCAGATGGCTTCACAGGGGAGTTTTACTGAACAGTCAAAGAACTAATACCCATTCTCCTCAAACTATTCCAAAAAATTCAAGAAGAAGGAAGACTTCCAAACTCGTTTTATGAGGCTAGCATAATTCTAATTCCAAAACCAGATAAAGACACTACAAAGAAAGAAAACTATAGGCCAATATCCCTGATGAACATAGATGCCAAAATCCTTAACAAAACATTAGCAAATCGGATCCAGCAATTCATTAAAACAATTATTCACCATGATCAAGTGGGATTCATCCCAGAGATGCAAGGCTGCTACAATATTCAAATATACAATATTCAATATACAAATCAATAAATGTGATACACCACATAAACAAAATGAAAGATAAAAACCATATGGTCATATCAATAGATGCTGAAAAAGCATTTAACAAAATCCAGCACCCACTTTTGATAAAAATGCTCAGCAATGTGGTAATAGAGGGATCATATCTCGACATAATAAAGGCTGTATATGAAAAACCTACAGCCAACATCATACTCAAAAACTAAATGCATTTCCCTTAAGAACAGGAACAAGACAGGGATGCCCATTTTCATCACTCTTATTTAACACAGTACTGGAAGTCTTTGCCACAGCAATTAGACAAAAAGAAAAAATAAAAGGGATCCATATTGGAAAGGAGGAAGTGAAACTGTCATTATTTGCAGATGACATGATATTGTACATTGAAAACCCTAAAGACTCCACTAAAAAATGTACTAGATTTAATAAATGAATTTGGCAAAGTAGCAGAATACAAAATTAACATCAAGAAGTCAACAGCATTTTTATACACTGATAATGAACTCACAGAAAGATTAACTAAAAAACAAAAACAAAACAAAACAATCCCATTTACCATTGAGGTAAAAAAAAATAAGATACCTAGGAATAAACTTAACCAAAGAAGTAAAAGACCTATTTGCAGAAAACTACAGGACATTGAAAAAAGAAATAGAGGAAGATATAAAAAAGTGGAAGCATATACCTTGTTCATGGATTAGAAGAATTAACATCATTAAAATGTCTATACTACCCAAAGTAATCTATAGATTCAATGCAATCCCCATTAAAATACGAATGACATGTTTCACAGAACTATAACAAACATTTCAAAAGTTCATATGGAACCAAACAAAACCCCGAATAGCCACATCAATCTTGAAAAAGAAGGACAAAGTAAGAGGGGTCACAACACCTGATATCAGGTTATACTACAAAACCATTGTAATCACAGCAGCCTGGTACTGGCACAAGAACAGGCATATAGATCAATGGAAGAGAACAGAGAACCCGGAAATTGACCCAAGACATTATGCTCAATTAATATTTGACAAAGATGGCAAGAGCATACACTGGAGTAAAGACAGCCTCTTTAATAAATGGGGTTGGGAAAACTGGACAGTTACATGCAAAAAAAAAAAAAAAAAAAAAAAGGAAACTAGACCACCAACTTACACCATACACAAGAATAAACTTAAAATGGATAAAAGACTTAAATGTGACTCATAAATCCATAAAAATCCTAGAAGAAAATGTAGGCAACAAAATTTCAGACATAACATGCAACAGAATTTTCACTGATACAATGCCTATGGCAAGATAAAGCAAAAAATTTATACATGGGACTACATCAAACTAAAAAGCTTCTGTACAGCAAAAGAAACAAGCATCAAAATAGAAAGGGAACCCACTATATGAGAGAGCATAATTGCCAATGATACATCATTTGACCCAGTGATCCCACTTCTAGGAATATATCCTAAGAAGCCTGAAAACACCAATCAGAAAGAATATATGTACCCCTATGTTCATAGCAGCACTATTTGCAATTGCTAAGATCTGGAAACAGCCCAAGTGTCCATCAATAGATGAGAGGATTAAAAATCGGTGGTACACATACACAGTGGAATAGTATGTAGCAGTAAAAAGAAAGATCTCTTGTCCTTTGTGATGACATGGAGGGACCTGGAGAGTCTTATGCTAAGTGAAATAAGCCGATCAGAGAAAGACAAGTATCCCATGGTCTCACTTATTTGTGGAATATAATGAGCAAATAAGCAGATGAACAAAATAGACGCAGAGACATAGAAATAGGGTTCAGACTGACAAACCTCAGAACAGGGGGACAGGGGGAATGGAAGAGATAAACCAAAGAACTTACATGCATATATGCATAACCAATGGACATAGACAACAATGCTGTGATGGGAGGGGGATTGGGAGGAGGGTGTCATGGGGGTAAAAGGATAAACATTTGTAACAAAAATTAATTAATTAATAAAAAAAACCACCAAAACCTCATAGTCACAGACAGCAGCATGATGATTACAAGAGGGAAGAGTGGTGGGGGGAGGTAAAAGAAGATAAAGGGGGGATAAATGGTGATGGAAGGAGACTTGACTTGGAGTGGTGAACACACAATACAATATATAGATGATGTATTATAGAATTGTACACCTGAAACCTATATAATTTTCTTAACCAATGTCACCCCAATAAAGTCAATAAAAAAGTAAAAGAAAAAACTGCCCCCCAAAATAGTTACAGAGATGTAAAGTACAGCATAGGGTGTATTGTTAATAATATTGTAATAACTATGTATGGTGCCAGGTGGTTACTGGAAATATCAGGGGGAAAGCTTTGTAAAGTATCTTACTGTCTAACCACAATGCTGTACACCTGAAATTAATGCAAAATAATACTGAATATAAACTGTAATTAAAAACTAAAATTTATAAAATTAACCATCACAACCTCCAGAGACCAAGGTAGAAGAAGGATTCTCTATTAGAACTCAGTATCTCTGTTTATTGTCCTTTTGTCAACAAAACGTCAGAAATTTTTTACAATTTACTTTTTTATTTTAATTTATTGATTTTAGAGAGAGAGGAAGGAGGGAGAGAGAAAGAGAGAGAGAGAAAGTTAAACATCAATTTGTTGTTCACTGGTAGATTCTTGTATGTGCTCTGACTGGGGATCAAACCTGCAACCTTGGGGTATCGGGACAACACTGTAAGCAACTGAGCTTTGACCAAGACTAGAGATTTTATTATTTTTTTGTATGTTGCTGCATCCCCATTACCAATAGTATTACCTAGCACATGGTACATGTTCAACAAGTGTTATATAAATGAATGCATAATAGAGTAAATATTTGAATAATAAATAAATAAATAATAGAATAAATAATAGAATAAATAAATATTTGGAAACACATTATACAAAATTCTAATTATTTCCATCCTGGCAGAATGTTTGTGCTAACATAATATGATTGCATTGAGTTGCTCAGTGTGTCTGTCTCGATCCTCTGCACCTTCCCAGACATAAATTAAGCATCTTTGGAAACTGATGGTAACTTTTAATATTGCTGATTACCATGTTGGAAATAGACTTCAATGCATTGAGCTTCAACTTGTCCTATTGATCAGCCCTCACCCTAGTGAGACACCCTAATGAAGGGATTGAGGAATGTTAGTTGCTATATATATTTCAGCACTTTTTAAAATTTTGTTATTTTATTTTATTTTTTAATTGAATTTATTGAGGTGACATTGCTTAATAAAATTATATAGGTTTCAGCTCTGGCCAGGGGGCTTGATTGATTGGAGTGTTGTCTTGTATACCAAAAGGTTGCAGGTTTGATTCCCGGCCAGGGCACATACATAAGTAGCGGATTCAATTCCTGATCTCTCTCTCTCTTTCTCCCTTCCTCTCTCTCTAAAAAAAAAAATCAGCCCGGCTGGTGTGGCTCAGTGGTTGAGCATTGACCCTGCACCAAGAGGTCGCTGGTTCAATTCCCGGTCAGGGCACATGCCCAGGTTGTGGGCCCGATCCCCAGTGAGGGGCATGCAGGAGGCAGCCAATCAATGTTCTCTCTCATTGATGTTTCTATCTCTCTCTCCCTCTCCCTTCCTTTCGCTCTAAAAATCAATAATTTTTTAAATCAATAAAAACATATCCTCAGGTGAGAATTTCTTAAAAAATTATACAAGTTTCAGGTATACAATTCTACAATACATCTTTTGCATGTTGTTGTGTGTTTACCACTCCAAGTCAAGTCTCTTCCATAACCATTTATCCCCTCTTTACCTTTTCTACCTCCCCACAACCTCCCTTCCCCCTGGCAATCACCATACTATTGTCTGTGTCCATGAATCTTTCTTTTTTTTCTTTATTTAATCCCCTCACCCTTCTCACCCAGCCCCCAACCCCATCCCCTCTGACAACTGTGACTCTGTTCTCTGTATCCATGAGTTTGTCTCTACTTTGTTAGTTTATTTTGTTCGTTATATTCTATATATAAGTGAAATCATATGGTACTTGTCTTTCTATGACTGGCTTATTGCACTTAGCATAGTTCTGTCCAGGCCCATCCATGTTGTCTCAAAAGGTAAGATGTCCTTCTTTTTTATAGCTGAGTACTATTCCATTGTGTAAATGTACCACAGCTTTTTTATCCACTCATTTACTGATGGGCACTTGGGATGCTTCCAAATTGTGGCTATCATAAATAATGTTGCAATGAACATAGGGGTACATATATTCTTTTGAATTTGTGTTTTAGGCTTCTTTGGATATATTCCCAGAAGTGGATTTGTGGGGTCATGAGGCAGTTCCATTTTTAATTTTTGAGGTAACTGCATACTGCTTTCCATGGTAGCTGTACCAATCTGCATTCCCATCAACAGTGTACAAAGGTTCCCTTTTCTCCACAACCTCACAAACACTTGTGTGTTGATTTATTGATGCTAGCCATCCTGACAGGTGTGAGGTGATATCTCATTGTTGTTCTAATTTGCATTTCTCTGATGATTAGGGATGTTGAGTATTTTTTCACATGTTTATTTGCCATCTGTGTGTCCTCTTTAGAGAAGTGTCTGTTCAGGTCCTTTGCCCATTTCTTAATTAGAGTGTTTGGTTTTTTTTGATGTTGAGTTTTATAAGTTCCTTATAACTTTTGGATATTAAGTCCTTATCAGATGTATTGGCAAATATGTTCTCCCATTTAATGAGTTGTCTTTTCATTGTTTTGATGGTTTCCTTTGCTGTGCAAAAACTTTTTAGTTTGTTGTAGTCCCATTTACTTATTTTTTCTTTTGTTTCCCTTGATATATCAGAAAAAAATATTGCTCATTGTATGATGTTGGTTGTGATTTTGTCATATATGTCCTTTATTACTTTGAGGTATGTTCCCTCTATTCCCACTTTCCTGAGAGTTTTTATTATGAATAGGTGCTGGATTTTATCAAATGTTTTTTCTGCATCTATTGATATAATTATGTGGTACTTATTCTTCATTTTGTTTATGTGGTGTATCACATTTATTGATTTGTGAATATTGTACCAACATTGCATTCCTGGAATAAATCCCAGGAATAAATCTCATGATGTATGACCTTTTTAATTATTTCTGGATCTGATTTGATAATATATTGTTCATCAGGGATATCAGCTTATAATTTTCTTTCTTCGTAGTGTCCTTATCTGGTTTTGGAATTAGGAAAATGCTGGCCTCATAAAATGAGTTTGGGAGTCTTCTCTCCTCTTGAATTTTTTGGCATAGTTTCAGAAAGAAAAGTGTTAGTTTTGTTTTGTTTTTTTTCTTTGAATGTTTGATCAAATTCACCTGTGAAGCCATTCAGTCCAGGACTTTTATTTGTTGGAAGTTTTATTATTATTATTATTACTGCTTCAATTTCACTATTTGTAATTTGTCTATTCAGATTCTCTGATTCTTCCTGATTCAGTTTTGGAAGATTTTAAGTTTCTAAGAATTTACTCATTCTTCCAGATTGTCCATTTTTATGTCATATAGTTGTTTGTAATATTTTCTTACAACCCTTTGTATTTCTTTGGTGCAGTTGTTACTTCTCTTTTATTTCTGATTTTATTTATTTGATTCCTGTGTTTTTTCTTCTACATGAGTTTGGTTAGAATTGTCAATCTTGTTTATCTTTTCAAAGAACCAGCTCTTGGTTTCATTGATCTTTTGTATTGCTTTTTGAGACTCTGTTTTATTTATCACTGCTCTGGTATTTGTTATTTCCTTCCTTCTACTTACTTTGGGCTTTTTCCCTTTTTTTCCAGTTCCTCAAAGTGAAAAGTTAGATCGTTTATTTGAGATTTTTCTTATTTCTTGAGGTAGGCCTGTAATGCTATGAATTTCTCTCTTAGAACTGCTTTTTCTGTGTCCCATAGATTTTGGGTTTTTGTGTTCTCATTTTAATTTGTTTCAAGGTATCTTTGATTTCTTACTTGATCTCACTGTTAATCCATTCATTGTTTAGTAACATGATATTTAGCCTCCATGTCTTTGTATGTTTTTCATTTTTTTCTTTTTTTGTGCTTGATTTCTGGTTTCATACTGTTATGGTCAGAGAAGAAGCTTGATATGATTTCAATCTTCTTAAATTTATTGAAACTTGTTTTGTTTTCTAACAAGTGGTCTGTCCTAGAAAATGTTCCATGTGCACTTGAAAAGAATGTATATTCTGCTGCTTTGGGGTGAAATGCTCTGAAAATATCAAATAATTCATCTGATCAAGTGTGTCATTTAAGGCCACCATTTCCCTGTTGACTTTCTGTCTCGAAGATCTGTCCACCCATTGATGTCAATGGGGTGTTAAAATCCCCTACTATGACTGCATTACTGTCAATCTCTCCCTTTATGTCCATGAAGATTTGGTGCTCCTATGTTGGGCGCATAAATGTTTACAAGGGTTATATCCTCTTGTTAGATTGCTCCCTTTATTTTTATGCAGTGGCCTTCTTTGGCTCTTACTATAGCCTTTGTTTTAAAGTCTATTTTGATATAAGTATTTTAACCCAGATTTTTTAAATTTCCATTTTCATGAAATATCTTTTTCCATCCCTGTACTTTTAGCCTGTGTGTGTCTTTCATTGTGATGAGGGTCTCTTGTAGACAGCCTATATGTGGATCTTTCTTTCTTATCCATTCAGCTAACCTATGTCTTTTGATTGGATTTATATGTACATATTTATTGCCACTTTATTATTTTAACTGTGTTCCTCTGGGTTTTGTTTGTTATTTTTGTCTTCTACTTCTTAAGGTAGGCACTTTAAATTTCTTATCATACTGGTTTGGTAGTAGCAAATTCTTTTGGCTTTTTCTTGTCTGGAAAACTCTTTATTTCTCCTTCAAGTTTAAATGATAGCCTTGCTAGGTAAAGTAGTCTTGGTTGTAAATTGTTGCTTTCCATCACTTTGCATATTCATGCCAATCCCTTCTGGCTTGAAATGTTCCTGTTGAGAAATCAGCTGACAGTTTTCCTTGTAGGTAACTAACTGCTTTTCACTTGATGCTTTTAAGATTCTCTCTTTGTTAATTATGATGTCTCAGTGTGGGCCTATTTGGGTTTATCTTGTTTGGGAGTCTGTGCT
Source organism: Tadarida brasiliensis (assembly GCA_030848825.1). Lineage (NCBI taxonomy): Eukaryota > Metazoa > Chordata > Mammalia > Chiroptera > Molossidae > Tadarida > Tadarida brasiliensis. Next base: position 98,366,413 of record CM061257.1, on the reverse strand, counting down.
TCCTGGACTTGTGTGTCTTTTTCCTTCACCAGGTTAGGGGAGTTTTTGGTCATTATTTCTTCAAATAGGTTCTTGATCCCTTGGTCTCTCTCTTCTCCTTTCTGTACCTCATGATGCAGATGTTGTTATGCATCATGTTATCCCAAAGGTCCTTTAAACCATCCTCATTTTTAAAAATTCTTTTTTTCTTTTTGCTGCTCTAATTGGGTATTTTTTTCTACCTTGCCTTCCAAATCTCTGATTCGATCCTCTTTCATCCAACCTACATTTTATTCCTCCAGTGTATTCTTGATGTCAGATATAGTATTCTTAATTTCAGACTGATTCTTTTTAATGGTTTCTCTGTCCTTTTTCATGCTGTTGTAATTCTCATTAAGTTTCTTGAGAATCTTTATAACCATTACTTTAAACTATATATTTGATACATTGCTTGCCTCTATTTTATTTAACTCTTTTTTCCTGGAGAGAGCTCCTGTTTTTTGTTTTTGTTTTTTCATTTGCATCCTGTTTCTTTGTCTTCTCATTTAGGCTGCCCCTTTATGTTTGTTTCTATGTATTATATAGATATGTTATGACTCCCAGTCTTCGTGAGGTGGCCTTATGTAATAGGTGTCCTGTGGGGTCCAGTGGTTCAGTCTCCTTGATCACCTGAGCTGGGTGCTCCAGGAATGTCCTTTGTGTGGGTTATTTGAGCCCTCTTGCTGTAATTGAGTCTTGATTGCTATTGACCCATTAGTGTGTGGGATCATCCCTCAGGCTGGCTGACTGTGAGGCTCAACCCCAACCACAGTGTACATGCTGCTGTGCAGATGCTGACCACACAAAGTGGAATTTGCCTCAGCAGGGTTTAGTGCCTGCTGCGATCTCCATTTAGATATGCTGTTTGTGAATCTTACTGGGTCCTGCTCTGATGTCGTTTGAAGCTGGCCACTGAGTGTCTTGGTTCTGGGCCTCTTGGACAGTACTCTGGTACAGGTCAATGTCAGACACTGCCTATGCCTGGCCCTCTGCACATATCATCATAAGCGATCTACAGTTTGTGGCTGCCTCTGCTTGGCTTGGAAGCATGTGGGAAGGACCAAGTTGCGTGCTGAGGCCAGCCTTTACCACCAGTGGGCCCGGGGGCAGGTCACCAAAAGCCCCAAGGCACCCTGACGAGATCCACCTCTCCTGATTTCATATGCCAGCTGCCTGTTAGGCTCAGTCACTGAAAGAAACTCTGGCAGAATCAGGAAGATGGGGCTAGTGGATCTCCTGTGAGGGGGAGGTGCTGTTCAGGCTTCAGGGAAGATGGTTGGTGTGGTCCCCTCCCCCCACCCCAGAGCCTCACAACTCAGTGTATCCCAGATTTTTTCCTGACCTCAGCAGGGTGGAGTCACTAGGAGTCAGGTAGGTGGGGCCTCCAAAGCTCAGAGGTTGGGTCTGCTGGAAGCCAGGAGGGTGGTTCTATCGGAGCTCCTGTGAGGGGGAAGATCCAGTCAAGTTTATGGGAAAGTGGGGGAATGGCTCCCACCCCAAAGCCAGCCAACTCAGTCACTGACACCTCCTGAGTCTGCCCAGACCTCTATACCCTGGCCAAGGCAGCTGAATCCTTAGTAGGGCTTAATCTCTACAGGGTCAGATGACAGGGGATCCAGAGGATAAGGCAATTGCTTTCTCCCAGGCTGTTGCCACATGGAGGGGAGTGCTCCACCCAAGAAAGATGGCAACTACTGTATTGGAGAATGACTCAGCACAGGGATCCTGGTGGTTGTTTACCCAGCTTCCTCCCCAGAGTCACAAATCCAGACTTTTTTCTGGTGACTCTAGTCTGCTCCACCCTCCCTCTGCAGAGCCCAGGGTGAATGGCTGCAAATAAATTTTGTGCCTTGGCCCTTTAAGAGGGTGCCTGTGTCTCTAGTGGACTCTCTCTCTCCCAGGCAGACAGAAACCCTACTACATTTCACAGATGGATGTTATATGGGTGCCTCTTCCCGGCTCTGGTACTCTGGGCTCAGGAACCTGGCTTGGTGTTTAAGCCCCATGCTTCTCAGAGGGAAGCCCTGCAGCTGCTATGTCCCTCTGCAACCTCAGCTGCCACCCGCGGTAGTGGGGCCAGCCCTTTGCATGTCTCCGCCCCATTCTACCAGTCTCAATGTGGTTTCTTCTGTAAATCCTTGGTTATAAGACTCCTCTTCAGCTAGTCTTCAGTTGGTTATTCAGGATGATTTTTCTTTAATTTAGTTGTAATTCCTGTTTGGTCCTGGGTGGAGGTGAGTATAGCTTCTACCTACTCTGCCACAATCTTGAAATTCTCTATATTTCAGCCCTTTGAAACAGAAAGAGAGATGATCTATTTTCTTTACCAGCAAAGCTTATGAAGGCTGTTTGTAATTGTTCTTGGCCCACAGATAATTTGTAGCCTTAGGAAACAAGACCAACAAGTATGGAAGCTCTCGCAGAGCCCACGTGAAATGTGTGAGAGGTTGCAGCCAAGTGAATGTGTGGTCCAGTCCCCACATGGAGACAGCACTGGCGAGAGGAAGTTTATCAGGCCATGGGTGCGAATCCAAAGGGCAAAGAATTATAACGTCTGTTTGTGATTCAGTCTGCAAGCAAATGAAGAGGAAACTAATCCATGCTTATATTTTTCTCATGGTTCAGATTTTTCCTATTTCGTACCTTTGGTAAATGCTGACATTATTAAGGACAGCACTAAACATTCATTCACCATGTTTGTTTGCTCTCTGTAAACCTATGTCCCAGATAAGTGTTTGGGGTGGAGGCACATATTCATCTTTCCTACCTGGTGTGGCCAAATTATTTGTATGAACTGAAATTTGAGTGAGAACAACTCTGAGAAAACAGAGGTCATAGTGATGGGTGATGGGAATCATTCTCAGCCAGCTGCAGTGGGGAAGGAGATAAGGAGATGGGAATGGAAGGATTAAACAAAGTGCCAAAAGAATATTTGCTTGATTAGAGTGAAAGAAAGTAAAAGATTATAGGAGGTAAAGAAAGAATCAGGAAAGCTGGCAGATGGCCTTGAAACCACCAGGAAGGAAGCTAAGACTACAGGGCCCAGAGGACCATCTTGACTCATGAGAATATCTAATTTGAAAAGCAGTTAAAGTGTGCACAGCACTCAGTTCATAGGAACATGATGTGATGAAAATATTAACCAAGAAAAAAAGACCTCTTTGTGTCTCTGGAGAGCAAGCTAGCTAGAAACAAGAAGACAGCTGAGGAGATACAGTAGCCAGAGGTTTGTCTTGAGAAATAAAAGATAAATGAAGGTAATGAAGATGTTGGAGGAAGTCTCAGCATTTTAGTTCTTCTAGAATTTGGTTAAAGATGATGGTACATAGTTTTGCATCCTGGTCTTCTGACCCTGCGTGATGGGGTGGCTCTCAGAGGCTTTATGATGAGGAGCAGAGTGGTGGCTTTCAGGAGAAAGATAAAGACTATTTTCTTTAGTGTATGTTCGGGAAACAAAGAAGAGGTCAAGAAAATACATTGCCAACCACTGCAAATGAGCATCTTGGGTCAGGCCAGAATGTGTCAGGATGTGGTAACTATCAAGACCATGGTAATTGAGAAAATTAAGGGAGCATGTTGCTTATTAGGGAGGAGTCGATACTAGATCCCAGAGGAAGATTCACATGTAGTGTGGGGAATAATGAAGACAAGAATTCAAAGGCGATACAAAGGTTAAAAAGATACAGAGGATCAAGGTCAGTTCTTCAGAAACACAATCTAGAACTGGATGGCCCCTTTGCAAAAGGTGCAGCTTCTTTCTGAGCACCAGGGGCTGTTTCCATAACTGACTTTAGGAATATACCTCATGCTTCCCATGGTCCTGCACTCAGACTCCTTGGGTTCCCAGTCTAACCAGGCCTAGGCTGGTTTTAAAAATAGAACCAGGTCCTAGAAGCTACTGCTGTGCCCTACACTTGGATTTCTTGAGAAGTCTCATTAGTCAGAACCTGCTAATCTGGGACTAATTCCACTGGAAACCTCAAGGCCAGTTAGCTAGTTCCTCTAGGCTGCACACCCCTGACATTTTTAGTTGCTTCTCAAAATGAAAGTTCCTCCAAGGTATGTTACTTCTGTGTAGCCAGCCTGCTCTCTGCTTTCTCCCCCTGACCCAGTCTCTGCTGTTTCTTTCCTCCAAAATCTGTGCACTGTGCCTAATAGAGAACAGGTTCCTTAGTAAACAAAAGTCCCTTCCTTTGCCCTCTTTTTCAGTGGAAGCTCTCTTTACCTCTAGGTCTTGACTGGCACTTTCCTCCAACTCAAGGCTTCCACTTTTCCAGCAGCCTCCTGACTATAGGTTCTGTGAGAGCAGAAATCAGATGTGATTTGTTCACTCAGAATCTTCCTAGGATCTATCACAGCCCTAGACTAGCAGGTACACAAGAAATACTTGAATGAATGAAGTTCTCAGAGTCTAGAGCCAGGTTGAGACTCCTTGGTTTCCCCTGTGCATTTTAAAGATAATGATTCTTCTCCTGCTTATCAATGCTTCCCCTTGAGGCTCCATGATGTCGGAGGCTGATATAAAACCCACCAGCTCATCGCAGTCAGGGGCTGTCCTCACTTCTGTCTTTCATGTCATAAGGGCTTTGCTCTCTGGCCCCCACCTCTGCTACTCCAAGTCTGGAGTAACTTCAGCATCCACAAAGATGACCTGTCCAGCGTGCTAGCTTTTTGGTTCCCTGACTTCATCAATAGCAATGAACCTCACCTTCACTTCTCTGTAGTCGTCCATCCTCCTGGCTTCATTCTATAGCTCATCACCATTAGGCGATACACCACATCTGACTTGGTTTTTCATTGGTATACATTTCCAGAAGTGGACATTTATATTTCATGAAAATGTCCTTTACATCCTTTACTTCCAATTCTTCCCCTCCTAGATGCATTCTTATTCAGTCCAGTTGAGCCTTTATACAACCAAGGTCACCAACTCATCTATCATCCATCTCTTCTTTATTAAATCCACTGCACTTTTCTGTCTTTATCTCAATTGATGACTTGGCAGCATATGATTATTTGACTATGACTGCCTTCTTGAAATGTTTGTCCTTGGCTTTCTCTATACTTACTCTTTTAAGTTTCTTTCTGTCTGTTCTTCTTCAGCTCCTTTTATGCTCAGTCATCTGTGTCTATTTCTGAAATGTTGGTGTCCCTTAGTGTTTCATCACCTCTTTTTTCTCTTAACTCTACATGTTATACCTGTGCTATTTCTACCACTCCTTGACTAATCATTTGCATTAGAGATGTCCTCCACATTCAGATCCACCTCAGACCAGCATGTGAGGTCCAGGTAGACATCTCACTGCTATGCACTGGTCAATTGCATATAAGGGGCTAATATTAACCTCAAATTCAGCCTGAACATATCATTTCCCAACCATCTACCCAAATTTGCTTTGTTTCCTGTATTTGTGTGTGTGTGTGTGTGTGTGTGTGTGTGTGTGTGTGTGTGGTTACCTTTATATATCTTGATTCTGTTTTATTCTCTCCAACTCTACTGCCCCAGCCTTCTTCTGGCCATCATCATTTATTGCCTGGGTTATTGAAATCTTTCTAAAACTACTTTCCAGGTATCCAGTCAATTCAAGATCCAAACTGTCATATTTCTAAAATGAAAATATGATCATGTCATTCTCTTGCTTCAAACCATTGGATTTCTCTGCATTGCCCTTGATAAAAGTCTAAATTTTTTGGTATGGCATATGCAACCCTTCAAAATCTAACCCAGGCTGACCTCTTCTGCCACTCCTTTGTCTACCCAACCCTAACTTACAGCCCTGCTGAACCTTTGCTGGTCCTGAGAATGCAAGAACAGTCCATTCTTTCTTTCATGTCTGTTTCAGTTGCTTAAAAGAAGCCTTTCTCTCATCTCTCTTTCAACCACCTTTTCATGGTTCAATTTCATTGACCTCCTCCATGGTGGCCTTGGTGCCCCTCCCCTGTGCACTCCCAATTTCTTTTTCTCTGCATTGTCACTGCATATCATATTTGCCTGTTAACTTCTTTTGACCTTATCTCTAGACAGAATGCTCTAGACCGCACGCACTCTAATTGTGTTCACTGTTTACTCCCCACTGCCGGGGACAGTTTCTGGCTCACAGCATCTGGCTCACAGCATACTTGTTGAGTTAATGAATGACCAATTTAAGAGCTTGAATGAGAGGCTGTGACTGACTAATGGGGCATAAGTGCAGGAAAGTTCCAGTAGCAGCATCTTGGCTGCATGAAGTTGTTGGTTCTGTTTTATATTGTCACTAATGTGTTCCAATGCTTTGTTAGCTTGGAAATATTTGAAGTTTAATGGCTCATCAGCAAGCATGCACCTTGTCTTTCTTACTCATCACAGGCTTCTGCATTAGAGCACTCTCAACAATACTGTTGTCAGGCATCCTGTGCACCGGAAGGATGTGTTGTTTGGGAGGTTTATTCATTCACAGATTTTAATAATTTAAACTGATAAGAGTTATATGTGCTGAAGCATTTTGAAATGTGTGCTTAAAATGTGTTTTCTAATTCTCACTTCCCCAGATATGAGTCATGAGGTCCTCACAGGAGCTAAAATGTCTTTTGGGTAATAGGATACGATTTCCCCACCTCTCCCCTAGAGCCCTCAGACTTCCTTTCAGTGTGAAAAAAATTCCACATCATCTCATTTTACTGTGATTGATGAAATTAATTTGTTAGTGTGGCTAATGGTCTTGCAAATCAAAATCATTTCCTTGGTTTAGCAAATCCGGTTGAAGAAAAATGTGAAGAAAATGTGTTAACTTACTGGTCTCTCTTACTGTATTCTGAGGCATCTCCAGAGGCTTCTTGTCAGATTGTGTCTTGAAAATATTTGTGACTAACTGTGGGCAATGGAACCTGGAAGAGAGACTGGCTGTTCGGGTTTTGAAAAATGTTGGGATGAGGGCACATCAGCAGACATCTGTTATTATGTCTACTTTTTAACTAAATTCTCTGGAAAATTGGTTTTAGGCAAAAAGTGGGTCAGGTGTGTTATTATTTGTTTTGCTTTTGACGGCAGATTTCGTATTTAACATCCCTTGAAAGTCACCCTCAGGTTAGAGGGAAAACAGAGGCGTATTGTGGGTGTTTGTGAGCTTTCGGTAGAGCCAGCTGGACTCCAGTTTCTATCGTTGTTCAATTATCCTGTGGTGCATGTTAGGCCAAAAATAGTTTTCATAAAGAAACAGATTGAACTTCACTGTGAACATTTTTATCAATTCCTGGAGTCTCAGAATGACATTAATTAGCAGTTGGAAGTGTTATGTTATCTGTCAGAAGCAATTTAATGAATTGAAAAATATTAACATTGTCTTTCTTTCTTTTGGTTCCTAAGACACATTTTAGTCACTCTTTAGCTGTGGGCTCAAGCAAGCCTTTACAGAGAGTGGAAGTCATTGAACAAAGTATTTGTTTGATCCAAAGATAGGTTGATTTTATTGCTTTGGATTACATGGGAAAAAATTGCACTTTGACCCAAATGTTTATTTAATGCAAAAGAATTATTCTGAAAATTTAACTGTTTTTAGCCACCCTGAGATAGGCTCCAATTAAAATTACCAAGTATGACACTCACTTTTATTTTCATTAACTCACAATTAAAATGCATGTTATAAATATAAATTTTCATTACTCATGCAATATCACAGTTTCTCTATTTCACTTAGGTACTTTATGTTTGATTATGTTTATTTATTTATTTATTATTATTTTTTTTGTAATCCTCACCCAAGGATATTTTCCATTGATTTTCAAACAGAGTAGGAGGGAGGGAGGGAGAGAAAGAGAGAGGGAGAGAGAAACATCAATTGGTTGCCTCCCACATGATCCCAACCAGGGCTGGGATCGAACCACAACCAAGGTATGTGCCCTTGACCGGAATTGAACCTGCGACGCTTTGGTCCATGGGCCGACGCTCTAACTGCTGAGCCAAACTGTCCAGGGCTGATTATGTTTATTTTTTAATGATATTTCTTCTCTTGTATGTCAAGATTTATGTTACTAATGAATGTAAGCATAAAGAAGAGACATTTTTATTAAATCCTAGCATTAGATTTTATTGTGTCTTTAGATTGTTGTTTTTTTAAAAATTCCATTATGAGCTAACAAAATAAATAGGCATTTATTTAGTGCCTTCTGTGGGTCAGCTCTGTGCTAAGCTATATATGTTACATGTTATCATGTTAAATTGTACAAGATCCCTACAAAGTATTATTATCCCCAATTTACATATAAGGAAGCTGAGGCACAAATAAGTTGAGTACCTAAAACCCAGGTTCACATAAATGGAAATTGGTGGATTTAGGATTGTAGACTTTTGAGATGAGTGATTGATGCTCTGTACATCGATTCTGTAGTTTAAAGTTTCTTCTTTTTTATGGGAGCTCCAATCTTTACATAGAAAGTATTTTGTGTGTAGTTGAAAAAGATTCCATATTTGATAAACAGTGGTGCCAATCAAATAGATGTCAGTAAGAATAGAGAAAAAATTGGCTAACACCAGTGGCATTGGTTATAATCAGAGGCATTGATTATAAACCCACTTAGAAGCCTCATAGAGAAGCCTCATAGTACAAGGGTTAGGAGACCATTGTACCCCAAGAAGCATGACCACTAAAATCATAAGTGTTATTAGAAATAATTTGAGAGCTCTGGACATGATTTTTTCTGTTATGCCTGCTTATTCTGTGCATTTTGATTGTGAATATAATCAAAAGTCAAATAGTCACCCACCCGTTTCTTGGTTGAAGTAAGAATAATAGAGAAAATTTAGGATGCAAGCTAGGAGTTGGATTTGGAGCTTCGCCGCCTGCACGTGGCTGGGTTGACTAAACTCTATAATATACTCTCAAAACATTTGGGAATAGGAATCTCACTGATTGAAGCAAGGGTCATCCAGACCTCCAGTTTCTAGAAGAATGCTAGAGAACAGAATGAGAGTCTATTTCATAATAAGCAAATTCATCTTTTTGATATACCAACCCATCTAATGAGTTTTAAAACATCTATTTTGGGGAACATAAAGGAAATCATAGATCTTAAAATCTTCAGACTCTCATTTTCAACCCTGCCTTTGCAGCTTAATTACTCTAACTTCTCCTTGTCTTCCTGACCAATTCCTACTTACCTGCAAGACCCAGATCAAAAGGACCTCCCTCTTCTGTGAATTCTCCCCTAGCTACTTGCTCACCATTCCCTCCTCCCTGCCCATCAGATTTAACCCTCCCCATGTCCCCTGTATACTGTTTAATGACTGGCATTCCTGCTGAGTTGTCAGCGTGGAGAGAGGATTGGGTGGGTCCTTTGACTCAGAATCCTCAGGCTATAGTACAGCCTAGCACATAGGCGGCACTCAATGTGTGTCAAAAAAAGTGAATGGATAACACAGGGTAGACAAAGTATGTGTGTATTGGAGGCAATCTTGTCAAAAAAAAAAAAAAAAGAGAAAAAGAGAAGGGGAAATCGCCCACGGGAACTTCAGAGAGAAGAATCCTGTCCCTGACTAAACTTCTCTGTTCTAGAAGAAAACACAGTGACTGCTTGCTCAAGTGGCTCGTCTGGCACAGTGTGATCTGGAGTCTCTTTAGACTGAAGCTTAACTGGAACTCACAGTTTCACAAGATCTGTCCAGGAGTCTCCCCAGCATATTCCCAGTCAGTCTAACAGGCAGACTCTGCCTCCTTTCTTGTTAGGATCTTTGACGAATCTCATTGGATACTCTGATCCCGACAGCCTTTAACAGGGCACAGGGGAGGCCCTGGGTGGCAGATGTCAAGATTGCTGTCTTTGTATTGTCTCCCACTCCTCTCTCCACCCCTTTCATCCCTAAATGCCCCTGTGTCTCAAGGATAAAATGTCCATTTCTTTCTGATTCTGCCCTCCAGCTTCTCCTTGGGGCCCTTGAATCCTGACATTTTTGTTAATTTCTAAATATTCCTTTTTGCTTTCCCATGCTTCCTTAATCTCTCAGTACCCTCTCAGGGAAGGAGATGTTAGGTCCATTGTACCATTCCTTACAATATTTTTTATGTGTATTGCTAATCTTTTCCATTTGTGAGCCTTAATCAGTGGTATTTAATTGGTGCCTTAAGAGGAAGGATAAAAATCAAAGGAAAAGGAATTTTAAAATACCATTGGCAAATGATTTAAAACCACCAAATTATCAGAACAATAATTAAATACAAACTGAATTGCATCTTCATTATACAAATATGCAGGCAAATCACAGACTGTGTAGCCATCAGGGCTGAGGCTCATGACCCAGAGATGCGCAGCTGTCCCACCTCCACGCAGAATCTTCTAGGCTCAGCTGCCTCCAGCTGTAGCGCAGGTTCTGTCCTGAGATTTACAGCAAATGGGAGACAAAAGTTTTGGAGAAAAGATAGCTTAGCTCCTTGGAGCTTCCTAAGACAAATTAAAATCCTGAAGAAATCCTTGGAACCCAAATCTGTAGATAGAGAAAAGTATATATGGCAGTTACTAACCACAGATCTTTTGCCATGATCCAGGGAATTAAAACTCTTGGTTCAGTCCCAATTCAGTCACCAGCTGGCCATATAATCTTGTCCAAGTTTCTTAATCTCTGTCACCTTCAGTGATAGTAAAAATTCCTAATTGTGCTGAAATAGTGTGCCCATGATGCTGTTAGTAAGAGCATACAGAACGAGCAATGTAGAGATGACTGTAGATTATCTTTTCTCCCCAGTGGCCTCCAGTGAGTAGTGCAATACTTTTAACTACGTGAATGCAAAACAAAAACCAATGATGAATGAAAAGAGAGGAGAAACAAAATAATAAGCTTAGAGGGAGGAGATTTAATAGGTTTATCATGGGAGTAGCAATACCAGCAGGAAAAAATAGAAAAGTCAATAGTCAAAACCAGAAGATTGGCTGTGCTGTATATCACAGAGTGTATATCACAGGGAGCCTAATGGACTAATTGTGAGCTAATGGTTACAAGAAAGCTTCCAGTGTGCATCATGTCATTTACGATTATGAACCAGTACATTATTCCACTGCTATTTCATTCTACTTTCTAATGACTCACATATTTACATTACTTTTGGTTATTGCATGAATCTGAGACCTGCTTTCAAGTAGTGATAACATTTAAAAATAGAAATTTGTAGACAAATAAACAGGACTTGATTGGGTTAATGTTTTGAAAAATAATGTTGGGGATGCTCGGGATGAGTTTGATAGTTAAACAGGTGGTGCTTTTAGTATTTGTTTCTTAAAGGACTGCTATTGATTTTCAGATGATTAATGTTTAATTTTTTTTTAACTTTGCCCCATGTCTTTCATTGTGGTAAAATACTCATAACATGAAATATACAGTGTTACCCATTTTTATGTGTACAGTTAAGTGCCATTTATATTGTGCAATCACCACCACCACCCATCTCCAGAGCGCTTTTCATCTTGCACAAGGGAAACTCTATACCTATTAAACAGTAGCTCCCTATTCCCTCCTCCCCTAGCGCCTAGCCACCACCATTCCACTTTCTGTCTCTGTGATTTTTACATTGTGTGCCTCCTATAAGTGGACTTATACAGTATTTGTCCTTTTTTGACTGCTTTATTTTACTTAGCATAATGTCTCCAAGTTCATCCATTTAGTAGTTTATGGCAGGATTTCCTTCTTTTTTAAGGCTGAATAGTATTACATTATATGTATATACCACACTTTATGGATACACATTTTGTTTATCTATTCATCTGTTGTTGGACACTTGGATTCTCTCCACATTCTAGCTATTGTGAATAATGCACTTGTGAACATGGGTGTAGAAATATGTCTTCAAGACCCTGATTTCATTTTTTTTTTTTTTTTTGGTGTGTTCCCAGAACTAGAATTGCTGGATCACATGGTAATTATTTTTATCCCTTTTGGAAACAAACATACTGTTTTCCACAATGGCGTTACCATTTTACATTCCCACTAACAATGCACAAGAATTTCAGTTTCTCCACATCCTTGTCAAAACTTGTTTTCTGGCTTTTTTTTTTTTAGTAATAGTCATCCTAATAGGTGTGACTATTAGGATGGTAGTAGTTGTAGTTTTAATTTACATTTCCCTAATGATTAGTGGTATTAAGCATCTTTTCATGTGCTTATTGGCCACTTGCATGTCTTCTTTGGAGAACTGTCTATTTAAATTCTTTGGCCAATTTTTAATCAGGTTGTTTGTTTTTTGCCGTATTTCAGGAAATCCTGTATATATTCTAAATATTAATCCCTTAACAGATATATGATTTGCAAATATTTTATCTCATTTTGTGGTTGTCTTTTTGTGTGTGTGTATTTTTTAGGCTTCAACGTGTGTTTTATTTTTATTATGTTTTTAACTTTATTTTTATGGTTGACACTATTACAGATGTCCCCATTTTACCCCCTTTGCCCACCTTCCCCTTTCCTACCCTCTTCCCTCTGACAGCTGTCAGTCTGTTCCATGTATCCATGCCTCTTTTTCTATTTTGTTTGTCAGTTTCTTTTTTTCATTAGATTTGTGGGTTGTCTTTTTATTGTTGGTAGTGTCATACAAAACATTTTTATTTTATTTATTTTTATTGAATTTATTGGAGTAACATTGTTGGTAGTGTCTTTTAATGCACAAAATTTAAAAATTTTTATCAAGTCCAATTTGTTTATTTTTTCTTTTGATGCCTGTGCCTTTGGGATCATATGAATCCAGTGTTACAAAGATTTTGTCCTATGTTTTCTTCTCAGGGTGTTTTTATAGTTTGGGGTATTAAATTTAGGTTGTGGACCCATTTTAAGTTGATTTTTGTATATAATGTTAGGTAAAGGTCCAACTTATTTCATTTTCATGTGGATATCCAGTTTTCCCAGCATCATTTGTTGAAAAACCCGACCTTTGCTATGGAATGGCCTTGGCATTGTGATCAAACATCATTTGACTGTATGTGAGGGATTATTTCTGAACTCTGTTCTATTCCATTAGTATATTTGTCTTTATTTAAGTACCACACTGTTTTGATTACTGTACTTTTGTAGTAAGTTTTGAAATCAAGAAGTATGAGAACTCTGGTTTTAGTCTTCTTTCAGGATTGTTTTGGCTATTCAGGGTCCCTTAAAATTCTATATGAAGTTCAGGATAGATTTTGCTGTTTCTGTGAAAAGTATTATTAGAATTTTGGTAGAGATGGCACTGAATTTATAGATTGCTTTGGGTAATATTAACATCTTAATAATATTAAGTCTTCTCATCCATGAACATGGAATGCCTTTTTAAATTTCTTTAAGATGTTTTATAGTTTTCATTGAACAAGTCTTTCAACTCCTTTGTTATGTTAATTTCTAAATATTTTATGCTTTTCAATGGAAATTGTTTTCTTAATTTTTCTTTTGGAGTGTTTATTGTTAGTTTATAGAAATGCAATTGACTTTTGTGTGTTAACTTTGTATCCTGATACTTTGCTGAATTTGTTTATAAGTTCTAATAGTTGTTGTGTATGGAATCTTTAGTGTTTTCTACATGTAAGATCATATCAAAGAACAGAGATACATTTACTTCTTCCTTCTAATTTGGATGCCTTTTATTTCTTCTTCTTGCTTAATTTCTCTGGCTAGGACTTCCATTAAATCTTTGTTTTTAAAATTTCTTTTTTTCAGTTTTATTGAAAATAATTGACATACAACACTATATAATGTTAAGGCGTACAACATGATGGTTTGATTTACATGTATTGTGAAATTATTACCACAATAAGGTTAGTTAACGTCTATCAACTCATATAGATACAATAATTTAAAAGAAAAAAATTCTATGTGAACTCTTAGGATCTACTCTCTTAATTTTTCTACATATCATAAGCATGGTTGTAATATTATATATTCCAATAACTATGGTCATCATGTTGTATATTACATCCTTAGTACACATTTATCTTATAACTAGAAGTTTGTACTTTTTGACTGCCTTCCTCCCATTCCCCCTCACACCAACCCCTAGATCTGGTACTTAAAGTCTTGGTTATTGTAAATAATGCTGCTATGAACATGGGAGTACATGAAGCTCCTAGAAGATAACATAGGGAAAAAAGCTCCTTGGCACAGGTCTTGGTAAAACTTTTTTGGACATTATACCTAAAGCAGAAGCAATAAAAGGAAAACTAAACAAGTGGGAACTTCATCAAGCTGAAAAGCTTCTGTATAGCAAAAGAAATGGGAAAAAATATTTGCAAACCATATATCTGATAAGGGGTTAATATCCAAAATACATAAAGAGCTCATACAACTCAATAGTAATAAAAAAGTACTGTGTTGAATAGAAGTGGAAACAGTAGGCATCCTTGCCTTTTCCCTGATCTTAGAGAAAAGCTTTCTGTCTTTCACCACTGGAATGATGCTTGCTGTGGGTTTTTCACATATGGCTTTTTTAATGTTAAGCTATATTAGTGTTTAATTTTTAATGTTACAATTTCTTGGAAGGTCTGATTCTAGAATAGGTAGCTTTATTATGTAGAGGCAATAACACAAAAAAACAGAAACACTCATAATGATTAGATAATGTTGTAGGGAGAAGATAATTATGTCTAACAGACCTTGGGCTGATGGACAACTCTTCCATTTTCTGGCTATCAGATTCCAACAAAGTGCTTAACTTCTGTGAGCCTCCAGTCTCCTGTCTGTGAAATTGCCCTAAAAAAGTTGTGTGCATGCTTCAAAAGTTTCAGGTTGCTTCTATGTCCACACCTGCATTGTGCTGAACTTTTTTGTTAATTGCAATGTTAGTTATAAATACTGTAAGACAGTTAGATAGAAAATTCTTTCTCTTGTATTCCCCTTTTTTTTTTTCTCTTCTGTCTCACTCATTTCTTGCCCCAGTCACATGCATTAAATATCAGAATAAAAAAACATTCACTTGCCCTGGCCTGTTTGGCTCAGCGGTTAGAGCGTTGGCCTGCAGACCAGAGAGTCTGGGTTCGGTTCCACTAAGGGCATGGTACCTTGGTTGCAGTTTGTCCCCAGCCCCGGTTGGGGATCGTGTGGGTGGCAACCAGTCGATGTGTCTCTCTCACATTGATGTGTCTCTCTCTCTCTTCCCCCCTCTCTCCTTCCTGCTCTGTCTGAAGATAAATGCAAAAATGTCCTTGGGTGAGGATAAAAAAATTTTTTAAAAAATTTAAAAAAGCATTCACTGGCTATCTTACTTCACCTATTTGCTACTTTCAAATTTCCAAGTCTTATCAGGGTTACTCAGTAATTTTAATTTCTTCGGATTATCACAGTAAGGAAGGATTTGAAGATGACCTGCCCAAGAAAATGTGGCTAATAAGGAGGTAGATGGTAAAAAAAATTTAAATTAGCAATGATGTCAGTATTCTTCTATTCTGTAGGAGATTTGAGTCAGATGACAAGTTGAAAATCATGTATTCTGAAAGAAAACTGGGTCCTTCCCCAGGAGATTTTTATGGCTTCTAAATCAAGTGTGGTTTCATGTTCTGTAGCTGTCACTTGTGGTGTAGTAGAATGAATTTAACAAATATTGATTTTTGCTCTTGTAATATTTAAAGAATAGCTTTTATTTATGGCAGTGATCTTGAAATCCAAATAAACAGTTAATAGTTTGATCAAGTTCATCATCACATGATTTTCTCTAGGCACCACTTAACAGCAAGGAACAATAATTTATTTTTCAACTTCAATGTTAACTGGACATTTATTCAACAAATATTTAAATTAACAAAAGACATTTGACTCCAGAGCTGTGGTTATCACTGTGTGTTCATGTTGCCTCTCTGGCAACGTTGTTCTTATTCTCACCTCTGTTCAGTCATTTGTTCAGTAAACATTCACCCAGGGCCTATCCCGTGGTAAGAACAAGAGATACAGAGATGGGCATACAGAGTCCGACCTTCCAAAGACATTATGGATTAAATGGAAGTCATAGGAACACTCACAGTGCTATGGGAACAGAGAAGCAGTGAATGATTAAGTAAGCAGTTGTAGAAGGTAGTCAAAAATGGTTTCCAAAAAGAGATGGAGAAAGAGGGCAATGAGTGCAATGACAGAGAGATGTGAACACATGTGTAGTATACCTTGAATATTACAGCTGAGGGTGGGAGGAGATGAGACTAGAGAGGTCTGTGTCATGCAGAGGAGCTGGGCTTTGCTCTGGAAGCTTTGGGGAGACAGAAAGATTTTAAGGGGACAGTGATAGGATCAAGTTTGCACATCAAGGTGATTAGTGCTACAGCCCCAACTAAGGAAACAGAGATAAGTAGAATGACATTTTAAAATTCTACTAGGGAAGACTTAGAAGGGCAAGGTAACTCACTACGGATATGGGAGAAGGAAGAAGCTAGGCCCACTTGGGTTGGGCAGTGGGAGGTGCCATTCACTTTGAAAAGAAAGAGCTGGTGATGCACTTGGGTAGAGTGGGATTTTAATGCCCTCTCCCTTGGATAGTTTTCTAGCACAGAAGTGTATACATAAGGAAAAAATCTCGAACAAGACATAAATCACTGCTTTAATAACGAACAGGTAAACATCCTGTCCCCCAGAGCAAGCCCACAGATGAGGCTTAAGTCTGGGAATCCAAGAGGGGCTTTCTCTTATCCTCCTCAACCCAAGGTAGCTGAATCTGGGAAGCAGATGCTGTGTCATCTAACTCAGGAGACCAGAAGCAGTGGGATGGCTGGTTGCCCCCAGGGCCAGGCCCTGCCCTGGAGTACTTTCCCTATAAGAGCAAGACCTGGGGAGCCCCATTCTGTTTCTGAGAAACAGTGACCCCACCCATTCATTCATATATATGTGTGTGTGTGTATATATATATATATATATATATATATATATATATATATATATATAGCATTGGTTTCAGGTGTACAGCTTAGTGGTTAGACAATCATATACTTTACATAGTGTTGCCCTCAATATTTATAGTACCCACCCATTCTTAAAATTGGGCTCAATGAGTGTTCAAGAGCTGACCAATAAGATTTGTAACTTTTCCTTTGAGGAAGAAATAGTGAGGGCATGGAACAGTGAGACAGGAACATTATATTTTCTATGATGGGAGGTAGAAGCATCGGGATGGTGACAGAAGCATGTTCCTTTCCACACAGTCACCCTTGATGTTGGACGCAGTGACTCTGGAGGCTTTGAAACAACCAAGAGGCAACATAGCAGGGCCTCTTGCTCTGGAAAGAAAGCTGGCTGGGACATTATTAGAATGTTGTTGGAATGGGGGTGGGTCACCTGTGAAGAATGTTTCATGAATGAGAAGGGAAGTTGTCGAGGATGGAATCTGGGAGGACCAGTATTTAAGGGATAGATCAAAGAAGTGATGTCTAGAGAGGTAAGTAAAAACAGGAAAAAGCCTCCTCATTGAATTCAGGAGAGGGGCAAGTATCAAGAAGGAGAGGACAATCAATAGGGTACAATGCACCCTGGCTGGTTTGGCTCAGCGGTTGGAGCATTGGCCTGTGGGCTGAAGGGTCGCGGGTTTGATTCCCAGTTTGGCACATATACCTGGGTTGCAGGTTTGATCCCCGGCCCCAGTCAGGGTTGTATGGGAGGCAACCAATTGATGTGTCTCTTTCACACTGATGTTTCTTTCTCTCTCTCCCTCCCTACCTCCTTTCCACTATCTAAATATCAGTGGAAAAATACCCTGGGATTCAGAACCACCTGAAATTGAGCCGAATGGAAGTCTTATAAATACAAAATTAAAGAAGCCACATAAAGACTGATAGGAGGGGCGGAGGCATGGAAGGACTGGTCCCACAACCACATGTGGTAGATAAAACTCAGGAGGTATACCTCAACTGTGAAGGCCCTCCCTGAGGAGTCAGGGGTCCTAGTTCCACACCAGGCCTCCCAGTTCAAGGTTCCAGTGCCAGGAAGAGAATCCCTCATAACTTCTGGCTTTAAAATCAGTGGAAATTTAGGCTGAGGGAGGCTGAGGCTGCTGGAGCACCAGGCAGCTCCTCTTAAAGGGCTCACCCATGGACTTACTTGGACTCGCTTCCTCTGGGCTCCAGTTCAGGGGAGGCAGCTTGAAAGTCACCTGAGACATATGGGGAAGAACTAAGCTGTTTGGCATCAGGGTGAGAGCTGGAGAGGCAGCTTTCTCCTGGACAGACAGATGTGCTGGCGGAGGCCATTGTTGCTCTGGTGAGCCTTTTCCCCACAGGACCAGCAGGTGGGCATCATATCTGGGACTCCATCACCCTGGCTCACATTGTTTTCCCTGCCCTGGTGATTCCCTGAGGCCCTGCCCCACACAATTTATGTGCCCACCCAAGCTTTTCCCAGTGGCTTTACCATAGGAATGGCCTGTCTTGGCTCATGCTTTGGATTTTCCTAAAATCTCTCAAACAAGCAGCATCTGGCTTCAGCGAGCCATATACCTCTTGCTAAGTGGCCCCAGGCCCAACACTAGCAGCAGCTGGCCTTGGTTCGCAGCTTGGCTTTGCCTGGGCACCTCCAAGCCCAGCACAAGAACCAGCCATCGACAGATCACTTTGTAGCTAATGCCTGGTGGCACCAGCTAGAACACAGGCAGTGGCTGACCTTGGCCTGTGCCTCCCAGAAGGCCCCAGAGCCAGCACACGCAGTGGACAGCTTCAGACCACCTAGAAGCATCACCACCCAACCACCTCCACAAACGACATATTCAAGGGGTGGGCTCAGTGGTACCAGAGCTCTGCTGAAGTAAGTCTTGGTCTGTGTGGTGGGCACCTATATAGCTGATCCACCAAGGTGGTCAGAGGTCGGTGGTCAATGGGTACAGCCAGTCCTTGCAGCTGATCAACCTGAGTAAATCCCTCCCATTGACATACCAACAGCAATCAAGACTCAATTACAACAGAAGGGTGGACAGTCCACATGAGGGGTGCACCTCGAGTGCCCAGCTGGAGTGATCAGGGAGGCTGTGCCACTGGACACTCCAGAATACCTACTACAACAGGCCACCCTACCAAGCTTAGGGGCCTCTGGGACAACTTCAAGCGATCCAACGTTTCCATCATGGGGGTGCCGGAAGGAGAAGAGAGAGAGCAAGAAATCGAAAACCTATTTGAAAAAATAATGACAGAAAACTTCTCTTACTTGGTGAAGGAAACAGAAATACAAGATCAGGATGAACAGAGAGTCCCAAATAAGATGAACCCAAAGAGCTCCACACCAAGACACATCATCATCAAAATGCAAAAGTTTAAAGACAAAATGAAAATCTTAAAAGCAGCAAAAGAAAAGCAGTTAGTTACCTACAAGGGAACTCCCATAAGACTGTCAGCTGATAGCTCAAAAGAAACTTTGCAGGCCAGAAGGGAGTGACAAGAAATATTCAAAGTGATGAAAAGCAAGGACCTACAACCAAGATTACTCTATCCTGCAAAGCTATCATTTAGAATCCATGGACATATAAAGAGCTTTCCAGACTAGAAAAAGCTGAAGGAGTTCATCACCACCAAACCAGTATTATATGAAGTGTTGAAGGGTCTTCTTGAAGAAGAAGAATATAAAAAATATGAATAATAAAATGGCAATAAATACATATCTATCAACAATTGAATCTACAAACAAAATTAACAAGCAGAACAGAAACAGACTCATAGATACAGAGAAATTTTTGTTTGGGAGGGAGGTTGGGGTGGTGGACAAAAATGGTGAAGAGATTAAGAAGTACAAATTGGTTGTTAGACTGATGAAACTCAGAGGGAAGGGTGGAGGAAGAGGGGGAAAAGATAAACCAAAGAACTTATATGCATATATACATAACCAATGAACACAGACAATAGTGTGGGGAAAGTAGGAATGGGGTTGGGGAGCAGGGAGAAGAGGGTCAGTGGGGGAGAAAAGGGGGGACATATGTAATACTTTCAACAATAAAGATAAATTTTTTTAAAAAGTAAAAGAAAAAAATATCCTTGGGTGAGGATAAATAAATAAATAAATAAGGCACAAAAATAGGGCACAGTTCTATGGATGGATCAGGCCATGAAAGTTTCAAAATTACTCATTAAAGGTTTTTTTTATTATTATTAATTTATTTTGTTACAGATGTTTCTCCTTTTTCCCCCATTGACACCCTGCTCCCAATCCGCCCCCCCGCCCCGCGCCTCGTCCCCAGCATTGTTGTCTATGTCCATGGTTACACATACATGCATAAAAGTTCTGTGGTTTATCTCTTCGCTCCCCCCCACCATCCCCTCTTCTGAGGTTTGTCAGTCTGTACCGTACTTCTATGTCTCTGGGTCTATTTTGTTCATCATTTTGTTTTGTTCATTATATTCCACAAATAAGTGAGATCATTTAAGTTTTTAAGTAGGGGCCACAAGTAACTGGTATATAGTAGTCCTCTCTTCTCTTCAGTTCCGGTTACCTATGGTCAACCATGGCTGAAATTATTACATGGAAAATTCCAGAAACAAACATTTCATAAATTTTTAACTGAGAGCCATTCTGGATAACATGATGAAATCTCACCATGTCTCACCATGATGTGAATCATCCCTTTGTCCCGTGTCTCCACACTGTAGATGCTTATTCTCATTTGTCATGTAGTAGCCACATAGGTTATCAGATCTACTGTCACAATAGCGCAGAGCTTGTGTTCAAATCACCTTTACTTAATAATGGCCCTGAAGTGAAAAAGTAGTGATGTTGGCCTTTCAGATATGCTGAAGAGAAGCTGTAAATTGCTTCCTTTAAGTGAAAAGGTGAAAGTTCTCAACTTAATAAGAAAAAAACATTGTAGGGCGAGCTTGCTAAGATGTCCACAAAATAAGAACACATTTTCTCTCCATAAAATCATGAAGAAGGAAGAAGAAATTCATGCTATTTTGCTGAGAGAGAGAGAGAGACCACATTCATGTAACTTTCATTGCAGTATATTGGTAAAAATGTTCTATTTTATTATTAGTTTTTTTGTTTTTTAATTTACTCTTGTTACAGATGTTTCTCCTTTTTCCACATTGACACCCTCCTCCCCCTCCCTCCCTGCCACGTCCCCAGTTGTGTTGTCCATGTCCATTGGTTATGAGTACATGCGTACAAGTTCTGGGGTTCATCATTTCCCTCCCCCACCTCCTCTTCTGGCAATTGTCAGTCTGTACCCTACTTCCACATCTCTGGGACTACCCTGTTCCTCACACTGTTATGTTCATTATATTCCACAAATAAGTGAGATCATATGATATTTGTCTTTCTCTAATCAGCTTGGTTCCCTTAGGATAATAGTTTCCAGGTCCTCCCATGTCGTCTCAAAGGATAAGAGATCTTTCTTTCTTACAGCTGCATAGTACTCCATTGTGTATATGTACCACAGCTTTTTTATCCATTCGACTACTGATGGACACTTGGGCTGTTTCCAGATCTTAGCTATTGTAAATAGTGCTGCTATGAACATGGGGGTACATATATTCTTTCTGATTGGTGTTTCAGGCTTCTTAGGGTATATTCCTAGAAGTGGGATCACTGGGTCAAATGGTAATTAAGTTTTTAATTTTTTGAGGTAACACCATAGTGTTTTCCATAGTGACTGCACCAGTCTGCATTCCCACCAGCAGTGTACTAAAGTCCCCTTTTCTCCACACCCTCGCCAACACTTGTTGTTTGATGATTTGTTGATGGCGGCTATTCTGACAGGTGTGAGGTGATACCTCATTGTTGTTTTAATTTGCATCTCTCTGATGATTAGTGATGTTGAGCATTTCTTCATATGTCTCTTGGCCATATGTATGTCCTGTTTGGAGAGGTGTCTATTTAGTTCCTCTGCCCATTTTTTAATTGAGTTCTTTGTCTTCCTTTTGTTGAGATGTATGAGCACTCTATATATTTTGGAAATTAATCCCTTATCTGATATATCATTGGCAATTATGCTCTCCCATACAGTGGGTTGCCTTTCCACTTTGATGGTTGTTTCTTTTGCTGTGCAGAAGCTTTTGAGTTTGATGTAGTCCCATGTGTTCATTTTTCCCTTTGTTTCTGTTGCCTTAGGTGATATATCAGTGAAAATTCTGCTGCGTATGATGTTTGTTGCCTACATTTTCTTCTAGGATTTTTATGGATTCACGAGTAACATTTAAGTCTTTTATTCATTTTGAGTTTATTCTTGTGTATGGTGTAAGTTGATGGTCTAGTTTCATTTTTTTGCATGTAGCTGTCCAATTTTCCCAACACCATTTATTAAAGAGGCTGTCCTTACTCCATTGTATGCTCTTGCCACCTTTGTCAAATATTAATTGAGCATAATGTCTTGGGTCAATTTCTGGATTCTCTGTTCTGTTCCACTGGTCTATATGCCTGTTCTTGTGCCAGTACCAGGCTGTTTTGATTACAGTAGCTTTGTAGTATAAGCTGATATCCGGTATTGTGATCCCACCTACTTTGTCCTTCTTTTTCAAGATTGCTGTGGCTATTCGGGGTCTTTTTTGGTTCCATATGAACTTTTGAAATATTTGTTCTAGTTCTGTGAAATATGTCACTGGTATTTTGATGGTGATTGCATTGAATCTATAGATTGCCTTGGGTAATATGGACATTTTAATGATGTTAATTCTTCCAATCCAGGAACAAGGTATGTGCTTCCACTTTTTTATATCTTCCTCTATTTCTTTTTTCAACGTCCTGTAGTTTTCTGCAAATAGGTCCTTTACTTATTTGGTTAAGTTTATTCCTAGGTATCTTAATTTTTTGCCGCGATGGTAAATGGAATTGTTTTTTTAGTTTCTCTTTCTGTGAGTTCATCATTGGTATATAAGAATGCCGTTGATTTCTTGACGTTAATTTTGTATCCTGCTACTTTGCCAAATTCATTTATTAAGTCTTGTAGATTTTTGATGGAGTCTTTAGGGTTTTCTATATATAATATCATATCGTCTGCGAATAATGACAGTTTCACTTCCTCCTTTCCTATTTGGATTCCTTTTATTTTTTCTTCATATCTGATTGCTGTGGCTAAGACTTCCAGTACTATGTTAAATAAGAGTGGTGAAAGTGGGCATCCCTGTCTTGTTCCTGTTCTTAGGGGAAATGTTTTTAGTTTTTGCCCATTGAGTATGATGTTGGCTGTAGGTCTTTCATATATGGCTTTATTATATCAAGATATGATCCTTCTATTCCCACATTGCTGAGTGTTTTTATCAGAAATGGGTGCTGGACTTTGTCAAATGCTTTTTCAGCGTCTATTGATATGATCATGTGGTTTTTATCTTTCATTTTGTTTATGTAGTGTATCACATTTATTGATTTGCGAATATTGAACGAGCCTTGCATCCCTGGGATGAATCCCACTTGGTCATGGTGAATAATTTTTTTGATGTATTGCTGGATCCGATTTGCTGGTATTTTGTTCAGGATTTTGGCATCTACGTTCATCAGGGATATTGGCCTGTAGATTTCTTTCTCTGTAGTGTCTTTTTCTGATTTTAGAATAAGGATTATGCTGGCCTCAAAAAACGAGTTTGGAAGTCTTCCTTCTTCTTGAATTTTTAGAAATAGTTTGAGGAGAATGGGTGTTAGTTCTTCTTTGAATGTTCAGTAAAACTCCCCCGTAAAGCCATCCGGGCCTGGGCTTTTGTTTGCTGGGAGAGTCTTGATTACATCTTCAATTTCCTTAGCTGTTATTGGTCTGTTCAAGTTTTCTATCTTTTCCTGGTCCAGTTTTGGGAAACTATGAGTTTCTAGAAATTTGTCCATTTCACTTAGATTGTTGAATTTGTTGCCATATAAATGTTCATAGTATTTGCTAAAGATCCTTTGTATTTCTGTGGTGTCAGTTGTTAATTCTCCTCTTTCATTTCTGATTTTGTGTATTTGGGTTCTCTCTCTTTGTTTCTTGGTGAGTCTAGCTAAGGGTCCATCAATCTTGTTTATCTTTTCGAAAAACCAGCTCTTTGTTTCATTGATCCTTTGAATTGTTTTTCTGGTGTCTATGTCATTTATTTCTGCTCTGATCTTTACTATTTCCTTCCTTCTACTTGCTCTGGGGTTTTCTTTTTGTTTGCTTTCTAGTTCTTTAAGTTGTGAGGTTAGGTAGTCTATTAGAAATTTTTTTTGTTTCTTGAGGTAGGCCTGTAGTGCTATGAACTTCCCTCTCAGAACTGCTTTCGCTGCATCCCATAGATTTTGTGTTGTTGTGTGTTCATTTTCATTGGTTTCCAGGAAGTTTTTAATTTCTTCCTTGATCTCCTCGGTAACCCATTCATTGTTTAATAACATGCTATTTAGCCTCCATGTTTTCATATGTCTTTGCATGTTCTTGTTGCAATTGATTCCTAGTTTCATGCCATTGTGATCTGAGAAGATGCTTGGTATGATTTCAATCTTCTTGAACTTGTAGAGACTTCGTTTGTGTCCTAACATGTGGTCTATCTTTGAGAATGTCCCATGTGCACTTGAGAAGAATGTGAATTCTGCAGTTTTGGGGTGTAATTCTCTGTAAATATCTATTAAATCCATTTGGTCTAGTGCTTCGTTTAGAGTCTCTGTTTCCTTGCTAATATTTTGTCTAGATGATCTATCCAGTGATGTTAGCGGGGTGTTGAAGTCCCCTGCTATGATTGTATTGCTGTCGATTTCTCCTTTGAAGTCCTCCAGATGATTTTTAATATATTTTGGTGCTCCTATATTGGGTGCATATATGTTTACCAAGGTTATATCTTCCTGTTGGATAGATCCTTTCAATATTATGTAGTGACCTTCTTTGTCTCTATTTATTTCATTTTGAAATCTATTTTATCAGATATGAGTATTGCTACCCCAGCTTTTTTTTTCTTTCCATTTGCTTGGAAGATTTTTTTCCATCCCTTCACTTTCAGCCTATGTGAGTCTTTTGTTGTGAGGTGGGTCTCTTGTAAACAACATATATATGGGTCATGCTTTCTTATCCAATCCTCTACTCTGTGTCTTTTGATTGGAGCATTCAATCTATTTACATTTAAGGTGATTATTGATATGCACTTATTTATTGTCATTTTTGTTTAGTGTGGTTCTACTTTCCTTCCTATTTCTTCTACTGATTACAGCAGTCCTTTCAACATTTCTTGCAGTGCTGGTTTGGTGGTAATATATTCCATAGCCTTTTTTTTTTTTTTTTTTTGTCTGGGAAGCTCTTTATTTGACCTTCTATTTTGAATAATAGCCTTGCTGGGTAGAGTAGTCTTGGATTCAGATCCTTGTTTTTCATGACCTTGAGTACTTCATGCCATTCCCTTCTGGCCTGTAGTGTTTCTGTTGAGAAGTCAGCTGATAGCCTGATGGGGGTTCCTTTGTAGGTAACCTGTTGCTTATCTCTTGCTGCCTTGAGCATTCTCTCTTTGTCTTTAATTTTTGGCATTTTAATTACTATGTGTCTTGTTGTGGGCCTGTTTGGGTTCTTCTTACTTGGGACTCTCTGTGCTTCTTGAACTTGAATGCCTTCTTTCTTCCCCAAATTAGGGAAGTTTTCTGTCACTATTTCTTCAAATATATTCTCTAACCCTGCTCATTTTCTTCCTCTTCAGGGACTCCAATGATGCAAATATTATTACGTTTCCAGTTGTCCCACAGTTCTCTTAAGCTGTCTTCCTGTTTTTTCATTGTTTTTTCCTTTTGGTTTTCTGAATCGTTGATTTTTTCTACCCTGTCTTCTAATTCACTGATCTGGTCCTCAGCTTCCTCTACTCTGCTGTTTAGTCCTTCCAATGTGTTCTTCATTTCTGCTATGTCATTCTTCATTTCTTCTTGCTGCTTCTTCATTTCCAAATGGTCGATTTTCAATGTTTCTATGTCTTTGCTTATGGTGTTGATGTCCTTACTCATGCTGTTGAGCTTCCTCAAGATCATGGCTCTGAATTCTAGTTCTGTTAACTTGCTTAACTCCCTTTCATTTATCTCATCTTCGGTAGAGGTCTCTTGTTCTTTCATTTGGGATCTATTTCTTTGTTTCACCATTTTGGCGATCTCAGTGGTTTTTGGATCCTGCCAAGTTTTTCTGTGGATGTTGGTGTTCTGTTGTTTGTGGCTCCCTCTACTGGGTTTGGATGAGCATGGGAGGACCCATGTTAAACACCACCTTGGAGACTTACTTTCCCGGGTATATTTGCAAGCCCAGCAAAGGTTAAGTTATCCTCTAGCTTTTTGCCTAGAGGCTATTAGTGGTGGTTGCTTGAAGAGCCTTGGGTTTTCAGTTGAATGAAAACCTCCCTCACGTGTTCAGCGTGAGAGGATTTCCAGAGCTTAGGGCAGATGCTAGTAGTTAATGAGCCTCAGTTTGCATTTCAATGGCCCACTAGGGTGTGGCTGGATCTCCAAGGGAGGGGCTGCCGCCTCTCCCCAGAGCCCTGGGATGGAGTGAGATGGCCAGGCCACAGTCCTGCGTGGCCGCAACTCAGCAAAAGCTCTGAGCACCCTCCAAATCCCGAGTCTCCCCACAGAGTTCCAGTCTAGTCTGCCCTCCCTCTTCCGGAGCCTAGGTGAGTGGCTGTGGCTGTTTTAGCGCTCTGTTCTGGCCCTCTGCGCTGTGGAGCCAGCTCGGGCTTTAACCCGAGGGCGGGCGCTGCTCCTGGCTAAGGCCGCTGCTGTCCGTGGGCTCCCAGCCCCCCTCTCGCGCCTCCACAATCCTACCAGGATCGATTCAGTGTCCCTGGTTGTATGGTCCTCGCAAGCTGCTTTTCTGTTGCTTTTTTCCCGACGATTTGTCTTTATTTTAGTTGTAATTCCAGTTTGGTCCTGGGAGATGGTCTGTGTGGCTTCCATTCACTCCGCCGCCATTTTGGAATCCCCTGCTGTGATTTCTTGACATTAATTTTGTATCCTGCTACTTTGCCAAATTCATTTATTAAGTCTAGTAGATTTTTGATGGAGTCTTTAGGGTTTTCTATATATAATATCATGTCATCTGCAAATAATGACAGTTTCACTTCCTTCTTTCCAATTTGGATCCCTTTTATTTTTTCTTCATGTCTGATTGCTGTGGCTAAGACTTCCAGTACTATGTTAAATAAGAGTGGTGAAAGTGGGCATCCTTGTCTTGTTCCTGTTCTTAAGGGAAATGCTTTTAGTTTTTGTCCACTGAGTATGATGTTGGCTGTAGGTCTTTCATCTATGGCCTTTATAATGTTGAGATATGATCCCTCTATTCCCAAATTGCTGAGCATTTTTGTCAGAAATGGGTGCTGGATTTTGTCAAATGCTTTTTCAGCATCTATTGATATGATCATATGGTTTTTATCTTTCATTTTGTTTATGTGATGTATCACATTTATTGATTTGTGAATATTGAACGAGCCTTGCATCCCTGGGATGAATCCCACTTGGTCATGGTGAATAATTTTTTTGATGCATTGCTGGATCTGATTTGCTAGTATTTTGTTAAGGATTTTGGCATCTATGTTCATCAGGGATATTGGCCTGTAGTTTTCTTTCTTTGTAGTGTCTTTTTCCAGTTTTGGAATTAGAATTATGCTGGCTTCATAAAACGAGTTTGGAAGTCTTCCTTCTTCTTGAATTTTTTGGAATAGTTTGAGGAGAGTGGGTGTTAGTTCTTCTTTGAATGTTCAGTAAAACTCCCACGTGAAGCTGTCAGGGCCTGGGCTTTTGTTTGCTGGGAGGGTCTTGATGACATCTTCAATTTCCTTCATTGTTATTGGCCTGTTCAAGTTTTCTATCTCTTCCCAGTTCAGTTTTGGGAGACTATGTGTTTCTAGAAATGTGTCCATTTTGCTTAGATTGTCGAATTTGTTGCCATATAAATGTTCATAGTATTTGTTAACGATCCTTTGTATTTCTGTGGTGTCAGTTGTTACTTCT
The DNA here is from genome assembly GCA_030848825.1 of Tadarida brasiliensis. Lineage (NCBI taxonomy): Eukaryota > Metazoa > Chordata > Mammalia > Chiroptera > Molossidae > Tadarida > Tadarida brasiliensis. The sequence continues at coordinate 98,338,623 of CM061257.1, read as the reverse complement.
CCTCTTTCATTTCTGATTTTGTGTATTTGGGTTCTCTCTCTTTGTTTCTTGGTGAGTCTAGCTAAGGGTCCATCAATCTTGTTTATCTTTTCAAAAAACCAGCTCTTTGTTTTATTGATCCTTTGAATTGTTTTTTTGGTCTCTATGTCATTGATTTCTGCTCTGATCTTTACTATTTCCTTCCTTCTACTTGCTCTGGAGTTTTCCTTTTTTTGCTTTCTAGTTCTTTAAGTTGTGCGGTTAGGTAGTCAATTAGAAATTTTTCTTGTTTCTTGAGGTAGGCCTGTAGTGCTATGAACTTCCCTCTCAGAACTGCTTTCGCTGCATCCCATAGATTTTGTATTGTTGTGTGTTCATTTTCATTGGTTTCCAGGAAGTTTTAAATTCTTCCTTGATCTCCATGGTACCCATTCATTGTTCAGTATCATGCTATTTAGCCTACATGTGTTCAAATGTCTTTGCATGTTCTCGTTGCAGTTGATTTCTAGTTTCATGCCATTGTGATCTGAGAAGATGCTTGATATGATTTCAATCTTCTTGAACTTGTAGAGACTTCGTTTGTGTCCTAACATGTGGTCTATCTTTGAGAATGTCCCCTGTGCACTTGAGAAGAATGTGAATTCTGCAGTTTTGGGGTGTAATTCTCTGTATATATCTATTAAATCCATTTGATCTAGTGCTTCTTTTAGAATTTCTGTTTTCTTGTTAATATTTTGTCTAGATGATCTATCCAGTGATGTTAGCAGGGTGTTGAAGTCCCCTGCTATGATTGTATTGCTGTCGATTTCTCCTTTGAAGTCCTCCAGCAGATTTTTAATATATTTTGGTGCTCCTATATTGCGTGCATATATGTTTACCAAGGTTATACCTTCCTGTTGGATAGACCCTTTCAATATTATGTAGTGGCCTTCTTTGTCTCTAGTTATGGTCTTCAATTTGAAATCTAATTTATTAGATATGAGTATTGCTACCACAGCTTTTTTTTCCTTTCCGTTTGCTTGGAAGATTTTTTTCCATCCCTTTCCTTTCAACCTATGTGAGTCTTTTGTTGTGAGGTGGGTCTCTTGTAGACAACATATATGTGAATCATGCTTTCTTATCCAGTCAGCTACTCTGTGTCTTTTGATCAGAGCATTCAATCCATTTACATTTAAGGTGATTATTGATATGTACTTATTTATTGCCATTTTTGTTCAGTGTGGTTATATTTTTCTTCCTATTTCTTCTACTGATTACAGCAGGCCTTTTAACATTTCTTGCAGTGCTGGTTTGGTGGTAATATATTCCATAGCCTTTTTTTTTTTTTTTTTTTTTGTCTGGGAAGCTCTTTATTTGACCTTCTATTTTGAATGATAGCCTTGCTGGTAGAGTAGTCTTGGATTCAGATCCTTGTTTTTCATGACCTTGATTACTTCATGCCATTCCCTTCTTTCCTGTAGAGTTTCTGTTGAGAAGTCAGCTGATAGCTTTATGGGGGTTCCTTTGTAGGTAACCTGTTGCTTATCTCTTTCTGCCTTTAGGATTCTCTGTCTTTAATATTTGGCATTTTAATTATTATGTGTCTTGTTGTGGGCCTGTTTGGGTTCTTCTTACTTGGGGCTCTCTGTGCTTCCTGAACTTGAATGCCTTCTTCCTTCACCAGGTTAGGGAAGTTTTCTGTCACTATTTCTTCAAATATATTCTCTAACCCTTTCTCATTTTCTTCTTCTTCGGGGACTCCTATGATGCAAATGTTATTACGTTTCCAGTTGTCCCACAGTTCTCTTAAGCTATCTTCCTGTTTTTAATTTTTTTTTTCCTTTTGGTTTTCTGATTGTTTGATTTTTTCTACTCTGTCTTCTAATTCACTGATCCGGTCCTCCGCTTTTTCTACTCTGCTGGCCAGTCCTTCCAGTGTGTTCTTTATTACTGCTATGTCATTCTTTATTTCCACTTGGTTGGTTTTCATGGTGTTGATGTCCTTACTCATGCTGTTTAGTTTCCTCAAGATCATGGCTCTGAATTCTAGTTCTGTTAACTTGCTTAACTCCCTTTCATTTATCTCATCTTCAGTAGAGTTCTCTTGTTCTTTCCTTTGGGATCTGTTTCTTTGTTTCACCATTTTTGCTATCTCAGTGGGTTTTGGAGCCTGCCAAATTTTCCCGGTGGGTGTTAGTGTTCTGCTATTTGTGGCTCCCTCTACTGGGTTTGGATGAGTGTGGAGGGCCCTCCTTACACACCACTGTCAAGTCTCACTTTCTTTGGTAGATTTGCAAGCTCAGGAAAGGTTCAGTTATGCTCTAGCTTTTTGCCTGGAGGCTATTAGCCTCAGTTACTTGAAAAGCCTTTGGATCTCAGTTGAATGAGAAACTCCCTCAGGTGTTTATAGTGTATGAGGATTTCCCATGGGTGGGACTGATGCTGGTTGGTAATGAGCCTCTATTTGCATTTCTTTACCTCTTTGCCTCACCTGGGAATCTCTGAGGGAGGGGCTGCCACAGCTCTGGGAAGGAGCAAACTTGGCTGCTGTTCTGTGTAACTGGAAGGAGCAGGCTGGCCACCACCGTCCTTTGTGGCCACAGCTCAGCACAAACTCTGAGCGTCCTCCAAATCCCAGGTGTCCCCACAGAGTTCCAGTCCAGTCCACCCTCCCTCTGCTGGAGCCCAGTTGAGTGGCTATAGCTATTTAGCGTTCTGTCCCAGCCCTCTGCACTGTGGAGCAGCTTGGGCTCTTAACCTCTTAGCTGCTCACAGCTAAGGCCACTGCTGTCCATAGGCTCCCAGCCCACCACCCTCACGCACCTCCACAGATCCTACCAGGCTCATTCAGTGTCCCTGGTTGTACGGTCCTCTCCCGCTGCTTTTCTGTTCCTTTCCCCAATGATTTGTCTTTATTTTAGTTGTAATTCCCGTTTGGTCCTGGGAGATCATCTGTGTAGCTTCCATTCACTCCACCTCCATTTTCTCCTCTCCTATTAGTTATTTTTTGTTGCTCTCTTACTGTGCCTAATTTATAAATTAAACTTTGTCATAAGTTTGTATGTATAAGAAAAAACAGTGTACGTAGGGTTGGTACTGTCTATGGTTTTGGGCATCCGCTTGGGGTCTTTGCACCTATCTCCTGGGGATAAATGGGGACTACTACTATTGTGTCAATGGATAGCTGGGGGAGAAAATAGGTTCTGTGTGCACAGAAGGAAAAGGCTGAAAATGCAGGGGTTGGTGGGATAAAAGAAGTAACAACGTTCAGAGATGCTGGGAAAGGTGGGAGAGAGCCAGAGCCCCAGCTGAGCCAGAGCCTCAGATGCACCACCCTTTTCTGCCTCAGGGACTTGGCCTCTGTGCCTCATCATACTTCGGACTTTATTGCCTGCAACTCCTGCTCATCTTACATGTCACTTCCTCCAAAAGTGTTCCTAAGAAACCTTAATCTAAATTAAGTGACTCTATCTTATTTTCATCACATCCAGTATCTATTGTTCAATTTCAGAGCACTTAATACTGTTAGTTACATATTTTCCCCCATGCTAATGTGTTTACTCCTTGTCTCTCCTATTAGACTGAAGCCACATGAAGACAGGAATCATGTCTGGTTTTGCTCATATGTGTTCTTGGCACTTAATATGGTGTCAGGCACATACCAAATGCCTGGTACATATTTGTCAAATCCATGAGTGGAATTTCTTGGACAACTTCCATCTACTGAAAGATACTTTAATCATACTATTCAGGAATGAAGGTATATTTGTGAAGTCTTTATGAGGAAAGTATAAGCTACTATTTTAAGGGTGTAGGAAAAATTAGTCTTAATTTTTTTCCTTTTTATTTGAAATGTTTATGTATATTTTATTGTTGACAGTATTACAGATGTCCCCCAATTTTCCCTCCCTTAGCCACCTTCCTCCCAGCCCCTGCCCCATCCCAGGCCTTCACCACACAATTGTCTGTGTCCTTGGGCTATGCATATATGGATAATTTCTTTGGTTAATCTCTTCCTGTCTCTCCATCCCCCTTCCCTTTGAGATATGTCAGTCTGTTCCATGCATCTATGCCTCTGAAACTATTCTGTTTATCAGTTTATTATGTTCATTAGGTTCCACACATAAGTGAGATCATGTGATATTTGTCTTTCTCAGACTGGCTTATTTCACTCAGTCTTGATTTTTTAATGCAGCAATTTACTGTGGCCAGTGTCTCAAGAGATGAGGCATTGAGAAAATACTTGAACATGCCTTGTTACCAATTAGTGCAGCTCAAAGATGAGTATTCAATGATCACTGATCATGGTCAGCCCTGTGCTGAACTTGCCTGTGAGGATGCTTGGAGCTGAGGGTAATACAGGTTTGACCAGGCCTTCTGGAGCCCCACAGATCTACAGTGAAGAACCATTCAAAACCAGTGCCACAGAAGTAAACAAACATTGATCCCTGCAGTATGCTGTTTGCACTGCTGGGGCCCCGGGGTCCTCATCTTAACAATGCACACTTCCCATTCCCACAGAATTTCAAGTCTAGTGAGAACTTAGGGTAATGGAGAAGGATTTGAGACTGCAAATGTGTTTTATCAGAGGAGTGGGATTGATTGCTACTTCATCATTCTTTCATCCCAACTCTCTCATAGGTTTGCTTTAATGACCTTAGAGTCTAAGAAGCTCTATTCAGAACACCAGAGCACATTTAGCTTTGACATATGCAATCAGTGCATGCTATGGGAACTTGGCTCCCTTTGAACTCAAAATTAATTATAGACATTTATATTTTTAGGGACCAAAATGGGTAATCAGTCCTAATGAACTGTTAATCAATCAATGCTTCTTTTCCTTCCCTATCCTTCTTCATGTAATGGCATGTAAGTGAAAATAATTTTGATTCTGAGGCAATTAGATGCTCTTTGGAGACTGGGGAGAACTATTTGAACATTATGCATGAGAAATTTGATGTGTACTTTCTATTATTGTTAATAATGTGTGATGGATATGTTACCATTTTTCTCACTGTGCTCTACACCCACCCCTGCTTGGTGGTTTTCATGTCTTCTATGCCAGAGGCTATACTAAAATTCGCAAATCCCACTTCTCAAGTGGTTATACATTGGATGAGTCTTGATTCTTTCTATCCCCATTGATTAGGCTTCAGTTAAATTGAGTTACACATTGTTTATGATTATTTAAAAGATCCTTTTGACCTAGTTCAATCTTCACCAACTAATCCCTGGTAAGGAAATTACAGTCATGGTGATGGAAGGGGAAAAGACAGGAGTTGGTGATGTACTACTTCAAAAGCAATATCAAAACATTGCTACATTGGCCCCCAAGGATAGAGAAGACCCTGTGAAGAAGGTTATTATATTATAGCATCAATCTAAAAATTAGTTTCCAATTGTCTCTTTGAGGGAGTGATAGTAGTTTTCCTCTTATTCACTACTGAGTCAATCAGGGTCCTCTTGTATCTCCATGATGCAAAGGTCTTGCCAATTTCACCACAAAAACAACAATAACAACAAAAAATGGGGCACAAGAGTAGCTTCTGTGCATAGATTGCCCATTGTGTATCTCCACTGGCTCTCAGAAACCCATCTGTTTTTCAGTGTCATGGAAGTCAATGAAGTGAGAAGCCTGAAGCAATTAAGAATTTATTGGTCAAAGAATACAAGTTATAGCCTGGTGTGGCTCAGAGGACTGAGCGTCATTCCATGGACTGAGCATTGTTACTAGTTCAATTCCCAGTCAGGGCACATGCCCGGGCTGTGGGCTTGATTCCCAGTAGGGGGAGTGCAGGAAGCCGCTGATCGATGTTTCTCTCTCACATTGATGTTTCTATCTCTCTCTTCCTCCCTCTCTCTCTAAAAAATCAATAAAAACATATTTAAAACAATACAAGTCACCTTTTTATGACTAGCAGTATTAGTGTTGCATATTCAAGCTACTTCTGGTCAAGTTTGAGATGCTCTTTAATGTGACAACATAAATTAGCATATTACCAACCCAGTTCTCTTTCTGTGTGATCAACCTTTCTCTCCTTTCATTACCTTGAGAGAGAAGTACTTAAGTGCCTGGAAGTTCTAAAGAAATGTATATTGTAAGAGCAGAAATATTATCATAATTATGCCACTAGGTGTGGTTATGATATTTTTTATGCCATTGTTAGATCTCCTTCAGGGATGGTTTTTAAAGACGTAGCTGTGTCTCCTCTGTAGTGTAGGTTGAATAAAAGCTCTTTCCTGATATAAATTACCTAATTTGTAGAGTTTATGCATGGAATATTAGAACCTAATTGTTTTTCCTCCTCTTATAGCACGCTTTTGATTTAAGAAATACAGGCAAACTTTTAATATTAGCATGAATAAGCAATGGAAAAGTAAATATTTTAACTAACTCCCCTCAAACATATTATTCCAATCTAAGCTATTAATTTATGCATCAAGGATAGTGGTGCTTCTTGATGATAAATTTACAGTGTTTATATTATATATGGTAACCCTGGCCACTATACAATGGATAAACTTGAAATCTCAGGGACTGGATACCATAGAAGTTTATTTCTCAGTCATATAATGTGTGTTCCTGATTATTGGGTGGCACCATTCCAAGCAATGATTAAAAGAACCAGCTTTCTTGTATCTCATGGCTTTGCTGTTTTTCATATAAGGCTTCCACATCACCATGAAAGGGGAAGGGGCATGAAGGATCGCATGTGTTTAAGGGCCAGGCGTAGAAATGGCACACATCACTCTGACTTACATTTCCTTGCCCAGAATTCAGTCACATGTGAGAAAACTGAGACGGGAGTTCAGCTGTGTGCCCCTGAAGTGGACACAGCTGTGGTCCATGGTTAGCTGAGCTCTGTCATAATTGTTTCCTTTCTTTACACCCTCTCCATGCCTTGTCAATTTGTCTTTTTTACTTCTACAATGTAAAGCTTGGTAGTGTAGCCAAAATGTTGAAAATTTAAGAGAGCATCTAAAAATACACAATCCTGTCAAATTTTATGAATTTTAAACTATGTGAATTTTTAAAGTGTGATTTAAATGTTAGTAAATATTAGCAGACTCTCATTTTATGTGTAAAATTGGGGAAAAAGGAATTCCAAATTTAAAGATAATCTCAATTGTATAATTTCAAAACTGGCAATGTAGATTGTACAGTATTTGTGATGTTGGCATTTGGAGATTGATGATGGAAATATCCACTGTCCTTGGTAGGTATAATGTGAATCATAAAATTCTTTACATACATCAGAATCTTTGATAACTATTTTAATGACTGCATGCTATCATGATGTTTATATTACATACAATGTCCATAGTTTTACTTTTTCTTTTTTGTTGAGATATAACTGACCTACAACATTGTACTAGTTTCTGGTGTACAATGTAATGATTTGATATATGTATATATTGTGAAATGATCACCACAATAAATTTAGTTAACATACCTTACCTCATACAGTTATAACATGTCTTGTGATGAATTTTACGATCTACTCTCTTAGGAAGAAAGGAAGGAAGGAAGGAAGGAATAAATTTCAGGAAAGGAAAATTAGCTAACATTTATGAACACTGGGCAATGTTCTAAGCACTTGGATGGCATAGACCCTCTTAATCTTTAAACTGACCTTCTGAGGTAAGTAGGAAGGTTCTGTTACCACTTTCATTTTCTTAATGCAGAAACATAATACTCTGGGTGGAAGGCCACACACCACCTTATCATATCATGTCATGCCATGCTGTTAATTTAGAATGAACACTCTACAAACTATTAGGGATATTGTAGAAAAAAATAATAAGGAAAATGAGAGCAATCTTTTCAGTCTGCCCCATTCTAGAATTAATACTATGGGATAATTAAGAACTATATATTGTGACAATATAATTCTTCCGGATCTGGATCCCTCGTTTACGGTTTCTAGTCCCCCCGTCTCCGTGTCCTTGTGTAAAGAGCCCGTTTCATCCCCATCAATGGAGTAGTTTTATTTTTTTCTTCTGGAACTCCTGATGGATTTAGAAATCCAGTAATGAGAATGGAAGTTTGGGAGGAGAAAAACAGGGATGGACTGGAGACAGAGATAGAAGTGATTGATTAATTAATTAATTTGCTCATTCATTTGTCACACTGTTATCAAGGGTACTATGTACTGGGTATTACTGTAGATTTGGGAGACTCAAACAAGAGGAGAGAAGAGTCAAGGCCTCAGTCCACTAGGGAAGATGAGTGTTAGAAATATAAAAAGGGAACTACAAAGATGTGTCTAACTTTCCTGAGAAAAGACTTTACATATAGCTTGTTTACACATGAAGAGGTGAAAAGACCTCATATATCCCAGAAACCAAGAGGCATTCTATGTCGCTAGTGTGTGAGGTGTGCTGGACAACAGTACAGTTGACTCTTGAACAACATGGGGGTTAAGGGAGCCCACCCCTGCACAGTAAAAATTCAATGTATACCTTTTGACTCCCCAAAATCTCAACTATCAATAGCCTACTATTGATCAGAAGCCTTACCGATAACATAAACAGTCAATTGACATATTTTGTATGTTATATGTATTATATACTGTATTCTTAACAATAAAGTAAGCTGGAGAAAAGAAATATTAAGAAAATCATAAGGAAGAGATAATACATTTACATTATTTATTGAAGAAAAAACAAACATGTATAAATGTACCCACGAATTTCAAACCCATATATTGCCCTTATACTTGAGTAACAGGGACCCTTGTGCTGGGTTCTGCTCTTTAGAGGGTACCACTTGGCCAGAGGTCCAAGGGGTCAAGGTAACCTGTCAACCTGGAGCCCATGCTCCCTATGCTCCAGCTATCAAGGACCCCAGAACGGCCTGCTTGGATGGCCCCAAGCTCACTTTCATGGTCTGTGCAGACCTCCTCCCCTGGCAGTTCTCTTGATGATGGGAATGCATGGTGGTTATAAGCATCTCTAGACCTTAGGAGGGGCCCAGGGGTGACTGTTTTCAGGGGCATATGGCTGAGCTCTAACATCAGCTAGGGGTGTCCACAGCCTGCTCATAAGACTGTTCATGGAAGGAAACCAGGAGTGAAAAAAAAGGGGTAGGGTGCAGGCTGGTGGCCCAGAGCCTTCCTACGCTGCTGGTTCCCAGGTAAGACATGGAGGAGTTCAAGAATTCTAAATTCACCCCAGTCTCCAAGTCCTTTAAGCAGTTATATTTGTTAAGATAGAAGGCTTAAACCTATTTAACAGTTTTAAAGCTTGATTTATAAGGTTTTTCTTCATATATATGATATATGGGCCTCCATATCTGCTCTTGCCCGTGCCCTACGAATGTAAAGGGCAGGCTTCGAGCAGAACAGGAAGCTCATGAGATAGATTGCAGTCCAATGATGAAGATCTTGATATATCACGCCAAGTAGCAACAGGGAGCTAACAGACATTTTTAAGAAGATCTCTCATGTTGAGATATATTTTTGTACAAGACAACTCTGTGGGCAGAATGAGGCATGAACTGAGGAGGACATCAGACAGTGAGTTATTTAGAGGCTGTTGCAGTTGATCAGCTCACAGACAATGAGGAATTGAGTGAAGGCTGTGGAAAAGGCCATGAACATGAAGGTGGGACGATGGGGAGGATCTGGATTGGAGGTAGAATCACTAAGCTTGCTGACTCATAGGTTAATGGGTAGAAAGACAGAATGGGAGATGGAGAGTTAGGAAAACAGCACTCAGAGGAGAAATTGAGAAGGTCTTATTTTGTTATTATCTGGGAAACTAAGGGTGATGATCCCATTGATGAAGATGGGAAGACAGAGAGGGTTTTTGAAGAAAGATAACAAGTTCAGCTTCAAGTACCCTAGGTTGGAGGTATCTCTAAGACTGGCAGGGGCAGGTGTGCTCACTGGGAAGAGGGGTCAGAGCTGCACCTAAATCTTTGTCCTCCTCACCCCCTAAGCCACACATGTAGAGAGTGACAGTTGATCAACATTTCAGACAAAATGAATGACCGACCAACATTAATGATCATTTTGACTAAACAAATTAAATGCTTGAATTGATTTAAGATTTTAAACTTAGTTTATGATGAAGTCAACATTTTAGGTCATACCGGTATTTTATATCATATGGAGCTAGAGGATGATTAAAGAAAATGTCTAGAAGTATTGCATTATGATGGGATAAATGTGCATTTTCTTCCTTTGATGTAACTGATTTGTGCTGCAAGACATTTCCGTCACAGACTATTTTTACTGGTCAGTGGCTTTTCTCTGTATTTTATATTGTCTTAATTTAAACCATTTTACATTGTAGCCTTGTTAACTTCTATAACTATAAAACATAATTATCCCTTAGACATATCAGATAATGTTATGAAAGTAACATTGAATCCAAATGACTTTCACTGAGTCAGGTAAAACACTCTAATGATTTCTTTTAAAATTATAGGGCAGGTTATGTTCAGAAAAGAATTAATTATTAAGTAGAGAAATGACATTGGATTAGTGCCCAGATTCTTAAGAGACCATTGAAGATGATAACCTGGTTTCCTCTGAGCTTGAATCCAAATCATGTCTTTTTGATATTAAGCCTGAGGATGAGTGTGCTGCCTCCAGACTCTTCCCTATGGGGCACTAGGAACAGTGTAGTTGATAACTTGATTCCTTGAGGAATTTAGTCAATGCTCAACATAGGAACTTTGGGGAGCTATTGGATATGTGTATGTGTGTGTGCACTTAAAATATATATGTTTACATTTTTTTCATCTATGAAAATGTAAATGATGATATTTCTATGCCTAACTCATTATCGCTTTATTCACACATTTATTTCATACATTTACTCATAATATTCTCCTGTGCCAGCCTTTCTTCCAGGTGACAATGTATATGCCATAAGGGGCATATTTGGCATAGATATTACTTGAGGCTAGCATCTCAATAAAATATTAATATTAATAAAATCTAAAGCCCTATTATTTTTAAATGTATATACAAAATTATTTAAAAAAGTACATTGAAAAATACATATCGAAATAATATGTCAGAATGGTATGACTATGGGTACTTTTTCTTTTTTTATACATATCCTGCATTATCTAAAATTTCTCCAGTGAAGGAGAAATTTGGAAAAAAGAAATATTCCATTTTTAAAAAATAAAAAATATGCATGAGGGACATATATAATTGAGGAACAGGGTGATGAGGTCTCAAGAGGTCATAGGCAGGAAGGCTCATGTGCACACTTATACATTCACTAGAAGGATATAATAAAGCTAAGAAAAAGAAAATTGTCAGTGTATTTCCATCCTTGTGCGAGGAAAGGAAGTTGCAGAAAATACTTGCATTCCGTCTATCTCTTTAAAAAGTCGCTGGCTGCTAATCTTAACTAAGGATGTATTTGTGTCAGGTAGAAGCATCATGTACTGCATAAGAAGCATTTTTATTTCATAATTGGAAGTTACCATTGGCATTTCTTTTTACTGTCATTAAAGATTTAAGCACATAGAAAACTATAGGAAATTATGTGACAGCCACAAGCCCACAATTCAGCTATGTCAAAACTTGGTATTTTGCTAGAGTAGCTTCGGGTATTATATTGGTGTTGTCAAGTGATATATTATAGCTTTATAGCGCAGGAGGAAGAGAGAAGACTGATTAGAGGTTGTGGGCATGGGGCAGCTATCGGTGGGCTAGCTAGAAGGGGGCACCTTCTGTAATTAGTCAGGGGTACAAATTTGGCTTTCTCTGGTTGGTCCCAAGTTGGAAGTGGGACAAAAATTAGGGAAGTTTTTAATCAAGTCCTGGCCATTTGGGGTCAGTTGTTACAAAAGTTATTGTGTAGCCTATTGGATTGCCATGAAAGATAGAGATCTGACTTCCTGCAAATCTGACTTAGAGCAGGCTGGCTTCCTGGCCTGTTTATTGGAGATAAGGGATGGCTGAAGGTCGTGGGTCAGAGTTCTATTTTTATGTGTGGTCTGGCCATTGTCCCTTTGTCTATTTAGTCTCATGATACACAAACCTCAAATTCATTCATGTTTACATGTTGAATGGTATTTAATTGTATGACTATCCAACAATTTATTTATCCATCCTGCAAGTAATGTAAACTCAGATGCCAGCGTTTTCTCACCACGAATGGTGCTGCAATTAATAGTCATGTCTGCTTATAGAAGAAATATATTTTCATTCAGTGTTTCATACCAAACTTTCCTGCTATATGTGCGCTTCTTGTTTTTGGACCAGAAGGATATGATAACTTTTTATTAGTCTTGTTTTTCCCTTTGGTTAAATCTAGTGTACTATAAGAGCTGAATCAAAGATTGCTAGAATTAGTAAACTGCCCACGACTTCCAGATCCTGCAGAAGTAGCCCCAAAACTCATTTGCTTGGTGTTTAAATGTTTATGAGGAAAAAAAATCATTATTTTTCCTCCTTTTGCAGAAATACAAGTTCCACTTTTTTTTCCCTTCCTCCTTCTCTTTTCTTTATCTGGAATCAGTCAGTAGGACGGTAACTCTACCACTTCTCCACGAAGGAACCTCTTTAAGCTCGTCATTATAAATAGCCTCCAGTGTTGCTTATTCAGAACACTATCACATAAAGCTCACTCAGTGTGAACGTTTTTTGTCAAGGCCAGGTGACCAGTAGATACTTAACTAGAAGATAAATTGACCGCAAGTTCTAAGATGAGCCCTTGGTATTGAATAATTGTCAACACTGTTATTTTATGTTCACCCTCTTCTTTAAAAGCTCTACTGTATATTGAATCTTAGTATTTTAATACACCTTTTATACATATATGCTTGCTAGGATCTTCATAGCTTTTTACTCCAGATAATCACTTAATGTACACTTGTGTGAAGAGTAAATATTTATTTAAAATAAATAGTAAAAAATTCCCAGCTGGTGTGGCTCAGTGGTTGAGCATTGACCCATGCACCAAGAGGTTGCCAGTTCGATTCCCGGTCGGGACACATGCCCAGGTTATGGGCCAAATCCCCAGTGGGGGGCATGCAGGAGGTGGCCAGTCGATGTTCTCTCTCATCGATGTTTCTCTCTCTCTCTCCCTCTCCCTTCCTCTCTCTCTCAAAAAAAAAAAAAAAATCAATAAAGAAAAAAAATTAAAAGAAATAGTAAAAAATGAAAACATAGAAATTAGGAAAAATAAGAAGTTGTGATCCTTACTTATATGACCAAGGTTTTTTTTTATCTTCACCCGAGGACATTTTTGCATTTATCTTCAGATAGAGTGGGAGGGAGAGAGGGGGGAAAAGAGAGAGAGAAACATCGATGTGAGAGAAACACATCACCTGGTTGCCTCCCACACGACCCCAACCGGGGTCGGGGACAAACTGCAACCGAGGTACATGCCCTTAGTGGGAACTGAACCCGGGACTCTCCAGTCCGCGGGCTGACGCTCTAACCACTGAGCAAAACCAGCTAGGGCTATGACCAAGTTTTAAAAACCCAATCTCTTAACTCACATACCTTTTTCTTTTTGTATATCTCACTACCTCCATTATTTCTTGCCCAAAATTTTAAAAACAAAAAGACTTTCTAACAAATCTTAGAGTCTCTGGGCTGGCCCCCTTTCAATCCATTCTTTCAATTGCTATCAGAGTGATCTTTCTAAAATGAAAATTTAATTACCGCCCTGCTTAAAATTCATCAAGGCTTCTTATCATCTGTAGGATAAATATTAACTACTTAGTCTGATATGAAAGTCCTTGTGACTTGAACACTTCTTCTCTGAGCTCCCCTGGCACACTCCAGCATAACTGCCTTCCAGGCATCCCATTCTCCAGCTACCCCCAGGGTTCCCAAAGGCGGCACAGAGCCCTGGACTCTGCCTAGAATATTCCTTATTCACCTATTTACCTGACTTTCTCAGCCTTTAGGACTTACCTACAGAGTGACCTGCTCCGTGAAGCTGTTCCAGAGCCTGCTCCCTCCGCTCTGTGCCCTGGGCCTACACATGCCAAGGATTTTGTAATTAAAGACATTTTTCTCCCCCACTGGACTGGGGGCTCTTTGAGGACAGGGACTGTCTTGAAATGCTAATCTATTTTTCTTTTTCAGCTCTGGATTTAAACTAAAAAGATATAGACACATGTAAATGTGCGTACAAACCTGTATATTAAACCTTGCTCTCCTGGTGGCTCCAGGATGCTCTGTGAGCCACTTCCTGGCTCAGCGGAGGAGGCTTGCCGCTGCCAACAGCAGCGCTTCTAGTGCCTCTTAAATGACCACACCGGTTTCTTCTCTGCAGAGCTCAGCACGGGTGGGAGGAGAGGGAGAGGGAGAGGGAGAGGGAGAGGGAGAGGGAGAGGGAGAGGGAGAGGGAGAGGGAGAGGGAGAGGGAGAGGGAGAGGGAGAGGGAGAGGGAGAGGGAGAGGGAGAGGGAGAGGGAGAGGGAGAGGGAGAGGGAGAGGGAGAGGGAGAGGGAGAGGGAGAGGGAGAGGGAGAGGGAGAGGGAGAGGGAGAGGGAGAGGGAGAGGGAGAGGGAGAGGGAGAGGGAGAGGGAGAGGGAGAGGGAGAGGGAGAGGGAGAGGGAGAGGGAGAGGGAACGAACCTGGCTTTTAGCTCTTCTCTGCCACTTACTTTCTTAACTTCAACATCTTATTTAACCTCACGGCTTCAGTTTCCTCATGAGGAAGTTGGGCTTAGTTAGTTATGCTTTGGGACATTGGAGGAGACATTGGAAATCTCAACCAGTCCTGGCGGGTTGGATTCCGGTCAAGAGCATGTACCTCAGTTGCATTTCAGTCTCAGCCCTGGTCAGGGTCATGCAGGAGGCAGCCATTCAATGTGTCTTTCTCACATCAACGTTTCTCTCTCCCTCTCCTTCCCTCCCTTCCACTCTGTCTGAAGATAAATGGAAAAATATCCTCAGGTGAGAATCAAAACAAAAAAATCTCAATCGAATCTCAATCAAGAATGAGACTATTTCTCCATTTTCTGTCCTTAGCACCCAGGAAAATACCTAGCTGAGTAAATGTTTGTTGAATTACTTGAAAGAAGAAAGGAATGAATGAGGAAGGAGAATGGAGAGGGAGGAAAGAGAAACGTAGAGAGAAGGGAGGAAGTGGGAAGGAAGGAAGAGAACATTCAGCAATATGAGGCATTTCTTGAGGTCAGCACGGACAATGGAATACTAAACAATACTGGAATTCTGCTGGAAAAGAGAAGTAGGAGGAAACTGATGCTGGGTAGGCAGCTAACAGTGCTCACACCCAGACATGTCTGTGGGATACAAAATTAATCAGACATGAAACTTGCCCCAAAGGAGCTTTCTCATTAGTAAAGGAGATTAAAACATGTGTCCTCATAAAACTACTAAGCAAGTAGTGAGAACTGTCTGCAACAGTAGACCTTCATAAATGTTAATTGAATGAGTAAGTAAATGGGCAAACAGAAGAACAGATAAAGTCTTTATAGGACTTTTGAGGAGGAATAAATTCCATCTAGCTGAAAGGCTCTAGCTGGAGGGCTCTGGGAAGGGAGAAGCAATGCTTGACCTTGACCTTGAGGTTAGGGAGGATTTGGATAAAGTGGATAAAGAGCAAGAATTAGAGGTGATGGGAGGATGGGGGTGGGACATTCCAGGTAGGTGAAGAGTGGGAAAGAGTGAGTGGGAACAGATTAATTCAGTTTAGCCAAACAACTTGGTTTTGATGGCCACAATAAGGACTGGCCATACTATCACTACAGATTCTAACAATGTAGATGTATTCATTATTCTTTGATATTGGCTATTCTACTATTATGGTAACCATCAAATATCATTTCTACCTCTCCAAAAGCTTAACAATATATTTGGAAGTAACCAAAAGAATGTTAGTCACCATGCCCTGGTCAGTTTGGCTCAGTGGTTAGAGCATCAGCCCGTGGACCATTGAGTTGCTGGTTCGATTCCGGTCAAGGGCACGTACCTTGGTTGCAGTTCGTCCCCACCCTGGTCGGGGCGTGCAGGAGGCACCCAGTTGATGTGGCTCTATCACATCGATGTTTCTCTCTGTCTCTCTCTCTCCCTCCCTCCCACTCTATCTGATGATAAATAGAAAAGTATCCTCGGGTGAGGAATAAAAAGTAAATAAAAGAATATTAGTCACCCTACTGATAAATAACTATTGTAACTCCAACCTTGTTACATGCAGCAAGCAGGGGACTAGAAAGTGAGCTCCCAAGTTGGGCAGGTGACAGGGCTTTCATGGCCTTGCTCCTGATGGAGGATTGAAAAGTCCTTAACCAGAGTAAACCAAAGGCTGAATGAGGTGCTGAGCTCAGCAGGCACAGCAAACCAGATAATGGCTTAGACGTTACTGCTCCCTATCACGTGGAAAGCACGTTCTGCTTATGCTGCTCAGAATCTAAATTTCTATAGAGAAAGAATATTTTCCAGTCATCAAAGCTTAACCTTTAGTGATCACGACAGCTATCTTTGTGTGGCCCTCTCGGGTCCTTCATGGAGCAGGTTGGGTATGACAATGAGGGAGGAAAACAATATTTTCTGTTTTATAGACATTTAAAAAATGTTAAAGTTAAATAACATGATATTTTTCTTTCTGGTACCATTTTTTAATTTAGAGTAGATTTCTGAATTATTTTTTTTTGTATTGTAAGCAATCCCATAAAAGATAGTAAAAGGGGAAGTTCAATATATTTTTAAAATATTATGAAAAAAGTTATTTCCTGATCTTTATGAATTTCATATTTCCAACTGTTCACAAATCACATTGATTCCCTGGGGTGATTTAAATGTAGAGTTTAAAAATCCTCTTGTTTAACAACAGAATGAGAGAATATGAGATTCTAAGAGATTTATGTTATTTGGCTTTCAATAACTACTGGTTACCTGCTGCTATGTCTGGTACTGGCTGGGTACAGGGGACATAACAGCACAGAAATGTCCCTAACAGTGTCATAGGAAGGTCAGGAGAAGCAAGTAGGGCCTCAGAGTTCTGGGCCATCCAGGGAAAGATAATGGGAAACAAATGTCTTCAAGAGCTTGCAGGAGGGCACCTCATGCAGTCTGAGAGTCCAGGAAGGATCCTAGAAGACATGCCTAGAGGTCACGTACATCAGAGGAAAGGGGTGAGGCAATGCTCTGGGACAGAAAGAACAGCATATTCTGAGGCTCAGGGGTGACAGAACGCAGTATTGCAAGGGATATTGCAAGGAGCTGTGAGAAAACCAAACCTAGCCAAACCAATTCATCACGCCGCCCAGCTTCCAAATTCAATATGCCATATACATGTATTTCTGAAGCAGAAATAGCCTTCCTTGACTGATACTGCTTTTTGAACCCGATCAATGAAACAAATAATCTTAAAAATATTAATCCGCTATAATTGTTTTGGGAATATTTCCTTTAAGATAGAAGTTTGTGAAAAGTCTTTTATCAAAAAAAAAAAAAAAAAAGTCTTTTATCTTCTTATGTAGCTTTTTGCCATTGAGAAATGGTCTTTGAAGTATAATTGGTCACTTAAGAAAAATTAAATCCCTTTCCTCCCCATCTGTAGCAACTGTGCTGGAATTCCTCGTGGAATTCGCAGGCCTTGGCTTACCCAGGAGTCCACCCGGAGGAAGCGCCCTGGCCACGGTCTCAGATTCTGAGGCTAGAACAGTATCCACAACTCAGGTTTTAAAATCCCTATCCTGTGCTGTTTCCCCAACACCTGAAGTTTAGTCCTGGATTTTCCTCCAAAAGCTTTGTAGGGATCCAGTAGTTGTTTTGTGAAGCATCCACTGTGACATCATCCTTTGCTTCCATCCTCCCCCACATGGAGCTTGAAATTAATTAATGGAAGGTCAGGTGACAAATGATTTGCTTTCTGATGGGATTTTGGTATGAATTGTGGAGAGTGATTATGTGGGCACAGTTTGGGGACCCCAGTTTCCTCACAGCGCTCATTTACATGGCTAATTACCATGTGTGGCACTTGTGAGCCAGCTCTGTCCGGTTGGGTCAGGACGGGGACAAGGAGAAACCACAAAACACCCAAATTATGCTCTTTCATAACTGAACAATCAGAGCTACATTTTAGATAAAGCCGAGTGACTTGTCATTATAATTCTCAAGGTCCTTTTACTTGAGTGACCTGAAGGAAATGCGCTGCAGGTCACAGAGGCCTGTTATGGATAAATTTCTTTACAGTGTGAGGGGATAATTGAACTCTCAATTACCAATAAAATGTAGAGTTCTTTGTGCATCTAAGTCCTAATACAACTCTTACTGAGACCAACCGAGGTAACTGTTTTCTCTATTTCCCTCCCTCTGATTGCCGAGGAGGTTTATAACAAAAAAGAGGAATGACTTCTATTTTATTGAGGTTTTTTATTTATTTATTTTTTCTTTTGTATTTTCTTTTTTTTTTTTTTTTTTTTTTTTTTTTTTTTTTTTTTTTTTTTTTTTTTTTTACCCTGGACCTAGTTAAGTCACCAGGATTAGAGGCCTGTGGTTCTTACCAGTGTTGGTGACCTTTGTTTTTCATCTTTGGTGATTCAGCCTTTGTATCTTGACTTCTGTCTGACCGACCTGGGACTACACAGTACACTAATCACCTGCAACAGCAAAACTGCCATTTCTAAGCTTCTCCTTTCCCTGCAGACAGACAGTTCAGAACCTCCTTTGCATGCAGGCTCTGGGATTAGACATTTTTGAATTCCTATCCCGGTTCGGCCACTCTGCATCTGAAAGTCACTGGGTAAGTTTATTTAAACTTTCTAAGACACAGTTTTCTCACCTCTACAACTGAGGTGACAGTAGTGTCCACATTAAAAAAAAAAAAATCCCTAGCATCTTTACAAGCTGGCATATGAGCACTTGGAAGTTGTTATATATAAACACATATTTTAAATGACTCTTAGTACTTTTCTAGGCAAACAATACATATTTTTAAAAATCTGGGGTTTTCTTCTTCAATTCAAGAGAACTATATTTTGTACAATTTCTCTTTAAATCACTGTAAGACAATATTGAAGACAAAATTAGAATTTGCTTTTTAATTAACTGTCAGTCAAAATAATAAAGTGGAACTTTGTTTTCCTCTTCTGGTTAAAAAATATATAGTGTCTACATCACAGGGTCTTTGTGAGAAATCAATGAGATAAAGTAGACAAAGCCCTTAGCAAGGTATCTAGCCCATTTCATAACTCAATAAATGTTATCAAAATATAATATGACTGGTAAGGTAGAATTTTTAAAACTTTCTAGAATGCATTTGATTTTTAAAAATTCATAACTGCACTGACCCTGAGTTTCATTACTGAGAAATGGTCAATTTCAGTTCTAGGTGTTGAACCATATATTTCTTTAACACTAAGTTGTCAATTAGTGATCATATTGGTGACATTTGTAATTAATGCCATGCAAAAATTTATGTTGGTAATAAACATAGCTTACTTTTGAAGAATAAATGATGTTTTCTTATTGTACTACCAAATAACATGAGGGAGAAGGGACTATTTGTGAGATCTATAAATCTCTTGATGCATAACTTTCTTTTTTAAAAATGTATCTCTATTGTTGGAAATATTACAGGTGTCCCCCCCTTCATCCCCCATTGGCCCCCCCTTCACCCTACACTCCCCCCTCTCCTAAGCCTTCACCACACTATTGTCTGTGTCCATTGGTTATACATATATGCATATAAGTTCTTTGGTTTATCTCTGAGATTTGTCTGTCTGTTCCACGCTTCCATGTCTCTGGATCTAGTTTGTTCATTAGATTCCACATATAAATAAGATTATGTGATACTTGTCTTTCTCTGACTGGCTTTTTTTGCTTAGCATAATAATCTCCAGGTCCTTCCACGCTGTCTCAAAGAATAAGAGAGCCTTCTTTTTTATAGCTTCATAGTATTCCATTGTGTAAATGTTTCACAGCTTTTTTATCTACTCATCTACTGATGGGCACTTGGGCTGTTTCCAGATCTTAGCTATTGTAAATAGTGCTGTTATGAACATATGGGGTGCATATATTCTTTCTGATTGGTGTTTCAGAATTCTTATGGTGTGTTCCTAGAATTGGGATCACTGAGTCAAATTTTTTTAATATATTGCTGGATCTGATTTTCTAATATTTTGTTGAGGAGTTGGGCGTCTATGTTAATCAGGTATATTGGCCTGTAGTTTTCTTTCTTTGTAGTGTCTTTATCTAGTTTTGGAATTAAGATAATGCTGGCCTCATAAAAAGAGCATGGAAGTCTTCCTTCCTTTTGAATTTTTAGAATAGTTTGAGAAGGATAGGTGTTGGTTGTTCTTTAAATGTTTAGTAAAACTGCCATCCAGTCCAGGACTTTTGTTTGCTGAGAGTTTTTTTTATTACTGCTTCAATTTTCATTAGTTGTTGTTAGAACAAATTTTACTAGTTGAATTTTCTCTGGGATTTTCTTGTTCTCTTTCTAAGTCTTTTAGTTCTAGGGTTAGATAGTTTATTATTTAGGTTTTCTGATACTTCCTGACTCAGTTTTGGAAGATTGTATGTTTATAGGAATTTGTCCATTCTTCCCAGGTTATCCAATTTGTTGGCATATAGATGTTTATAATATTTTCTTACTGTCCTTTGTATTTCTGTGGTGTCAGTTACTTCACCTATTTTATTTCAGATTTTATTTAGTTGGGTCTTCTTTCTTTGTTTTTTGATGAGTCTGGCCAAAAGTTCATCAATCTTGTTCATCTTTTCAAAGAACCAGCTCTTGGTTTCATTGATTCTTTTTTTTTTAGTCTTTATGTCATTTTTTTTCTAATCTGATCTTTATTATTTCCTTCTTTCTATTTCTTCTGGGATTTTCTTGTTGTTCTCTTTCTAATTCTTTTAGTTGCAGGGTTGGATAGTTTATTAGAGATTTTTCTTGTGTCTTGAGGTAGGCCTGTATTGCTAGGAACGTCCATCTCAGGACTGCTTTTGTTGTGTCCCATAGATTTGGGGTTGTTGCATGTTCATTTTTGTTTGTTTACAGGAAGTTTTTAATTTCTTCCTTTATCTAATTGGTAACCCATTCATTGTTTAATAACATGATATTTAGCCTCCCTGTGTTTGAATGTTTTTGAGTGTTTTTTTATTGGAATTGCTTTCTAGTTTCATGCCATTGTGATCGAGATGATTGATATAATTTCAATCTTCTTGAACTTGTAGATACTTATTTTGTGTCCTAACATGTGGTCTATCTTTGAGAATGTTCCATGTGCACTTGAGAAGAATGTATATTCTGCAGCTTTGTAGTGAAATGTTCTGTATATGTCAATTAAATTCATTTTATCTAGTGCGTCATTTATGCTCGCTGTTTTCTTGTTGATTTTTTGTGTGGAAGGTCTATCCAGTGAAGTCAGTGGGGTTTTAAAGTCTCCTACTATGGCTGTATTGCTGTTGATCTCTCCCCTAAAGTCCTCCAAGGGTTTTAAAATAATTTTGGTGCTCCTATATTAGGTGACCAAGGTTATATCCTGTCATTGGTTCAATCCCTGTAGTATTATGTAGTGTCTTTCATTGTCTTGTTATGGCCTTTGCTTTGACGTCTGTTTTGTCAGATATAAGTATTGCTACCCTGTTTTTTGTTTGTTTGTTTACATTTGCATGGAAAATTTTTTTCCATCCCTTCATTTTCATCCTGTGTGAGTGTTTTGTTCTGAGGCGGGTCTCTTGTAGACAGCATCTATATGGGTCCTGTTTACATGTCCATTCAGCTACCCTATGTCTTTTGATTAGAGCATTTAATTCATGTACATTTAAGGTTATTATTGATAGGTACTTATTTATAGCCATTTTTATTCTATGTTACTCCCTCTCTCTATTTATTTTTATTATTATTACAGCAGTCCCTTTAACATTTCTTGCAATGCTTCTTTGGTGGTAATTAACTCCTTTAGACTTTTTTTTTTTTTTTTTTGGTCTGGGAAGCTCTTTATTTTACCTTCTATTTTGAATGATAGCCTTGCTGGATATACTATTCTTGGTTTCAGATCCTTGCTTTTCATTACCATGAATATTTCATGCCATTCCCTTCTGGCCTGTAGTGTTTCTGTTGAAAAATTAGCTGACAGCCTTATGGGAGCTCCTTTGTAGGTAACAAATTGCTTTTTTCTTGATGCTTTTAGGATTCTCTTTTTGTTTTTAAGTTTTGGCATTTTAATTATGATGGGTCTTGGTGTGGGCCTCCTTGGGTTCTTCTTGCTTGGGACTCTGTTTCCTGAACTTGTGTGACTTTTTCCTTCACCAGGTTAGAGACGTTTTCTGTCATTATTTCTTCAAACAGGTTCTCTATCCCTTACTCACTTTCTTCTTCTTCTGGTACTCCTTTGATGCAGATATTGTTATGTCTCATGTTGTCTCACAGCTCCCTTAAACTGTCCTGTTTTAAAATTGTTTATGTTTGTTGTTGTTGTTCTCTGATTACATGATTTTTTTCTACCCTGACTTCTAATTTTCTGATCCAATCCTCAGCTTTTTGGGGATGGGGGGGGGGGGTTCCTCTAATGTGCTATTTGGTCATTTCAGTAGATTATTTATTTCTGCTATGTTAGTCTCTATTGCTGACTTATTTTTCATAATTTTTATGTCATGTTTTGTGCTGTTGAGCATCCTTGTAATCATTACTCTGAACTCTACATCTGATAAATTGCTTATCTCCATTTTATTTAGTTCTTCTGGAGAATTATCTTGTTCTTTCATTTGGGTCTTGTTTCTTTTTCTCCCCATTTTGGCTGCTAGTTTAGGTTTGTTTCTATGTATTAGGTAGATCTGCTATGACTCCCAGTCTTGGTAGGGTGGCCTTATGTAGTCAATGTCCTGTGGGACCCAGTGGCCCAGCCTCCCTGATCACCAGATCTAGATGCTCTGATAATGTCCCTTATGTGAGTTTTGTGGGCTCTCCTGTTGTAATGGAGTCTTGATTGCTATTGACCTGTTTGTGCGTGGGCTCAACCTTCAGGCTGGCTGACAGTGAGGCTCCATCCCCAACACAGCATTCAGGCTGCTGTGTAGGTGCTTATCACATGAAGCAGAATTTGCCTCAGTAGGGTTTGGAGCCTGCCAAGATCTCCCTGTGGATATACTGCTTGTGAAACTTATTGGATCCTGTTTTGTTGTTGTCTGAAACTGCCACTAGAGTTATTGGTTTGGGGTTTCTTCAGAGGGTCTCTGGTGCAAGCCAATGTCAGATGCTGTTTGTGACTGGCCCTGAGTACCCTGTTTGGAGCTATCTGTGATCCCCAGTTTGTGGGTGGGGCTGGGTGTGTGTGGACAGGACCAAGCTGCACACCCAGGTCTTTTTTCAATAGCCCTGGGCCTAGGAGCAGGTCAGGCAAAGACTCAAAGCACCCAGAGATCTGCCTCTGACTGCAGGCTGACTGTTAGTCTCAGTCACCTAAGGAGCCTCAGGCTATAGTTTTCAGCAGGGGGTAAACTTCACAGGATGGGGCAAGAGGGTGTCCAATGGGTGGGACTATTGCTTCCCCCAGGCTAAAGCTGCCTGTATGATAAAAGTTTGCCTGAGAAAGTTGGCTTCTGCAGCATGGAAGAATGACTCAGCACAGGGATCTTGCCAGTTGTCTTCTCAGCTCTCTCCCCCATGCCACCAAACCCAGATTCTCCTCTGCCAGAGCCCAGTGTGAGTGGCTGCAAATGAAATTTAGTGTGTTGGCCCTTTAAGAGGGTGCCTGTTTTCCTAACCATCTCTCCCTGCTGGACAGAACCTCCAGTACTTTTCACAGCCAGATGTTATGTGGGCACCTTTCCTGGTTCTGTTACGCTAGGCCAGGGAGCCCAGCTTGGGATTTAGACCCCAGACTTCTCAGGAGAAACCTCTCACAACTGAAATATCCCTCCAGAACTTCAGCTGCTGCCTGTGGGAGCCCAGCCAGCTCTCTGGCACCTCTGCACTTCCTACCATTCTCCATGTGGGCTCTTCTTTACCTCCTTGGTTATAAGGGTTCTCTCCAGCTAGTCTTCAGTTGGTTATTCAGGATGAGTTTTCTATATTTTAGTTGTAATTCCAGTTTTGTCCCGGGAGAAGGTCAATGTAGCTTCAGCTTAATCTGCTACCATCTTGGAATCCTCCTATCTATAGCTTTCTTTCAAGAGCCATGTTAACTTGGTTTATTGATGTAGACAACTTGTAGCTAATAATAGTATGACTTCTAATCATAATAATATTTGAATCTTTGAATGCTACTTTAAAAACTTTGTATCATGAAAAATTTCAAACAT
This sequence comes from Tadarida brasiliensis, assembly GCA_030848825.1. Classification (NCBI taxonomy): domain Eukaryota; kingdom Metazoa; phylum Chordata; class Mammalia; order Chiroptera; family Molossidae; genus Tadarida; species Tadarida brasiliensis. Next base: position 98,314,467 of record CM061257.1, on the reverse strand, counting down.
TTACAGAAATAGAGAGAATATTATAATACGTCTGTGTACATATTATCCAGCCTCAACAATTAATAACACATGACCAATTATTTTTTTATGTTTTAGTCTTTTTTCCAGCTTTTATGAGATATAATTAACATATAATATTGTTTATGTTGCAAGTTTAAGGTGCTCAATGTGATGATTTGATACATGTATATGTTGTGAAATTATTACCATAATAAGGTTAGTTAACATCTCCATCATATCTTATAATTACTATTTTTTGTGTATGTGGTGAAAACATTTAAGGGTTACTTTATTAGCAAATTTCAATTATATAACACAGTATTGTTAACTGTAGTCACCATGCTGCATATTATATTCTCAGAACTTATTCATTTTTTACTAGAAGTTTGTACTCTTGGACCAATATCTCCTCATTTTCCCCACCCCTTAGCCTCTAACTACAACCACTTTACTCTTTCTACGAGCTCAACTTTCTTAGATTCCCCATATAAGTGAGATCATACAGTATTTGTCTTTCTTTGTATGACTTATTTCACTTAACATAATGCCCTCAAGGTCCATCCATGGACTTAGGTCACTTCCATGTCTTGGATATTGTAAATAATGTTGCAATGAACATGGGTGTGCATATATTTTTTTCAAGTTAGTGTCATTGTATCCTTTGGTTTCAGATCTTACATTTAAGTCTTTAATCCATTTTGAGTTATTTTTGGGGGGAGTGATGTATCATAGGATTCTACTTTCATTCTTTTGCATGTGAATATCCAGGTTTTCCAACAATATATTGAAGACTCTATACTTTCTGCACTGAATATTGGGGCTCCCTTTTCAAATATTAGCTGACCATACATGTGTGAGTTTATTTCTGGACTCTCAATTCTGTTTCATTGATCTATGTGTCTGTTTTTATGCCAGTGACATACTGTTTTGATTACTAAAGCTTTGTAATATATTTTTATTATCCCTTCACTTGAGCCTGTGGGTGTCCTTAAAGGTGAAATGATTCTCTTGTAAACGGCATACAATTGGGTCTTGTTTTTTAATCCATTTAGTCATTCTGTGTCTTTTGATTGGAGAATTTAATCTATTTACATTTAAAGTAATTATTGATAGATATGGACTTACCAATAACAACTTATTAATTATTTTCTATCTGTTTTATAATTTTTTTGTTTCTTTTTTCCTCTTTTGTTGCTTACTCTGTGAATTGATGATTTTCCATAGTTGTATGCTTTAATTCCCTTTTCTTCATCTTTTGTGAATCTACTGTAGGTTTTTACTGATGGTTACCATGAAGCTTACACAAAACATCTTATATATAACCATCCATTTTTATGCTGATAACAGCTTAACTTTGATTATATTAAAAACTCTACCTTTTACTCTACCTCCCACATTTTATGTATATATCATAATTTATCTCTTCTTATATTCTGTATCCATCAACAAATTATTGGAGTTATAGTTATTTTTAATACTTTAGTCTCTTAACCTTCATATTTGAGTTAAGTAATTAACACATCACCATCTTATAATATTAGAATATTCTGTATTTTACTATATACTTGCCTTCTTCAGCAGCATGTTTTATATTTTTATGTTACTAGTTAGTATCTTTTTATTTCAGCTTGAAGAACTTCATTTAACATTTTTTGTAAGGCAGATCTAGTGGTGATGAATGTTTTCAGCCTTTGCTTGTCTGGAAAACTCACAATTGTGAAGGCCACCTTTGGCAGGTAAAGTATTCTTGGTTGGTACATTTTTCCTTTCAGCACTTTGAATATATTGTCCCACTCTGTCCTGGCCTATGAGGTCTGCTGAGAAAATTGCTGATGGCCTTATGATGGTTCCTGTGTATATGAGGAATTTTCTTTCCCTTGCTGCTTTTAAAATTTTCTCTTTGTGATTTTAGATGGTTTTATAATGTGTTTGAGAAGATTGTTTTGGGTTGAAATTTTGAGGTAACCAATTAGCTTCATGAACTTTGATATCCAAATCTCTTCCCAGATTTGGGAAGTTCTCAACCATTATTTCCTCAAGTTTTATGCCTTTTCCCTCCCTCTCTTCTCTGGGATGCCAATAATGTGTACGTTATTTTCTTAATAATATCCTGTAATTTATGTAGGCTTTCTTTACACTTTTTTATTCTTTGTTTCCTTTTGCTCCTCTGACTGGATGATTTCAAATAACCTGTCTTCTAGTTTGCTAATTCTTTGTATTTGGTCAAATCTGATGTTGAAGCTGTTTATGGAATTCTTCAGTTCAGTCACTGTATTCTTAAACTATAGGATTTTCATGTATTTTTAATGATTTCTATTTCTATGTTGAACTCATTTTGTTCATGTATTGTTTTCATAATTTCTTTTAGTTGTCTATCTCTGTGTTTTTTAATAGTTCACTCAATTTCTTTAAGATGATTAATTTGAATTATTTGTCAAGTTGTTCATAGATATCCATTTTTGTAGAGTCAGACATTGGAGTTTTATTAGTTCCCATTGGTGGTTTCATGTTTCCATAATTGTTTATGATCATTGTGGCCTTTTGTTGTTTTCTGCTCATTTGAGGAAGTAGGCACATTTCCCATTTATTACAGACTGGCTTCCATAGGGAAAGCCCTTCACCAGTCAGCCCATACAGAGAATCTGTGTTGGCTATCTGGTGGTGTCTGTGGGCAGGTTTGCTGCCTGGTTACTCAAATGGGCAGGTCTGGTGCCTGGGTTCACTGGAGTGGGTCTGATGCCTGAATCTATGGTTATGGGCCTGGGGCCTGGGCTTGTGTGGGTGGACCTAGATCCTGGGTTCATGGGGGGGCTGGCTCAATGCTGGAGTAGACCAGGAGACTAGGTTTGAAGAAGCCAACTGCATGCTGGGGTCATGGAGGATGGTCTGAAGCCTGGGTATGCAGGAGTAAATCTAGAGACTAGGTCTGTGGAGGCTGGCCTGGTGCTGAGAGGAGCTGGGAGCCTGTGATTCATGGGAGCCTGATTGAAGCCTAATACTGCAGGGGCTGGCCTGCCCTGGCACCTGGGTGGGACAGGGGCCACGGTCATAGGAGCCTGCCTAGAGCCTGGGCCTGCTGTTGGAGTCCATGATGAAGTTATGTGTTTACTTTAGTCTTCTTTCCCCATTGGATCAGTGTCTGTCTCCACACTGGGATGCCTGGGATTGGGGGAGTGGTGATGGGGAAAATGTGAAACTGTCTTTCCCACCTGCTTCAATGCATCTTTTCTTATTTCTGTGCTCCACACAGAAATACTTAGCTCTTGTGAGATATTTCTGTTCATGGGTAGTTGTTTAAAGTGATCTTTCTGGGAGGGCAAAGAGCAAGAAAATTCTATACCACTATCTTCCTAACATCATTATACTGGGGTGTGGCCAGTCTCGTTTCTTCTAAATTCCCACTTATTTCACTCCTACCACATCATACTAGGTTACTTTGAAAAAAATGTAAGGTATCGTTTTATTCTTAAATACTTAGGCACGTATCAATAGAGGATAAGGACTTTTTGATAATATATTATCACACCTAATAAAATTTAAAATTTCTTAATATCATCAAATATCTATTCAGTTCTCAAATTTCTTCAATTATTTTATGAATATTGCTTTCTAGTTATAGTACCACTTTTGAATAAGACAAAAATTTTAAAATCTTAAATAAAAATTAATTTTACTGCAAATTTATGTTAATGTAATATACCATAATAATTTCTGGCAATTGTCTCTCAGGGAGTACAATTATACCTCCTAAATATGAAAAACATATCTTAGTACTTGAATTTTACAAGGCAACTGATGGATGAACTAGATCCCAATGATATTATCAAAGGTGAGCATTCACTGGGAGTTAGAAACACAGCGATACTGTTTTATGTGTCTACCAATTAAGAACTGATCTTTTTCACCCTGTTACCCAGACACTGTCAAGTAGGCACAGTGCAGGATAAGTTATATTTCCAATTTTATATTCAGAAAGCCTATTGCAAGATTTTCCTTTGTTTTGCAACTTGAGCTCTATTTGTACCACATTGTGTCTGGAAAAATATGTCTATGGAAGATTTCATGACCTCCATCTCTAAAAGCAATGCATACCCTAGAAATGAATTAAATACAAACTCTCTTTCAGGTGATTATTTTATAATATGTTGTATCTTGGCAAACTAGGATACAAGAGGGGCAATACAAACATTTAACCCGTCAGTCAGGGTTAGGAATAGGGAAACCCTTTTCACTTTCTGCCATAGCTATTCTAGAATGGTTGCAAGTAAATCATATTTTCAGGGCCAAGCAATAATTTAGATGCCTATAGAAGCTGGCTATTTAAAAACTACAGAGACTCTGTTTGCAAGGTGAGGAGAAATACATTCTTCTGAACCTTGAAGAAATATTGTTAATTTAGTTCTCTTATAGTAAGCTTTCACATATTAGCCTTTTTCAAGTGGATGTTATTTGAATGTCATTAATATTACAATATTATCCTATTCTTACTGTTTTTATCTTAAAGTGAGAATGGATGTGGGTAAAAAGTCTAACTTTCCTTGGCCTATCACTGCTCTATTCTACAGAATTGCATTTCTCTAAGAATAGATAGCTTTGCTTTTCTCTGAGCCAGTGTTAGGTCGAAATGGAGCCAGTGAGTATTCTTTAGCTATGTTTCCTGATGTCTTACAGATTGTTAGACCAGTGGGTTGAGTGATTTCCATGTGGGAAAAGGGATAATAGTAAGTATGCAAGGTCATTTAAGCTCCAGATAATGGAATAAATAAGTGAAGTTGTATGACTGGTTCTCTTAGATTTATTAATAATTGTGTACACCTGGCTGGTGTGGCTCAGTGCTTGAGTGTCGACCCATGCACCAAGAGGTTGCTGGTTCGATTCCCAGTCAGGGCACATGCCCAGGTTGTGTGCTCAATCCCCAGTGGCAGGTATGCAGGAAGAAGCCAATCAATGTTCTCACTCATCCATGTTTCTATCTCTCTCTGCCTCTCTCTTTCTCTCTCTCTAAAATCAATAAAGAAAAATATTAAAAAGAAAATAATTGTGTGCATTTTATTCCCATCACTCTGCGTGTTCTACCATCAGGGTGAGATCTTTAACTCTATTCAGTTGTTTCACTGTGGCCACAAGGAAGACCTCAAAGTGAGCACAACTGGCCAAGGGAACCCATTGCTACTCACAGAAAAGCAGCTCATGAGGTATCTCAATCAGGCAGTGGCATCACCTGGAGTACCTTTGCATGTGTCCAATATCTGTTTGGTGCTTTGGCCCCTCGATTATTCCATGGTGCTAATGATTCCCTGGCTAATGGTTAGATGTCTCTTTGAGCCAGTAACCACATTCTATTTATGCCTTCCTTCAATTTTCCCACCTCTTCTTCCCATTCTGGTACTGGTCTTCCTGGACACTTCGCTTCTAGACAACAGTCAATCGTTCAGTGAAAGTTTAACACTTTAAACACACTTGTACCGAGCATATTCTTGGCAAGGGAAATAGTGCCTTGGCGAGCAATCCACTGCCTGAAACATGCTGATAGTTTCTAACCATGCACAGTTTTGCATATGAAGTGTCTAGCATGGAAGTACCTGCTGTTTGGGCCTGGGTTCTTGCTCTCCCAACTGCTGGAACTGCTGCTGCCTCCCTCTGACCTATGACATAGTTTGGCCATGGACAGATAATGATGCATGTGCCTATATGAGCTGTGGGCTCAAAGCCAACAGAGGTAATTTAGGCTTCTGTCAGTAAAAGCACTTAAAAGCAAAGGAGATTATTTCATTTTGACCTTTTCTTCCCATAGTTCAAATAAGGTGAAATTAGTTTTAATAGTCATTCATCAAAGGCATTTAGACTGTTATTATAAAATCCTTGCTTTTAAAAGTAAGCAAATGCTATTAAGAGGAAATTATTAGGCTTTCAAATAGTCTTCATTTTCAAAAACATCCTTAAACAATGTAAGATCACAGAACTTTTAGAGCTTCTTAAACTTTGCTTCCCAACTGGCTATTAAGCCATTCATTTATAGACCGAAGTGTAGAGAGAAATACATCATTTTCCCCACCTGTTTGGGAGGTTGCCGTTGTAAGTGAATGCTTATTGATTTTCCAGTCCTTCTGAGGTGCTCGTTTCTCACTGATGGCCATTATCACTGACCAGAAAACACTTAAATATTTGGAGGACTGTGCTAACACATATGAAACAATTGTTTTGGGAGGATAAACAGCTTTCATACAATGACTTGATTTGTGAATAAGTAACGTAATAGGGAAGCTGCCTGAGCTGGTTCTGCTTTCTACCTCCTTGTGATTATAAGGGAAGGGACAAAGCAAAGCTCAAGTTTTCATTGAAGAACACATTTTTCCTTAGGCATTTCTTACAACAGCAGAAAAAGCTGTTGTCCATGTTTTCATTCAGTTCACAAAATTGCAGTTATCTATTTTAGGGAGTATTTGATTTTTGTTAACAACTGTGTCATTTCATATAAAATGCATGCTTTGGGATTTGGCAGCAGAGTGAATGGAAGCTACACAGACCATCTCCCAGGACCAAACAGGAACTACAACTAAAATAAAGACAAAACATCAGGAAAAAAAAAAAAAACAACAACTAAAGAGCAGCTGGAAGAGATGCCATACAACCAGGGTCAGAGAGAGGACACCAAATCGAGCTTGGTAGGAACTATGGAGGCACATGGGGGCAGACTGGGAGCCCATGGACAGAAACGAGGGCTGTATTAGTGGTGCATGCTTCCTGCTGAGAAAGTGGAGATGTTTAAAAAGACCAAATTAGCTACAGCCACTCACCTTGGGCTCCAACAGAGGGAGGGCAGACTGGACTGGAACTGTGTGGGGAGTCTGGGGCTCTTGGCTCAGGAGCGAGCTGAGAGCTGGACAGCAGGGCATAGGGAGTCTTATATTGTCTCACTCCCTCACAGGACAGTAGCCATCTTACTCAAAGAGACCCTTCCCAGAGCCCTGGGGAGAAGGAACAGCCCCTCCCACAGGAATTCAACACCACCAGGCCAGGCCAGGCCAAAGAAATGCAGATTGAGGTTCATTAACATCTAAAGTCTGATAACATGCCCCACCCTCTGGAAATTCTCTTATCCTGAACACCTGAGGGAGTTTTTCATTCAGTTGAGGGCTACAACCCAAGGTTCATCAAGTAACTGAGACTAATAGCCTCCAGGCAAAAGGCTAGAGGATAACTGAGCCTTTCCTGGGCTTTCACATCTAACTGGGAAAGTAAGATATGACAGTGGTGTTTAACGTGGTTCCTCCCATAATCATCTAAACCCAGTAGAGGGAGCCACAACCAGTGGAACACCAACACCCACAGGGAAAATTTGGCAGGCTCCAAAACCCATGGCAAGAGCCAAAATGTTGAAACAAAGAAACAAATCCCAAATGAAAGAACAAGACAATTCTGCAGGAGAAGAAATAAATGACATAGAATTGAGCAAGTTATCAGAGGGAGAGTTCAGAGTAATAATCATAAGGAAGCTCAACAGCATGAATAAAGATATAGAAACATTGAAAACCAACCAATTAGAAATAAAAAATGACATCGCAGAAATAAAGAACACATTGGAAGGAATAACCAGCAGAGTAGAGGAAGCTGAGGACCGGATCAGTGAATTAGAAGACAGGGTAGAAAAAAATCAACCAATCAGAAAACCAAAAAGAAAAAACAATTAAAAAAGAGGAAGATAGCTTAAGAGAACTGTGGGACAACTGGAAATGTCACAACATTCACATCATAGGAGTTCCAGAAGAAGAAGAAAATGAGCAATGGTTAGAGAATATATTTGAAGAAATAGTGACAGAAAACTTCCCTAACTCAGTGAAGGAAAAAGGCATTCAATTTCAAGAAGTACAGAGAACCCCAAATAAGAAAAACCCAAAGAGGCACACACCAAGACACATAATAATTAAAATGTCAAAAATTAAAGACAAAGAATCCTAAAGGCAGCAAGAGATAAGCAACAGGTTACCTACAAAGGAACCCCCATAAGGCTATCAGCTGACTTCTCAACAGAAAAACACTACAGGCCAGAAAGGAATAGCATGAAGTAATCAAGGTCATGAAAAACAAGGATCTGAATCCAAGACTACTTTACCCAGCAAAGCTATCATTCAAAATAGAAGGTCAAATAAAGAGCTTCCCAGACAAAAAAAAAAAAAAAAAAAAAAAGGCTAAGGGTATATATTAGCAACAAACCAGCACTGCAAGAAATGTTAAAAAGCCTGCTGTAATTAGTAGAAGAAATAGAAAGAAAAATATAACCACAATAAACAAAAATGGCAATAAATAAGTACATATCAATAATAACCTTAAATGTAAATGGATTTAATGCTCTGATCAAAAGACACAGGGTAGCTGATTGGATAAGAAAGCATGACTCATATATATGTTGTTTACAAGAGACCCACCTCAGATCACAATGGCATGAAACTGGAAATCAATTACAGCAAAAACATTCAGACACATGGAGGCTAAATAGCATATTATTAAACAACAAATGGGTTGGTTACCAAGGAGATCATGGAAGAAATTAAGAACTTCCTAGAAACCAATGAAAATGAACACACAACAATACAAAATCTATGGGATGCAGTAAAAGCAGTCCTGAGAGGAAAGTTTATAGCACTTCAGGCCTACCTCAAGAAACAAGAAATATTTCTAATTTACTTTATAACCCTACAACTTAAAGATCTAGAAAGTAAACCAAAAGAAAAACCCAGAGCAAGTAGAGGAAAGAAATAGTAAAGGTCAGAGCAGAAATAAACGACATAGAAACTAAAAACACAATTCAAAAGATCAATGAAACAAAGAGCTGGTTCTTTGAAAAGATTAATAAGGATGATGGACCCCTAGCCAGACTCACCAAGAAACAAAAAGAGAGGACCCAAATAAACAAAATCAGAAACGAAAGAGGAGAATTAACAACTGACACCACAGAAATACAAAGGATCATTAAAAAATACTATGAGCAATTATACACCAACAAATTGGACAATCTAGGTGAAATGGACAAATTTCTAGAAACACACAGTCTCCCAAAACTGAACCAGGAAGAGATAGAAAACTTAAACAGACCAATAACAACTAAGGAAATTGAAGATGTAATCAAGAAACTCCCAGCAAACAAACGTCTGAGCCCAGATGGCTTCATGGGGGAGTTTTACTGAACATTCAAAAAAGATCTAACACCCGTTCTCCTCAAACTATTCCAAAAAATCCAAGAAGAAGGAAGACTTCCAAACTCATTTTATGAGGTTAGTATAATTCTAATTCCAAAACCAGATAAAGACATTATATAGAAAGAAAACTACAGGCCAGTATCCCTGATGAACATAGGTGCCAAAATCCTTAACAAAATATTAGCAAATTGGATACAGCAATACATCAAAAAAATTATTCACCATGACCAAGGGGGATTCATCCCAGGGATGCAAGGATGGTACAATATTTCAAATCAATAAATGTGATACACCACATAAACAAAATGAAAGATAAAAACCATATGATGATATCAATAGACACTGAAAAGGCACTTGACAAAATCCAGCACCCATTTCTGATAAAAACGCTCAGCAATATGGGAATAGACAAATATCACATGATCTCACTTATTTGTGGAATATAATGAACAAAACAAGCTGAGGAACAAAATAGACCCAGAGACATAGAATTAGGGTTCAGGCTGACAAACCTCAGAAGAGGGAGGCAGGGGGAGGGAATAGATAAACCACACAACTTATATGCATGTGTGCGTAACCAATGGACATAGACAACAATGCTGGGGTGGGGGGGATCAGGAGGAGGGTGTCAATTGGGGGAAAAGGAGAAACATCTGTAACAAAAATAAATTAATAAAAATTGCAAAAAAGAAAAAGGTAAAAAAATTAATAAAATAAAATAAAATACATGCTTTGGGTTTCATTCTGTCCAACTTCAGAACAAAATTTCAGATTTCCTGAAGTAATTATGGAATATATCATTTGTCTAATGTAGAATAAATCTGACATATGAAGATTATTAAACAAAATGAATGCATAGTTAATTATTTTAACCTGGGAACCTGAGATTCTAGAAAATCTGAAAATACCCTGGAAAATATATGCTGATTTTAATGTACACATGTAAGTTTCTTTTGATGACAAATATATAAAGACATAATCTTTTATCTTATTGTCAACGGGTACTTGAATATCACTTGATTTTACCACTTGTTTCATGGGGTTACCAGGTCAGGGGCCTCCTACTCTATGAACAGCTGTTTACACTTGGCCTGACTTAGTTTCCCAGGTTGTGACACCCAGAGTCTTCGGTGGGAGGGCTGGAAAGCTCCGGTCGTCCTTCCCCCAGGGACCCTCGGCCTCAGTGCTCTGGGTCCTGTGAGACCGCTTGTGCTTCACCGGGCCCAGCCCGACCACCGGACACAGCCTTTTCCTAAATCATTTTCGATAAGAAAAGCCCCACTGATAACATTTCCTGATTTTAGTAGCTTTTATTGACAATTTGGGGGCTTTAGGGAGGGTCACTCAGGAAGTGACCTCCCTCTTATGTCTCCCTGGAGGAACCTCACTTTCTGCCGATGTCTCCCTCCTGTCCCCACTCACTGAAGCAGATTCCTCCCCTTGCTCCTCACGAGTCCTCTTGGAAGTCTCAGCTTTACCCCTGGTTCTTATCTGGATATTTGCCAGAGGAAATCTGGAATATAAACTTATTTGCACCTTGTTCCATGCTGTGCAAAGATTTTAGCTTAGGTTCCCAAGACACCGTGGTATGTTAGGGAAGAGCGCTAGCCTGGAACGCCAGGGTGCCTGGGCTTGCCTCTTACTCTCTGTATGAGCGTGCATGAGTCATGTCACCTCTGGAACCTCCCTATTGTTCAGTGGAGATGACAGCAGCACATTCCCTTCCTCAGAGGCTGCCTGCCATGTTTGTCTCATGTGTCCCCCTCACATCCTGGTGGGCAGAGGGCCTCCAGAGTCCCGGCCTTCAGCCACATGCCCACAGGATTACAAAAGGGCTGTACCCACGAGGGCCTTACATAGGAGCCCTTCTTTGGAGAAGCAGAGTACTTTGGGTTCAATGACGTAAGCACTTTGTAAAATGTATATTTTAATGCAAATATTGACCATGTTATTATATATGTCTGGAATAGTCCAGCCATATCACCCTTCCCCATGCAGGGCCTGTGTAGACATAAGGGTATCATCAGGCCTGAGGAACTGAGCGGGAGGAATCCTTGCCCCTGGATGAGGATGGGGGGTCTTTATTGAGCACTCAGGTGTCTGGTGCCACTGGGCACTTTACATCCATTATCCATTTACTACTCACAACCACCTGAAGATAAGATATTTTTATCTCTAGTTCAGAAAGGAAACTGAATTTCTGCGAGATTAAGTAACTTTCTTAAGACCACTCAGTAAATATGTCTGCTTCCAAATGTACATGTGCTTGACTCCAAAACTCATGATTCTGTTATTCCAAGTTAGGGTAGAGGTTGTCGTTCCTCTTAGCAGGTGAACAGCATCCTACTTTCTCCTCCCGCCTGTTCTCTTCAACCATAGGAGAGAGCTACACTCAGAGGAGTGATACACTAGAAGACTTTGAAAGGTTATGAATCCAACTCTTTAGCCACCAGTTAAACTCGGTACCCACAAAAAGAATTTTTTATTCCTAGTTTTCCCACTTCCTTTAGAACAATGGTCTCCGGAGTGTGATGTCAAAGTCGATCCATCAGGGTGTGGGAAGAAAGTACTAGGCAGGAAGAGGAACTTGTCGGTCTCTTAAGGCCTGGCCTGGAAACTAGCATTCTGTATTCTGATGGTCAGATGGTTACAACAGCCATCCAGACTCAAGAGGGAGCCAGAGACCCTACCTCTAGATGGAAGTCATGCCCCGGCACCTCTGGCAAAGGACCATTTGTAGGAGCTTCATACCGTCTACCACCTTCATCCATGAGCTGGGAAATCTGAGCCTCTGACCACGCTGCCACTTCAGGGTGTTTGAGAAAAAAAAAGATGTATGCCAAATTACTGGAGCTAAAGACATAGACTGTCACTTGAGTTTAGCAATTTTCAGCTATAGACCAAGCACAAAAAAACTTAATGGTGAAGTCAATGTTGGCTCCCTAGATTCTGTCTCATGAAACTAGAAAGAAAGGGTAGATTGGCAGATTATGCCTTCCCAAATATTCTGGGCAAGGCATGGATTAACATCATAGCAATAGCTAGCAGATGCTATAGGCAGAGCTCTGACTAGGATGCCCAGTTTAGCTCAAGTGTAGAGTCCACTGGAAGGAGGCATGAGAGATGATGCCAGAGAGAAAAGAGGGGCAGCTGTAACAAATTAGTTTGCTAGGGCAGCTGTAACAGAGTCCCACAAACTAAGCAGCTCAAGCAGCAGTAATTTATTGTCCCACTTTTCTGGAGCCTAGAAGTCCACCATCAAGTGTTTGTAGGGATGAGGACTCTGAGGGAGAAGCTATTCCCTGCCTCTCACCTAACGTCTGTGGCTTGCTGGCAATCCCTGGTGTTCCTTGACTTGTAGAAGCATCACCCTGATCTTTGCCTTCATCTTCACATGGTGTTCTGCTTGTGTCTGCGTCTGTCTCCAAATTTTCTCTTTTTGTAAGGATGCCAGTCAGAATAAATTAGGGCCCACGCTAAGGACCTCATTTTAACCAGTTACCTCTATTAAAACCCTATCTCCAAATAAGATTACATTCTGAGGGATTGGGGGTTAGGACTTCAACATAAGAATTTTAGGGGAATAATTCAACCCATAACAACCTTGTAAACCAGCAAAGGAGTTTAAACGTTGTCATCAGAGCTTTTATTAAGATCATGTAAGATGTTTATGAAAGTACTTTATAAACCATGAAATATACAGATGTGAGCTATTACTATTGTAATTATTGTGCATTTTACAACTTTTCAGCCTGTTTTTTCCAATTTCCCTCTGATTTTTGGACATCACAGAGCAGGCTGTCAATCTATAGAAAATGTGAAGAAGGCAAAATGCTTCTGCTACCACAGGATTATTAAGAGAGACAGAAAAAAGCCGCCTTTAGCACATTCTTGGAAATAATTAGGATCTACTAATTAACTTCTGCTTTTCTGAGGGAATCCAGGAAACTTGCTTCAGAATTTTTATTGCACTTATTAAGACTCACTCTTGTGTACAAGGCCACTGGGCTAATGTATGAAATTGAAATGTTCAGTTCAAGGAAACCTAGCAGCTTCCATTCTCTGCTTATATGAAAAAGCCTGAGGATCGCTGTTTTTGAACATTCTTTTTTTTTTTTAATACGTTTTTATTAATTTTTAGAGAGAAAGGGAGAGGGAGAGAGAATTAGAAACATCAATTGGCTTCCTCCTGCACGCCCCTACTGGGGATCGAGCCTACAACCCAGGCATGTGCCCTGACCTCTTGGTGCATGGGTTGATGCTCAACCACTGAGTCACACAGGCCAGGCCAGGATCACTGTCCTTGGAATGTTAGATTTAAAATATGGAAAAGGGTTTATATTTTAAAAAGGCAGTAAACAGGGTAGAGTTCTATTAGACTAAGAATTAAGAATATATTAGCCCTACAAGAAATGGCTTTCTAAGTTATAAACAAGATTCATTTTAAAGTGATTTCTTTTTCTTTGCCTGTATAATTTTTTTTTTTTTTCTGGGAGCAAATTTGTTTGCTTTGAAAACTATCACCATCAGGTGTCTTAGAAATCTCTTAATTGCTTATTCATCTGCCCACCAGTCCCCTGCCCAACCCCTTATATTTTTACAATAGAAGATCAAAATTAATTTAAACAGGATGGAGAACACCCATAAAACGGAGCAAAAAGCATAATAAGAAACAAGACGCTCATTCGTTCTATATGGATTTGTTGCTCTGCTTAGGTACATAATGACTTGATTCCTCAGTGGATTTGATGTGGTTCATAAAACCACATAAATTACAGCAAAATTAAATAACAACTGAGGGAACAGGAGCCAAAGAGAAAACACGTATGACAAACTCAGAAAACTAGGGGTAGGTTTAATGCAGTGAAACACATGCAACGTGCTCGCGTCCTTGCTGGAGGTGGCCTCGGTGTCCATGTTCTCAGAGGCCGTGGCATTTGCCACAAGGTGCCTGGGCTCTCTGAGATACTAACATTCATGAGCTGTTTGCCTGGGCAGCTTTCCTGTGTCCTTGCCTGCAAGATATTTCTTCCATGGGGCCTCATAAAGAGAACAGTGCGTGATGACGGGCAGCAGATAAGTAGTGGGTGCTCTGTGGCTGGCCTCTTGCACCATGTTCTGTGAAGGCCAGTGTTATAATGCCAAGGCTTAACTAAAAAAAAAAAAAAAGAAACAGATGCAGATGAACTTGGTTCAAATCAAAACTTTCTGATGGTCTGACTCCATCTAAGGATTTTACAAAGGATATCCAGAGCAACATTTCTGAATCTTTTGGAGGTATGGACTCCTAAAATAAGAAGAATGAGGGCACATTCAAATTGGGCCCCTACTGTGGCCAGGCCCTGTTTGAAGTGCTTTCCTCAGATACCTGACATTATTTCAGTTCCTCTGCACATCAACCCCGGGCATGAATGCTGTTATTACCCCCTGATGCAGAGCAGGAATTTGAGGCCCTGAAAGGTAAGTAACTTGTCCAAGGTCACACGGTGGTGGAACGAGGTGTGACTCGGGCAGTGTGGGTTCACTTGCTCTTAAGCACTGTACAGAACTGCCCATGACGAGCCCTTGGATCATCTAACATCATCAAGCTTGTCTCTGCAGAAAAATACACCCATGGACATAAACACAAAAATTTGCATTCATCTTTACATTGTTCATATATTCCCTGAATTTATTCCAAATAGATTAAGAGCCCCTGCTTGTGAAGACTGAATGGTCAAATGTTATTCAGGATATTTCGGGCAATGTTTCTCTCATCAGGACGTCGTGAGAATAGAGAGCAGAGAGCTGAAGGCCCTGGTTGATGGCATCACTTGAGGTCTAGACACACTAGGGGGCAGATAAAGGACAGGTTCATGAGCTTTTAGGGTCAGGTAAGATGTGGGTAAGGCAAGAGTCCTCTCATGAAAGCTGAGGCCACTGTGTGGGTGCTCACTCTCGCCACATGAGCAGAGAAGTTGGCCAGGGAATACCTGCAGAAAACTGCTCATGTTTGTCCCTTCACATGGATGGATGAAGGAGTGAGGTGCCACAGTTTTTTGCCTAAAGACTCACTTTAGCCAGGAAATACCGTTCCAGTGGCGCAAGGTGGCCATAAGAACATTTCAATAAAGCACCTGCAGTGTACCTTCCTTTCAGATGGTGTGGTTTTCTGGCAACCTCCCTAGATGAAATCTCTGTATATTGTGGGGATCTGATTGACTTGACCTGTGAGTAGAATTAATACATATGAGCGATTAAAAGTTGGAGGACATCTGACAATGATGATGGTCTTGATTTTGGAAGAGTTGACCTAATGCTATCTTTTCTGCTGTCCTCAAGTGTCTATTCTCAAATGTCTGCTGAAGCTGTATCTCCTGACAGTAAGAACAGAGGAGAAACTTAACGTTTTTCTTGTCAGTACGTTAGGAGACTGATCAGGCTCCTGACTCTGACCCTTGAAGTGTCTTATGAAGCAGATTCTGAGTAAGCGTTAGTGACTGTGAAGTGATATTGAGCTCATATAATTTTCTAAAAAGAATAACGCTGGTTATAGCTAACAGTGTGGCAGGTGCTCTTCTAAGACCTTTGCATGGCTAATTTAATTTATTCTGCACACCCCATTAAGTAGGTACTATTATTATCATCCCCATTTTGCAGATGTAGTAACTGAAGCCCTTGTGGGGAAGCATTATTCCAGTCAGATTTCTCTACAAGGTGTTTGAGGGCACTTTTCCCTATGGAAAAGCTGGACTACAGTTGACTCACTGACCTAAGAAGCCAGATTGTCAGAAGGAAAGTAATAAAGTTTAGAAGGGATATCTGGTAAAACGGTAGACTTATAATTTGGAGTAACAAGTAAGAGCCGTCATAAAGAAATTGAGGCCGACTACAGATGTCTTGGTGATGCTATGGTCACTGCCCAGACCCCCTCAGGTCCAAGGCTGCCATTTCCCCAGCTGCTGGGAGTGTCACCACTGATGCCTCACAGCTGAGCCCATCCCAGGCCTTGCCCTCCGTGCCAAGGTTGTGTCCCTTCACCAAGGGCAGCCATCATCCTATGACTGGTCCATATGTGGTGCAAGCCCCCAGCCCCTGTGCCTCAGTCTGGGACATCTCTTAAAGGACACCTCAGCTTCAGAGCGTCCCCTGGGTCAACTGAGGCCTCTTTTGAAACTGAATAGCAGTTCAGTTTCTTCCTCTGTCATATCCGGCTGCCTTCACACCCTATATGGTATTGCTCCCAAGGACACTCTTCAATGAATGTCACGCAGACACATTTTGATCTCAGAATCTGTTTCTTGGAGAGCCTGCCTGATGACATCTGTCTTTGTTTATAATATTCCTTTCTTCAATTTTAGGTGAATAAAAGACTGCTTCCTCATTTCACACAGGATGTCTGTTCAATCTTTTTTAATGTATAGATCTGTTTTTCTTGTATCCCACTGCTTCATGGAAGAAACATACCTTTAGTTGCATCTTGATAAGATTACCATGAGAATGCTGTGATTTTACTCGACCGATTTGTAAGACATACACATACATAAGGACAAGACATTGATGCAAATTAATACACATATATATACATTTATATAAAATTAAAATCATATATTTTCATGAAATATTGATACAAATATAAACAACAATATAAACATAAAGATAAAAATATTTTACATACATAAAATCATGGTGTGTAACTCCATGGACATATAGACATAAGCATAAACAAAAATATAGACATACAGACAAGAACACAGCCAGGGACAGAGATAAGGCTTTTTGTTGTTGGACCATGTTCGCAGCCCAACCCTGTTTTTCTTCACTGCTGGCGCTTGCTTCACCTTTAGCAGGAGGACAGGTGAAGTGAAACTGTTCAAATCTGGCTTAAATCAGCAGCTGCTATACTGGATACTTCAGGGGAGGTTATAATTCTGTGCTGCAGATATGCTGCGAAACCCTGCAGGGCAGTGAAATAGCGTTCTTTCTGAGCCCCTTGTCAACTGGCTTGCTTTCTGTGGAGGTGAGCATGAAAGGACGCTAGGTGAGAGGTACCTGTGGACGCTGGGCATTTCTTCTCCTTGTGTCACTGCAGCGTGAGGAGCCACTCACTTAGATGCTGTGCATTTGTTAACATGACCCACACCTAGGTGTTCTTTTTCCATATGAATAAATGTTGGACTTTTCCTTGTATACATATGAATAAATGTTGGACTTTTCCATGTATACTTTTAAAAAAAATTTTAAAGAGAATATGTGCATGGGCAACATGAGCAAGAGTCTTGTTCTGGTGCTGCTGTCAGCCTGCCTTGGGCTCTGAGTTACTTCTCCAGCGCAATGCTGGAGACAGGCACCCTGCCAGTCTGTCATGCACCGACGGTAGATATCGATGAAGTAGCTGGCTGCATGAGAGTGTCGTCTGAGACAGCAGACCAGACGACATCACTTCTATTGGTCCTCTAGTCAATTAACCCAATTCTCTTGTATTGAATGAAACTTAGGACTGGGGCCCTGGAAGAGGACACTATAATGCAAATACTTTAGTTAAGATCTCTAGACATCTGATAAGCTGGAATTCTCATCTTGGGAATTCCCAAGACATTCAACCCAGCAATGCCTGAGAGTTGATTGAGGGGTGTGTGTGTGTGTGTGTGTGTGTGTGTGTGTGTGTGTGAAAGAAAAGTGAGGAGAAGGTGTGGAATGGGCAAGGTGTGTTGAAAAAATGTTGTCCTTAATGAGATTTGTGATAATATTCCCACAGGTAAAAAGAATGCATATTTAAGTGCAAATTAAAAGTGATATATAAACAAGTCCTAATTGAAAAATAAATAAGAAATGAATGATAAAATGTGAATGATTTTTTTGCAGTAAATTGGCTAAGCTGTTGGATAATAGCATGAAACTGGAGACTCAGATGGTAACTTTTCATTTCTTCAGATCCTGCCCTAATTACTAAAACTCTATTAACTTTGGTGATGACTTTCTATTTTTATATTTATCAGCCTCCTAAACATACCATTCTGCATTCTTATGAATCATGCTGTGAAGAAAAAATTCTCAAAGCAAACATCTGTGTTGGTTTCAATTTTTTTTTTTTTTTTGGTATTCATATTTCATATTCTGTTACCCTGTCTCATCTCTTCTAGGAATAATGATTTTTTGCTAGCTTAGTTGAATCTTCTTAGGTTTGAACCAACAGTCTTTAGTCTTTTGAATGAGTTTAATTTGCACTGCTACTTTTTCTTTTTGCTCATTCTCTGAAGACTGCAATCAACTCCTTTTTGGCCTTCAATGTACATTTTCAAGTTATTGATTCCCTTGCTATGTGGTATATAAATGAAGCTTACACATGCAATTTCTTTAGTTCCTAAGGTGTTTTGTTGTTGTTGTTTTTTCATCAGTTGTCTAATGTCCCAGCAATTCTGACTCTACATTCACAATATCTTGGCCCATTAGCAGCTAGGACTTTTTTTGAGCACAGCGAACTATATTTCCTTGCTCTAATGGAGCACACAAAATATAACTGCCATCTCCTCAGCAGCATGCCCTTTCCAAAGAGGGCAGAGCCTATGATTCCTGAGAGCAGAGAACTAAGCCCTGAGAACTTAATGAATTCTAAGGTGCTGTCTAGCTGGCACTGCCGCACTGCTGTGAAACTCCATCATTCACCCCGGCTGGGTCAGCGTCTCCTGTCTGCACAGAGCCTTTCTGGCTTTTTGTATAAACACTTTCATTCTCCTGTTGGATTTAAAATAGTTTAGTGCATTGGTACCCTGGATGACATAGCTGTGCTTTCAAACCTCATTTTGCATTTCCAGAAATAGAAGATTCACCTATTTTTAAGGGTTCACAGCCTGGATGAAGAGCCCAAAATATTATTATTAGAAATAGAGATTGGACCTAGAAGCCACCCCTAAATGTAGCTTCTTAAATTAAAGATGTGATGTTACAT
This sequence comes from Tadarida brasiliensis, assembly GCA_030848825.1. NCBI lineage: Eukaryota > Metazoa > Chordata > Mammalia > Chiroptera > Molossidae > Tadarida > Tadarida brasiliensis. The sequence continues at coordinate 98,295,342 of CM061257.1, read as the reverse complement.
GGAGTGTCGGGGATGACCCCTGGGCCCTCCGTGCTGTGGTATGGGGTGAGAGAGTGAGGGGTGATTGCAGGTGGAGTTTAGGAGCCAGAATTTAATCTGGATGTGGAGTTTTTAAAATAGCCAGATAAGGAGACCGACTTTGTTCTTCAAGCAAATGGACACCTGTGTAAATGTGATCGTATTTGTGGTTAGAAGGATGGGATGAATATGACTGACTGAGTTGATGTGAAACAGTTTCCTGACCTTTCACTTCAACACATAGAAAGAAATGTCAACAAAATTAAAAAAAAAACATAAATACCTAGGCCAAGTTTAAAAGAAAAGAATGGAAATCCCCAGCTGTCAGAAATGAAGAGAACTCAAAGCCTGATCAATGAGCAGGAACTGAAGCTTAAGTGGACCATGAGAGAAAGCAATAAAGATGTAGGCCTTAACTGCTGGCAACGGAAGTTCTAAGTCGCATGGAGAGGGGTCAGGCCATAACCGCAGGTCTGAGCTCTCCATGTACCACACCAGGAGTCACAAAGGGCTGCCCAGCCCATTTAGAAAGGACCAAAACACTGTGCACTGTTTCAGAGAACTGTAATGGTTCTTGCCGTACATCTGGGGCCACAGGGGAAAATATCACCAAAGATTACCCTGGCTGTTGTGGCTCACTTGGTTGGAGTATCATCCCATACACCAAAAGGTGGTGGGTTCAATTCCCAGTCAGGGCACATACCCAGGATGAGGGTTTGAACCCCGGCTGGGGTATGTGTGGGAGGCAACCCATCGATGTTTCATATCAATGTTTCTCTCTCTCTCTCTCTCTCTCTCTCTCTCTCTCTCTCTCTCTCTCTCTCTATCTATCTCTCCCTCTCTCCCGCCCTCTCTCCTTTTCTTCTCTCTAAAATCAATTAAAAAAAAATACACACACACACACACACCACCAAAGATTATAATTCCAGGCTATTACCACTGCAGATGTAAAGTCTGGATTAATACTATTAATGTGGTAGGGAACCCAGTATTGGGAAATTAACATGAAAACTGTTCTGGAACAGGAGAAATTAGACCTCTGGCGGAGGCATCCACAACCATTATGTTTGTATTCTTTCAAACAGAACGCTAATGGAAAACAAACCCCACTGAAAATGAACTCACACCCAAAAAATACTGCAGAGAGAATTAGAAGACCCAGCAAAAGGTAGAATGTAGGTTTCAAGAACTAGAAATAATTGAATAACCAGAAACATCAATATAAGTGTATTGAAATATTCAAAAAACTAAAGGAAATCAGAAAACCATAAGGAAGTATAGAAGTGTATAAAAGTAGATATATTTGATGCCCTGGCTGGTTTGGCTCAGCATTTAGAGTGTCGGTCTGCAGACTAAAGAGTTGCAGGTTTGAATCCCGGTCAAGGGCACGTACCTGGGTTGCAGGTTCAATCCCCAGTCCTGGTTGGGGTCGTGCACGAGGCAACTAATTGATGTGTCTCTCTCACATCGATGTTTCTCTCTCTCTCTCTCCCTCCCTCTTTCCACGCTATCTAAAAATCAATGGGAAAATATCCTTGGGTGAAGATTAACAAACAAACAAACAAAAGTAAATGTATTTGAAAATAACGAATAGACTTTGTATAATTAGAACTGCAGCCATTTAAATAAAAAGTAAGTGGTTGAACAATATGTCAAACACCTGTAAAGAAGTGGTGAATTGGAATATCAATCTGAGAAAATCATGGAGAATTCAGTGCAGAAAGATAGAGATGGGAAATACAGAAGAGCAGTTAAAAGAAATGTAGAGCACACTGAGAAAAGTCAACACACATCTAATACAGGTTCCAGGAGGAGAGAAAATAAAGAATGAGACAGAAGCAACAGTCAAAGTGATGGTGGTGAGAATATTGCAGAATTAAAGTGAAGAAGCACACTGGGTCCTGAATATGTTCAGCAGATAATAAAATAAAGACATAAATTCACTCAAGGTACATAACTGTGAAAATGCAGAATATCAACAGCATAAAGAAAATTTTATAAGCTTTTAGAGAGAAAAGTAAGTGCTTAACAAAGAAGGGCAGTTAGAATAATAGTACACTTTGTATCTACAAAAAGACATGTTCCAGGACAACAAATAATGTCATTAAAGTGTTGAGGAAAAATAATTATCAGTCTAGAATAGTATGTCCTTATAAACTATTACTTCATAGTGAGGATAAAATAAAGACAATTTTTGACTTACAAAAAATAAGAGCATTTACTGCTCTCACTTTACAGTTGAAAAGTGTCCCTCAGAAAGAAAGAAATCAAATCTAGAAAAGAATGGTGAATGAAGAATTTTGTAAACAGGCATGTGACAAATATTCAAAACTTCTAATTATGGAGATTTAACAGAAAAAAAGGTAGACATTAACTTAAACAGTAATAGCATAAGATATGCATGAGAGGCAGAAAAGCATGTCCTTGTGTTACTTAGGAGATTAGAGACACTGATTAAATATAGACTTACTAAAATTAAGGTTACATGTGAACACTTTAAGAATAAGTATTATAAGACAAAAAGGAGAAGGCATAAGATTGGGAAACAAAAGATTATAGCAGGAAAATAAAAAGGAATAAAGAAAACTTGATTCAACCAAAGTGAAGTAAGGAGGGGAAAATAAAGCAAAGACAAAACAACGTAAGTTCAAAACAAAATAAGCTGGCACAATAAGCATAATTATGTAACAATCACAATAATTAATGCTTTAAACATACCTTGAAAAAGACAAAACTTCTTATAGATAAGCTACAAATTAGTCAGAATTTAAAGGGTCACTAAATTGAAGTCCAATATATAAAAACTGTGTATATTATACAGTGTCAACAATTAAAAATACATTTTGACACTGACCAGTGTGGCTCAGTGGTTAGATCATCAGCCTGCACACTGAAGTGTTGCGGGTTCTCTTCCTGGTCCAGGGCACGTAAGTGGGTTGCAGGTTTGATCCCCAGCCCGCAGTCAGGGTGCATGCGGGAGGCAACTAATCGATGCGTCTCTCTCACATCGATGTTTTTCTCTCTCACTCTCTCCCACCCACATTCCCTCCCTTTCACTCTCTCTAAAAAAAAAAAAAAAAAAAAAAAAAAAAAAAAAAAAATCAATGGAAAAAAATATACTCAGATGAGGATTAACACACAAAAATAATAATAATAATACATTTTGGAAAAATAATACAGATAATGCAATGGTTGCTGGGAAGATAGCAGAGTGTGGACACCAGGCATCTGTCTCCCCACCTAGACAACAATGGCACTGGGAGAATCTGCCTTATGTAACTGTTTTAGAACTCAAGAGTCTATTGAAGGCTTGGATGGTAAATCATAGTGAACTTTGGTCAATTTTAGTTATTAACACAGTAGCAACTACCCATTCCCCAATGCCATGCCCCCCACCCCACACCTCATGGCAGGCAGCTGTACACATGTTCCAGAAGCAGCTTGCCCAAAGCTTGTGGGAGCCAGGGTGGGTGGAAAAGGACATTTCCTCCCAATAACAGAGATCTGATCATTGATTGTTGCTTCTTATCTCAAAGGTGCAGACAAAGAGGCAGGCAGCCATTGTTGTTGCACCTTTCCCATTATTGCACCTTATCCCACTTCTTTGGATGAAATGACTTCCAGGGGACTTAAAGGGGCAGGCCCCTTTTATTCCACTTTACTTTATATTTCTCCTTTTCCTCCAGACATTGAAAACTAGAACATTAAAAAAGAACTGTATATGCAGGGGAAATTAAAAAGTCACTGTGCTTGCCCAGAGAAAGGTACAGGCTCAGAAAAGATGTGAGAAGACCTTAAATTTTAACTCAGTGTGCTTCTTCACTTTAATTTTTAGAACAAAGTCAGTCTACAATAACCAAAATCAACAAAAACAATAAGAAACATCAAACCTTGAGGAAGGGGGAGAGTTTACCCTTGATTGATTAAATAATTTCATTAAAAAAATGAAAACATTCACTGATAGAACTACCACATTATTAAAGTTAATTGCCCAGTTTTTAACAAAAAAAAGTCACTAGGCATACAAAGAAACAGGAAAATATGGCCTATTCAAAGGAAAAAAAATTATTGGAAATTTATTTTGAAAGAAAGCTGATGGTGGATCTACTAAACAAACACATTAAAACAACTGTCTTAAAGATGCTCAAAGAACTAGAGGAAGTTGTGTAAAAAGCCAAGAAGGTAATGTATGAACAAAATAGAAATATCAGTACAGAGATAGAAAACCTAAAAAGGAACCAAAAAGAATGCTGAAGCTGATATATACAGTTACAGAAATGGAAATTTCACTGGAGGGATTCTAAGGAAGATAAGAGCAGGCAGAAGAAAGAATCAGCAACTTGAAGATAAGACAATGGAAATAATCAACTATGAAGAATAAAAAGAAAAAATATTGAAGATAATTAAAAGGAGGCCAAGGGACCCATACAGCAGCATTAAGAGGGCCAACATACACATTGTGGGAATCCCAAAAGAAGAAGAAGAAGAAGAAGAAGAAGAAGAAGAAGAAGAAGAAGGAGGAGGAGGAGGAGGAGGAGGAGGAGGAGGAGGAGGAGGAGGAGGAGGAGGAGGAGGAGGAGGAGAGGAGGAGGAGGAGGGGAGGAGGAGGAGGGGGAGGGGGAGGAGGAGGAGGAGGAGAAGAAGAAGAAGAAGAAGAAGAAGAAGAAGAAGAAGAAGAAGAAGAAGAAGAAGAAGAAGAAGAAGAAAGAAGCAGAAGAAGAAAGAAGCAGATAGAATAGTGAAGAAACAATGGCTGAAAATTTCCCAAATATCATGAAATACATGAATATAAACATCCAAGAAGCTCAACAATCTCCAAATAAGATAAATTCAAAGAGACTTGCACTGAGACACATTACAATCAAACCTTCAAAAGGCAAAGACTCTTGAGAGCAGCATTAGAAAAATGACTCATCACATCCAAGGGATGCTCAAAAATATTATGAGCAGATGTCTCACTAGAAACTTTGCAGGTCAGGGACAGTGAGCTGTTAGATTCAAAGTGCTAAAAGAAAAAGAAAAATAGTAAACTAAGAATTCTTTATCTAGCAAAACTGTCCTTCAAAAATGAAGGAAAAATGAAGACATTCACTGATACACAAAAACTGAGGAATGACATCAGAAGAATGGTGGCATGAAAGATCCCTTTGGTCTCCCTCCTTGAAGTTTCAACAATTTGAACAGCTATAACTCAACAAAGGATTCCCTGCTCAATGCAAATAATAATAATAATAATAATAATAATAATAATAATAATACATCTGAGAGATCCATGCATTGAAGCATCTAAAGGTGGGCAAGTGGAGCAAAAGGGGAAGGCAAAAAGGGAGAGGGGCTTATACAAGCCAGGGACATAGCCCAGCAGCTGGCAGCTCATGGCAAGCTCTGCTGGAGAGGGGAGGAATCAAGTTGTAGTTGACACCCCCTTCAACTAGGAAGAACAAAGAGACTTGGGGGGCATTCCAACATGAGTGAGCAGTATGAGCTGCGGCTCCGCCAAGAGACTTGGGAAGAACACAGTACAGGAGTGTGGCTGCAGTTGTGAGCAGTTGGCAATTCAGACAGAGAAACAAAGCCAGGAAGCCTGGCCACCTCCCCTTAACCTCCAAGAACTCACCTTCCTTTGCCCTTGGTGTCAGGTTGCAGAGCACATTATCTGTGAACCCAAGAACTAGTACTACAGAATCAGGTTGGGAAGTAGGGGGTACCATGAGGAGGACCAAGGTGACCATACTGGGCAGGAAGAACAACAAAGAAGCTGGTGGGTTCTGTCAGCCCTCCCAACCCACATGTATTGCTGCTACACTGATGGCAGCCAGAAATGGCAGGGTTGGCACTGGGATTTCACAGAGCTAAAACAAAAATTTGTGACTCAGTGCCACCTACTGGAAAAGAATAGAAAGACCTCTCTGCATCAATGTGCTAGAGAAATGCCACTCTCACATTGATGCGTAGACAGAGAAGGAGTCCATCAAATACCATCAGTAACCAAAGTAGTGAGGCAGATCACAAAGAAAATGAAATATCTCCAGAAAACAAACTTAAAGACATGGAAATATGTGACATAAATGACAGAATCCAAAATAGCAGTTCTGAATATACTCGAAGAGATACAAGAAAATGCAGACAGGCAATTTAGCAAGCTCAGAAAATAATGTAATGAACAAAACAAGCACTTCACCGAAGAGATTGAAACTTTAAAAAAGAGCAAAACAGAAATCCTGGAGATAACTCAATGAAAGAGATCAAGAATGAAGTAACAAGCATAGAAAATGAAGCAAACTGAATGGAGGAAAAAAACAGTGATATCAAAGATAGAAATATAGAAATGAAGCAGAGGGAAGAAGAGAGAGTCTTGAGCATAAAAAAAAAAATGAAAGAACTCTACAAGAACTATCTGACTTTATCAGAAAGGGCAATATAAGAATAATGGGTATACTAGAAGAAGAAGAGAGGGAGAAGGTAACAGAGAAGCTATTCAAATAAATAGTTGAGAACTTTCCAAACCTATGGGAAGAGCTAGATCCTCAAAAAAGAAAGAACACTTAAGGCAGTGAGGGAAAAGAAGAAAGTGACCTATAAAGGAAAGCTCATTAGTTTATCATCAGGCTTCTCAGCAGAAACTCTACAAGCAAGAAGAGAGTGTAACCAAATATTCAAACTACTGAAAGAGAGAAATTACCAGATGGGAATAATATATCCAGTAAAGTTATCCTTTAAATATGAAGGAGAAATAAAGACTTTGCCAGACATACAGAAGCTGAGGGAACTCATTATCAGAAGATACTCAAGGAGGTTATTCTACCTGAAACAAAGAATGAAAGATCGCAACACTACAACTAAGATCACCAACAAACTCACAGCATAAACAAGGATAATTTGTGACAATAAATACATAAAAGGGGAGAGGGGAAAGGTCTGAATTTGCAAAGGAGGGTAGATATCAGATGCATTTAAAAGAAAAAGGATTACTGTATTATGCATCATTCTTTTTCATAAATCTATTGTAACCACACACATACACAAACCCAACACTGAGACACTTAGCAGAGAAAAAGATAAAACAGAGGAATGAAGTTTGGAATACCACCAAACAAAAGCAACAGACAGAAATACAAAGGAAAAGAGCCAATGGAGGCACAGAGCTACTAGAAAACAAAAGATAAAATGGCTATAGGAAATCCTTATACATCAATTATTACTCTAAATGTAAATTGACTGAATTCATGAATAAAGAGGCGCAGAGTAGCAGATTGGATCAAAAACAAGACCCAAACATATGCTGTCTTCAGGAGACACATCTAAGCTGCAAAGACAAAGGTAGATTCAAAGTGAAAGTGTGGAAAAGAATTCCCCAAGCAAATAACATCCACAGAAAAGCAGGTGCAGCCATAGTTGTACCTGACAACATAGATTTCAGGATATCAAAGGTAAGAAGAGACAAACATGAACATTTTATAATGATAAAGGGGACACTACATCAAGAAGACATAACACTTCTCAATACATATGCACCCAATCAAGGAGCGCCAAAATATATAAAGCAACTACTAACAAAACTAAAGGGAGAAACAAACAAAAACATAGTCATAGTTGGGAACCTTAATACTCCATTGACAACTCTAAACAGATAATCCAAACAAAATCAACAAAGACATATTGTCTTTAAATGACACATCGGACCAAATGAACATAATTGACATTTACAGAGCCTTTCATCCCAGAACACCAGATTATACATCTTCTCCAGTGCACATGGACATTCTTAAGGATAGATCATATGTTGGGTCACAAAACTAGCAACAAATTCAAGAAGATTGAACTTATACCAAGCATATTCTCTGACCACAGTGCTTTGAAATTAGAAATCTGCTGCAAAAAGGAAGTAAAGAAACCCACAAATATGTGGATAACAAACAACATGCTACTAAAAAATGACTGGGTCAAAGAAGAAATAAAAGGTGAAATCAAAAGATATATAGAGACAAATGAGAATGACAATATGACATCAAAACTTCTGGAATGCAGGGAGAGCAGTAATGAGAGGAAAGTTTATATCATTCCAGGCCTATCTCAAGAAACAAGAGGAATACCAAGTAAACAACCTAACATTACATCTTAAAGAACTAGAAAAAGAAGAAAAAAGGCAACCTAAAGTCAGCAGAAGAAAGAAAATAATAAAAATTAGAACAGAATGGAATTAAATAGAGAACAAAAAGACTATTAAAAAATTAATACAAGAGGCAAAGTGGTAGAAAATGAGAATATCTCTAATAGTATCAACAATAAAAATGAAGAAGAAAATAGTACAACAAAGCTGCATCTTTGAAAATATTAATTAAATTGATAAACACCTGGCTAGACTTGCTAAGAAAAAAAGAGAAAATACTCATATAAACGAAATCAGAAATGAAAGAGGAGAAATGGATAAGTTTTTAGAAATATATCACCTTCCTAGACTAAATCATGAAGAATTGGAAAATCTAAATAGACTAATCAGCAGTGAGGAAATTGAAACAACCATTGAAAACCTCCCCCAAAAATCAAAGTCTAGGACCAGCTGGCTTCACTAGTGAATTCTACGAAATATTCAAAGAAGATTTGATACCTATTCTTTTCAAACTCATCCAAAAATTTGAAGAAGAGGCAACACATTTTATGAGGCCAACATAACCCTGATACTAAAACCTGGCAAGGATAACACTAAAAAAGAAAACTACAGACCAATATCTCTGATGAATACAGATGCAAAAATCCTAAACAAAATACTAACAAATGAATACAACAATACATTAAAAAATAATACATCACGATCAACTGGGGTTCATTCCAGGCGCACAAGGATGGTTCAACATATGCAAACCGATCAATGTAATACACCACATTAACAAAGCAAGGGATAAAAATCATGTCACCTTATCATTAGATGCAGAAAAGGCATTTGATAAGATACAAGATCAATTTCTGATTAAAATACTCAACAAAATGAGTGTTGAAGGAAAGTACCTCCATATAATAAAGGCCATATATGAAACCTCAGCCAATATCATACTCAATGGTGAAAAACTGAAAACTTTTCCCCAAAAAGTTTTTTTTTAATCCTCACCAAAGGATACTTTTCCATCTACCTTCAGATAGAGTGGGAGGGCGGGAGGGAGACAGAGAGAAACACTGATGCAAAAGACATCGATTGGTTGCCTCCTGCATGATCCCAACCAAGGTCAGGGACAGAACCACAACTGAGGTACATGCCCTTGATCAGAATCGAACCTAAGACTCTTTGGTCCACGAGTGGACACTCCAACCGCTGAGCCAAACTGGCCAGGGTTACTCTCACCACTCTTATTCAGATATTTCTGGAAGTCCTAGCTAGAGAAATCAGGCAAGAGAAAGAAATAAAAGCATCCAAATTGGGAAGGAAGAAGTAAAAGTGTCACTTTTTGCAGATTACAGCATTTCATATATGGAAAACCCTAAAGATTCCACCAAAAATCATTTAGAAACAATAAACAAATACAGTAAAGTTGTAGGATACAAAATGAATATACAAAAATCCACTGCTTTTCTAACAATGAAACTTCTAAAAAAGAAATGAAAAGAAAACAATTCCTTTTGCAATTGCACCCAAAATAATAAAATACCTAAGAACAAACTTAACAAAGGATGTGAAAGACCTGAAAATTACAAAAAGTTATTTAAAAAGATTGAAAGGACACAATGAAATAGGAAGATATTCTGTATTTATGAAATGGAAGAATCAACATAGTTAAAAAGGCCATATTACCCAAAACAATATACAGATTTCATGCAATCCCCATCAAAATCCCAATGCATTTTTTTAAAGAAATAGAACAACAACAAAAAAAATCACCAGATTTTTATAGAATCACAAAAGACCCCAAATAGCCAAAGCAATCCTGAGAAAGCAAGAACAAAGTCAGAGGTATCACATTACCCGACCTCAAAATATACTACAGAGCTACGATGATCAAAACAACATTTGGCAGAAAAACAGACTCAGAGATCAATGGGACAGAATTAAGAATCCACATATAAAACCACATGTATATGGGCAAATAATTTTTGACAAAGGAGTCAAAAACACACAATGGAGAAAAGAAAGCCTCTTCAATAAATGGTGCTGGGAAAATTGGAAAGCCACATGCAAATGAATGAAACTAGATTACAGTTTGTCCTCTTGTACAAGAATTAATTCAAAATGGATAAAAGACTTAAATATAAGATCTGAAACAATAAAGTACATAGAAGTAAATATAGGTACTAAAATTATGGATCTTGGTCATAGAGAACATTTTATGAATTTGATCCCAAAGGCAAGGAGAGTAAAGGCAAAAATAAATGAGTGGGACTATGTCAAACTAAAAAGCTTCTGTACAGCAAAAGAAACCAACAACAAAACAAAAAGTCAATCAACTGAATGAGAGATGATATTTGCAAATAACAGCCCCGATAAGGGGTTAATATCTAAAATATATAAAGAACTCATACAACTCAATACCAAACAAACAAAGAATCCAATTAAAAAATGGGTAGAGGCTGAAACACCAATCAGAAAGAATATATGCACCCCTATGTTCATAGCAGCACTATTTACAATAGCAAAGATCTGGAAACAGCCCAAGTGTCCATCAGTAGATGAATGGATAAAAAAGCTGTGGTACATATACACAATGTAGTACTATGCAGCTGTAAGAAAGAAAAATCTCTTATCCTTTGAGACGACATGGAGGGACCTGGAGAGTATTATCCTAAGCGAAACAAAGCAAGCAGAGAAAGACAAATATCACATGATCTCACTTATTTGTGGAATATAATGAACATAACAGTCTGAGGAACAGGGTAGACCCACAGACGTTGAAGTAGGGTACAGACTGACAATCCTCAGAAGAGAGGGGTGGGGAGGAGGGAAGAGATAAACCACAGAACTCATATGCATGTACGTATAACCAATAGACATGGACAACAAAGCTGGGGATAGTGTTGGGGGGATGGGGAGGAGGGTGCCAATGGGGGAAAAAAGGAGAAACATATGTAACAAAAATAAATTAATTAAAAAAAAGTTAAAAAAAAAAAAAAAAGAGGGCAGAGGGCCTGAACAGACACCTCTCCCAAGAAGACCAACAGCCATCAGATATATGAAAAGATGTTCAACTTCACTAGGTATAGGGAATTGCAAATGAAGACTACAATGAGTACCACCTCACATCTGTTAGAATGGCTATTATCAACAAGACACGTAATAACAAGTGTTGAAGAGGTTGTGGAGAAAAAGGAACCTTCATTCACTGCTGGTTGTAAACTAGTACAACCACTATGAAAAACAGTGTAGTGCTTCCTCAAAAAACTAAAACTTAAGTTACCTTATGACCCAGCAATCCATCTTCTGGGTATCTACTTGAAAAACTCAAAAGCATTTATTCACAAAGATTTATGCACCCATATGTTCATTGCGGCCTTATTCACAGTGGCCAAGACATGAAAACAACCAAAGTGTCCTTAGATAGAGAATTGAATAAAGAAGATATGGTACATATATACTATGGAACACTACTCAGCCATAGAAAAGAGGAAATTCTGCCATTTGTGACAACTTGGATGGATCTCGAGAATACTACATGCTAAGTGAAGTAAGTCAGTCAGAAAAAGCTAAGAACCATATGGTTTCACTCATGTGTGGGATATAAAGCTGAAACTCATAGGCACAGACAGCAGTAGGAGGTTACCAGAGGGAAGGGGGTGGGGGAGTTGTAAAGGGGGCCAAATATATGGTGACAGAAGATGATTTGACCTTGGGTGGTGAACACACAATGTAATATACAGATCATGGATCATAGAAATGTACACTTGAAACCTATATGACCCTATTGACCCATGTCACTCTAATATACTTAATTTTTTTTAAAACTGAGTTTATTACCATTAGACCTACCATACAAAAAGTGCTCACAGAGTGTTGCCAACTGAAATGATAGGACACCAGACAATAACTCGAATGCCAGTTACCGTGAGAGGACAGTAGACAATAATTTCAAGCCATATGAAGAAATAAAGATCACACTAAAGGTAAACAAATGGGCAATTATAAAAGTTATTATTATTATAACAATGGTTTGTAATTCCACTTTTTGTGTTGTACATGATTTTAGAGATTACATTTAAAAAAATGAAATAAAAGTGTTTGGTGTTGGTGCAAGGATAGACAGACCAATGGTAAAAATAGAAAATTCTGTAACATATTCTTCATATCCACTAATCTGATTACAACAAAGGTGCCACCTGAATGTAGTGCAGAAAGCATGTTCCTGTCTTTATGGAAAAATAACATCTTGTGCCATATACTCATGCCATATGCCAAAATGAATTTTAAGTCAAGCATAGATCTACGTGGTACAACAATCAAATTTCTTAAAGATAATACAGAAAAATGTCTTTATGATATAGAAAAAATGTTTTTAAATAGAATAGAAAAAACACTATAAGAAAAGATAAATTAGACTTCATTAAAATTAAGAATTTCTATTTATTCTTACCATTAAGAGAATGCAAAGACTGGCAGTCACAGGGGAGATATTTATAATGCATATATTTTTAAATGTCTACTATCTAGACTATATTAATAACTCCTGTAAATTGATATTCAAAGGAAAAACAACCCCAATAAGTTCTGGGCAGATGCATAGGAGGTTTCTTCTAAGATTCTGGAAGTGTTCTATATCTCGATCTGGGGGTGGTGACACAGGTATGTTTAGTTTGTAATTATTCATCAAGACATACCCTTAAAATATGTTCCATTTATTGTGTTTAGGTTATACCTCAATGATAAGATTAACAAAGCAACAAATAAATATAAAACACACAAAGCAATATTACATGTTGTGTACAGATACATATGTGTGTGTGTGTGTGTGTGTGTGTGTGTGTGTGCACGTATACATACATATGTGTATTAAAAGTATATGTACTGGGCCCAGCCGGTGTGGCTCACTGGTTGAGCGTCAACCCATGCACAAAGAGGTCGCTGGTTCGATTCCTGGTCAGGGCACATGCCCAGGTTGTGGGCCTGATCCCCAGTGAGGGGCATGCAGGAGGTGGCTAATCAATGTTCTTTCTCATCAATGTCTCTATCTGTCTCCCTCTTCCTTCCTCTCTCTCTAAAATCAATAAAGAAAAAAGTATATGTACTGGAATTATACATCCAAATTCATAAAATTATCTTCGGAGCAGGAGGTAAGGGAGTGGAAGTGGAAAGGGAAAAAAGCTGAATTTGGTTTTGTGGGAAATGCTCCATTTCTTCTTAGAAAAAAATTATATTTCCAATAAAAGTTAAATTAAAATGTGGGGTTTTTTGTTATATGATTTTCCTGTATTTAATTGTATTTTAAATTTTTTTAATACAGTTAAAAAGGGAGGGGAGTTCATCCTTACACAACGTGGGAATGAGAGTTGGAGGGGAATGGCTGGAATTACGGGCATGACTTAGGAAATGCTGTACTACTCTAGGTGCAAGTTGGTGAAGGCATAAACCAAGGGTGCAGTGGTGGGAGAGAGGGGAACGTTAGCTCCGTGGGGATGGGAGACAAGGGGTGGGAGACCAGGCAGCGAGCAGACTCACGGGGATTCCAAGATTTCCAGACCTGCTTTCTGGGAGGATGCCATGCCCTGCGCTACCTGAGAGGTGGGATCGGGAAGACAGGTATATTTGGTATAGCTCCTGCTGGAGGATTAAAACATTGCTTAAAACATGTATTTGAGATCTTAGCTGGGACCCAGGTGGATATTTCCATAAGACAATTGGAAATCTAGATTTGATTCAGTAGACATCTAGATTACATAATGATGCTGTACAGGATTGCTTAGAAAATGGCAATGGATTGAGAAATGATCACCTCCATTCCTTGTTCTTTGTAATGTGAGAGAATATATGTATAATTTTATAAGTGGGTATATACGCACAGTAATACTTATTTCTAGCATGTATTAGAGTCAGTTCATGTGAACTGGAAAACAAGAGGTTCATTTTAGCTATGTATCTTGCGTTGTGCTTAGCACAGACCATGGAAGGAGCTTGGTATAGAGTTGACGGATAAAATAAAGATAATAATTATTTTTGCTTCTTTGTTTTTTTTTTAAACCAGCTTTCTTGAGATAGTAGTTCACATACCACACAATTCATTCATTTAAAGTACATCATGCAACATATCCACAGAATTATGAATCATCACCACATTCGATCTTAAAACCATTTCATACCCCTAAAAGAAACTGCATGCCCAATAGCTGTCACCCCTCCAACAGCCCCCTCCCCTAATCCACTTCAGACCCTAGCCCTAGTTAACCACTAATCTATTCCTGTCTCTCTATATTTGCCTATTCTGGGTATTTCAGATAGATGAAATCATACAATATGTGGTTTTTTTTTCTGATTTTTTTTTTTTTTACTTAGCATAATATTTTCAAGGTTCACCTATGTTGTAGCATTATCAGTACTTCCTTTCTTTTTATTGCCAAGTAGTAGTCCACTATATGGATATATCACATATTATTTATTCATCAGTTGGTAGATAATTTAATTGTTTCCACTTTTGGCTATTATGAATAATGCCCTTATGATCATTCATGTACAAGTTTTTGTGTGGACAGATGTTTTCACTCCTCTTGGGTAGATACCTAGGAATGGAATTGCTGGGCCATATGGTAACTTAATGCTTAACCATTTGAAGAACAGTCAGATCGTTTTGCAAAGTGGCTTCACCACTCTACATTCCCACCAGCAGGAAGTGAGGGTTTCTATTTCTTTACATCCTCCCCAATACTTGTTATTATCTGACTTTTTGACTCCCTAGCATCCTCGTGGGTGTGAAGTGGTATCTCACTATAATTTTGGCATGCATTTCCATGATGGCTGATCATGTGAGCATCTTTCGTGTGCCTATTGGCCATGTGTATATCTTCTTTGAACATCTATCAGTTACTTGGTGCTTTTGGTGTTATATCTAAGAAACTGCCTAATCCAAGGTCACTCTTTCTTGGTTTTTCAAAAATAACTTTTATTACTTTTAAGTTACTTTTGTATCTTTTTGTTTTGTTTCATTATAGTCTCTTTTTAAAATGCATATATACCTTGTCCTGTTCTTTCTCCTCTTTTTCTCTGTAATTATCAATCTTTAGAAAAGGTTTTTTTCCACTTAAAATTTTATAGTGAATATTTTCCCATATCATTCAAAATATCTGGAAAATATCACATAAAGTGGCAATAAACCCAACTATGTAATTTATGTACCATAATGTATTTAATCATTTCCATATTCTTGCCCATTTATAAACTGCTTTCCAAATTGTGGTAATGCCATTAAGGGTTAGTGAACATGCATATAAACATCTTGGTTCAAATACTTAATTCTTTCCCTAGAACAGATTCTAGTTAAGAGATGGTCTTACTGCCCTGGCCAGTGTGGCTCAGGTTCAAGTCCCCGTCAGGACACATGCCAGTATTGCCGGAGGAATAAGTGGGCCAGATTCCCCCTGCACTCGTGGGAGTGAGGTGGCGCTTGTGATATCTTTAGAAAAGGCATTTTCTAAGACTCGCATGGGAGAATGAATGGTTTTTATTGTGGGGTGTGGAGTTATATTTCTGGGGTTGTAATGTCCCCGTTCCTTCAACCTAGTCCTGGAAGACATGCAGCTGTGGATTCAGCAAAGTGAGAAACAGGGCCAATGTCCAGAGTTTCCTTTCCATAGTGAAGCTGGGTCCAGTGTAACATCAGGCATCAGGCTAGATTCAGTCCATCGGTCCATCATATGGGTCTCACACAGCTGCAAGACCCGTGGGCAAATGCAGGTCATGGGACCCCACAAGCAGGGAGTATGGTGGGGCCAGAAAGAGGGAGGGCCGAGAGAGAATTTCCTTTGTGCACCTGCAGTGGCCACCCAATCCTGGCCAATTACCTGTTCTGTGTGACTGACAGGTAAGCACCTTCCCATGTCACACAAACCTGACAGGGCATGCGTCTAAACTGCCTATGTCCAGTCCCTTCCCTCATCGTTTAGCGTGGAACAGACCTGGAGAGTGTTAACTAGCTTTCTGGCAAAGCTGTAGGAATGACATGCTTGTATTATCTGGTCTTCCCTTTCACTCCTTTGCTGTTAAATAATAACCAGATTATTACAACAGCGTCATTAGGGTTGCAGGCTCGATCCCCAGTAGGGGGTGTGCAGGAGGCAGCAGAGTGATGTTTCTCTCTCTCCCTCTCCCTTACTCTCTTAAAGAGAGAGAGAGATGGCATTACATTAGCATTTCTCTAAACAATGCAGACTGCTTTCCAGAAAGGTGTGCCAGTTGACTCTCTCCTCATTAGTGCCTGTTTCATTGTACCTTTATCAATATTATTTTTAAAAAATCAAGTAGTCACTGTAGGACACTTCTTCTCTTTGAGACCCCCTCCCTTTATTTATTTAAAGCTGAGAACGCTGCTACCGATTCCAGGATGAGCTGTCCCCCTGGGAAGCCATATATTCTGCCAAAGCTTTCACAGGATTCCTGTGACTTTTCCTTGACTTCTCAGTTCATTTAAAATGGCCCAAAACAATTAACAGGTCATTAGCAAGCACCTTTTAAAGGAGCTTTAAAAAATCTCTCATACAGATGGCTTGTAAGCTGCTGGTGGTTTATTTTGGGAGGAGAGGTGGACAGGAATAGTGAACAGAAATGAACATGTTTGCTCTTTTCCATTACTTTTCATTTTTGTATCCCCGAAAGGACAGCAAGCACTGGGAATAGCTGATAACAGGGACTCAATACAATTATTACGAGTAAATGAATAAGCTACGGAAAAACAAAACAGAGTGTGTATGGAAGAAACCTCCCAATTTTCCACATTATGAGCTGCTCTTAATCCTCCATTTCAAAACTGAGCCATCCCATGTTTGAAACTTTCCTAAGCTATTATCCACTTAGGCTTCCTTGGTGAGATTTTACTCTGAAATAAATTATTATTTGGAGCTTGTCATGTTTCTATTCTTGCAGGGATTGCATTGTGCTTCACTTCTGCTATTTTAAATCATTTAGCTGATAGCAAAAATCACTTAGAGTCTGATTTAATCAAGAGGCACAGAATGAAGTGTGAGAAATCCAGTGTTGTTCTGATCCCTGGCTTTATTGAAGGCTGCAAAAAGGTGTAAATTAAGTGACCTTTCCAGGTCAGGATTTTATGGCTCTGATAAATTCCCCAGGTTTAGCAGTTGTCAGTGAAAAACATGAGTGAAAATATGAAGATCCTCTCTCCCCAACTCTATCTTTCCAATGAGTAGATGTGGAAATAGATTTGAAAATGCCTCCAGAAAAGATGTTTCATAAATCTAAAACACTACTATTATAATGTAGAGGATATAAGCACAGCAAAAATGGAAGGAATTAAAATTGTAGCAAATATATATATTTTTTAATTTCATAAGGTTGTATAGCCAGAATGATTGTTAGAGGTTTTGCAGTCCTAATCTCTCACTTTTATATATATATAAAAAGAGTAAACTTTATCAAGATCACATTTCTTGAAACCAAAGTCACATTACTCTCTATAAAAATAACAGATTATAAAAATTAATAGTTTAAAATGTTCATAAAAGACTATTATTTAGCTTCACAATGTAACAAAATACAAACTTACATTCATGTAGTTCATTCATAAGGAGTATTAAATGTTATTGTCATGAGGTAAATTGAATTTAAAATGAGAAATTTCAGTTATCAAGGTTTCATTAGAATTGATCATTTTGGTACTTTGAAAATATTTTTGCTGCGTAAAATGCAACATTTTAATTTCCAGTCTCCACAATTACTCTAAGTTAGCCAAACAGCCTCTTCCTTTGGTGAACTGCTTGCAAGGACGCGTGATCTTCCCTGCAGGTTAATTTACGTTGAATTTAATAAAGGTTAATGAAGTCTTTTAGGAAAACTCTTTTTTTCTATGGGGATCACATACATAAAGTTAAGTCCCTTAAGCAAAGTTTTAAGACATTTATTTCTTGGTAGCCAGCCTTTGTATTACCTGGAGCTATAAAAGTCCTGTATGTAAAATAATGAGTGACATTTTTAATATACAAAAGCAAAGACTAAGTTATATTTCTTTTTTTTTTTTTGCAACATTGCTTTGATTCTTAAGAGGGGCAGCTTCCCACACTCAATTTTGGGTGACACTGTATTTAAATACATTTCTCCTTTTTCCAACTCTATTTGGAAGGGCTGGAGTGGGGAAGTAAATCTAAACCACTTTAGAGAGTTCTGGAAAATACGACATTTTACCATGAAGGACAAATGGACAAGCTTTTGCACTGTTTATCAGTAAACAGACCTAGTCAGGCAGTGAGCACTGGAAATTGTCCATTGGGCACTATTCTTTAGGCAATGGAGTTGGGCGCTCACGAATTCTGAAAAAAGAAGCAAAGGCAAAGAGAGGGAAATGGAAAAGAAAGATGACTCTGGTCTTCTCAGGCTACAGCGTACCCTGCTCTCCCCACCGCGCTGAACTTGAAATAACAAAGAGCGTTGGGAATGTGCACTGCAGAGACTTGGCACCGGGCAGCCCTGCATGGGGCGGGGGATGGGGGATGACCCCTTTCTCCTTGCAAAAGACAAAGTACTAGTTCTTCCAAAAGCAGTATTCTAAGACGATTACATAACACTCGTTTTAAATTATTTGGAATAATTTTAATTGGTACTTACCTGGGAGGTTATATCAGTTTTCATTTCACCAACTCTCTCAAAATGGCATAGTGAATTGCCATTCATGCGCAGCTGTGAACGTATAATAAGACAGCATGATGTGTACAATTTCTTCTTCAGAAGAATTCATCCAGAAGAATTGTCAAATTATGTTTAAATGGCTGTAGTTCTTATTGAAACATTGTGAGAGAAGTTTAAAGCTTCACTTGCATTATGTGACCTTGCTATTTGGTCTAATAGGACTGTTGTAGAATCGTGGAATGTGTTTGAGCTGGGACATGCTTTAGAGACTGTCTTTTCTAAAACACTGACATTCCCCCCCCCCCAAATGAGTTCATAGAGATCCAGAGAGTTTAGGCAGCTTGAGGGATATAAAGTCAATTGGAGGATAAAAGGAGCCTTCAGGAATCTAAAAGATCACAAGAAGACTGCAGGATGTCTAAGATTTCTTCGATATAGACAGGGAAGACATTGGAGATGGGAGCAATGGAGAGGAGGTAATAGGTGGTTAAGAGCAGGACTATTTCACTGACTTTGGTTACAATGTTGAAATAATAGTCTCACTTTGAGACAGTTTTTCAGAAGAGATTCGGGCTGATAGTCATGTAGAGTCTCTGTATAAAGTATAAGGGCCAGGCTCTCATTCTGAACAGCTAACTGGAAAGAGCTTGAAAGAGACAAATTAAATCTGAAGTTAAAAATATTTTGCGTTCATTAAAAACCTAAAATTTGAGTAACTCATATTTGCCAGATTCCCTCTTGGTAGTTTCTCCAGCAGGAGGAACAAGAAGGAAGAATCAGAATCAGCAATCTTACTGTTTGTCTGGATACAGAGATCAAAACACAGGACATTCTGTGACAGAGGTCTGGTCTGTCTGCTCCACAGGCTCGTCTCGCTTTTAGTGCCAGTCTGACCAGGACACAGGCAACCTGAGTCAGCTGGGGAGAGTGAAGGGCCTCGGTTGCCTTGGCAATGATTTGGCCTTTGGCAGGGTTTAAGAGGGCAGGAAAGAGGCAGACAAAGAGGGTGGAAGGGGCTGGCTAGTCTCTTGAAGAAATCACTCACTCTTATAATCTTTCTTGACAAATGTCATGCCCTGGTGACTAATTTCTTGCCATATGAGGAATTTTCTAATAGCCCTGGGATTATTTTGCTACTATTAGTATCAATAAGGCAAAGATATGAGCTTATAATAATTGAATTCTAATAAAAATTCTTCATATACCAAATGTGTTTAAAATGATAGTTATCATGTGGTTTCATATTACTTTATCCATATAAATCATAGCATCCATTTTAATACCTGGATTATTTGCATAATATTAAAGTATTCTTTGCATTTATTGAGAAAGAAATTGTTGAGCAGAAATTCTGTGGAAAAGGAGGCTGGTTGCCCCTCATATTCATTCTCTCCTGGCTTAGTAACAGAACCCAACTTTTAGCAGAGCACATGGCCACCATGATAAAAGATTGCATCATCCAGGATACCTTGCAACCAGGTGATTAGGTTCTAGTTAAGGTGAGGTAAGAATTATTGTGTGGGACCCCCAAGAGGTCTTCTAAAAGAGGGGAGTGTGGCCTTTCTCTGCCCCTTCTCTTTGCTGGCTGAATTCAGAGGAGATGGGTGGAGCGCTAGATCAACCTTGAACCCAAATGTAACAGGAAGTGCAATGGACATGAGCCCATACCAGCTTTGGAGCCCCTGGTGCTAGACATCTTTACGTGACAGAAAAATAAATGTCATCATCATTTAAGTCACTATGACTTGGTGATCCCTTGGTGTATTCGGCCAAATATAATTCTAAACAATACGCATCTTAAAATATGTAGGCCATAGAGCAAAAGCATCAAGCAGAAAGTTTTGCCAATAGACACCAAAAGGTATGATGTCATTGTAAGTGGCAATTTGCCTTGGTGGTTTGAAGTTTTTATATCATGCTATTGAGCTTTTGAACCAGATTTCCCCTTGCGTTCTGCAAGGGCAGCCTTGAGAGGAACGCTGGAGCCTGGGTCTGTGCCCCCGGAGTCACTTATTGGCCCTGTGCACTTGAATAAGCCATGTGGCCTCACTTTCTCTCTCTGTAAAATAACGACTCTGGACTAAGTGGTCTCCATAATTCTTCCAAGCTTGTAAGATGTAAATTGATAAAACTACCCATTTCCTTTTTAAAACCACTGAAACTGATTCCGGCCATAATCATATATGCAAATAGATTAACAAATACTTAGTGAGTGCCTGGTATATGTAGATGATCACCCAACTTTGCATTATAAGGGATATATGTCTGTTGAGAGGAGGAGTACCGCAAAGCTCATTTTCGAGGAATTCATATTCTAATCCTGTAGAAAAACTAGGCAAACATCAAATCTTCAGAATTTAAATGACCTGTGTCTCCCGACTCCCAATTCATGCTATCTCTTCTATCCCACGCTTTTTCTCTCACAGAATTCCACATATTAACAAGGGGTTTCTAGCTGTGTGGTTTGTAGTTCTTATTAAATTCCCAAAATTTCATTTAATGCCACGAAATATAGTTCTACTCTGTTATTGCCCATCTAAGGCTAATCCACTTACTATGCTAACAGGCATTTAAACTCTCTCTAATTAACATCAGATGTACTTCATCTCACTCACAAAGCTTCATGTCAAGAAGGGCAAAATATTCTATTATTAACTGAATGCCCACGTGTCAAAATTGGAGGGACAACTAAATCAGAATAACCTTGAGGAGATGAGTTTTGATTCAGAGTTCTATGGAGGTGACAAAAGTGGGTTGTCAGAGAAGTGAGGAATTTGTTTTAAAGGCTATTTGCAAAGGGACCAAGATGCAATAACCAAGCAACATGTGGCAGATGGTGGTCAGGTTGGCTACAGTGTAGTGCAGGGTGGAGCTGTGGGGGGTGGGACCTGAGAAGGTTCCTGCCATTCTTTTTCTGCCCCTGACTCTCTAATTCGCATTAAATACTCCCTTTAAGCCCAGTGTTTGTTTTGAGTATGTAAGGAGCTCATGTTGACGATAGATAATAATAATATGACTCTGGAGGAAGTCATTTTAAAGATACAGAGCAAGGAATGGCAAAATTATCACTGCAAGAATGTGTCCCCTTTGTGCAAAAGATATTCCATTTGCATATTTAGGTTTCATGCTTCAGTGTGTGCTTATGTGGGGTGGATGAGATAAAGTTGCAGAAGAAACTTAGAATTGCTTGACTTTTGAAAGTTAAGTCAGCTGTGACTTTTCACTAATAAAGTATCTTTAAGGCTTAATTTTCTTGCGGCTGTGTATATGTTCGTGTGTTTGTGTGAGATATTTTAACGGGAAGAGAGGAAATCAACAGCTGATTTATCGCAAGCAGTGCATTTACGTGAGTGTATCATCACTGAAATCATCACAGATATTGGAAGTGGAAAACGGCACAGTGTTTAATGTCAGCTCGTCTCTTCCTTTTGCAGCATAACCCTGCCCCACAGAACCATGACAGTTCCCAAGCATTGGTTTGGACATTGTCACAGGAATAAAGCACGTAGCCACATGTTCAGATAACACACCAGGGTTGTCCACAGCAAACTGGATTGGCCAAGTAAAAAAGAATGCATGCGTGCACACTGCAAATCAACGTCAGTACTGGTCTGGGCTTTCTCTCAAGGGCGTGGAAGCAGCTCTCCCTCTGGGTCTTCTTCCAAGCTTCTCTGCAACCTTGCTGGTTTGTGCCTGGTAAATACCCATGCACATCACAAATACGAACAACAGAGAAAACCTGAGAAAAAGGAGGAAGCAGGGCCCTTTCCACTTGCTTTCCTTTTTAGAGCTAATTTCTTGGATTCCTGTCATTTACTCTCTTCCATCTGCCCATCCACACATAACACATATAGCTGGTATGAGTTTGCTCTGTAACAATTGTATCCAAAACTGCCACATTGCTTTATGTTTCTGTATCTAATTAAATCTCAGTTTTAACCTTTGTTGGCTAAGATAGCCAGAATCCAACTATCAGTCATGATTGGGGGCCTGTGCACCCGAGAGTGGTCTAAGAGTCCAATGGTATTTTGCAGTTCAGAAAAATTGGGTATGGGCCTCTAACTCTTTAGGCCATTGTGGTCATCACTGAGATGTAAGTTGTTCAGGCCCTTGTGGGCTCTTCAAAGGAAGCAGGCCCTTCTCCCACTGTACCAAATACGAGCATGGACAGCATTCTCCATGTCAACCGAGGCCACAGCTCTTTGTGTTTAGGCTCCAGCATCCAGACCATCCCATCAGACACCCTGGACAGTAAAAAGAGAGGGGTCGGGCACCACAGTGCCTTGCATTTACCACTCCAGTCTCTTCTTATGGTTTCCATGTCATTTTCACGGTCTAAATGTAAAGCCACATCATCTCTTTGGCTAGTGATAGACTCCAAAGTCTGACTAGAGTTATTTTTCAGGTTTCTGGCCAGTTCTGTTTTTAACTCCTGTCTAAAACTTCTGGGAGCCCTGAACTCAGATGTCAAGAGTTTGTCTGATCTAGAAAAAAGGGAGGGTGGCAAGAACAATAATTTAAATTCATATTTTAATGGACTATCTTGTCACATCATATTATAGCACTTTGTGGCAGATGGGAAGAAAAACAGGAACTTTTGACCAGTGGAAAATTGGCAGAAGTTTTATTTATTATAATTTATTATTTTTTTTTCCTTTATTGATTTTAGAGAGAGAGGAAGTGAGAGAGTGAGAGAGATAGAAACATCGATGAGAGAGAACATCAATTGGCCGCCTCTGGGGATCGGGCCCACAACCTGGGCACGTGCCCTGACCGGGAATTGAACTGATGACCTCTTGGTGCATGGGTCGACGCTCAACCACTGAGCCACTCCAGCCGGACTTATTTATTTTTAATGTTTATATTGTTCGATGTCATAAGGTACAAGAAGTTTCTTCAGATCAACGTCTTAAGATCGATGTGACTGATAAATTGAGTCAATGGGCAAAATTAACTGGCTGTTTCTGCATCACAGACTTACCAACCTGTTGTTCCCTTTATAAATGTGGGTTAATTATTCTTCCATTCTGGTAGTGTGGTGGAGGAGAGTATGTCCCTTGAATGCTTGTAAGCAAAATGTTTTGCTTAAGTCTCTTAAGAGGTAATTAGACAAAGGAAATTTTTTCCCAGAGAGTTGTGTGAAAATGAGAATGAACTGTTGACAGTAATGATGTGTACTTTCAGAATGAGTCTCTCTAGGTTACCAAGTTTATTCTTTCATCTGAAAGCATGACAGTGATTGAACAATCAATTAGCACATGCACCATATGCCCAAAACAGCCTAAAATAAAGATGAGGTGTTTATTTATTTATTTATTTATTTATTTATTTACAGTCACTAACCCAAGAACTTCTTCCAAAATCAAGCTGGGTTCAATACCATATGCATGTATTGCATTAATCTTCTATTGCTGCTGCCACACATTTTGCAGCTTAAAACACCCATTTATTGTCTCACAGCTCTGTGTATCAGATGTCCTGGGGCAGCTGCCTCAACTAGGTCTTCCACTCGGAGTCTGACAAGGCCAAACCAAGGTGCTGGCAGAGCTGTGTTCCTTTCTGCTTTCAAGGACATTCTGGTGGGTGGTAGAATCAAATTCCCCATGGTTGTAGGACTAGGGTTCTGTTTCTTCCTGGCTGTCAGCTGGGGACCACCCTTAGCTCCCAGAGGCTCTCTCCAGTCCTCGCACATGGCCCCCTCCATCACGTGACTGTCTCCATCTCAGGGCCAACAAAAGCTTTGAATCCTTCTCATGTTTAGAATCCTTTTGCCTTGCTCTTTTGCTGAGTCTCTTCTATCTCTAACTGGAAAAAGTTCTTCACTTTTAACAGCTCGTAGAAGTGGATTGGGCCCATCCAGATAAATCAAGATAATCTCCTTCTCTTAAAGTCCATAACCTTAATCACACCTGTAAAATCCCTTTTGCCACATAATTTAGCATACTCATAGGGTCCAAAGATTATGGTAACTATGTCTTTGGGGGGTCAGTCTACCTACCAAAATGCCTTTTAATAGAAAATAAAAAGCATTTAATTCAGCTGCTTTTAAGTTAAGAGAAACAAAATACACAAAACTATTCAATAAAAGCAACAATAAATTAAAAATTTAGCCCTGGCCGGTTTGGCTCAGTGGTTAGAGCATCGGCCTGCGGTCCAGAGAGACCCGGGTTCGGTTCCCGCTAAGGGCATGTACTTCGGTTGCAGTTTGTCCCCGGCCCTGGTTGGTCGTGCGGGTGGCAGCCACTCGATGTGTCCCTTTCACGTCGATGTTTCTCTCTCTCTCTCTTCGTCTCTCTCCCTCCCACTCTATCTGAACAAGGAATGAAAAACTGTCCTCAGGTGAGGATAAAAAAAAAAAAATTTTATTTGAGCCCCAGGTAGTGGCAAGTTGAGATGAGCTTGGCAGGATAGAGGCAACACATAATTTAGAAGAGAGAATTTATTTTATAAAGAGGAGTGGGGGAAAGGAGAGAGCTACATAGGTGGAGGAGGGCAGAGTCATGGAAAAAGAAGAGAAAATGGGAGGCAGAAAGTGAGAGAAGGAAGAAATGGAACTAAAAAGAAAGGTAGAGAGATGATAGAGGAGGGACAATATATGAAGGTTAAGAAAGATACATAAATATCCAAAGGAAATAAAATCAGTTTCTCAAAGAGCTATCCAGAGCTATCTATACTCCTTTGTCCATTGCAGCATCATCCTCGATAGCCAAAACATGAAACAACCTAAGTATCTGTTGATGAATGAATGGACAAAGAAAATGTCACATACACACACACACACACACTGGAATATTATTTAGCCATATAAAAGAAGAAAATCCTGCCATATATAAGGACATTATACTAAGTGAAATAAGCCAGACAGAAAGAGACAAATACTGTGTGATCTCACCTGTATGTGGAATCTAAAAAAGTCAAACTCATAGAAACAGAGACTGGAATGGTGGTACCCAGGGGCTGGGAAAGTACAGAGAGGTTGGTTAAAAAGTACAAATCTCAGTTATAAATGGAATAAGTTCTGGGAATCTAATGTATCGCATGATGACTATGGTTAATAATTCCATATTATAATGCCATAAGTTGTCACTGAATTTGCTAAGAGAGTAGATCTTAAGTATTCTCATCATACTTGAAAAAAAGAAAAAAGGTAACTATATGAGGTGATGGATGTGTTTATTAACTTGATTATAGTAATAATTTTATAATGTATACATATACCAAACCATGTTTTACATCTTAAAAATGTACAATTTTTATTTGTGAATTATACCTCTAAAACTGGAAAAAGAAAGCTATGATAAAAATATGTAAAGGAGAAATAGATATATGAAGACATGTAAATAAAGTTCAGAAGACTTTAATGTGAAGGTCATTTGGAGGTCTTTGGGGCATTTAGGGCCTTTGCTATCTATTGGAGTGACCATGCTCTCTGGTTTTGCTGAGACAGGTGTAGGTCACACTGACGGCCTTGGCACACCTACTGGAGCATTCCTTTCTCTCTCATAGTGTCCTGATTCGGATCACATATTGTATAGTAATCGTTCCTTAATAGCGTTCTATCTTTAAGGAACATTAACTATTTACCATTTTCTGCAGCTTTTAACATGTTATCAGAACATCTGCTTCACATGCATTGGTCTCAGAATTCTGCAAAATGCATGAAATTCATCAATGACTGGCTCAGATCCCTGAATCGGGTTTCTAATTCCTGAATTCACCTCTTGTTTTTGGACATTCACAGTTATAAACTCTATTATTGGTATTAGGAAAGGGCTGTTTTTTTTGTTTGTTTTCTTAAATAAATTTCCTCTCTCGTCTCAATACACCATGTAGTTTAAAATGTAATTTTATGCTTTTTGGAGGAGGGAAAATGAAAATTCCTTGTCTCTTAGCTATTAAATCAAAATATGCTTTCTAGTATTTTAGGTTTTTTTACATTAAATTTTCGGCTTTTCCTTATCGTTTGGGTCCACTTTAAATGATTTCATATCCTCAGAAGTGGTATTCATATTGGCATGCTAATTAATCTGTGCTGGTGAAACATGTATAAATGATGGTGATAAACAAAAGAGCAGGTGATCAACAGAAACACTAACCGGCTTTAACAAGGCTGCATTTCAGGTTGCTTTTGGTTAATAAACCACATGTACAGTTCTTGCCTACATTCAGCAGGACTAGTTCTTTGATTATGAGATAGTTTCAATGTTGGTTTAAATAAAACTGATTTTCATGGACTACAGTTTAGTTCTACATAATGTCTGTGTTATTCTGGATTGTAATACCCTGAGAAAATAATGGATCAAGGAAATGTTCACTTTGCCATAAATTAAAATTCTGTGCATTGCACAGGTCTGGTCACATGGCAGGATGGTTTAAAAAAAAAGATAAAGCAAATTTCAGAGTCAGGCAGTCAGACCAAATGCTGGCTTTGTTTCTGAGCAGCTGTATATCCTCAGACAAGTTGTTCATCCTCTCTGATACTCAGTATCTTCATGTGCAAACTGGAGACCTCAATATGAACCTGGGGAGGAGGGAGGTTGATACAAATTAAACAAGAACAATGAGAAATCCCTAGCACAGTTTTTGGTACACAGGTAGAGTGAGTAACCATTTCCTTACCTCGCGGGATGGCTAGTATGCCAGTAGGTTAACCTATCCTCATCACCAATCTAAACCCAAGCTCTAATTTCTTGATAAAGACTTGGTCTCTTTAGATTTAATATTCTTTTATATTGTCTTATTATATTTGAATATTTTTTCAGTTATACCCTCAGGGTTTACTAAAAGAAGTTTAAGAGTTTGATATGATCATTTGCTAAAGCAATAATAAAAAATGCTTTTATAAAAAGATTAAGTAATCCCTCTATGCTCCATCTATGAAATTAGAGGAACAATGGCACCTAATTTAGAAAAGTTTCATATGGTTTAAATAAGGTACTTTTTTAAAGATTAGAAATTTGAAATTTCATAACAGGGCCAGGAACAACAGAATTTTATTATTTATATTACATTTGTCATTTCAATAGCAAATACTCCTACTTGAAAGTTTTTACCACAAAGAGCTTAATGTTAGTCATTCTTCTCAAGAGTGGCAAAAATCTCTTTTGTGTTGTATGCTTTTTGGAATAAAAGAAAATAGCTGTTTGACATCAGCCTTAGAAATGATTGTGTTTTTTTTTTAATCTTATTCCAAAGGCAAGGGCAACAAAAGCAAAAATAAACAAATGACACTACATCAAAATGAAAAGTTTCTACACAACAAAGGAAACCATTAACAAAATGAGAAGGCTACCTACTGAATAAAGGAGGATATTTGCAAATATATGTTTAATAAGGGGTTAATATCCAAAATATATAAAGAACTCATATAACTCAACAACAAAAGAACCAATCTGATTAAAAATAAGCACGGGATATGAAGACAATGCAGATGACCAACAAGTACATTAAAAGATGCTCAACATAACTAATCGACAGGGAAATACATATCAAAACCACAAAGAGATATCACCTCACACCTGTCACAAAGAAATAACAAGTGCTAGTGAGGATAGGGAGAAAAGAGAACCCTAACATGCTGTTGGTGGGAATGTAAATTGGTGCAAACACTATGGAAAGCCATATGGAAATTCATCAAAAAATTAAAAATAGAGCCACCATATAAGCCAGCAATTTTACTTCTGGGTATCTATCCAAAGGTAACAAAAACACAAATTAAAAAAGATATATGTACCCCTATGTTAACTGTAGCATTATTTACAATAGCCAACATAAGGAAGAAACCTAGGTGTCCATTGATAGACATATATAAATATATATGATGGGATATTACTCAGTCATTAGTAGGAATAAAATCTTTCCATCTGTGACAACATACATGGACCTTGAGGGCGTTATGCTAAGTGAAACAAGTCAGACAGAGAAAGACAAATACTGCATGATTTCACTTATATGTGGAATCTAAAAGAAAATACAACAAAATCCAGACTCATAGATCTAGAGAACAGATTGGTGGTTGCTCGAGGGGAGGGAGGCTCAGTGGGCAGTTTGGGTGAAGGAGATCAGAGGTACAAACTTCCAGTTATAAAATAATAAGTCATGGGGGTGTAATGTACAAATGGGGAATACAGTCAATAATATTGTATTAATTTTGTATGATGACAGATGGTAACTAGACTTATGGTTATCATTTTGCAATGTATACAAATGTGAAATCACTGTGTTGTACATGTGAAACTAAATAATATTATGTGTCAATTATACTTCAATTAAAAAAAAAAAAAGGAAAATAGCTTTGTTTGAGGATTTGGCTCACAGTCCTCCTGTGTCTCCTTTGATGTCTCATTTATAACGCCTTCAAGAATGCCCTTGTCCGTGGTGCTGACAACCAGACAGGCTGTGCTCCAGTGTATTTGATGGCTCAGGGGTTTCTTCCATGCCAGGTACATAAAGAGCTCCGTTTGGTACGTAGCTGCTGTTCTTTTGTGTTGGCATACATAAGTCCAAGTTGTCACCTATGCTTCTGACCAACCGGCTATAGATCCCTGGTTCCAACTACCCCCCTCCTTGGGTTCTATTAATTTGTTAGAGTGGCTCACAGAACTCAGAGAAACAGTATACTTGCTAGATTATTGGTTTATTATAAAGGGATGTAACTCAGGAACAGCCAGATGGAAGAGATGCATAGGGCAAGGTATGGGGAAAGGGGTCAGAGTTTCCATGCCAGCTATGGTGGGTCACTCTTAACACCTCCACATGTGCACCAACATAGAAGCTCCTCTAACCCTGTCCTTATGGGTTCTTAATTACAATCATGATTGATTAAATCATTGACCATTGGTGACTGATTCAACTTCCAGTCACTTTCCCCTCCCCTGGTGGTCAGAGGAGTAGGACTTAAAGTTCCCATCTTCTATTCACATGGTTAGGCCCCCTGGCAATCAGTCCCCAATCTTATATTACTGTGGGGCTTTCCAAAAGTCATCTCATTAACATAACAAGAGACATATTTATTACTCTCATCACTTAAATAAAAAGGGTTTTAGGAGCTCTGTGCCAGGAATAGGACGATGACCAAATATATATTTCTCATTATAAATCACAATATCATAACTCCTAAGTATAGATTCCTGTTATGGGCATTATAGGGAAATAAAAAGTGGATATGATTTGGTACCTGACTTCAAGAACCTTAGGAATTTGGTTAGAGATGAAATGGGGAGATTAGTAAACAGACCTGAGAAAGTGAGGCAGAATAAACTAAATATTTCTCGGAGAGGTACAAGTAGTATGCTCTGTGAGCATTCAGCAGTGACACAACCCTGGCTACACGGAAGAATAACCTGGGGGTGCTTTCAAAATCTTAGTGCACATACTCAATCCCAGACAAATTCAGAAGCTTTAGAGACAGAGGTCAAGGCATTTCTATATGTAGACACAGCTGAGAATCACTGGCTCTTTGGCAGTATAATCTTAAAGTCTTAAATATCTTTGTTTCCATTCATTTAATGTACCTATCCTCATGCTCCATATTGGATTTTGATGACTACCCACTTCAGTGTTGGTAGGATCTTATATAGTTAGTATATACTCAACAAACATTTGATGGTTGATAGGTAAATGCCCACCTTTTTAATGCTCCTCTTTATTGAGTATCTACTGGACTAAGTGTTGGGTAGAGAGCAGCAACTACATTCGTGTCTCTGTCTGGATGCTGTTTCCCACACTGTACTGTCCCCTCCACAGAACCATCAGGGAGCTTATGAACAGAGCAGGCTCCTGGATCTCTCCCCTATTAATGAGTCCCTGGGGTGAGGTCTAAGGATCTTCTCTGTTCACAAGCTGCCCAGATGATTCCTGTGCACATGAACTCCTGAACACACTGAGTAATGGCACTTGCAAACCCACAATCACAGGACAGAGCTGAGTGAGGAGCATGGTGGGTGCCACCACAGAGAGGCTGACATTTTGGGGAGCCAGGAGGATGCTTGCCTCTAAGTGGGGTCTTCAAGGATAACTATTTGCTCACATGAGGGAATGGAAGGGAGAATGTTTCAGGCAAAAAGAAGACTCAAGACTTCCAGTCAAGATGGCTATAGGTAAACACAGTATTCACCCCCTTCCACAACCATATCAAAATTACAACTAAACTACAGAACAACCATCCTTCAGAATTGCCTGAAATTGAGCTGAATGGAAGTCCTACAACCACAAAATTATAGAAGCCACATCAAGACTGGTAGGAGGGACAGAGACGTGGAAGGGCTGGTTCCACACCCACATGTGATTGATAAAAATCAGGAGGGATATTTCGGCTGTGAAGGTCATCCCTGAGAAGCAAGGGGTCCCAGTCCCACACCAGGCCACCAGCTTAGGGTTCCAGTGTCAGGACGAGAAGTCCCCATAACTTCTTGCTGTAAAAACCAGGGGGAACTGAGGCTGAGGGAGGCTGAGGCTGCAAGAGTCCCAGGCAGCTCCTCTTAAAGGGCCCATGCATGAACTTACTCAGAATTGCTCTCTCTGGGCTCCAGTGTGGGGGAGGCAGCTTGTAAGGCACCAGAGACATATGGGAAGAGGTGAATTGTTTGGCATTGGGGAGAGAGCTGGAGGGGCAGTTTTCTCCCAGACAGACATGCTTGTGGAGGCCTTGTTCTTTTGGTGAGCTCTTTCCACAGGGGACTGGCAGATGGGTGCTATATCTGGGACTCCATCAACCTGGCTAACACTATTTTCTCTGCTCCGGTGATTCCCTGAGGCCCTGCCCATTCAACTTTTGGGCCCACCCAAACTGTTTCCAGTGGCTTTACCATAGGAATGGCCTGTCTTGGCTCATGTCTCAGATTTTCCTAAAATCTCTCCAACAAGCAACATCTGCCCTCAGTGAGCCCCATACCTCTTGCTAAGTGGCCCCAGGCCCTGCACTAGCAGCAGCTGGCCTTGGTTCACAGCTTGGCCTTGCCTTGGTGCCTTCAAGCTCAGCATAAGCAGCGGCCATTTGTAGATAGCTTTATAGCTTATGCCTGGTGGTCCCAGGTAGAACACAGGCAGTGGCTGACTTTGGCTTGCACCTTCCAGGAGGCCCCAGAGCTAACACAACCAGTAGACAGACTACATTAAAGCACCACCACCCATCCACTTCCACTCAAAGGGTGGACTCTGTAGGTACCAGAGGCCTGCTAAAGTAAATCTTGTTCTGTGTATTGGGCCCCTACACAGCTGATCCTCCAAGGTGGTCAGATGTCCGTGGTCACTAAGCACAGCCAGTTCTTGCAATTGATCAGCCTGAGTAAATCCCTCCCATTGATGTGCCAACAGCAATAAAGACTCAATTACAACAGAAGAATGTACAGTCCACATGGAGGTGCACCTTGAGTGCCACCTGGGGTGATCAGGGAGGCTATGCCACTAGACCCTACAGGACAACTACTACATTAGGCCACCCTTCCAAACCTAGGACACATAGCAACTCTACCTCTAATACATAGAAATAAACTCAGGGAGGCAGCCAAAGTGAGGAGACAAAGAAACATGTCCCATATGAAAGAAAAGAGCAAAACTCCAGGAAAAGAACTCAACAAGCAATCTAACAGATGCAGAGTTCAAAACACTGGTTATAAGGATGCTCAAAGAACTTAGTGAGGATGTTCAGAGCATAATAAAGGACCAGTCAGAAATGAAGGGTGCACTAACTGAAATAAAGAACAATTTACAGGGTATCAATAGTCGAATAGGTAAAGCCAAGTAGAAACCATCAACTTGGAGTATAAGGAAGCAAAATACACCCAATTAGAATAGTAAAAAGAAAAAAGAATTAAAAAAATGAAAGTCGTCTAAGGAGCCTCTGGGACAACTTCAAGTGTACCAACATTCACATCATGGGGTTACCAGAAGGAGAAGAAAGAGAACAAGAAATTGAAAACCTATTTGAAAAAAATAAGTACAGAAAACTTCCCTAACTTGGTGAAGGAAACAGACATACAAGTCCAGGAAGTACAGAGAGTCCCAAACAAGGTGAACCCAAAGAGGCCCACACCAAGACACATTATAATTAAAATTCAAAAGTTTAACTATAAAGAGAGAATTTTAAAAGCAGCAAGAGAAAAGCAGTTAGTTACATAAAAGGGAGCTCCAATTAGACTGTCAGTTAATTTCTCAAAAGAAACTGTGCAGGCCAGAAAGGAATGGCAAGAAATATTCAAAGTGATGAAAAGCAAGAACCAACAACCAAGATTATTCTATCCAGCTAAGCTATCGTTTAGAATAGATGGATATATAAAGAGTTTCCCAGACAAGAAAAAGCTAAATGAGTTCATCACAACCAAACCAGTATTATATGAAATGTTGAAGGGTCATCTTGAAGAATAAGAAGATAAAAAATATGAACAATAAAATGGCAATAAATACATATCTATCAACAACGGAATCTACAAACCAAATGAACAAGCAGATACAGATAACTTTTTGTTAGTTGCCAGAAGGGAGGGGTGTTTGGGGGATGGGGGAAAATGGTGATGGGATTAAGAAGTACAAACAGGTTGTTAGACTGATGAACCTCAGAGGGAAGTTGGTAGGAGGAGTAGGAAGAGATAAACCAAAGACCTTTATGCATATGCGTAACCAATGGACACAGGCAATAGTGTGGGGAAGGCAGGAAGGGGACAGGAGTGGGGAGGAGGGGGTCAATGGCAGAAAAAATTGGGGACATCTGTAATACTTTCAACAATAAAGATAAATTTAAAAAATAAAAGAATATATAAAAGAATACTCCCACTCAAGTCACAGAGATAAGAATGAACAGGGCAAGTTGAGGAGATTGGACACCAACTGTGAGGGACCTTTTATAATTTTAAGGTAATTAACCTTTATTGATTTCCTAAACGCTCTAAGCACTGTGCACAAAGAGGGTGGTAAACTGCTCAAGGACAGGGTGTCCGTGGGTCTGGCTTGAAGCTCTGATTTGGGTCTGCGGAGCAGTGCCCTAGTAGTGCCAAGCTCTGGAAGTCTCTGAAAAACCCAGAGGCATTCTTGATTCATGGTGTCATAAAGCCACACCAGGTGTAGCAGTGTCTCCACAGGAAAGGCAGACTTCTGGCCTGTGTCATCCGGATCACCTCTCCCTGATGCAGCCCTGGCAGCTGGGTAGTGACTCCCCATCTCCAAACTTCTGGAGGCTCTAGAAGGAGATAAAGTCCGTCTGGGAAGGTGTCCATGAGAGTTGGCTGATAAGATGCTCATGGAGGTCACAGCTGGTGATCCTTTGAAATTGATGGTTCAGTTTTATTATGCTATTAGTGCTGGGCTATACTTATGAATAAAATAATCTATGGTAACCTAACCTGGAATTCTAACCACCATTTATAGCTTTTTATCTAAGGGAAAGAGTAAACCATGTTCCAAAATCTAAAATGTTTAGAGTAACAACAGCTGTTTACTTATTGGGCAGCAGGACTCAAATGCTCCAAGCTTGGCATTTATTTCTCATTACTCCTCATCTGCTTCTCTCATAGACCCTCTGAGATGTGGGGCATTATTCCACCTATTTTACCGATTGTGCAGCTTGTGAGTGAGTCGGAATTTGAACCCGGGTGCGTGTAGTACTAGAAACTGAGTGTGTCACAACCGTGGTAGCCCACTTTTGAAATCTGGCCTTTTATTAAAGTGGTGATTTTCTCCACCTTCTTATTTTATGTACATATCTCACAGTGTATGTAGAGGCTTTGCTGATGGGTGAAAATAAATAAAATGCCCCAGAACAAATAGGACGAAAAATACTGCTCTCTTTTATCCTTCTCAATGCTCATGGCTATTCTCAACACCCTTCCTCCTGAGTACTTGTGCCTAGGAATGCCAGATGAAGAGGGAAGAAACTGTAAAACTATTCAGTTTGGTAGGAATTGCAGCCAGGGTTGCATACCAGACTATTCTCCTCTAAGGGGTGATTTTAGATACAGTGGTTATAAGATGATTCTGGCTCTTTAAAACAAAATCTAGAAGGTCAGGATGAATTCAATTTAATTATGAAAATGAGGGCTATGATTAAGTGTATCCCTTGATCATCTGTTTTTCCCCCTGATACCTAGGTAAATGCTTGGACCTTGAATCATAGTCTACACCTAGCCATCTGATTGTCCTGAATACCTGAAGGGGAGGGTAAGCTGTGTCCTCTCTCAGTTCTGTTTACAGGTATCATGTCTACAGGATAAACACAGAGACTGCTTTGGTGAGAACTTGTAGTTGAAATATACAAAAGGGGAAAAATTGCCAAAACAAAATTGCTTTACAGTGATCTAGAGTTTCAGTGATATTTGCTCCTTTTATTCTAAAGTTTATTCAAATGTTTACAATTTTCTACATTTAATCTGACTGTTTTATATTTATTCATTGGATAGTATAACCATGTTCTCTCTTTCTAAACTATTAGTGATCTTTATTTTATAAGATTCAATTATATCATATTATTTAAATAATGCTCTACTGAGTGCTTTCTATGTACCAACTATTGTATTTGTAATCTTGTTGTATATGTGGTCATTTCAGGTACCAAAGAGTTAACCAAGTATTGCATGGTTGTTAGGTATTTGAAAACATTTGTAGTGAAGATATGTATTTACATGACCTCTTAGCAAAAAGAAATTAATTAAGCTCATGCTGTGAAACTAAATAAATCAGTGGGAAGAAAAATGGTAGTTTTACTGGCGGAAGTAATTAGATCAAAGAGTTCTTCATTGTACTAAGTTGCTGCTGTTTGTTTCTGAATGGCTGTTAATGTTTAAATCTCTGAGTTCCAGACTTGTACTCTTTTGCCAATAACATTTTCTTCAAGTGTTACTAGAAAACTAATCAGGTGCAGTAATCGACTGAATGACAGAATGATTCACTAGTTGCAATCTCCTGTAAAACTTCCTTCCTTTAGACTCGCGGTAAATTATCACTTTATGGGTCTTTGCAGAAAAGCAGTTCTTGTTCCCTTAAAAAAAAGAGTTCTCTGCACTCAGATTGTCTTAGGGTAAAATGTTCCACCCGTGGAGCCCTGTGCTGGGGTATAAACACTTTGTTGACAGCCAAATCTAAGATAGTAGCTCCAGAGGCTAATTATATGGCTATTTAAATTAGCATGTCATCAAAATGATACAACCGTTGATAGAAGACGACCTTGTCCAGGGCTGTCTGAGAAGAACTCAGCTGTAGAAGTGTGTACCTGCCTCACTCAGCAGACTCAAGTACCAGTCTTCTGATGCACAGCATGGAGTTCTCCCCTCCCAGGCACGTGTAATATGAGAGGTGTATACACACTTACACCTATATACATATATAATTACGTGCTTATGTATATATGCTTAATGACCAGAGAAAACAATACAGACATGAAAATTTCAGGTTTCATGTCAAGGCTAGAAGTCTCCTCCAGTGCCCACTGGTATTGAGTGTGACACAGGACTTGTGGAGAGGGAAAGGGATGGAGTGGGCAGGAGACACTACTCTGTAGAGCCCAGAGCTGAGCTGACTCCCCACTTCTCGAATTTGTGTTCTCTACTGATTTCTGGATAATTGGCAGCTTCCCTCCAAACAGCTGGGGACCCTCTTGATTTCTGCCACCACTACTGCCCCACTGTCCCCACAGCTGCTCTGTCATGTCCTTGCTTGTACACGTCAAACACTTTGTTACAGATGTAATGTATGTATTGATAATCAAATTTGAATAGTACAGAAATAATAATGTAGAAAATAAATATCTCCTTCACCAACTGCATCTTTGATCTCCTTCCATTTCTATTTTTAGTTCTCCTTATGGTTACCTCCATCTTCATCCCAGGTAATGTGCTAGATGCTTCTACCTCTTCATTTATCAGCTTTAAACAGTATATATTGGTTCCCCGCTAAGAAATCACACACTTGTACTATTTCTTCCAATTCTAAAAGGTTTTATTCTTTATTTTATTTATTTATTTATTTATTTATTTATTTATTTATTTATTTATTTATTTGGTTAATCCTCACATGAGGAAGTTTTCCCATTGATTTTTAGATAGAATGGAAGGGAGGGAGGACTAGAGAGAGGGAGAGAGAGAGGCACTGATTAGTTGCCTCCTGCATGATCCTGACCAGGGCCAGCGATCACACCTGCAACCCAGGTACGTGCCCTTGACTGGGAATCAAACCTGTGACCCTTTGGTCCAAAGGCCAATGCTCTAACCGCTTAGCCAAACCGGTCAGGGCAAAGTTTTATTCTTAATGATCCATTTACTAATTGAGTTTATAACTCTAAATAACATATATAAAGCTGTTTTTCTTAATACAGCAACCTTAAGCACTATATCTAGACTCCCCAATACCTCTGTAAGATGGGGACAATTATTAATATCTATTTTATAAGGCTTTTATGAGGATTAAATAAGATAATCCATTTAAAGTGTATAGCAAGAGCCTGGTACTAAGTAAATTCTCAATAAATTTGGCCAGTATTCCGTGAGGGCAATCCCCAATCTTTAGCTCCTCACTAACCTCCCTAAACATCTACCTCAGTGAGTTGGAGTGTGATTTTTACATTATCAATGTTGATCTCATTTATATTCTCAAAAGTAGCTTTTCTTGTTGACATGAAAATAACTGCCTGCCTTCGCCTGATTACTGGGGTCTTCCAGCTCATGAATAGCACGGTGTGTTACAACTGAAGATGTTCTCTTTGGACATTTGCCTTCCCATTCTAATTTGGATTGATTACTTTCTAGAGCTGTTGCATAGTCATCATCCTGGCTAGCTCAGTAAAATGATAAGGGAAGGCCTCATTGGAAAAGCGGTATTTGAGCAAAGACTTGAAATAGGAAGAGAGAATTCTAGGCAGAGGAAACAAGTGAAAAGGCCTTGAGATGCCTTTGCTCAGGGCCGGTGAGGCTGGAGTGGAGTAAGCCATGGAGATAATGAGAAGTATTTTGAAGATAAAACTAAATGGATTAGATATGGCATACGATTGAAAGAGAGGAATCAAGGACAACTCCAATAATTGTGTTCTAAGCAATTGGAAAGATTGGGTTGTTGCTTACTAAGACTGCAGGAAGAGCAGATTTGGGCCATACGGAGTAAGGGAAGATGTGGCAGGAAGGGGCAGAGAGCAAGAGTTCAGTTTTGGAAATATTCACTTAGAATGCCCACAAGACATCCAAGTGGAAGTGAAATTGGAAGCTGGATCACGCTCTGGAGTTTGGGTCAGGCATGTACTCTGGGAGTTTGAGCATGTGGTCGGTCATTAGGCCATGGATGAGTGGAATCACGGAGAGAGAGAATGGATTCCGAAAAGAATAAATAGGGCTGAGGGTCAAGCTCTGGATTAGGCCTCTGTTTGGGGGAGGGGAGATGATGAAAAGGAGCCAGTAAAGAAGATGAGAAGGAGACCAGTGAAGTATGAGAAGTTAGGAAGAAGTGGTATTTGAGAAGCTAAGTGAAGAAAGCATTTCAAGAGGAGAGGGTAAAAGAATTGCAAAGAGGATAAAAAGAGAGTGTGTGACAGACAGAACAGATCAAATGTGAATAATGGGAAAAGAATAGGAGGGTTGAGAACCGGCTGCTGGATTTAGTAAAATGGAACTCACTCGTAAATGTCTCAAAAGCTAAGTGATTTTTTTAGTAGCTTCTCTAAGGAGAGACGGCGGACCATCCCCAAACCTGGGGGCATTTTTATTCTCAGAGATGATGAACATTCCACCACCTGCGAGCATCTGCATTAGCACTCAGCAGGCTTTAGCCTTTGCTGTGTCTGCTCTGCTCCTGGTCCAGGGTGATATTTATTTCTTTAAAAATCTGGCTATGTTGTTTTTGCTCTTGTTCTGTTTGATCACATTGGCATGTGTTTAGAGAAGTGGGAGTGTGAGAAAGTATGAAGCTACTATACCAGTTTGACTGAAATTTCTTTCTGCTAAATCTTTAATTTCTTTACTAAATGTTCCTTTTTTCTCCTTGCCTTACTTGCTTCACCATTGAGGATGTGATTTTTGTGATCATTTTCTCAAATAGAGATCCCTTTTCTTCTTCACACCATGTACAACTGGGTTGGTAAAATTGGTGTCTCATCACACCACACTGCCACTACATGTCATTTCTCTGTCATTTATGCTCATCTCATATACTCTACCCCACTCTGTCCCTCCTGGTAACTCTCTGTTAGGGGCTGAAATTGTGTCCCCCTTCCCAAATTCATATGTTAAAATCCTAACCCCCAGTACTTTAGAAAGTGACTGTATTTGGAGATAGGGCCTTTAAAGAGGCGATTAAGATTCAGTGAGGTCATTGAGGTGGGTCCTAATCCAATGTGACTGATGTCCTTATAAGAAAAGGAAGTTAGGACTCAGACATACAGAGGGAAGACCTGTGAAGACGGAGAAGACAGCCATCTGCAGATGAGGAGAGAGGTCTCAGAAGAAACCTGCCTTGCCAACACCTTGATCTTGAAATTCTAGCCTACACAATTGTGAGAAAATAATTTTCTATTTTTTAAGCCACCACAGTATGATATTTTTTAAGGCAGCCCAGCAGACTAATAACACCTGCCTCACTCACAGACGATTCTGGCACTTAGTTCACAAAATCTTTCCACCCAATGTTCTGCCTTCCCCTGGTTTATTTCAGCGTCTGTGGAAATGGTTCCTTCAATACTCTGGTAATTTAATTATCTCAGAGGCCTTTCCACTCCGCTCAAGCCAAGCACTCCCAAGGCCATTCTCTGGTTTTCACCATTGAAATGACACACATTTTTCCTTTCCAGCAATTCTACTGAATTATTTTTAATACACATTCTTCAACCACTTTATCAGATAGGCTATTATCTTCTAGATTATCTCCCTGTTTATCAGGCAACTCCTTTTGTGACTTGCTCACCTGGTTGTGGTTAGAATTTCTCTTTCACATGATATTACCCTGGATTATTTTATACAGAGCCTTTTCTAGTTTCCCAAGTCTGTGGTCACTGATACACAGTTGACTGTGCTACGCTATGAAAAGATCTTCTCTCCATCACCCATTAATGTGAAGAGGAATTTATGCTTAGATTCCGTGACGCAACCTATACAGCATCCCTTTCCAGAAGTAGTTCAAGGAGAGCTCCTCCCACCCCAGTTTGGATGATTCCCACAAATTATTTCTCTTCCTCATCTTACAATAGATTTTGTATCCCAGGATTGCTGCCACCCACAAATCTGTCTTTTTTCACCCCAGTCAAACAGCTTTGAAAATGGATGTGTCCAAATGGGTATGGAAATAAAGATATTCTTTTAATTGGTAAAAATGGGTGGGAAGGGGGTCCTGGCTGCTGCAAAACATAGCCTCTTCCTCATTGATTAGAGAATGTTCCCACCCTGAAGCAGGCTCGCTCCATGGACAGTGGTGGAAGTCACATGTTCTCCCCTTGGCTTTTGTTAGTGCCTGGCTGGTATATCTGGTACATTATTGACAGTATTCCTTATTGCCTGTACTCTTATAATTATGTCTCTCTTTCAGTGTTGTAAGTATTTTAATGAGGAGATAGAAAAGGGTGAATTTGAAACTATTACCTATTCATTACCTTAATATACAAGTCTCTGTTTTTCTTACAAGTTATAGAATATGGTTTTTAAAATAAGGTTAATAAAGGGAAAAATATACAATGAAGAATTAGTGATCCTTTTACATTGCCTTAAAATATGTCATGTACTAAAAAACTTAAACATGACCAAACTTTTATGGATGAAAGTTTTCACCTGTTTAGTGCATTTTAGATTTTTTTTAGTTGATGAAGGTAAATGTATTGTGTTATAATACATGATCCGTAATTCTTAAGTAGGTATATATCATCTTCAATCTTTAAGAAAATTCATGGAAATATACATAATTATTAAGAAGAAAATAAAATATTTGTTTCCTAAAAGAGTTCACTAGAACTGATAATAATCAACTTTCTTCATATTATTCTACTGGTAGCTGCATTTTTGTGGTATTTCATTTCAAGAGGAAGCATAGAATAGTGGTCCAAAACATGAATCCTGGACCAGACCACCCAAATTCAACTTTCAGGTTCGCTACAGGTACTTAGGCAATTTTATTTGACCTGTTTGCATTTCCATTTCCTCGTGTACAAGGCAGGAATAATAATGCTATATATTACATAAAGTTGATATAGATTCAATGAGTACATGTGTGTAGAATTTGGCTTATGGTAAGCACTATGTATGTGACTTTTATTATTATTAGTTCTTTATGATAAATCCAAGAGTGTTTGGTGATTCCGGTTGTAAAAGTGATTTTCTCATAAGGTTTGCAGAAACCTGAATGTTGAGAAGGAACTTGCAATATAAAGACTACAGAGAAGACCATGCCAGAAAGAAGTAACAACTGTAAAAGTGTTCAGACGGGAATGAACTTGCCGTGTTGAAGGCATAGCAGGACCTATGGAATTGCATTGTAGAGTGGCAGTAAAGTGGGTCACAGTCCTTGATGCATGTTAGTGCTATTCATTTATTTACTTTTCTTTATTGATTTTAGAGAGAGAGGAAGGGAGAGTGAGAGAGAGATAGAAACATCGATGAGAGAGAACATCGACTGGCTACCTCCTGCATGTCTCCCACTGGAGATTAGGCTCACAACCTGGGCATGTGCCTGACTGGGAATCGAACCAGCGACCTCTTGGTGCATGGGTCGATGCTTAACCACTGAGCCTGTGCTATTTATTTAATGCATCAAAATAGTTAATGCATGTTGCAAAGTATTCAGTTTATTCATGCCAAATACCATTATATAGAGAAATTATTTGATTGGCTTTTTTGGTATATTCTTCATGGTAAAGACAAGCCTAACTCTCTATTTCTATTCTTTTTTTTTCTTTTTCTTTCAGTAATGTGTAAAAGAAACACCAATACCTGATGCAAAATAATAACTTTTACATATTATGTTCCAGTAAGCATATGATTCTTGATGACAAGAAACAGGAAACCAGTTTGAATTAATGAAAGTCTCATGAGTAATTTATTCTGAGAATATTGGGGTATATCACAGAATACAAGGACTCTAGCTAACAGCTGGAATCAGAGCCTTCTATCCCAGTGACACTCTCTTATCTCTGTATATCTACTTTATTTTCACTTTGTTTTTTAATTTATCTTTATTATTAAAAGTATTACATATTTCCCCCTTCTTTCCCCATTGACCCCCTCCTCCCTGCTTCCATCCACTCCTGCCTTCCCCACACTATTGTCTGTGTCCATTGGTATATATATATTTTCTCTGGTTTATATATATATGTGTATATATATATGTAAGTTCTTTGGTTTATCACTTCCTGCACTGCCCCTCCCCACCTCTGAGGTTCATCAGGCTAACAACAAATTTTTACTTCTTAATCCCTTCACCTTTTTCACCCACCACCCGAACCTCCCTCCCATCTGGCAACCATCAAAGAGTTCTCTGTATCTATGAGTCTGTTTCTGTTCTGCGTATTCATTTGGTTTGTAGATTCAATTATTGATAGATATGTATTTATTGCTATTTTATTGTTCATATTTTTGGTCTTCTTCAGAAAGACCCTTCAACATTTCATATAATACTGGTTTGGGGTGATGAACTCCTTTAGTTTTTTCTAGTCTGGGAAGCTCTTTATATGTCCATGAATTCTAAATGATAGCTTTGCAGGATAAAGTAATCTTGGTTGTAGGTCCTTGCTTTTCAACACTTTGAATATTTCTTGCCACTCCCTTCTGGCCTGCAAAGTTTCTTTTGAGAAATCAGCTGACAGTCTTATCTGAGCTCTTTTGTAGATAACTAACTGCTTTTCTCTTGCTGCTTTTAAGATTCTCTCTTTGTAATTAAACTTTTGAATTTTAATTATGATGTGTCTTGGTGTGGGGCTCTTTGGGTTTGTCTTATTTGAGACTCTCTGTGCTTCCTGGACTTTTATGTCTGTTTCCTTCACCAAGTTAGGGAATTTTTCTGTCATTACTTTTTCAAATAGGTTTTCAATGTCTTGCTCTCTCTGTTTTCCTTCTGGTACCCCCATGATGTGAATGTTGGTACACTTGAAGTTGTCCCAGAGGCTCCTTACACTATCCTCATTTTTTTTTTTTTTTGATTCTCTTTTCTTTTTGCTGTTCTGATTAAGTGTATTTTGCTTCCTTATATTCCAAATTGATGGTTTGCTTCTCAGCTTCACCTACTCTACTGTTGATACCCTGTAAATTATTCCTTATTTCAGTTAGTGCATTCTTCATTTCTGATTGGTCCTTTATTATGCTCCTCACTAAGTTCCTTGAGCATCCTCATAACCAGTGTTTTGAACTCTGCATCTGTTAGATTACTTATCTCCATTTTTTTGAGTTCTTTTCCTGGAGTTTTGCTCTGTTCTTTCATTTGGGACATGCTTCTTTGTCTCCTCACTTTGGCTGCCTCCCCGAGTTTGTTTCTATGTATTAGGTAAAGTTTCTATGTATCCTAGGTTTAGAAAGGTGGCCTAATGTAGTAGTTGTCCTGTAGGGTCTAGTGGCATAGCCTCCTTGGTCACCCCAGGTGGGCACTCAAGGTGTACCTTCATGTGGACTGTACATTCTTCTGTTGTAATTGAGTATTTATTGCTGTTGGCACATCAATGGGAGGGATTTACTCAGGCTGATCAGTTGCAAGGACTGGCTGTGCCCACTGACCACTGACATCTGACCACCTTGGTGGATCAGCTGTGTAGGGGCCCACCACACAGACCAAGACTTACTTTAGCAGGCCTCTGGTACCCACTGAGTCTACCCCTTGAATACGTCATTTGTGGAGGTGGTTGGGTCACGGTGATTGGACATGGTCTGAAGCTGTCCTG
Source organism: Tadarida brasiliensis (assembly GCA_030848825.1). Classification (NCBI taxonomy): domain Eukaryota; kingdom Metazoa; phylum Chordata; class Mammalia; order Chiroptera; family Molossidae; genus Tadarida; species Tadarida brasiliensis. The sequence goes on along the minus strand of CM061257.1, from coordinate 98,251,747 downwards.
TCTACTGGATGTGCTGGCTCTGGGGCCTCCCAGGAGCATAGGCCAAGATCTGCCACTGCCTGTGTTCTACCCAGAGCCACCAGGCATAAGCTACAAAGTGACCTGCAGATGGCTGCTTCTTGTGCTGGGCTTGGAGGTGCCCAGGCAAGGCCAAGCTGTGAACCAAAGCCAGCTGCTGCTAGTGCCAGGCCTGGGGCCACTTAGCAAGAGGTATGGGGCTCGCTGAGGCCAGATCCTGCTTGTTTGAGAGATTTTAGGAAAACCCAATGCCTAAGCCAAGATAGGCTACTCCTATATTAAAACCACTAGAAACAGCTTAGGTGGGCCAGAAAGTTGGGTGGGGTAGGGCTTCAGGGAATCACCAGAGCAGAGCAAACACTATGAGCCTGGTTGATGGAGTCCCAGATATGACAACCATCTGTGGGTACCATGGGGGTAGGGCTCACCAAAGGAATAATGGCCTCCACCAGCACATCTGTCAGAGAGAAAGATGCCCCTCCAGTTCTCGCCACAATGCAAACAATGCACTTTGTCCCCATATGTCTCTGGTGCTTTTCAAGCTGGAGCCTAGAGAGAGCCCATCTGAGTAAGTCAGTGTGTGGGCCCCTTAAGAGGAGCTGCCTGGGACTCCAGAAGCCTCAGCCTCCCTCAGCCTCAGTTCCCGCTGGTTTTTACAGCCAGAAGTTATGAGGACTTCTCTTTCTGGCACTGGAACCCTGAGCTGGGGTGCCTGGTGTGGGACACTAACCCATTGTTCCTCAGGGAGGACCTTCACAGCTGAGGTGTCCCTGCTGATTTTTTATCCACCACACATGGGGGTGGGACCAGCCTCCGCCCCTCCTATCAGTCTTCATGTGGCCTCTTCTTTAATTTATAGTTGTAGGGCTTAAATTCTGCTCAATTTCTGGTAGTTCTGAATAATGGTTGTTCTGCAGTTTAGTTGTAATTTTGATGTGGTTGTGGGAGGAGGTGAGTACTGCGTTTACCTACACTGCCATATTGACCGGACTGCTTTATTCCCTCTTATCACAAACCAGTATTCTGTTTCCAGTCTACATAGTAGGGAGAAAAATGGCTTATGTCAACAGCTCCTGAATTAACATCTTCTCAGCTCAAAAGGACAGCCAAACCGCTCTCTGAATTTCCAGAGACAACTATGATTGGCTAAGCTTGGGTCAGCTGTTCACCCTTGAACCAATCATAGTCATCATGAGGATAAGTCAGAGAAAAAGTTAAGAGAGAGTAGTGATATAACAATTTTCAGAATTAGAGGGGATGCTGGGCGAAATAATCATTCTACTACACATATATTCTTTGACTTAATCTTCGTCACACTTAAAAAGAGAATAATTTGTCCACCATCAGTCATTTCAGCAGTATATAACACTGAGATGTAAATCCAGAACTGACTTCTTTAAAGTCTGTGTTCTTAAGCACCGTGTACCACAACAAACTTTAATTATATGATGCTGAATGCAATGTTAGTGCCTTCATGTGTTTATATAAGTGAAGTTCTGGGGTCTAGAAGGAACTTAGCCTATCTAGGTGGAAGAGTTTCCAAAATGGACTTTAAAAAGTACGTAATAATTCCAGAATGGCTACCGTCAACAAATCAACAAATGACAAGTGCTGCTGAGGATATGCGGAAAAGGGAATCCTAGTACCCTGCTGGTGGGAATGCAGACTGGTGCAGCCACTATGGCAAACAGTATGGAGTTCTCTCAAAAAATTAAAAATGGAACTTCCATTTCACTCACTGATCCCACTTCTAGAAATATATCCTAAGAAGCCTGTAACACCAATTAGAAATAATATTTGCACCCCTATGTTCACAGCAGTGCTATTTACAATAGCTAAGATCTGGAAACACCTCAAGTGTCATCACTAGATGAGTGGATAAAAAAGCTGTGGTACATATACACTATGGAATATTATGCAGCTGTAAAAAAGAAGGATCTCTTACCCTTTGAGACAGCATGGAGGGACCTGGAGAGCATTATGCTAAGTGAAATAAGCCAATCAGAGAAAGATGAGTATCACATGAGCTCACATATATGTGGAATCTAATGAACAAAATAAACTGATGAACAAAATAGATCTAGAGACAAGGAAGCATGCAACAGACTGACGAATCTCAGAGGGAAGGGGGCGGGGATGCACGAAGAGTTTAACCAAAGAACTTATATGCATATATGCTTAAACAATGGACACAGACAATAGTGTGGTGAAGGCCAGGGTCGGGGAGGGTGTCAGGAGTGGGTTAGAGGGGTCAATGGGGGAAAAATGGGAGACATCTGTAATACTTTCAACAATAAAGATAATGTATTTATTTATTGTTTTAATCCTCACCTGAGGATACTTTTCCGTTTGTTTTCAGATAGAGTGGTGTCGGGGGGAGAGAAACATCGATGGGAGAGAGACACATTAACTGATTTCCTCCCACATGACCCCAACCAGGGCCGGGATCAAATCGTAACCAGGGTACATGCCCCTGACTGGAATCGAACCCAAGACTCTTTGGTCCACAGGCCGATGCTCTAACCACTGAACCAAACCAGCCAGGGCTAAAGATAATTTTTTTAAGTATATAATAATTCAAATTGTCAGACCTACTGCAGGCAAGCATGGATTTGTCACAACTATCATAAGTTTGAACATTGATATATAAGAAATCAAGTGGTAGGCAGTAGGAAATTTTCAAGAAATGTTTATTTCTGAAAAAGAACCAAGCAGAAAATTTATTTCATTTGTGGTGTTTCTATGTACCCTTACATAGACCTTGCAATAACTCACTTGTCTTGGCCAGAGATTTTTCATTCTTTTTCATCTTATGGCATGCATAAACTAATTACTAAAATTCTGTAGCACACCAAAAAAAATATATATTTTTTTGCTGATCTGACAAAAAAAAATAGGTATAATTTTTATTCATTCACACCGGACGGCTATTGCTGTGTTGGCTGTCGTCAGTCTTTTATTTGACACTCTAAGGGAAAAGAGGTCAGTGCCCCTGACTAAACAGTCAGGTGTTGTATCTTCTAAAAATTCTTACAACACACCAGTGTGCTGTGGCACGGTTGAAAATACCTGGTCTAGGCCAATATTGGCGATGCAACTCGGATTTGGTGCCTGAGAACCTGGACCTCCCAGTCCTGAGTGTGGCCTATTTATTTATTTATTTATTTATTTAATCCTCACCTGAGGACATTTTTCCATTTTTTGTTCAGATAGAGTGGGCGGGAGAGAGAGGAAGAGAGAGAGAGAGAGAGAAACATCGACACATCAACGTGAAAGGGACACATCGAGTGGCTGCCTCCCACACGAACCAACCAAGACCAGGGACAAACTGCAACCGAGGTACGTACCCTTAGCGGGAACAGAACCCGGGTCTCTCTGGACCGCAGGCCGACGCTCTAACCGCTGAGCCAAACTGGCCAGGACAGAGTGTGGCCTCTTTTAAATGGCAAAGAAAATTTCCTGGAGTCATAGCCAAGCTTTCTTCATTTTTAGATTATTTCAAAAAGCAAAAGTTATTGGGCAAAAGTTGAGGGAGGCCTCCAGTACGAGAACATTTACATTAAACCACCTGTGGCTATCTATGAAATGGATTAAGCTGTCAACTGTTATGAGAGAAAATGTCTCAGGTTTACTGGTGAAAGAGACATAGTTGGGGATTTGAATCATTTTAATTTCTGTTTTTATTGCTATGTAAATCTTTTATCACATGTGATAAAACTATATTATAAGTATCTAGATACTCTTTATATTTTTTTATTAAAACGCCTACGTCTTGGTTAAGCAAAACATGATCTCTCAAGTAAAAGTCATTTTGTAGAACAACTCAAAATCCTCCAATTCCCCAAATAGATTCTACAAACCAGAGTTATTTCTTCCTAATTTTTAAGTCTTTCTTCAACTTCTAGATCTAATGGATGATTTCCATCCTAAAATAGTCCCAAATGTGACTACTTAAAATCAGTTGATATCCTTCCCTGCCTTTCTGTCTGACTCTGTCCTCCCAGGTTTCCAGAAGAACCCTCCACTACTTAGCCCTCCTTAAAGTCTTGCCCTTTGAGAAAAATGTCTTCCATCGGCCCCTGCAGAACCACTCCATATTTCCTCGTTCTCTTTCTACTTTGGGAGGCTGATCTTTCAACCAGAGCCCTTGCCCTTTGACTTCCAAGTGGATTTGACCAATGGGGATACCCATCGAGATCAGAGAGAAGGAGGAGACTGTGAGCAGGTTCTTGTTGACGGTCTTCTTCAGTGTCAGGTGGTATTGGTTGACCTGTTTCCTTAGGAGAAACCTATGAGTCTTTTCTCTTGGGATAGTCAGATTCCTAATCGTATAAGCCTGACTACAATATATATCAAGGGAGAGGGCTTGAATGTCTCAACTTTCCATAAATAAACTTTGATTTAACTCTCCTTTATTCAACAAGGTACTCTATCTTCAACTGTGCCTCAGTCTGCCAGTGGAGAGATCTGGTTTTACCCTCTGCAGAGATGTATGTCCCACTGTGTGTTGAAATGGGGGAGTGGGACAGCTGAATAGCTACAAGGTTTGAAAAGGGGTAAAGGAAGATTTAACTACTTTTTAAATATTTTTCCATTGGTCCTTCTATATTTAGCAACCCACTTTATCCTCACTTCCAAAGGGACCAGTGTCACCATTTCTTGAGACTTCTGGTGGGATCTGAGATGGAACTTGTGTTGCTGCTTTGCTTTTCCTACCCGTTTAGTCCAGCTTTGTAGAGTGTCCAATAGTTTCTATCGTTTCTTCCGTTTTCTTTGTAAGTTTATGCCTTTAAAAAAATTAATTTATTTATGTTTTGCTGGGGTTTTGGAATACAGTGAGATAAAAGCCTATTCCTATCCACTATTTTTAAACTAATGGTCTCTCTCTCTTTTTCAGTATACTCAAAATATAGCCTCTGTCTCCCTTATATCACTAAAATACCCCTTGCCAAGAGACTAATCATTTCTGCTGTCATATCCAAAATACAGGCCTCATTCAATTTTACTTGATGTTTTAGAAGCATTTTATTATGTTGACTACTCACTGAAAGAGTCTGTTTTATGAATTGCGAGATAGCACACTCACCTGGTTTTCTGTCACTTCAGTTCCCTCCTTATCAATATTTTCTGCAAGATAAGCTACTAAGTGTTGGAATCTCCTAAGGCTCAGTTCTAGGCCCTCTCCTCATCTCACTCTATACCATCTCCATAGATTTCCTTATCCATACTCCTGCCTTCATTTCCCTCTCATTTTATTATAGTTTCCAAATTTATATCTCCAGCTAGATATCACCCCTGAAACACAAATGCTCACTCAGCATCTCTATTTGAAGTTCTCAAAGGAACCTCAAAATCAGTATGTCCAAAACTGAACTCTGAAATTTCCTGCAACACACAAAACACAAACATCATCTGACCCCAAATCATAGGTCTCTTCTAGATCTTCATATTTCAGTGAATAACACTATTATTCTTGCAGCTTGACAATCCAGGGGGTCATCCTTGACATCACCCTGTTCCTCACCCTGCGTATCTAATATGTCTCAATTTTCTCTTGCTTTTACCTTCCACATACATATTGAGTTTCCACTTGGAAGGCAACTGTTGCCCGCCCTGGATAATTGCATGGTTCTATAGTAGATTTTTTGTGAATAAAAAATACACCTTTGTTGTTGCAAGCAATGAGATTTTGAGATTGTTTGTGGTCACAGAATTATTTAGCTCATCCTTTTAGTTATTAACATATTGTCTTTCGCCCTTTCAATTGTTAGCTTGACTAGTGGAGAGAGATTGCGTCTATTTTTTGTATTACAAGAACCTGGTACAGTCCTAGCATATAGAAGGTGCTCCAAAAATATGTTGGAACAGATTAAAAGACAATATCAAACTTAATGTTATTGTCGATACAGTTCCTCAGATAGCTTGTCATAAGTTTTGACACAGCAAATGAATAAAGGAGTTGATTTTTTTTTGCTATAATCTATATTATTTTACCAATGGAAGCCTTAAAATATATAAATCTTCAATTGGGTAATAAGAAATAATGTTGCAAATGAGCTAAAAGCTGGCATTTAGTTGTATTTTCTGGAAACCAGTTCTCATTTATGCATGCAGTTAACCATCCATCCAGATTCTGATACACAGGGAGTTTCAACAGCAGCTAATTCTTGTGGACAGTTCTTTGTTCACTCCTTAGAGCAAGGAACCAGGATCTGTTAAAATAAGGGGAAGTGAGGCAGTTGCTCTAAAATCACCTAGAGTAGCACTTGGTGAATAGAGTGTTACTCCACCAATCCCTCCACTAAAAGTTCATATCAGGACAGCATTCTAAATACAGCTGAGCCTCACACCTCACTCACTGCTGCTCAGAGCTCTCACTGGGTTTTCTTATCTTCCAGCTCTCTGGCTAGCTCCTCTCTCATCCCCTAGATTGATCAGAAGACTTTCTGTTCAAACCCACTCTCAGCTGTTATGGCCTCAGTCTTTCAATGTGACAGTCTCTTGGTTGACCTCTGTTTTCTCAGGAGTCCTGTGCCAATCTCTAGGTGCTTATAAACATTTATACATACAAAGACACATTGTAATCTTGCTTGCTTTCTAATCTGAACAGCCTATAAATCCATCCTTCAGAGACTGCTGTGAATTTTTTATTGTGTGCTCAAACCGGGAGGCTATTTTTAAACACAATTTACAAATTGGACTTTGGAAAATGAGGTGGACCAGATTTTAGCATTTACCATCAGTAAGTGCCTGAAAGTCCATCCCATTAAAGAGTTTTTAATTAAAAAGAACAACCCACAGGTGCCTCATTGTTCTAGTGTACAGGATCATTCAGCAGCTTTGGGAGGAAACAGAAGAGTTTGCTCCATGGTTAATGTCCTCTAGACAAAATTAACCCTAGCAAAGAGCTGGGCTGGCTATTAGAGGCTAAGGTAATTTTGTTTGAAGTGCTACCAGTTCCTCACTTTCATTTCATTAAGTCCCTCAGAATGGCAAAGAAAAGAGTAATCATGACCTGGATTCTTTTGTTTCCTCTCAACACCATTTTATTATGAATTTCAAAGAATGCCAGCGGACAATACCACTGTAGGGGAGAAGCTAGATGCAGATGTGGAAATAGGGATAGGCTAATTTTTCTCTTTACTACTAAACGGTGATCTTCCTGAAGGAAGGGACAAAGACTAACACACCTACGGAGGTCCTGTGCCTGGTAGAGTACATCAAATATAGTAGCCTTTCAATCAAGGTTTGTTGAATGAAATTCACATAAGATTTTACAATACTTTCAATTAATAAATTATGATCTCAGAAGGAGAAAGTCCCAATGCTTTATTAACTTATGATATACTTCAGGGGTCAGTATATTTTATTCCTCAGGCCACTAGAGTTTTCTTCATCATCTTTACTGAACGGATTGTCAAAAAATGTTGGTATGTTCGCCTTATGTATTAGAGGAAAAAGGATAGGACTGAACAGGAGGCCAGAGACAGAAAGGAGTGGGGATCAAATAGTCAATTAGAAGCAAAGCTCTGTCATTAATAATGATGATCTTTAGCTGTAATTAAAACTGATCTGTAGATATATTCATGTCTGTGTGCCTTGCAGTAGAGGTTCTCAAGACTGCATCTGCACCAGAGTCATCTGGGGAGTGACAGGTGCAGGTGAAAGGAGTTGAATCAGAAGCTCCAGGGCTGAGGCCCAGGACTCTGCCTTTCATAATAAGTAGTTCATGTGTTTCTGATGCATAGCTAGTTAGGAAACCACACTAGCATGAGGAGAATGCCAGTCTTCCCCTTTAGGAAAGCAGTAGGGGGTCTTTTCTCAAGAATTTCACATCAATTGATGACTGGATAAAGAAAATGTGATACACACACACACACACACACACACACACACACACACACTGGAATATTATTCAGCTATAAGGAGAAGGAAATCTTGCCATTAGCAGCAACATGGATGGATCTTGAGAGCCATTATGCTATATGAAATAAGCCAGACAGAGAAAGGCAAATCCTGTTATGATCTCACTTATATGTAGTATCTTAAAAAAAGGTCACGGGGATTTAACGTATGGAATGGTACTATAGTTAATACTGTTCTATTGTACATTTGAAAGCTGCTAAGAGAGTAGATCTTAAACATCGTCAGCACAAGAGAAAATATTGTAACACTGAGGTGATGGATGTTAACCCGACTTACTCTGCTGATCATTTTGCAATATAAAAATACACTCAGAGTCATATTTGGAGAAATATTAGCTCAACCTTCCACTAACCACATGCCTCTAGGCGTTCTTTGCTGTGGTTCCCCAGGGAGAGCCACTGCCTGAAACAGTCACACTGTGGCTGAATGATGCGGGGGCTTCTTCCACATGTAATCAGCCTTCTTCATTATTTTACATTTAAATCTGAACTTTATTACTTTTATCCATGGCATATTACAAAGCATCCAATTCAACAACACAAGTACAACGTGTTCTTCAGAAAAAGTTATATGCTTTCAACATAACTTTCTAAATATACAAATTTACAACATTTTTGAGATGGGTTTATTAGCCTCATAAAAGCGTCACAGTAAAGTCGAAAATGACTTTACTGTGATTTTTTTTTGACAGCCACTACAAAAACAACTACTCAGGGTCACAGATATATACGACTTTTCTTCTAAATTAGAATATCATATAGGCTTTCCAAGGCATAGGCGCCCACTCTCATACGCTCATTTGCCTAATGGCTTTTGTAGGCACGTGCTGAATGTCACCTGGCTAAGTATAAGAGGGTGAGAGTGAGCAGCAGATGGAGGTCCATAGCGGTCTGCTCTCCCATGTGCTGAATTCCACAGTCCGCTCTTCACGTGGGGAACAGCTCAGAACTGGGCCGCTCAGCCCAGGCAGGGCATCCTCCCTTCTCTCTCTCTTCTCCCTGACTTGCTTTTCCCTGCTGCAGCTAAGGTAAATGCATAGTGTTTTTTTGTTTTTATTTTTATTTTTTGACAGTAAACTTTAACTGATCCCAGTGGACAAATCTTTAAAAATATACCTCTGGTCTCCTAGGTGATAATTTAATATCATTACTCCTTGTCTCCAGGCTACTGGGAAACGATTCTGTTTCACTTTCGTCCTCTTGTTAGTGTGATTCTCATTATATAACCCCCATCAAAGCTGACTGGATTCCCTTGCCACCTGTGAAACATACATAATTTAATGACATTAATATTACACATAGCAATGAAATGTCTATATGCAGGACCAATCAGGTTTAAAATCAATAGATTAAACAAATAGTGTTTTGGAGTTAAGAATTGTTATTTTAAGTACTCCCTCTGTTCCTTTACTTATAAACAATTTAAGCATTGTGTCTTTTTAAACTCTGCAAATACATTACTGCTACAGTAATAAAATAAAGAAGGACTGTTGTAGCCGTAATCATGCAGACTGTCTCTATCCTTATGATTTGCTTTCAACTCGCTATGGGCAGAATAAAGGTCAAGAAACAGGATTTTTTTTTTTAAGTTCTTTTGTATCTTTATTTTTTTCTGAGATGGAGTTTATATTGCTGTGTTATACCAGGAACCCGACTCTCCAGAGCTCTTGGTAGGACTAGAGACTAAATGCTGAGTCCCTCCTAATTCATATCTTGAAACCTAGTCCCCACTGTGATGGTACTGGGAGGTGGGGCATGTGGGAGGCAGTTATGTCATGAGACCAGAGCCTTCGTGAATGAGATTAGTGCCCTTACAAAAAAAACTCCAGAGAGCTCCCTGCTTCTTCTGCCATTCCAGGACACACAGAGCAGATGGTGGACTATGACCCAGAGGTGGGCCCTCACCAGACTCTGAATCTGCTAGCGCCTTGATCTTGGGCTTCCAACCTCCAGAACTGTGAGAAATAAATGTTTGTTCTGTGGGCCACCCAGTCAGTGGTATTCTTGTTATAGCAGCCGGCACAGGATAACACAGGCCTGAAAACTGCAGGAAGAAAGGCAGACCTTGAGAAATTTCAGATTAATTTGGATTGAGTGACAAAATAAGCAGACACAGGGGGGTTGTGGTTGTCATTTTGTGGGCTCTGAACTGTGAGGATGGCAGAATGGACTCCAGAAATGCCCATGCTTGAATCCCTGGAAACTGTGAGTATGTGACATTACATGGCAGAGTGAACTTTGTAGAAGTAATCGAGGTTACAGACCTTAAAATGCAGAGATAATCATCGACTGTCTAGATGGGTCCAATTCAATCACATGAATCTTTAAAAGCAGAGAACTTCCTCCAGCTAGAGTCAGAGCGATGTGGCAGAAGGGGCAGTCAGAGAGATCCAGAGAATGAGAAGGGCCCAGCTCCCTTCACTGGCTGGAGACGGATGCTGACTGTGATGAGGATGCAGGTGGCCCAAAGAATCTCAGAAAGATGCCGACTGACAGCAAAGAAATGGGCCCGGGTCCTGTAGCCACATGGAAATGAAGCTTCTGAAACAGGAATCCCCCTGGAAGTGGATTTTTCTCCCCAGATGGGTCAAGACTTTAGTTTTGACCTTGGAGCAGAGCAGAGAACCCAACTGAGCTAACAGGATTTCTGACCTACAGAACCATGAGAAGCAAACTGCTGGTTAAAGCTGCTAAGTTTGTAGTAACCGGTCAGGACAGCGGTAGAAAACGATAGAAGTAGGTAGCCTGGCATCCGTCTTCAGAGTTTGGCTCTAAACTGACCATATTGTAAAGATCGAATCTCTGCGCTAGTTGTGAATAGGACTAACCCCATGTAGACTGCGGGTTCGAGTCCGAGCACGTAGATGTGTGTAGGTGAATTCAGAGCAGCCCACCTTGCTCAGCGCTTCCCAAACTGCTGGGTGGCATTTTACACCTCATTTCCCTTCACCTACTTTATTTTATTCCTGCAGCTGAATCTTTTTTGCCTAAGTGACAGGGAAGGTGGAGGAGGGTATAGGGGGAATAAACGATGATGGGTGGAGACTTGACCTGAGGTGCTGAACACACAATACAGTGTACAGGTGATGTGTTGTGTAATTGTGCACCTGAAACCTGTATACTTTTGTTAACCATTGTCATCCCAATAAATTTGGTAAAAAGAAAAAATATTATTAAAAATGAACATGTACTTCAGTGAACTTTAAATGTATAGATTATAAATAGAGTGATTGTGCATTTTAAGTTAAATTTTAAAATAAAAATATGCAGGTCAAAAATTGAGACTAGATGAGAGAGACAGGAGAGAGAGAGAAATGAAAAGCTGTTCCCATCGACACACAGGGGCATCGGAGATGATTCGTGTTGACCAAACACATTCTGTCCTTGACCAGTGATAAAGCTCAACTCTGCCTTTGCCACCGCAGGCCTCTAGGGGGTTCCATTTCCTTTCATCTTATAGTTTAGAATGTAGAGAAATGTTGTAATTGTTCATGTTGTATCCAAACAGTTTTGAACAGAAATAGAAGTTAGTAGACCAGAAGTTCAGGCTATCAAGGTACATTATAAATTATTAGGGAAAATCCTTCTCTCGTGTATCCTACTGGTGCACATGGACATTGCAGTTCCTCCAGGGCACCTTTGGGTGCTCAGGGATTCCACTTGGGGTGAATGAATTGTGGTTCCCAATCGGGATGCATTTTATAAACACCGGAGGAGCTTTCTCACCCTATCAGTGCACAGACCCCATACTCACATTTCTGAATTCGTTTCTTGGGGCAGGGCCTGGCCAGAAGTACTTCTTAAAGTTCTCTCAGTGACCATAAAGTGACATCAGAATTGAAAACCACTGGCTTAGCCAGAAACTAAAGCATTAAATAGCACAGGAGTGACTTAGACAGGTTTTCCATGTCTCCTGAAACACAAGTGATATAAAACTTCGTCAGTGTTTGTTTTTTTTAATCACATCAGTTCTGAATTTTCTGAAAGTTTCCTACAACTTATTGGAGGAAGGCAGTGCATAAGTCACATATAAATAAAATTAATGGGCAAACACAGTTTTACCAGAGGAATTTCTGCCCTGTTTGTGTGAGAGAGAGATTTTGAGCTCTCCAGAGAGCTAGTTATCTCCACATGACTTTTTATGGTTTGGGATAAGGAATTTGGTTTGAAATATAACAATAGCTAATATTTATTGAGTGCTTATCTCTGATGACCCTCACAACAACCTATGCAGTTACAATGACTTTCCCTACTTCACAGATGAGGAAACTGAAAAACAGAGACATTAATCAACTTGCTCAGGGTCACAGAGCTAACAATTGCTGGAACTTGGTTATAAATAGATGAAGAAAATTTCAAATGAAAGCCATGGTCACAAGCATTATTAAGGGTTGCCAAGAGTCTGGAAGGATAAATACAGGGTGGGGCGAAAGTAGATTTATAGATGGGAGTACACGAAACACAGTTTATTTTTGAGTTATTATTTATTAATTATTGTATTACTTTCTATATGACAACTGTAAACCTACTTTTGCCCCACCCTATATTGAAAACAGACATTGGATTTGCAATTGGGAGGCAACTTTATCCTTGTTAAGGTCTAAATTCAATGGCTTAAGATCACAGCGTACATAAACACTGACCATTTTTTCAAGGAATGTAGCAGCCAAGGGCAGGAGATATCTGTCATGACCCCATGTCAGAGACCTTCCCTGATCAACTTATTCAAAACAGCATTTCTTCCACCTCGTCATTTCCCATTGTTCCTCTTGTTCTAATTTTTCTTCATAGCACTCATCACCATCACCGTACATTTACTTGTTCAGTGTTTACCTTCCAACACCAAACGTGAGCTCCATGAGAAGAGGGGCTTTGTTTTTGTTCCTTATAACCTCTCTAGCAACTGCAGTGGTTGTTAACATGTGATAGGAACTCAACAAAGATTTGTTGAAGGAATAAAGCTGGGAGACTATGTACCTCTTCCCAAGAAGCCCATAATTTAATTTTGTGTATATAATGTGCACATACACACACACACACACACACATACAATATTCAAGCGAGCACAAGTTAATATAATGCAAGAACAGAGCACCCAAGCTTCATAAAATAGTGGGTCGAGGTCCATCAGGAAACACTTTGTACAAGTGAAGAGGTTCAAGTGAGATATTTTTGAAAGAGGACAGGAACTTGCAAGAAATGTAAGAAAAGAATAAATAATGTTTTATTTTAACATCACTATCTAATCCAGAAACTTCACAGTCATCCTTGATATTGAAATAATCTTGTAGATTTTACCTTCAAGATCCTTCTCTCCACTGATTCCTACTGCCACCACGTCTTCCCTCTAAGTGTGCCAGACACACACACACACACACACACACACACACAACTTGTTACTCTAGCTGCATTGAACTACTCTTCCAACCACTGAAATTCTCTTTGCAAATATTCCTTGGAGTCTTTCAATAGTCCACTCGTAATCTCACTGCCTCTCTCTCATAACCACACACACACACACACACACATTTTCAGCTTGGTTGGAATTCGTCCTCAATTTTCTCTATGTTCATACTAATCTATACAAATATAATGCACATGCCTAGGATTTTTCTTTGTCTGTAGCTATGGAAATACCATATGCATATATCAGGGTTATCCAGAGAAAAAGAATCAATAGGATATGCCTTGGCCGATTTGGCTCAGCTGGTTAGAGTGTCAGCCCGCAAAACAAAGAGTCCCGGGTTTGATTCCGGCCAAGGGCACGTACCTCAGTTGTGGTTCATCCCCGCCCCATTGGGGCCATGCAGGAGGCAACCACTCAGTGTGTCTCTCTCACATCAATGTTTCTCTCTCTCTCTTTTCCTCCCTCTCTCCCTCCCTCCCGCTCTATCTGAAGATAAATGGAAAAATATCCTCGGGTGAGGATTTAAAAAAAAAGAAGAAAAATCAATAGGATGTATAGACATACCTAGAAGATAAGGATTTAGTTTAAGGAATTGGTTCACACCATTGTGGAGGCTGGCAAGTTTGAAATTTGCTGGGCAGGTGGCAGGTGGCAGGCTGGAGACCCAGGGAAGAGTTGATGCTACAGTCATGGGTTTGAGTGCATTCCGGAGCCAGAATTCCTTCTTTCTTTGAGGACTTCGGTCTTTTCCACTTGAGGCCTTCAACTGATTGAATGAGACCCACCCACAATATCAGGGGCATCTGCTTCACTCAAAGACTACCTATTTAAATGTTAACCACATCTAAACTATACCTTGACAGCAACATCCAGGCTGGTGTTTGACCAAATATCAGCACCATAGCTTAGCCAAACTGACACATAAAGCGAATCATCACAATACATTTCTTTATAACTGGCCTTTTCTCACAAACCAGGTGTCATTAATATTCTTCCATGCCAACAGCGCATTTTTCTTAATAGCTGCATACCATTTCATATTTTGCATATTTTACATATTTTAACAGTACAATGTAGCATAATTTATTTAGCCATTTGTCTATTGATGGATATCAGGTTTTTTGCAGGATTTCTTTGGGAAGGAAGTCACTAAAAATAATGCTGCACATTGCAATTCTTTTACTAGATATTACTTGATTAGTTTTTAAAACTGTAGTAGCCACATTTCCACCAGCTGCATGTGAGAGAAATGTTTCCTTTGTCATGGCCAGCACTGGGATTTAGTGTTCTTTGTAATGATTCCAATCTCTTGGGTAAAAAATGACATCTTGTTGTACCTTTAACTTGTGTTTTCCAGGTTATCAGAAAAGTTGAGCATCTTTTTATTTATTTACTAACCATTTGGACTCTCTTTTATGACTTGTATTCTGAGAATAGAATCATATTCATTTCTTGCTCATTTTTGTATTGATTTGTTGGCTTTCTTCTGATCAATTTATATATTATGAAATTTAACACTCAATGTCTCTTGCGATTTGCAAATACTCTTTATAGTCTGTCATTTGTCTTTTGATATTGTAGAATCATTTATCACCAAATATTTTTCTTTTTTTTTAATTAAAAAATTTTTTTCATTAACTTATTTTTGTTACAGATATTTCTCCTTTTTTCCCCATTGACACCCTCCTCCCCATCCCCCCACCCTATCCCCAGCTTTGTTGTCCATGTACATCGGTTATGTGTACATGCATATAAGTTCTGTGGTTTATCTCTTCCCTCCCCCCCACCCCCTCTTCTGAGGGTTGTCAGTCTGTACCCTACTTCCACGTCTCTGGGTCTACCCAGTTCCTCAGACTGTTATGTTCATTATATTCCACAAATAAGTGAGATCATGTGATATTTGTCTTTCTCTGCTTGGCTTGTTTCGCTTAGGATAATTCTCTCCAGGTCCCTCCATGTCATCTCAAAGTGTAAGAGATCTTTCTTTCTTACAGCTGCATAGTACTCCATTGTGTATATGTACCACTGCTTTTTTATCCATTCATCCACTGATGGACACTTGGGCTGTTTCCAGATCTTAGCTATTGTAAATAGTGCTGCTATGAACATGGGGGTACATACATTCTTTCTGATTGGTGTTTCAGGCTTCTTAGGGTATATTCCTAGAAGTGGGATCACCGGGTCAAATGGCAATTCAATTTTTAGTTTTTTGAGGTAACACCATAGTGTTTTCCATAGTGGCTGCACCAGTCTGCATTCCCACCAGCAGTGTACTAGAGTCCCCTTTTCTCCACACCCTCGCCAACACTTGTTGTTTGATGATTTGTTGATGGCGGCCATTCTGACAGGTGTGAGGTGATACCTCATTGTTGTTTTAATTTGGATCTCTCTGATGATTAGTGATGTTGAGCATTTCTTCATATGTCTCTTAGCCATTTGTATGTCCTGTTTGGAGAGGTGTCTATTTAGTTCCTCTGCCCATTTTTTAATTGGGTTCTTTGTCTTCCTTTTGTTGAGTTGTATGAGCACTCTATATATTTTGGAGATTAACCCCTTATCTGATGTATCATTGGAATTATGCTCTCCCATACAGTGGGCTCCCTTTCCATTTTGATGGTTGTTTCTTTTGCTGTGCAGAAGCTTTTGAGTTTGATGTAGTCCCATGTGTTCATTTTTCCCTTTGTTTCTGTTGCCTTAGGTGATGTATCAGTGAAAATTCTGCTGTGTATGATGTCCGAAATTTTGTTGCCTAGATTTTCTTCTAGGATTTTTATGGATTCATAAGTCACATTTAAGTCTTTAACCATTTTGAGTTTATTCTTGTGTATGGTGTAAGTTGATGGTCTAGTTTCAATTTTTTTTGCATGTAGCTGTCCAATTTTCCCAAAACCATTTATTAAAGAGTCTGTCTTTACTCCATTGTATGCTCTTGCCACCTTTGTCAAATATTAATTGAGCATAATGTCTTGGGTCTATTTCCGGGTTCTCTGTTCTGTTCCACTGGTCTATATGCTTGTTCTTGTGCCAGTACCAGGCTGTTTTGATTACAGTAGCTTTGTAGTATAAACTGATATCTGGTATTGTGATCCCATCTACTTTGTCCTTCTTTTTCAAGATTGCTGTGGCTTTTCGGGGTCCTTTTGGGTTCTATATGAACTTTTGAAGTATTTTTTCTAGTTCTGTAAAATATGTCATTGATATTTTGATAGGGATTGCATTGAATCTATAGATTGCTTTGGGTAATATGGACATTTTAATGTTAATTCTTCCAATCCATAAACAAGGTATGTGCTTCCACTTTTTTATATCTTCCTCTATTTCTTTATTCAATGTCCTGTAGTTTTCTGCAAAAAGGTCCTTTACTCCTTTGGTTAAGTTTATTCCTAAGTATTTCTTAATTTTTTTGCTGCGATGGTAAATGGGATTGTTTTTTTTTAGTTTCTCTTTCTGTGAGTTCATCATTGGTGTATAAGAATGCCGTCGACTTCTTGACATTAATTTTGTATCCTGCTACTTTGCCAAATTCCTTTACTAAGTCTAGTAGATTTTTGATGGTGTCTTTAGGGTTTTCTATGTATAATATCATGTCATCTGCGAATAATGATAGTTTCACTTCCTCCTTTCCAATTTGGATCCCTTTTATTTTTTCTTCATGTCTGATTGCTGTGGCTAAGACTTCCAGTACTATGTTAAATAAGAGTGGCGAAAGTGGGCATCCCTGTCTTGTTCCTGTTCTTAAGGGAAATGTTTTTAGTTTTTACCCATTGAGTATGATGTTGGCTGTAGGTCTTTCATATATGGCCTTTATTATGTCGAGATATAATCCCTCTATTCCCACATTGCTGAGCCTTTTTATCAGAAATGGGAGCTGGATTTTGTCAAATGCTTTTTCAGCGTCTATTGATATGATCATGTGGTTTTTATCTTTCATTTTGTTTATGTGGTGTATCAAATTTATTGATTTGCAAATATTGTACCAGCCTTGCATCCCTGGGATGAATCCCACTTGGTCATGGTGAATAATTTTTTTGATGTACTGTTGGATCCGATTTGCTAATATTTTGTTTAGGATTTTGGCATCTATGTTCATCAGGGATATTGGCCTGTAGTTTTATTTCTTTGTAGTGTCTTTTTCTGGTTTGGGAATTAGCATTATGCTAATAATACTAAACGAGTTTGGAAGTCTCCCTTCTTTTTGAGTTTTCTGGAATAGTTTGAGGAGAATGGGTGTTAGTTCTTCTTTGAATGTTCGGTAAAACTCCCCCTTGAAGCCATCCGGGCCTCGGCTTTTGTTTGCTGGGAGGATCTTGATTACATCTTCAATTTCCTTCGTTGTTATTGGCCTGTTCAAATTTTCTATCTCTTCCTGGTTCAGTTTTGGGAGACTATGTGTTTCTAGAAATTTGTCCATTTCGCTTAGATTGTCGAATTTGTTGCCATATAAATGTTCATAGTATTTGTTAACGATCCTTTGTATTTCTGTGGTGTCAGTTGTTACTTCTCTTCTTTCATTTCTGATTTTGTGTATTTGGGTTCTCTCTCTTTGTTTCTTGGTGAGTCTAGCTAAGGGTCCATCAATCTTGTTTATCTTTTCAAAAAACCAGCTCTTTGTTTCACTGATCCTTTGATTTTTTTTTTTTTTTTTTGGTCTCTGTCATTTATTTCTGCTCTGATCTTTACTATTTCCTTCCTTCTACTTGCTCTGGAGTTTTCTTTTTGTTTGCTTTCTAGTTCTTTAAGTTTTGAGATTAGATAGTCTATTAGAAATTTTTCTTGTTTCTTGAGGTAGGCCTGTAGTCCTATGAACTTCCCTCTCAGAACTGCTTTCAATGCATCCCATAGATTTTGTATGGTTGTGTGTTCATTTTCATTGGTTTCCAGGAAGTTTTTAATTTCTTCCTTGATCTCCTTGATAACCCATTCATTGTTTAATAACATGCTATTTAGCCTCCATGTCTTCAAATGTCTTTGCATGTTCTTGTTGCAATTGATTTCTAGTTTCATGCCATTGTGATCTGAGAAGATGCTTGATATGATTTCAATCTTCTTGAACTTGTAGAGACTTAGTTTGTGTCCTAACATGTGGTCTGTCTTTGAGAATGTCCCATGTGCACTTGAGAAGAATGTGAATTCTGTAGTTTTGGGGTGTAATTCTCTGTAAATATCTATTAAATCCATTTGGTCTAGTGCTTCATTTAGAGTCTCTGTTTCCTTGTTATTTTTTTTTCTCAAGGATCTATCCAGTGATGTCAGCGGGGTGTTGAAGACCCCTGCTATGAATGTATTGCTGTCAATTTCTCCTTTGAAGTGCTCCAGAAGATTTTTAATATATTTTGGTGCTCCTACATTGGGGGCATATATGTTTACCAAGGTTATATCTTCCTGTTGGATAGATCCTTTCAATATTATGTAGTGGCCTTCTTTGTCTCTAGTTATGGCCTTCATTTTAAAATCTAATTTATCAGATATGAATATTGCTACCCCAGCTTTTTTTTTTCCTTTCCGTTTGTTTGGAAGATTTTTTCCATCCCTTCACTTTCAATCTATGTGAGTCTTTTGTGTGAGGTGGGTCTCTTGTAAACAACATATATATGCATCATGCTTTCTTATCCAGTCAGCTACTCTGTGTTTTTTTATCGGAGCATTCAATCCATTTACATTTAAGGTGAATATTGATATGTACTTATTTATTGCCATTTTTATTTAGTGTGGTTCTATTTTCCTTCCTATTTCTTCTACTAATTACAGCAGTTCTTTTACCATTTCTTGCAGTGCTAGTTTGGTGCTAATGTATTTCCTTAGCCTTTTATTTTTGTCTGGGAAGCTCTTTATTTGACCTTCTATTTTGAATGATAGCCTTGCTGGGTAGAGTAGTCTTGGATTCAGATCCTTGTTTTTCATGACCTTGATTACTTCATGCCATTCCCTTCTGGCCTGTAGTGTTTCTGTTGAGTAGTCAGATGATAGCCTTATGGGGTTTCCTTTGTAGGTAACCTGTTGCTTATCTCTTGCTGCCTTTAGGATTCTCTCTTTGTCTTTAATTTTTGGCATTTTAATTACTATGTGTCTTGGTGTGGGCCTGTTTGGGTTCTTTTTAGTTGGGGCTCTCTGTGCTTCTTGAAATTGAATGCCTTCTTCCTTCACCAAATTAGGGAAGTTTTCTGTCACTATTTTCTCAAATATAGTCTCTAATCCTTGCTCATTTTCTCCTTCTTCGGGGACTCTTATGATGCGAATATTTTTACAATTTTAGTTGTTCCACAGTTCTCTTAAGCTGTCTTCCTGTTTTTTAATTGTTTTTTCCTTTTGATTTTCTGATTGGTTGATTTTTTCTACCCTGTCTTCTAATTCACTGATCCGGTCCTCAGCCTCCTCTACTGTGCTGTTTAGTCCTTCCAATGTGTTCTTCATTTCTGCTATATCATTCTTTATTTCTTCTTGGTGCTTCTTCATTTCCAACTGGTTGATTTTCAATGTCTATGTCTTTACTCATGGTGTTGATGTCCTTACTCATGCTGTTGAGGTTCCCCAAGATCATGGCTCTGAATTCTAGCTCTGTTAACTTGCTTAACTGCATTTCATTTATCTCATCTTTGGTAGAGGTCTCTTGTTCTTTCATTTGGTATTTGTTTCTTTGTTTCACTGTTTTGCTATCTCAGTGGGTTTTGGAGCCTGCCAAATTTTCCCTGTGGGTGTTGGTGTTCTGCTGTTTGTGGCTCCCTCTACTGGGTTTGGATGAGCGTGGGAGGACCCACGTTAAACACCACTGTCAAGTCTTATTTTCCTGGGTAGATTTTCAAGCCCAGCAAAGGTTAAGTTATCCTCTAGCTTTTTGCCTAGAGGCTATTAGTCTAGAGGCTAGTTATGGTTACTTGAAGAGCCTTGAGTTCTCAGTTGAATGAAAACCTCCCTCAGGTTTTTAGCATGAGAGGATTTCCCGAGGGTGGGGCAGATGCTGGTAGGTAATGAGCCTCAATTTGCATTTCAATGGCCCACCTGGGTGTGGCTGAATCTCCGAGGGAGGGGCTGCTGCCTCTCCCCGGAGCCTTGGGAAGGAGTAAGATGGCCACTGTCCTGTGTGGTCGAAACTCAGCAAAAGCTCTGAGCGCCCTCCAAATCCCTAGTGTCCCCACACAGTTCCAGTCCAGTCTGCCCTCCCTCTGCCGGAGCCCAAGGTGAGTTTCTGTGGCTATTTTAGTACTCTGTCCTGGCCCTCTGAGCTGTGGAGCAGGCTTGGGATTTTAACCCTGAAGGTGCTACTCACAGCTAAGACTGCTGCTCTCTGTGGGCTCCCAGCCCCCCGCTTGCACCTCCGCAATCCTACCAGGATCAATTCAGTGTCCCTGGTTATATGGTCCTCACAAGCTGCTTTTCTGTTGGTTTTTCCTGATGATTTGTCTTTATTTTAGTTGTAATTCCAGTTTGGTCCTGGGAGATGGTCTGTGTAGCTTCCATTCACTCTGCCGCCATTTTGGAATCTCCCTTTTGCTTAAATTTATTATTATAGACTAAATTGCCTTTTGCTGTATAGCTTTGGAGACTCTTATGTTATATACAAATTCAATTTAATTTTTGTTTTTAAATTTTTAAACCTTTATATTTTTAATTCATCTAGAATTGATTTTTGTATTTAGTGTTTGATGAGGTCTAAATATTTTTTTCTCAAAATGGTTAGTCAATGATATCAGCAAAATTTATCAAACTTTATTAAATTTTAATTTAGAAGAGAAATGGGTAAGTAAGCATTCTTTCTCCTCTAAATTAAACTACCATTATTATCACATGTCAATTTCCCATGGATACTTATATCTTTTTCTGAATTATCTATTGACCAATCTGCTGTTACTGTGTTGGTTTGATCAAAGAAACTTTAAAATAAAGTTATAGTTGGTAAAACAAATCAGCTACCTCCTCAGTCTCAAACACAATACGCTGTATTCCTCTCTCTCATAATTTCATAATACTCTTGGTTACTTATTCTTTCATGCAAACATCAAATTACTTTACCCAGTTTCAAAAATAAAATAAGTGAAATAACCCTACCATACCATACCAAACACACAGCCCTCTGGGATTCTACTTATAATTGCATTATATTATATGTTATATCATGGAGAAACACTGTTGTCTTTATGAAATAAATCTTCCCATCTAAATAGAAGTTGCTTATTTGCTGAACCAATATCATAATAATTGTCTCATGTTGCTTAAGTCTCCAGTAAAACTACCCCATTAGGTCTGAATGGCACTATTCCATTGACTAAAACACAAGAAAATAAAAGTAGGTGAAAATTTAATAAAATAGAATTTTATATTTTAGCATGTTTCACTCTTTGCTAGATAAGGACCTAATATGTCTTGTTGTTATGCCCACCCTTTATTATTCCAAAGGGCAAGAAACCCCTCCCTAATGGGAGCTCAGGTAGTCAAGGGGGTCAGTTTCATCTTGTTAATTTCCTAAGAGGCTGCAGCTGCACCCTTGCCCCAGATATGTCTTCCTCTGTTGAGAGGAGGGACCCAACCCACAGGTATCCTGCCTGGGCTTCGGAGGGAGGGTGCTACGAGAGGTTCTCTGATGCTTCTTTCCCTCACTGTCTATTCACCTGATTCTTCTGGCCTGACCACACTAACTTTGCTTTCTGTAGACCATCAGCCCTCATGCCACAGGAGAGGCGACACGCACAAGCCTGGTGCTATGGAGCTCTTGTCCTTGGAGCAATCACAATATGCACTTCCACGTGTTTCCTCATCCCCCCTGGTTCGGGCCTGTTTGTTTCTGTGTTTTTTACCCTTTCTCAAACCTCCAAATACCTCCAGACCACATGGTTTTGTTTGTTACTGAGAAAGCAGCCCAGATGGACAGCTGCTCAGTTAAGCCAGTCTTGGCATGAAGGATTCAAACATAGACCAGCAAATAGGCTGAGCAAAGCTTGTGCAAAGATTGCCCTGACCCAAGGGCACAGTGCCACTCATCCACTGCTCATGTATGCCTGGGGCTCTGGAAAGAACAGGCAAGTATATTTGCCTAAATTTCTGTCCTTGTCTGTATATCTCTTTGTATGGGGATTTTTAAAAAATGTGTCCATCTGTCACCAAAGCATGACTGTCTTGGCAGTCTGCCCGTGTCAAGCTGCAGTAGTTAGTTCTTTGTTCCTTCTGAAGGTTGACATTTTCCAACATCTGCAGCCTAGACACTGAACAAATAAATGGCTGTCAATTCACTGCAGAGGAAGATCCTTCATTTCTCCTGTGACCTACGTCTAGGACACAGGGCAGGGCCTGAGCTGTCTATCCTCTTTATTAGCAAAGTCACCCAGCTCTCAGGCCTGCTATACAGTCAGGATGTGTGCAAACAGCACTGTATTGGATGTGGTAGCTAACAAAAAGTTATCGCTGGATATTACAGGTTGGGGCTACACTTTCTGGGCATGTTTTTAAATAATGTTTGAAAAACTGTCTTCCCTTTGGAAAAGCTAGAATGCCTTTTTTATAAAAGTAGACCTGTTCTAATGTCAATTTTCTGCGTGGACAAAAGTGAATGAATATTAAACATTGCTGCAGGCCATCTTGTCATTGGAATTAAAGATTCTCTGCTATAATAAATAATTCTGTAAAAACACAATTTTTTTCTAAGCATTGCTGAGCCCAAATATTTCATAAATGTATTTTAGTTCATGGTACATATATTTGCAGCTTAATGTGTGAACATGAAATTAGGTTTTAGAGTAAGCAGCACCTATTTTGAAATAGTAGTATAGCCACCCACCTGGTAAAAGGGGAATAGACGAGTCTTCCGAGTGGAAAGGTGGTAGATATCCTGGAGGAAAAGTGGGTCACATTCTGCACTACTAAATCGTTACTTACTTGAATAACTTGTGAGGCCTCTGCTGAGGGGAATGTGATGTGTGTGTAGAATAGTGGGCTCGAATCAGCAGACTTGTTTTCAAGTGGTTGGTGACTTTGCTCCTTGCCAGCTGTATGACCTCGAACTATTTATCTATGTTTTCTCAGTATCAATTGTATCGACTACAAAAGGAAAGCATCAGGCTAGGTGGAAGTTCTAAACCATGGTATTTTACACACTGGTGTGTCTCAGTCGATTCTGAGGTAAATAATTTATTGCTCCTAGAAATGAAGTCCTGATGCTTGCAAACAATGGGTGGTTGTAGCTCAGATAATCTTAGCCCTGTGATGTCATTCTCAGCAACTCACCTCTGGACTGGTTTCTTG
Source organism: Tadarida brasiliensis (assembly GCA_030848825.1). Taxonomy (NCBI): domain Eukaryota; kingdom Metazoa; phylum Chordata; class Mammalia; order Chiroptera; family Molossidae; genus Tadarida; species Tadarida brasiliensis. The sequence continues at coordinate 98,228,167 of CM061257.1, read as the reverse complement.
AGAAGAGTGTGAGTTGTGGCTGCCACACTGAGAAGATAAGTGCCAAGAACTTTCAGATGGCCATTTCATTTCTCATGTGCCTATAAAATGTTTGCATGGAAACTACCCCCAAAATGTTTTTGGATATTTGCCTTCTTCCGTCCTTACAAATACTTCCTGTCAATATTTTGCTAACATCTGGGCACAGCCTGAAGAAGGCAGTATCTCTTAAGTGTGGCCCACCATTGTGAACTGCTGGGCTGGATTTTTCCCTGGATTCCTTCCAGCTAATCACCCTCCGTATAGTCACAAGGAAGGACTCCACACATGCCCAGAGCGTGGTAGCTGAAGGAACAGATGCTAACTATATCCAGAGGTGGGAATGTATCTGAAGGCGGGAGCATCTCTGGAATGTTTTTGCTGCTCTTCTGATTCTGTTTTGGCTACTGACTGCTTGATCATAGAGACTGACTTCCTGGGGTTTGGGTACTTTGAGTTTCAAATTCCATATTTTTATATTCTAGATATTCTTTGCCCTAAGTCTTCTTCATAAAGGTGTATTATATGAGCCATAATGAGTCTTTTTCCTAACCCACCTCTGGCCCACCTGCTCCCACCAAACATACAAACTTCAAGAAACATCAGTAAATGCATACTAGCAACACTAAAGAATGCACTAATAGCCAGGGTGTTACTGTGGACAGTCCATTGGAGCACCAGGGAGTCTCCTCTGTTGGCCAAGATGGTGCTGGGGGATGTCCTTACACTAAGGGTGCCAAAAGCTAGAAAGATGAATGGATAGGGCCCAAGCACACCAAAAGCTAGCAAGATAATTAGACAGAAAAAGAGGCCTTCCCCTCCCTATCCATATAAGAACCAAGGGCTTGAGCAGGAAAGGGGGATGGTCTTTGAGACAGGAGTACACCATTCTTCCCGGTCATGCAGCACCTGAATAGAACCTTTTTGCTTTTGCACCAGCACTTGTCTCATGAGTTTGGCTTTCATTGCGGCAGACATCTGAACATGTGTTTCTTCAGTTACGAGTGTAGTGAGGACTCAGCCCAACTCTGGCCAGGGCTTATTTACTGCTTACCCTGTGCCAGGCAGGGGATTAAGTTTTACACACATTATTTCATTAATGCATATAACTCTATGAAGTAGGTAATGTTAATATGCACATTTTATTTTATTTTGTTTTATTTTACTGATAGATCTTTATTGTTGAAAGTTTTACAGATGTCCCCCCCCCCCATTAACATCCCCCTCCCCGCTCAGGAGGCAGACTGGCTCCAAAATCAAGGTTCTTGACCACTCTTCTATACCATGTCATCACTACTCTAAGTTAACGGAGCTACTTTCACAATTTCTGATTGCCTGTCAATCTTGACAAGCTCTAGAGTTGGTCTGTCTTACCTAAGGCAGCTCCATGAGCTTCAGCCTCCTTCCTGACCACACAGGTGATCTTGCACAAGATGGAAGTTTTGTCCTCCTTAATTTTCAGTCAGGTTCTTTGATGGAACTTGGACTTTGCTCTTAACCTTTGACCGTCATCACAGTTCAGCTGCCCTGTTTTGAACACAGACTCTATCCTTTCCCCTCAGTCATTGGCTAAGATTAACTCAAACATCTCCCCCTTCTATCCTCACCCCCCAAAATTGATCAATTATAAGTTCACATGGATGACGTGCCAATTGCCACTCCTTCAATGGTGAGATCTTCTCAAGTCTCTAACCCTAACTTCAGATAGTTGGGAAGATTCAATAACTACTATGAAAACTCAGTACCAATCAACAACCATTTGCCAATAGTAGCAGCAACACCAATATGTCATTTTTAATTCCCCATTCACAATAATATGCATTGAATGTCTCCAGTATGTTAGGCACTGTGCTAGACTCTAGAGATCGATGCCAATGAATCCTGAATCTGTCCACAAGCACTTGCAGACTCTTTTGTGCCAGAAAAAAATGCTTTTCTTTCCAATGTTATTCAGCTTTTCTGAGAAGGTCAAATGACCTCTTTGTTTCAGGATCTTTATATGATTGCATTTTCCCACATGGGAAAAAACATTCCGCTCCTAAAATTTAATTCAGGACAGACACTGCAAGTATTTATACAAGGTCAGAATTGTAGGAACAGCAGGGCGAGATCGAGTGGCCTGGGAAATACAAGAGGAGCACAGGAAAGTGATCCTTGGTACCTTTCAAAAGTCAAGGGCTTGGAAAGGAGGAGGGCATCCCTAGCATGAAACCAGGAAGGTCAAGTAGATTTTCAAACACTTAGGAGAAGTAGAAAGAGAAAGAAATTTAAACGTGCCGGCTAAGTCTCCCTCTCAACTTGTAGGAGAAAAAGTTTGCTCTCAGCTATTAGGGAGCAAAAGCTGCGGGGGCTGACTGCACTGCCGCCACCTGGGGACAGCCCCCCAAAGACTGCCTTGTGCTAGCCTGGCCAAGACTGGGAAGAGCCTCATTTACCTCCACTAAAATATCTCCAGTGGCTAGCATCCACGCGAATGGAAACAATTAGCAAGTTCATTATTTGGTTTTATTCCTTCCTTTTCTAATTTCAAAGCCGCCTAAGCACTTTTATGTACTCACCAAGTTTGCTTCCAGGGTTCTCAACCACAAGGTTTGAAAAAAGGTAGCATTTCATATGGTACGTGTCTTTCTCTGATTGGCTTATTACACTTAGCATAATTCTCTCCAGGTCCATCCATGCTGTCACAAAGGATAAGATTTCCTTCTCCCCCCCCCCCCAAAATAGATTTACAAACAAACAAGAAACGGACTCAGAGAACAGACTGATAGCTGTCAGTTTGGGTGAAGGAATTAAGAAAAACAAACCTCATAGACACAGAAAACAGTATGGTGATTACCAGAGGGAAAAGAGGTTGGGAAGAGGAACAAAAAAGAAGAAAAAAATATAAGCATTTCAGAAAAGCCAACTAACTAAAATAAGAGTTTCATTTCTGATGACAGTACTCAGCAAAGCTCTTTACACATTTATTTATATACAGTTAATTTTTAGAATAGAAAAATAGACATAAACACAGATATACATTTTCAGCTGTTCTTCCCAGAGTTTATCATTAGCATTCAGTACTTCAGGTAGATTTCACTCATTTCGGAATGAAACCAACCCAGCATAAGCAAGTGAACAGCCTCAAATGAAGTACCAGTAAGTGACAAAAGTTGTTACAAAGCCCACACGTTTCACTCAGTTAGAAATGTAAGCCTTTCACTGGGTCCTTTAGTGAAGTTGCTAAGGCTTTTATGAGATGTGGTCACCTGGAAGACAGAGGGTCCAGTGGCCATCTTCTCAGTAGCAGGCAATAGACCAAAGGACTTAATAAACCCCACCTATAGTACTGCATCCTGTTTGACTCTTCGCATTAATTTTATACAGGCTTTCATAGCTGCAGGTGGAAAATTGTTTTTTATGTATCCTGATGTGTGAAATTCTATTTACTATTTTTAACTTTTCCAGGACAGTTCCCTTAGACCCTCAGTCCGCGGTTTCCATCCGCGGGCATCCCTCTTTCCATAGCTAGAATTAATGAATGTTGCGTGAGTGAGATGTGCGTGCCTTGGCATCTTGAGAAGTTAATATACTCTCGCCTGAAGTAATTGCCGTCTCCCTAGGAGGATATGGATAGGTTTCCGTGAGCCGTGTATCTTTTGCCCTGTCAGATATGCACAGTTGTCTTTAAAACTTAGGAAGCGAATTCTCTTTGATAACTTCTAAATAAATGCTTAGTGTCAAAGACTTTACCCTTAGATATACATTGACAGTTGATACAAAGTAAGCTTTTAAAAATCCCTCTTCTTATGTGGCTAGCATCTACTTTGTGATCCATCCAGCAAACACAGGCATAAAAAGAGTCATACCGCGATGCGGATGTTCCTGCTGCAGGAGCTCAGGGACCCAGCGGAACCTTGGTTCGCAGCCACAGAAAGGCCGCGGGTTGCCACTGTTTCTTGTCAGACTCCCGCAGAGGCACTGGGGGAGCCAGATTGCCCAGGGCATGCGGTTCAGCGGCTTCTAGAGCGAGTGCAGAGAAGTTCCTGGTAACACAGATGCATATTGTCACAGTAAAGAGGCACAGGTGCCCTGTGCTTTTTTCCCTGGCAGGAAGGCTCTCAAACAAGAAGACTGACTTATGAGACAACTTGGCTCTGAGCAGCGCGAGACATTGAGTCAGATCATGGCAAGAAACACTTCTGATGTCATTTATATTGAAATAACATACTCTTCACCTACAGCACTTTTCGGAGGAGGCATATTTATATGCCAGAATGTTTTATGCGTATCATCAAACCAGTGGATAGCTTCAGAAAGTGATGTCCAATCGCCGTTTGGGTCAGCTCTTCCTTCTTGCTTAAAGTGATCACATTATGTTCTCTTGATTCAATTATACAATTTTATTTCCAGAGGATATGAAAGATTTAATCATTCATTCCACAAATATTTATCTTCAAGTTCTAGGTTGTGTTTCAGATGCTGGGCCCTCTTGAGCTGTATTCTAAGGGAGAGACAGAATTAATAATCAACTGAGTAAAAGATGTGGTGTGTCAGATTGTGGTAAATGCAACGGAGTAAAACAAAGCAGGGAACAGGGGTAGTGCATGCAGTGTGAGGAGAGGGTGCTATTTTCAATAGTGTGGTCAGGGAAGGCCTCTCTGAGTTGATGATATCTGGGCAATAATCTAAGGAAGTAGGGGGCAAGCCATGGGCATGTCTGGGGAAAAGCAACGGAGTTTGGGAGCAGGATATTAGTGACAAAGGAGGTGAGAAGTGACAGGTTCTCCAACTATTGTGGAGGTAGAAATGACAGGACTTTGGCTTGAGAAACAGGAAGATGGAGTTGTCCTTTACTGGCATGGGGAGGGCAACAGAAGCAAGTTTGCACAAGGCAGGCTTAGCCCTTCTGTCTCAGGGCTGTGCCGTCTGAAATGCTGTGAGACGTCCAGGCACAGAAGCCAAGAGGGCAGTTAGATATTCACATGTAGAGTTCAGGGGCAAGAGCTGTGATGACATGCATTTGACAGTATCAGTCCTTAGACGGCATTCAAGGCTATGAGGCTGGATGAAACCACACATCACAGCGATTCTCAACCAGTACTTACCTCCATCCTTGGGGATTCTTCTCTAATTGGCCTGTGGTGGGTCCCAGGCATAGGTATTTTTAAAAACTTCCCCAGATGGTTTGTATATAAAAAGTGTGTTAAGTACCTTTGACTTAGGTAGTGAGTGTGGTTAGAGATTAGAAGGCTAAGGCAGAGTCCAGGGCATGCTAACAGTTAGAGGCCAGGGAGATGCTGGAACACCAGCACAGACAAGGGCCGCTGGGAGACAGGAGGAAAATAAAGAGAGTGAGGGGTTCTAGAAGCCAAGCGAACAGTGCATTAAGGAGGAGAGAGTGATCAGATGTATCCAAGGCTGTGCAAAGGTCAAATTGATGAAGACTGGGACCTGACTATTGGATTTAACAATGTGAATTCATTAGTGGCTTTCACAAGTGCTGTATCAATGGCTCAGTCAGACGATAGATTGATTGGAGTGGATTCAAGAGAGATTAGTAGGGGAAAGATTGGAATGAGTTCTTTGAAGACCACTCTTTTGACAAGTTTCTCTGTAAAAGGGAGCAGAGAGGAGGGGAGGTAGCTGGAGGAAGAGTTGAGAGTAAGAGAACTTTATTGTTTTAAGACGGGAAAAATAATAGCACATTCAGGTGCTCTTGAAAATGATCCAGTAGGGAGGGGAAATGATGATGTAGGAGAAAGAAGGAAGAAGTGGTGGAACAATCGTATTGGTAAGGAAGAGGGGTGGAATGGGCAATGAGTAGTTCGCTCTGGGCGGGGCATGGCTAGCGGCTCTGTAGTAACAGACGGGAAGGTTTGAGGCCATGGGCCAATGGCAGACAGATGAATGCTTCTGGGAGCAGGTGCTGAAGGATATTCACTTCTGACTGCTTTTGTTTTTTCCAAGGAAATAGGACGCACTGTCTTCAGATGAGGGCTAGGATGGGGCAGAGGGGATAGAAGCTTGAGGAGATAGCGAAGTATGAAATACACATAAGGAAAATGAGTAAGTGAATGGAGAAGGGGAACGTAGACTTACAAACAGGCCAAGAACCACAGGTTTGGTGTGAGGCCAGCAGCATGTCTGTGTTTGTGTCTTCCAGCCACATTCAGCTGCTTGTTGGTGCGGAAGACCTGGAACATTGGATTCAGCAGGTGGAGTCTTTGCTGGACAAATGAAATGGAGGCAGAGTGGGCCACAGAGTTGAATCTACATGCAATGCTGTGATTTTCACAATAAACCCTACAATGTATGCTAGTTGGGGGAAAGTGAGGATGTGAGGGGGTGAGGCATAGTGAAAAAGTGGTAGGATTAGTGGATTGGGGGTCTGAATAGGGTCAAGAAATCACTGAAGCCATGGATCTAGTTGTTCATTATGGTATGAAACTACTGTTCATGTTGATGAAAGGTAAGCAATTTTTCACCGAAGCTGATTTCACTTTGAATCTACTTAATTAAGTTTTCAACCATTAAAATGAGTTAAGTTATGCAAAAAGGACCACAGCTTCGAACATTAGTATGCATTCTTTCACTTGTAATTATGAAATGACTATATTAGTGTATAATCTAAAAACAATTAGTGATTGCTAAAATACATTTCAGTAATCTGTCTCTTGTAAAGTTATAAATTGCCAAAGACAGAATTAAACTATCCTGAGCACTTTAAAAATATTTATGCTTCTTTGTAACCCCAGTGGTTTGGGAAAATGATGACAAACAACATAATGTATCTCTTCACTTATTTTGTAAATCAGTTTAATTTTGCTAAATTACTGAAAAGGGATTTATTGTGGTTAGAAACACTTTTCAAAATCTAACTGATAAAATTGTGTTATATAAAACTGATGCCTGAGCTATGTAATGCTTGACTTTGATAATATTTTGCCCATTACACTTCAGAATTTCTGTGGGTGATTGGGGATTTAGCCACTTTGCAACATAACCTAATGACCTTTCCTTCCATTAGCAGAGGAGGCAGCTTGGGTGTCTTGCTCCATGCCCCACTTCCCTGATTGAATGATTTCCTGTAGCGTGAGGACCCAGCATGGTTGTCCCATATACAGCTCCTCCAACACAGCCTTGTGGCCTGGTCACTTTCCACCGATTCTGTCTTGACTGTCCCGGCTTATGTTCTGATGTCTGATGCTAGAGCCCACACGCCCACCCTCTAATATATAATCTAATCACATCACAGGTGTGTGAGCCAACATGAACTTGTGTTATTGGCCTCTTTCTTTAGAATAAAATATGGTCTCCAATTCTGCACAATGGTGTGCCCTTTTCTGGTCTCAATATTCTGGATACCCCGAGTTCACTGCACATACACCCCTCTCCCCCTTTGTTTAATCCCTTCCCCCAGTGACCTGCAGGGAGTGGACTGGTGGTTCCTTGGGGAATGTGAAGCTATAGCTTCCTGGTGAAGCTGCCCAGATGACCATGTTGATAATGACTGGCCTCCCCTTTGCTCTCTTCCTATTATTAATATTTACTATTAATGACCACTGGAAATATGTGGACAACAGAAAAGGGGAGTGAGCCATCAGTCTGGTGACTGCCTCAGAGCACCGAGTGGGCAAACCATCACCTCAGTTCAGTTCACCTCATCTTCATCTTTTAAACCAATTTAGCCTGTTAACACGCTGTCAGTTCAGTAGTCACAGGAGCAAAATTGGTTTTCAAAGTAGGGAGGGCTCTCTCTCCCCAGTCGCTTGACTGTTCTCCAGGGAAAAATAAAACTCAGCCACTATAATACATAACCTCTTGCTTTTCCAGTTACCTCTGTAATTATCCTGTTACAGGTGGAATTAGAGGAGTTATTCCAGCAGGTTTGCCTTTTGCAAATCTGCTCAAGTTTGTTCCAAGTAACTTGCATGTTAGCATCCTTGGGATGGATGTTCTTGGGCATAGCAGAGTGTCCGGCACCTGCTGATTTCCTCAGGATGCTAACAGTGGCAGGTCTCCGCAATTACTCATCAGCTCTAGCACTTAGTCCTGAACCCAATTCTTGCCAGCTTAACTTAAAACAGAATTGTTTGGGGGTGGGTCACCCTGTCTTCTTTCCTTCTCTCCTCTTTGTTTTATTATACCACACTCTTCTCTTCCCGTTGCTTAAATTGATGTTTTTTGGTAGGAAGCATTTCTACTTCCTCCAGCCAAAGACTGGGTGTTCTTTGAGTTTTATATTTCACTGCTGTAAAGCATCTAACTGAGCCCTGGTTGGGTGGCTCAGTAAGTTAGCGCACCATCCCATACACCAAAAGGTTGCAGGTTTTATTCTCAGTCAGGGCGTATACCTAGGCTGCAGGTTCAATCCTTGTCAGGGCATGTACAAGAGGCAACTGATTGATGTTTCTCACATTGATGTTCTTCTCTCTCCTTCTCTCTTCCTTTCTCTGTGAAGTCAATGGACATATCCTTGAGTGAGGGAGAAAGAGAGAGAGAGAGAAAGAGAGAAAGAGAAAGAAAGAAAGAAAGAAAGAAAGAAAGAAAGAAAGAAAGAAAGAAAGAAAGAAAGAAAGAAAGAAAGAAAGAAAGAAAGGGAAAGGAAAAGGAAAAGGAAAAGGAAAGGAAAGGAAAGGAAAGGAAAGGAAAGCAAGCAAGCAAGCACCTAAGCTGAAATGTCTAGATGGGGACAATAATGCAAAGTAGATTTAAAAATGAGGGACCTCTCCAAGGGAGAGTCTCAGATGAAGCAATACAGGGAACAAATAGAAATGACAAATGCATCTCTCACCAGTTTATTTATAGACTTGACCTCCATAAGTTCAGGAAGTGTCTTGTTCATCATTGTATCTTCAGCATGTAGCCCTGTGTTTGACACTTAGGAGGTACTTGATACACATTTGTTGCACTGAACAGAACACAGATGCACACAGCTGCACCAGGGATGGCAGTGAGCTAGCGACTGAGTACAAGTGATGATGGAGTGCTGGGAGAAGGAAGGAAATAGACTTCTTACCCCTGCTTTTCCCCCCAAACATGTCTGTGCTGTGTTCCTGTTTGAAGCTGTGTGTTTATATAGTCCATTTGTACAATGAGCTCTAAACTGAACTGTATTTTAAATCATTGAAATATTAACAATTGTACCCATGTTTAGTGGATTAGTGTAACCAAAAGTGCTCAGACAAACAAGTTATTTCCCATGATGGCTTCTCAAATGTGAAGGGTTGCCCGCTATTTAAACTATGACTTGTATTTCTGATTCTGCCACGGATATGACAACGCTGGTGATGCCCCTGGTGCTGAGAGCAGTTGCAGAGTCTGCAGCTGTTAATAGATAAATCATTATCCTGATGCTGGCTTCTGTTTATCATCTGCCTAGATTTTACAGAGTCAAAAAAAAGAAAAGAAAAGCTAACACTGCAGTGAGCTTTCCTGATTTCTGGCAGCCATGAGCACCAAGTATCACTGTTGCTAACTTTGTGGATGTCCACATGGGTATCTTCATACTTGGGTCAGAAAACAGTGTTTTTCTAAAACACATTTCTTTGAAAATCTGGTGTCTCTTATTCATTCAAAAGGATTGTCGTCAGTGTACCAGCATGCCTGACCTTACTACCAGTCAGTGACTTTTCCACAAAGCCCTTTCTGAAGGGCGAAAGCTCTGTTAAGCTCTCTTGGGAAAGGCGACTGTGAAAGTAGCCACATCAGTCAGAGGCCAACGTACTCTTGCAAATTAGGGGGTCAGACTGCAGAATCTGCAGGGTGTTGGTAAACCTATTTCCGTTTTAACACACTCACTAGGGCGTAGCAGTGAGAAATTGTGCGTGTTCCCTGAGGTCACCACTATCAACCACTGCAAATGGAACGACTGCCTTAGATTGGGGACAGCTGAACGACTGGGAGAGACACAAAGTTCAGGGTTAGGCTCATTTTACACATTTTTGTTCTTTGAAAAGACATGTCTTCTGTTGCTAACACAATCTCTGAGATTGGGTATAATTTAAAAGTACTTCTTTCTTCTGAAAATGTGACTTGACAATGGATTAGTAGTTCCTAAGGTAATAGAAGCTAGGGACCTTTTTAAACATTTATTTATTTATTTATTTATATTTTTGAAGGAATGTGTAGCTAGAATGTTAGTCATTTGGAATGTTGGACTAAACTTCCTCAACTTCTGTATAAGTACAGAACAATTGTTCCCATGTCTTATCTTGTAAGTCTATCGACAATGTAAAGGATGTGAGTCTCTTTCTAACTGAATCTTTACCATTAAAATATTTCTGGCTATGTTTGACAGATGAACAGATTAACAGTCAGGAATCCTATATTTTAGACTTGGCATTGCCGTTTTCTAGCTTTCTTACTTTGGTGATATCATTTAATCCTTCTGAACCTCAGTTTCCCCAATTATAAGAAATAAAAGGTTACTGGTATTTCACACCACTGTTTGATGATCATATCCCATAAATTATATCAAAGTATTTCTAAAAAATGTAAAGGCATTATATGTGTTTATGTTTAAGAAGATATGGATGCAGAAAATACATTGTGTAACTGCTGGAGGGTGGTGTTTGCTTGCAATCTCTAAATCACATTTCTTTGAAATGTTTCCATTACTGATGTTCTTATAACAGAGTTAAAAAAAAAAAAACTAAGTAAGAAAGAAAGAAATACAGCTATAGGCAACCATTAGATAAGCTGGAATCTATGTCTAAAGAATGTCTTTTCACATCTCTGTCCTGAGGGGTCAATATCTACAGTCATACAAGAAAAACAAAATTACATCTGGAATCCAAGCAAGTCCTAAAATTTGCTTATACTGGCTAGAACCCAAAAGTAATTCTTTTTAGTTATCTCTTTCATATCACATTTTAATTTTTTAAATAAAAATCTACCTTGCTGGAGTTCTGTGACTATCCAGATGTGATTGGCCTATATAAGAACCTAAAATTTAAAACTATAAGAAATTTTACCAAAGACTTGGATTTTATTGGCTTTTGGAAAACCTGAAGTAAATATTATTCAGGTACTGGCCAATCGTTAGCAGAATTTTACAGTTGCAAAACAGAATACAATCAAGTTGGAAATTGTTCTTGTGCAGCTTTCCGAACATTTCCTGCCTGTCTCACGTAGGATGTCCAAACCGGGTGCAAGGAGCAGCTTACTAACCTGTGACTTGTTTTACTAGGCTCCCACCTTAATGGTTTGGGGAGCCCTTTCTCCTCTACTAATTTCTGAAAGAGTTTGTGTCAGATTGATATTAATTTTCCTTAAATGTTTGAGGGAATCCACCAGTGAAATCATCTGGGCATAAAGTTTTCTTTGTGGGAAGCTTTTTCATTATAGTTCAAATTCTCTAATAAATATAAAGCCATTCAGATTTTTCATTTCCTCTTGACATAATTTTTGGCAAGTTATATCTTTTAAGGAGTTTGTCCATTTTATCAACATTATTTAATATAGTGGAATAAATTCTTAACATTATTTCCTTATTTCTCCTATATAATCTGTATGCTCTATAGTGATAGTACCAATATTCTACTATCAGTAATTCATGTTTTCTCTTTTTTAAATAATTTATCTTGCTAGTTCATCATTGTGATAATCTTTTGAAAAATGAAATGTTTGTTTAATATTCTTTATTTGTTCTCTTCGCATTGATCTCTGCTCTTTATTATTTCTTCTTTCTATTCATTTTGGGATTACAGTAATTTGATCTTCCTTTCCTAACTTCTTTTTCAATTGAGTTTATTGGGGTTACTTTGGTTAACAAAACCATATAGGTCTGAAATGTACAACTCAAAATAAAAAACACCTTTCCTAAATTCTTCAGGTGGACATTTATATAATAGATTTTACTCTTTTTGGAATTTAGTAATTTAAAGTAATAAATTTTCCTCTTTTGCATATTTTGATGTGTTGTGTGTCATTACCCTTTATTTTGAAATATTTTCTGGTTTGTCTTTGACTATTTAGAAGTGTATTGTTTAATTTTCAAACATTTGGGATGTTTTAGATGCCTTAGTGTTACTGATTTCTAACTTAACTCTGTTACAATCAGAACAAATACTTCGCCACTTTTCAAACTTTGTATTTTATTTTATGGTTCAGCACATGGTCTATTTTGGTGGGTAGTTCATGTGCCATTAAAACAGATATGGATTATGCAGTGCTTGGATAAAATGATCTGCAGATGTGAATGAGGCAAAGTTAGTGAATAGTATTTTTTAGATCTTCTGTATCTTTAATTGATTTTTTGCCTACTTTACCTATTTACTGACGGAAATATTAAAAGACGCCAAATGTGATTTCTTTCATTAATTCTGTTAATTTTAGCTCCATGTATTTTGAAAGAATTTAGTGCATATGCATTTAGGATGGCTAGGTCTTCCTGAAGAATTGTTTCTTTCAACATTAAGTAATGTCTGACTTTTATTCAACTAATACTTTTGCCTCAAAGAACATTTGGTAGTAGTATAGCCTGATCAACTATTTTTTTTTTTTTTTAGTGTTACTTTATTGTTAACAGTTTTATAGATGTCTCCTGTTTTCTCCCTTTTTGCCTCCCTCCACCCAACCCACACCCTACTCCAGGCCTTCCCCATGCTATTGTCTGTGTCCATGGGTTATGCATATATGCATATATATTCTTTGGTTAATCTCTTCCTGTTCCTTCTCCCCATAATACTCCCCCCAAGATGCATTATTCTGTTCCATGCATCCATACCTCTGGACCTATTTTGTTCATCAATTTATTTTGTTCTTTAGATTCTACTTATAAGTGAGATCATGTGATATTTATCGTTCTATAACTGGCTTATTTCACTTAGCATAATAGTCTCCAGATCCATTCATGCTGTCTCAAAGGGTAAGAAATCCTCCTTTTTTACAGCTGCATAATATTCCATTGTATATATGTATCACAGCTTTTTTATATACTCATCTACTGATGGGCATTTGGGCTGTTTACAGATCTTAGCTATTGTAAATAGTGCTGCTATGAACATAGGGGTGCATATATTCTTTCTGATTGATGTTTCAGGATTCTTAGGATATATTCCCAGAAGTGGGATCGCTGGGTCAAACTGCAGTTCCATTTTTAATTTTTTTGAGGAAACTCTATACTGTTTTCCACAGTGGCTATACCAGTCTGCATTCCCATCGGCCATGTATTAGGGTTCCCTTTTCTCCACACCCCTTCTAGCACGTGTTATTTGTTGATTTATTGATGGTAGCCATTCTGACAGGTGTGAGGTGATACCTCATTGAACTTTTAATTTGCATTTCTCTCATGATTAGTGACATTGAGCATTTTTTCATGTGTCTATTGGCCATTTGTACATCCTCTTTGGAGAAGTGCATATTCAAGTCATTTGCCCATTTTAAATGGATTATTTGTCTTCCTGTTGTTGTGGTATATGAGTTCTTTGTGTATTTTGGAAATTAAACCCTTATCAGATGTGTCATTGGTGAATATGTTCTCCCATACAGTAGGTTCATTTTTCATGTTGTTGATGATTTCTTTTGATGTAGTCCCATTTGTTCATTTTTTTCCTTTGTTTCCCTTGCCCTAGATGATGTATTGGTGAAAATACTGCTATGTGAGATGTCTGAGATTTTGCTGCCTATGTTTTCTTCTAGGATTTTTATGGTTTTGTGAGTTACATTTGAATTGTTTATCCATTTTGAGTTTATTCTTGTGTCTGTTGTAAATTTTTTTTTAATCCTCACCCGAGGACATTTTTCCATTTTTTGTTCAGATAGAGTGGGAGGGAGAGAGAGGAAGAGAGAGAGAGAGAGAAACATTGACGTGAAAGGGACACGTCGAGTAGCTGCCTCCCGCACGACCCAACCAGGGCCAGGGACAAACTGCAACCAAGGTACATGCCCTTAGCGGGAACCGAACCCGGGTCTCTCTGGACCTCAGGCCGATGCTCTAACTGCTGAGCCAACACCATTTATTAAATAGACTATCTTTACTCCATTGTATGCTCCTTCCTCCTTCATCAAATATTAATTGGCTATATTGGCGTGGGTTGATTTCTGGGGTCTCTGTTCTGTTCCATTGGTCTATATGCCTGTTCTTGTACCAGTGCCAGGCTGTTTTGATTACCATGGCTTTGTAGTATAGTTTGATATCTATACTAGTGTGATCCCTCCAACTTTGTTCCCCTTTCTCAAGATTACTGTGGCTATTTGGGGTCTTTACTAATTCCATGTACATTTTTGGAAAACTAGTTCTAGCTTCTGTGAAATATGTCATTGGTGTTTTAATAGGGATTGCATTGAATCTGTAGATTGCTCTGGGTAGTATAGACATTTTAATAATGTTGATTTTTCCAATCCATGAACATGGTATGCCCTTCCACTTTCTTGTGTCTTCCAGTATTTCTTTTTTCAATGTCCTATAGTTTTCTGAGTATAAGTCTTTTACCTCCTTGTTCAAGTTTATTACCAGGTATCTTATTTTCTTTTGTTGTTAAAATGGTAAATGGGATTGTTTTTTGGTTTTCTCTCTCTGAGGTTTTATTACTGGTGTATAAAAATGCCATTGATTTCCAGATGTTAATTTTGTGTCCTGCTATTTTGTCAAATTTATTACATATAGTAGGTTTTTGGTGGAATCTTTAGGATTTTTCTATGTACAATATCATATCATCAGTGAATAATGACAGTTTTATCTCCTCTTTTTCGATTTGGATGCCTTTTACTTCTTCTTGTGTGATCACTGTGGACTTCCAGTGTTATATTGAATAAGAATGGTAAAGCGACATTCCTGTCTTGTTCCTGTTCTTAAGGGAAATGTGTTTAGTTTTTGCCTGTTGCATATGATGCTGGCTGTAGGTTTATCATATATGGCCTTTTTTTATGTTCAGGTATCATCCCTCTATTCCCTCTTTGCTGAGAGCTTTTATAATAAATGGGTGCTGGATTTTGTTGAATTTTTTTCCTGCATCTATTGATATGTTCATATGATTCTTATCTTTCATTTTGTTCATGTTATTGATTTGCAAATATTAAACCATCCTTGCATCCCTGAAATACATCCCAGCGGATCATGGTATATCATTTTTTTTTTCTTTATTGATTTTAGAGAGAGAGGAAGGGAGAGAGAAAGAGAGACAGAAACATTGATGAGAGAGAACATCAATCAGCCACCTCCTGCATGCCCCCCACTGGGGATCCAGCCCACAGCCTGGGCAGGTGCCCCAACCAGGAATCAAACTGGCGACTTCCTGGTGCATGGGTCAATGCTCAACCACTGAGCCACACCAGCTGGGCATGGTGTATCATCTTTTTAATGTATTGCTGGATCTTATTTGCTAGTATTTTGTTGAGGATTTTAGCATCTATTTTGTTAGGCATATTGGCCTATAAATTTCTTTCTTTGACGTGTTTATCTGGTTTTGGAATTAAGATAATGCTGGCTTTGTAAAAAGAGTTTGGAAGTCTTCCCTCTTTTTGAACTTGTTGGAATAGTTTATGGAGGATTAATGTTAATTTTTCTTTGAATGTTTGGTAAAACTCCCCCGTGAAGCTGTCTGGACCAGGGCTTTTGTTTGATGGGAGGTTTTGTTTGTTTGTTTGTTTGTTTGTTTTTTAGTGCTTCAATTTCATCAGTTTTTATTGGCCCATTAAGTTTTCTGATTCTTCCTGATTGAGTTTTGGCAGATTATGTTTCTAGGAATTTGTCTATTTCACTCAGGTTGTCCAGTTTGTTGGCATATAGATGTTCAAAGTATTTTATTACTATCCTTTGTATTTCTGTGATGTCAGTTGTTACCTCATCTGTTGTATTTCTGATTTTATTACTTTGGGTCCTCTTTCTTTGTTTTTTGATAAGTCTGGCTAAAGGTTGATCACTCTTGTTTATCTTTTCAAAGAACCAGCTCTTGGTTGCATTAATCTTTTGTATTGGTTTTTAGCTTCTGTGTCATTTATTTCCACTCTGATCTTTATTATTTCCTTTCTTTTACTTACTCTGGGATTTTCTTGTTGTTCTCTTTCTAATTATTTTAGTTGTAGGGTTAGATAATTTATTAGAGATTTTTCTTGTTTTTTGAGGTAGGCCTGTATTGCTATGAACTTCCCTCTCAGAACAGCTTTCACTGTGTCCCATAGATTTTGTGTTGTTGTGTGTTCATTATTGTTTGTTTCCAGAAAGTTTTTTTTACTTCTTATTTCTGCCTTGATCTCATTGGTAATCCATCATTGTTTAATAACAGGCTATTTAGTATCCATGTATTTGAATGTGTTTTGAGTTTTTTAGTGTAATTGATTTCTATTTTTATGCCATTGTGATCCAAGAAGATGCTTCATATGATTTCAATTT
The DNA here is from genome assembly GCA_030848825.1 of Tadarida brasiliensis. Classification (NCBI taxonomy): domain Eukaryota; kingdom Metazoa; phylum Chordata; class Mammalia; order Chiroptera; family Molossidae; genus Tadarida; species Tadarida brasiliensis. The sequence continues at coordinate 98,211,831 of CM061257.1, read as the reverse complement.
TCTTGAATTTATTAAGGCTTATTTTGAGTTGTAACATATGGTCTATCTTTGAGAATGATCCATGTGCACTTGAAAAGAATGTATACCCTGCTGCTTTTGGATGGAATGTTCTGTAAATATCAATTAGATCCAGCTCATCTAGTGTGTCATTTAAGACTACTGTTTCCATGTTGAGTTTTTGTCTGAAAGATCTATCCAGTAATGTCACTGGGGTGTTAAAGTCCCCTACTATGACTGTATTGCTATCAATCTTTCCCTTAAAGTCCATCAAGAGTTTTTTGTACACTTAGGTACTCCTGTATTTGGTTGCATATATGTTACCAAGGGTTATATCACCTTGTTGGATTGATCCTTTTATTATTATGTAATGCCCTTCTTTGTATTTTGTTATGGCCTTTATTTTGAAGTTTATTTTGTTACATATGAGTATTACTACCCTAGTCCTTTTTTCAGTTCCATTTGCATGTAATATTTTTTTCCATCCCTTCACTTTCTATCTGTGTGAGTCTTTTGTTCTGAGGTGAGTCTCTTGTAGACAGCATATATATGGGTCATGTTTTCTTATCCATTCAGCTACCATATATATTTTGATTGGAGAATGTACATTTAAGCTTATTAGTGATAGGTACTTATTTGCTGCATTTTTTTTCCTTTATAACTATGTTCTTCTCTCTCAATTTTTTCTCCTTTTTAAAGCACTCCTTTTAACATTTCCTGCAATGCTGGTTTGGTGAACTCCTTTAGCCTTTTTTTTTGGTCTGGGACACTCTTCATTTTGCCTTCAATTTTAAATGATAGCCTTACTGGATAGAGTAGTCTTGGGTTCAGGTCCTTGCTTTCATTAGTTTGAATACTTTGTGCCTCTCCTTTCTTGCCTGAAGTATTTTTGTTGAGAAATCAATTGACATTCTAGTGGGTACTTCCTTTTAGGTAAACTTCTGTCTTTCTCTTGCTGTCTTTAAGATTCTTTTTTTGTCTTTAATATTTGTCATTTTGATTATGATGTGCCTTGGCATGGGTCTCTTTGGGTTCATTTTGACTGGAGCTCTCTGTACTTCTTGAACTTGTGTGTATTTTTCTTTAAACAGGTTAGGGAAGATTTCTGTCATTATTTTTTTAAACAAGTTCTGTATTCCTTGCTCACTTTCTTCTCCTTCTGGTACTCCTCTGATGTGGATATTGTTATGTTTCATATTGTCCCAAAGTTCCCTTAAACTATCATCCTGCTTTTTAATTCTTTTTTCTTCTTGTTCTAATTAGGTGCTTTTTTTCTACCATGTCTTCCAAATCACTGATTCAGTCTTCTGCCTCATTCACTCTACTTTTGATTCCATCCAGTGTATTCTTGATGGCAGGTATGCTATTCTTCATTTCTGACTAATTATTATTTATGTTTTGTATTTCTTGTTTCATGTTGTGGTAGTTTCCACTAAGTTTCTTGAAATTCTCACTAAGTTCCTTGAGCTTCCTTATAACAATTACTTTGAACTCTATATATGATAAATTGCTTGCCTCCATTTTGTTTAACTCTTTTTCTGAAGTTTCCTCCTTTTCTTTCATCTGGGGGTTGTTTCTTTGTCTCACCATTTTTGCTGACTCTTTGTATTTTTTTCTATATATCAAACTTCTATGCCTCCCAGTCTTTATGGGTTGTCCTTTTGTGGTAAGTGCTTTCTGGGACTCAATTGTGCAGTCTCTTAGGTCTCCTGAGCTGGGTGTTCTAGGAATGACCTTTGTGTGATTTATTTGGGGTCTCCTGTTATAATTTGGTCTTGACCATTTTTGTTCCATTCATGAATGGGATCTCCTCTCAGGCTGGCTGTTGCGAGGCTCACCTGCAACCAAGTCATGTGAGCTGCTGTGCAGGTGCTGTCAGAACAAAACTAAACACAACACAACAAAACAAAAACATACAAAATACCCCTACAAGCACAACAAAAGCAACCAGAAAGGAAGTGAGAATTAGGAAAGAGAGAGAAGAACAAGAATAATAAAAGGAAATACTAGGAGGGAAAAAAGGGGGAAGAAAAAGTATTATAAAAGGGCAGAGGTGAAAGAAATAAAATAAGAACAGAAAATAGGGGAATGAAAACAGTACAAAAGAAAAGAGGAAGAAACAATTATGAAAAGGAAAATAGAGCTGAAAGCAGAAAGGCATAAAATTAGAAAAGAAAAAGAATTTTAAGCAGGAAAAAGAAGAAAAAATAGAGTAAGAAAACAGAGAGACTAAAATAATATCAAATCAATAAAAAAGAAAGATAAAAAAGATGATGTAAATAAACAAACAAAAAGGAGTAAAGTGGCATTTATCTTTAAAAAAAAAAAAAAGGCATTGGTTCCAGCAGAGTTTTAGTGCCTCCTAGGAGCTCCCTTTGGATCCTGCTCTACTTAGGTGCTGGCCAGTCAGTGTCCTCCTTTGGCTCTTAGCAACCTGTTTGGAGCTTCCAGCTCTCCAGTTTGTGTCTGTCTCCACAGAACTTGGCTGTGCAAGGGAAGGGTAAGCTGCACTCTAAAGCCAGTTTGTCCGCAGCATGGGGCCCAGGGGAGGGTCAGCAAATGTCCCCAAGTTCCCGGACTCGGCCTTTATCCACCTTCGCCTGCTGGCCAGCTGTCCATCTTAGTCAGTGAGAAGTCCATTTCTGAAAGGGCTTTAAGCAGAATTGGGATATAAAACTTCTGGGTCTCCCATGAGGGGGCGGTGCTGTTCAGATTCAAGGACTGTGGTGAGTGTGTTTCTCTGCCCAAGAGCTACTCCTGTGAGAGTGATCCAGACTATTATCATGCCCTTGGCTGGGCAGAGATCCTCATATGCAGTCCACCTGGAAACCGGAGGTCTCTATCTGGTCTCCTGTGAGGGGTAAGCACCAGTCAGGTTCCCAGGACAGTGGGGTAGAGGCTGCTACCCCTGAGCCAGTCACTGACACTCCCTGAGCCTGTTCAAACCCATAGGCTTGACCCCCTACTGCTGTCCCCTCTGCAAGGGTCAAGATGCATGGTGTGGCAGGCAGTGAGTTGTGGGGTGAGTTGTATGTCCTAGAGTGGGGTGTTGTCCTTCACCTGAACTGTGGCTTCTGGTAGGGGTCAGTGCCTCTCAGGAGAAATGGCTGCTTCAGTTTAGGAGAGGCATGACCAAATTCAGGTCACCTGACAGCCACTTTGCCACATCCTTCCCCAGTGCTTCCCACCCCAGCCTCTCTTCAAGCATCTCCAGTCCACACTGACCTCACTCCCCTGGAGCCTCCAGTGAGAAGATGTAAATGAAAATCCTGTGCTCTGGGTTGTTTTCTTTTAAACAAACATACAAAACCTGTGGTTTTATCTCCAACTGGCTCTGGTCTGCGGCCAGAACCCTGTCGCCTTTCACAGCTGGGTGCTGCATGGGCTGCTGTTTTGGGCTCTGGTGCTCCAGACTGGGGAGCCCAGCCTGAGGTCTGGGTCTCAATTCCCTCAGGGAAAACCGCCCCCCACCCGAAGCCAGAGATTCCTCCTCTCTCCCAGCCCACCCCCTGTGGAAGCGGGCCAGCCCCTCTCGCAGTCTGGCTCCTCCTACTAGACTTCAGGTGGTTTCTGTCCTCCCCTGCTGTAAGTCGCCTCTTCAGCTGGACCTCAGTTGCTAATTCTGAGTGAATGTTCCCCAATTTAGTTTTATTTCCAGTCTGGCCCTGGGAAGAGGTGCAGGAAAGGTCTGCCTATGCGGCCATCTTCCCTCAACTCATCAACTGATTTTATCCTCACTGTTGACATGGAAATCTTTTCAAACACTTTCACTTTTAACACATTTGCATATTACATTAAAATGTGTCTTTCTAATTTATAAAGCACAGTGTCTAGTTGGACCTTACTTTTATATACATTCTGGTGATCTCAGCCTTTTAATTGCTTTGTTCAATCCATTTACATTTAATGTACTTATTCACGTTATGTTTAAGATACAACATGCTAGTTTCTTCCCATGTCCTTTCTGTTTTTGCTTTCTCTGTTATTCCTTTAGTATCTTCATTTGGATTCATTAAAAAACTTTTAAAGTTCCATTTTTATTTATTTTTTTATCCTTACCTGAGGACATTTTTGTATTTATCTTCAGATAGAGCGGGAGAGAGAGAGAGAAAGAGAGAGAAACATCAATGTGAGAGAGACACATCAACTGGTTGCCACCCACACAACCCCAACTGGGGCTGGAGACAAACTGCAACTGAAGTACATGCCCTTAGTGGGAATCGAACCAGGGACTCTCTGGTCCGCGGGCCGACGCTCTAACCACTGAGCCAAACTGGCCAGGGCAAATTTCCATTTTTTAAAAACTATTTCTGTTTTTGCTCTGTGACACACAATATTCATCTCTAATTTATCAATGTTTCTTTAGTTTCATTATTGTACCTCTTCACATTCTTTTTCCACTTACCTCTTCGTACTCACACTTAATGCTTGTCCTTTCTAAATTTAATTGTCTTGCTCTGGCCAGTGTGGCTCAGTGGTTGGAGCATCAGCCTGCACACCGAAGGGTCATGGGTTCAATTCCCAGTCAAGGGTGCATACCTAGGTTGCAGGTTGAATCCTGGCCCAGTCAGGGCACGTGAGGGAGGCAACCAATCGATGTGTCTCCTCACAGCAGTGTTTCTCTCTCTCTCCCTCCCCCCCTCCTACTCTCTCTAAAAATCAGTGGAAAAAATGTCCTTGGGTGAGGATTAACAAAAAAAAAAAATTTAATTGTCTTGCATCAGTATAATTCCATGTAACTGCATATTATACATATTACCTTTTGGTGCACAGTATTTAGGCTATTGCTTTCACTTCTTTTACTTCTATATAAATGATTAACTCTATCTTATGATGACATTATGTTACTTTAAACAAGCAGGTATCTTTTAAAGAAATTGTAGGAAAGCTAACCTTTTATATTTACCCACCTACTATTCCTTATTTTTGTTTTTTGTTATTCATTCCTCTGGGATGGAAATGAGTTTCCATCATTTTCTACCAGTTCTTAGTTTCGTCTAGTATCATTTCCCCTAGGCTTGAAGTAAATCCTTAGGTCTTCTGGCAATGCATTCTCATAGCTTTCATCTATCTTAAAATGTGTGTATTTCACCCTGTTTTTGAAGCATGTTTTCACTTTATAGAGAATTCTGGGTTGATAGTTTTACTTTTCTTTCAATACTTTAAAGATGTTTTCCAATAGTTTTCTGACCTTTATTTTTTTCTTTTGAGAAGTTTGCTATAATTTATATTATGGTTCCCCTATGTATCTTTTTCTCTGGCTATTTACAAGATTTTGTCCTTTCTTTGATTTCTAGTAATGATATGCCTAAGTGTGATTTTGTTGTATTTATCCTGTTTGGGGGCATATTAGCCTTTTGGATCTGTTTGTTAGGAATTTAACATTAAATTTGGGAAATTTTTGGCCATTATTTCTTCAGATATTTATTTGGTCCTTTATCACTCTCTTCTCCTTCTGTGATTCCAGTGACACAGATATGGGGATATTTGATATTGTCCCTGAAACTCTGTTTATTTATTTTTTTACTTCAATCTTTTTTTTTTTTTAATCTTCACCCAAGGTATGTTTTTTAATTGATTTTAGAGAGAGCAGAAAGGAGAGAGAAAGAGAGAAACATCAATGTGAGAGAAAAACATTGATTGGTTGCCTCCTGTATGTGCCCTGACTATACAAGAGGGATTGAACCCTTAACCTAGGTAAATGCCCTGACCAGAAATTGAGCCCACAACCTTTCTGGTGCATAGGACAACATTCTAACCAACTGAGCCACCCAGCCAGAGCTGTACTTCAATCTTTTTGTGCTCTGTTCTTCCAATTGGATAATTTTCCTGGCCTCTCTTCAAGTACATAAACCCATTTCTTATTTTATTTCCAATCTGCTGTGAATTGTTTATCTAATAAATTTTTCATTTTGGTCATTGTACCCCTAGAACTTCTCTTTACATATAATTTTCATTTCTCTTCTGATATTTATCCTCAGTTGTCTTATTATGACCACCTGTTTATGTTCCTGAATATATTTGAATGCTTATCATAAGCATAATAAAAGTCTTTGTCTGCTAATTCTAACATAGAGGTGGCCTCAGGGTCTGTTCTGTTTGTATTGATTACTTTTTCCCTTGACAATGGAAACCATTTTTCTATTTCTTCACATGCACAGTAAAGTCTGACTGATACTGAAAGTTGTAGATGATGTGTGTAGAAACTGGATTCTGTTTTCATTCTCTAAAATATATTGATTTTTGGTCTTGTACAAAGTTCAGTTTCTGAATGATCATGTTAAACTTGTATTGAACTTTCTAACACTTTGTTAAATTGGATCTGTGGAAAGCCCAAGGTGTTTCCTAAGCTCTTCAAATTGACAAATCTCCAAACTCTTGTCTCCCCTGTGGATCTGCATGAGTTGTGGTTTTGGAGTTTATAAAGGCAGGCATAGTGGAAGCCTTACTTTGAGTTATGGTCCTTTCTCCTGAGATATACCCTTTCTGGTGTTTCAGCAGTGTCAGTGTTGTATACCGGGATATCACTAAGGTCTCATCTGATTGAACCAACCCCAAAATCTACCAGCACTGCTTGATCTCAGTATCTCTATTGGCTCTTAACCTAGTAACAGCAGCCCTTTGGTAAGCCTTGAGTATTGCTGTGTAAATGCACAGCCCAACCCTGAGCAATGGCTTGTGGGAAATAACACATTTAGACTTCTGAGTCCATTTCCCCCATGCCCGGCCAGCTCTCTACCCCTAGGACACAGCCATTCAGGTTTCAATAGTTACAACAATGTCAAACTCTGATCTTTGCCTCCTCAGATCAGCAGAACTGGTGTGCTTTGCTTGGGTTCCAACCCCTTGTATGAGTCAGGAAATTGACCTTAGGCAGAGTCCAAGGTAATTATGGGGCTCACCTCATGGGTTTCTCTTCTCTCAGAGATTGCATTCTCATACTTTCTGTTGTCCATTGTCTAGAAGTTATTGCCTCATATATTTTGGCTAGTTGTTAGTAGAAGAATACCTGGTCTTGTTCAAGTTAGAAGCTAAGGTCCCTAAATTCTTTCCACAAATTCCTTTTATCTGTTTTTCTCGTAACCTCCAGATGTTAATTTTCTCTTATTCATTACTTTTTCAGTTATATTTTATTCTCAGAACTATTTATTTTTATACTTCTTAATTGAAAAATGTTGTTTCCCTCTGAATTCTTATTTGTTTGATTTTCAAATGAAAAAACAAACACAGGATGTTTGGAAATTAAATACCATTTATTTCAACAAACCATTAATCAAAATATAAAAATGATTAATATTAAATGTTTTAATGTCTGTTCAATTTGAAAATTGTTTTAAACATTGCTTGTCAGATACTAATATATAAAGATATTTCTTTTATGAGAATATAGGTAACATTTAAGTAAACAGTGCCTTTTATGAGATTTCCCTTTAGTTTGGATTCTTCTAACTAATGGAAATAAAATGATCATTATAGCAAGCTGGAAGGCTGTTTCTAGTACCCAGTGGCATGTTTCAGAAGCTTTGTTGAGATTTTTTTGTGGTCCATCTGGTCTAGCCAAGTAGAGTCATCTTTCATAATATGCTCAGTGTCTGCTGGCCTTAGGACTTTAGAGTCTGCTGACGAGCCTTGACCTTTCAGTAACAGAAATCAACCTTTAAATTAGGCGTTATTAATGACAGGCATTAAGCATCAGTTTTCATTTTCCCCAGGGAGGAGAAATCTCACGGACAATTGGCACAGTGTACCTCATGTATTGTGTTAAGTGTCATTTAATAATGTTGGCTTACTTTTTAAATTTTATTCAAGGTTCACAAATTTGAGATAGTCATTTGTCCTATGTTATTAAAAAAAGATACCTTAGTTAAGAATTTTGATAGAACTGGGGGTGGGGGAGATAAATCCACAACGTAAAATAAGTAATTTCATCATTAACAAACCATGACCTTGTCTGGCTGGTGTGGCTCAGAGGTTGAGCATTGACCCATGCACCAAGAGGTCACCGGTTCGATTCCTAGTCAAGGCACATGCCCAGGTTGTAGGCCCAATCCCCAGTGGGGGGCATGTAGGAGGCGGCCAATCGATGTTCTCTCTTATAGATGTTTCTATCTCTCTCTCCCTCTCCCTTCTTCTCTCTCCAAAATTAATAAAGAAAAAAACATTAAAAAAAAAAAAACCCATGACCTGGTAGAAATAGAAATAAAGTCCCTATTTCTCCCAGTTGATTTATAGTATAGAAAACATAACATGGCATTGAAGTTTCTTTGAAAAAATAGAAGAATAATTAAAAGCAAATGGCAAATATTTCCTCATTCTATTTATGGGATCATTTTTGTCCAGTTTCCAATTTATTTTGTGTTGTTTATATTTTTTATAATCATGATCCACACCACTCAATTTACATTAGTTGCATCTTTAGTTTTTTGTTTGTTTTTTCAACAATTAAAAAAAATTACTTCTGAATAAATTTGTCACACTTCTATTGGCACTCACACTCCACATACCATAAGAAGTTCTTGCTGTATGCTGTTATCCTCTTCCTTCCCTCACCACACCCTGAAAAGTCTTAGCTCCAGGCTGTGGATCAAAATCTCGCTGGTGGCTTCTACAGTGAATTTCACTCTTGGGTAAATCATATCTGATTTTATTTTGACCTCGATATCTTTGGCCCATCATATATGGGTGTGTGATGATGAAAACTTGTGAAGAATAATTTTATAAAACAAACTCTCTGCAAACACAACTTTAAACTTGAAATGTTTTTTACTATCAGTTATAGTTTTAAAGTCTTTGAGTTTTTCTGAGACCTGAAACTATTTTTTTACAAAGTTAAATCAAGTGAAAACAGAGTTTGTACATTGAAGCTTTGATTGAGGGCCGGTGGTGATTCATAAATTCTATAGGTTAGAAACTAGGTGGATACTTAGTAGTTTTACTGCTTTAAGTTGTTGGCTGGTCTCTCTCCATTTTGATAAAAGCAGTTGTGGTCAGTCTAATACTATAAAGAGATATTCCTGCATTTCCTTAACATTTATTTTATAAGTGGTGGATTTTTGGAAGGTAAGAATATGAACCACCCTAGACATTCGTGAAGTTATACTTGTTTATCAGAATCTATTTAACCACCTCAGTGGTAGAAATAAAGTTCTGATGTAAGTAATGCTACTTTCTATGAACAGAGCCCATAGATAATGACCTTAGCAGCTCTCCAAATCAGGCATGTGATCTGGGGGTTCTCATCGACTTTCTTTATTCTCATTTTACTTACAAATCAAAATAAAATCAAGTTGCTCTTTCATCTGCAGCAGAGGCCCAAGTTATCTGAAGTGACTCAAATGGCCTCAATGGCACCTCTTGGTTTGATTTTTCTTTTTGTGTATCCACTGCCCTTCCTTCCTCCCCTTGGCCCCAATCTGCTCTACCCTAGCTGGGCTACTTTCACAGACACAAGGGGAACAATGGCCCCGGGGCTTTGGCTGATGAATTTCTGTGATGGCAGCTGGGCTGAGCTGGGAGCTGCAAACACTCATGGATTTGACCAGCTATGGAGCCAGGATGCCTGGGTGGATCACAGCCCTTCCTATATTGAAGATGTTCCTATTTAGGCCCCTGGGCGCTGTGTGAACTGAGAGACATGAAAGCTAACTGGCAGGTTGGAGCCGTTCCATTGTCTCTGAACGTTGCCGAACTCGGAATGATAGCAGGGCAAACATTTTTATTTTATTTGACAGAGGACAGATCACTGTTCCATGTAAAATAAAAAGGGTTATTTCTTTTAATATAAAAAATACTCATTAAAATTTTACAGCATATTATAAAAATTTAATTTCTTAAAATAGTTTGACATGAGATTACTTTTTATTTAATAGTAAACAATTTTTAAACAGTTTTTTTTTTTTTAGGAAGTTCTCTCCTAGACCCTCAATTTCCCTTCTTTTGCAAATAAATTCTATTTGGGGTTAGACGAATAGAGTTTAGAGAGAAACTGCCAGAGCGTCTGTGCGTGGCTGTTGCTAAGGGAGCATAAGAAAACAGTGGCTATTGAAATTTCACTGATATGCTGCACATACCTTCTGACTCTAACCAGGAGACCAGACACTTCATTGCAACTGAATTACTTTCTAACCTGGGACTTGGTTCCATATATTTCAACATGCGGATCGCAATTCTGACATTCGTACCACAGCTTTTTGGCTTGAAAACAAAGTTTATATATTTATAAGATGTTGTATATTACATACATACAACCGTCAAACTGTGTCTAACACCCAATTTAAGGGTTAGAACACAATTATCATCATTGAAAACACCTGAGTGGCATTTCACATTTCATGCATCACCATAGTTTTTATTATAGCTTTACCATGAATGTTTGTACGTCTAAGAATTGTATGATAAGTCTGCAGGTGTTTGATATTCATAAAATCAAATTATACCTTGTATATTCTTCTGTAACTTTATTTTTAATTTTAAAAAATGTTTAATTGTGGTAAAATACAATTAACATAAAATTCACCACCTTAACTCTTCCAGTGGTCAGATCAGTATTATTAGGTATATTCATATTAATGTGCAACCAATCTCCAAAACATTTTCATCATGCAAAACTGAAATTCTGCATTCATTAAACAGCCCTGCATTTTCTCCTCCCTCTAGCTCCTAGCAACCACCATTCTACTTTCTGTCTCTGAATTTGACCTCATATAAGTGGAATCATATATTATTTGTCTTCTTGTGACTCGTTTATTTCACTTAGGATAATATCCTCAAGGTTCACTCATGATACAGCACGTGTTTAAATTTTCTTCCTTTTTAAGGTTCTAATGCAACTTTATTTGATCCACTAAACACTAAATCATCTTTTGATCCACTAAAACACTACATCATATATACATAGATAGATATTATTGATTAATTTTCACTGCTATGTGCATTTCTTTATATAACTATTCCATAACTTATCTATCCTTAAAGTTTTATCTGGCCTTGAAGTTGTTTCCAGGGTTGGTTTGTTTATTTACTTTATAACCCACCCCCCCTGGAACAAGCTTGCTCATGACATCTTGCTCATATTGTGTATATCTATGCAAGAGTTTTTTCTAGAGTGTAAACCTAGGGAAGTGCTGAGTGACAGAGTAAATGCATGCTGGCTTTACTAGATAATGCCAAAAATGTTTATACCAATTTCCATTTTTGTATGAGAGTTGCTTCATATCTTTGCCAGTGTTTGATTTTGCAGAATTTTTAGTGTCTGCCAACCTGGTGAGTGTGAAATGATATCTCATTGTGGTTTTATTTTGCATTTCCTTGATTGCTAATGAAGTTGGAGCATCTTTTTGTATATCTGACTTGAATCTTTAAATCTATTTTTGGATTAATAATGAATAAATGCAAGTCAAAGGAGAAAAAGAGAAAGTGCTTGAGAGCCAACCATGAACTCTGTAACTATGTAACTCTGTAATTGACTATGACTCTGGCAGCTCTTTCCCCCACTGGAGCAGTTTATATGTATAAAACGAGCACACCCTTAAATCCCCTGTGGAATGAGCTCTGTCCTTCTGATGCTGCTCACAACCTTTGAATGACAAGAGCCACATAGTCTACTGGCCAGGCCACGAGAAAGCTCAGAGGACCAGAGTCTAACTTTTTGGCTCAGAGATGTAAGTCAATGTGTAAAACACACACATGTACACACACATAAAAATATGACACACAATAAAACAAAAATTTTATATAACAATACTTACATTTACTAGGTACAATATAGTTTGATATTTTTACTCTTATTCTAGACTCCCTCTCTCCCTCCCCCCCTTCTTGGCTTCCTTCTTCTCTTTCATTCTGATTTGCACCAACTAAATTAATTTCACAATCAACAAATATGGTGGTTCTCACCAGGGACAATACTGTTTTCAGAGAAGGTCTGGGATATTTGTGAAGCCTTCTCTGGCATTTACTGGTTAAGAATCAGAGATGTGATATATGGCATAGTCCCAAACAATGAAGAATTATTCCCCATATCACAAAACTTTCAATATTGCTACAGGTGATCATTGGATATTCATGTAGTTTCCAAATAAAACTGTTTACCAGAGAAAGAACTTCTTTCACCAAATACATATTGCAGTCTCAACCAGTCGATGTGTATCTCTCACGTCAATGTTTCTCTCTCTCCCTCTCTTTCTCTCTTTCTGTCTCCTCCCCTACCTCCCACTCTATCTGAAGATAAATGGAAAAATGTCCTTGGTTGAGGGTTTAAAAATATAATAATGTCGATCATCTCCAGGACTGAACCTCCAAATGCACTTACTTTTAGGATTGCTGTGATGTAATGAGCCCAGAGCGTAGGAGAGCTGTCTTAGGAGATGACAAGAAAAACTGTACATCTTATTACTGGAACACAATGAGTGTGTGGATCTCAACAGAGAAGAGAAGTCTTGCTTAAGGGCTGATGTAAAATCCCCCATCTTGGTTCAATTTCTTTGTAATTAATGATCATGTAGACCAATGCCACCATGACTGAGTTCCCTTACATTTTATGAATGTTGTTCTTGAGAACATATGTAATTTAATGAACTAAATTCTGTTACAGGAAGGGCAGTTATGAGAAAAAAAAAATCTTCAATGACTCACACATTTATACATGAGGTGTTGAGAACACCAATGTATATGAAGCGGTCTGAGGCAGCTTAAAGCCCTTTATGGATTTCTATATATAAATAATTTTCATGAAAACTGCACACCATTCTTTCAAGTACTTTAAAGCAAGTGGCCTAAGGATCTGGGCTGCTGCTATGTTTGAGTTATTCGACAAATAAGCTGCATCTACTTTCCTTTCTTCCTCCCTTATTTTCTCCTTAGCTCCTTTCTCCTTTCTTTCTTTAACAACTAATTATTAAGGGATAACTAACTATGTGCCTGCCCCTCTTCTGGGCTATGGAGAAACAGCCATGAGCAAGGTATTCTTCTCTTTTCATGAAGTTAATATTCAAGAGGAAAGGGAAAACATAGCAAAAAATATATGGAGATCATTTCAGGGAATGAATGAGTGCTGTGTGATCAATGGGATGGGGCTGGGCAGTGGTTTCAGATTGGGCAGCCAGGGAGAGTCTCTGGGAAATGTGAGCCAATGGCCATGAGAAGACTGGGGGGAGAGAATTTCAGGAAGTGAGAAGAACTAAAGCAAATGCAGAAGGCAGGAGGCCAAGTGTAGTTCAGAGAGCCAGTGTGGCTGAAGCAAAAACGCAGGTGATGGTGACATGAACAATATGAGAAGGTGGGCGGGACTCACACACCTTGGGTTTGTCTGCTGCTAAGGAATTCAGATTTCAGAACCTACTGGCACATTGTCTTGTTTCAAAACTTTCCCACAATTGGGATTCCATCTTCTCAGCTACACTGCCTGTAACTGCAAAGCTGATACTTTCCTTTTCAGAACTGGTGCCCTTACTCCCCTGATAGCGGTGGCACTGCTTTCTCCTCACCTTCCTCCCACCTGTCTGACTGCTCTCTCCCTGCTCTTTCAGTGACTCTCTTCTTGGCTAATCCCTTAGGTGCTGCTGTACCCAGGTATGATCTCAGTTAATTTTTTCTCTTGACACCTTCTGAGTGACCTCTTTTGAATTGTGGTTTCTATTACCACTGGTTCCCCAACCTAGCCCCAACTGAATGTGTGGGCCAGCTGGACATCCACTGGGAAATGTCCAATCTTTTCAGTGTCAACCTTTCCAAAGTCTTCTTGTCTCTAAAGATGAAGACAAAGCTCCCGAGTGACCCTTCTGCTCTGACTCTGTTTCATCTTCAATACCACACCTGCATCTTCCTCCCAAGGCTGTGAGACTCTAACAGGGCAGCTTTCAGGTTACTGTCACCAGCCTAACTCTTTCCCCAAATTCACTTCACTGAAGGACTTGCTCTATGAACCTCAGGCCACCTACTGTGTGTTAGGTGCTCCCCTGTGAGCCCAGCACAGGAAGATGGACAGGACCTCCTGGATTTGTAGGTGAGACTGAGGAAGTCAAAGTTGAGGGTGACAGAGTTTGGGCCAACCAATAAGCACTCGGAGGAAATAACTGAGAATGAAGAATGTGCTTAAAAAATTTTAAGCGTCTATCCAATTATTTTTAAAAAGGAAACTGAGCAAATGAGGAAAGGCATAACTGATGGAAAGGGAGAAGAGATAGAAAATCAAAGTTATGCAGGAAAAGAAAGCTGAAGAAAAGGTGGACAAACTATTTTAGAACCTTAAGTGAAATTGCCTTCTGAAGAAGCAGAGGAAAGTGAGAATTCTAGTTGGGAAGAAAAGAACAGGCAGATTCCCAGGAAAGCCTCTACACAGTCTTGACTAGACCCTGGGTGATGTGTCCAGCTGCCCCCTAGCCTTAGCAGGCATTACAGCCTTCAGGAAAAGGGAAGTCATCTCCCTTTAAGAACAAGTGAAAAGAAATGAAATACTCTGAGGGGGAAAATTGAATCCTTGGTAAAGAAACTTGAGGTGACAAGTGATGAGGCCGATAAAGCCTGAAGCTATTTGTTGGAATAGGACATTAGTTGTAACCCACTGACCACAGCTGTTAATAGCCACAGGCCTGAGGGCTGGTCCATGGTGGGATGTGTCACCCTGAGCAGCATAAAGGGTGCTGGCCAGAAGAGAACTCAAACCACTGGTCCAGTCCTTATTAGCAGGATGTTCAAACCTGGTAGGTCCATTGGCATGGAGTTGTAGATGGAGAATTTCGAGACTCCTCAAGGATCTACTGCTCTGTACTACTCAGGATTGGAGTCAGTAATAAATGTATTAGAGAGAAAATTTTTTGTGACACTTGTTACATTGGTAAAGAAGACTTGATTCAAGGGGGACTTGTACAATGAGGTTTTGCAAAGGGGAAAGAGATAGAGCCCAACTCCAAATACAATAAAGAAAAGTAGGAATGTATAGCCAAGGAACAAGTTTGAAGGTTGGTGGATGGAAAATTATTTGTCATAAGTAACCTGGAATTTCAGAGGTATAAATGGCCATCCTTGGTCCCCAACACAATTTAGACTCAACCAACACTTAAAGAATACCTACTATGTGCAAGGTGCTATCACATACTTCCATATATTATTTCATTTCATCCATACAAGTATCCTGTGATGTAAGTATCAGTATCCAAATTCTCAAGGTAACAATATTGAAAGTAGAAGAAGTAACCAGCCCAAGGTTATCTCTGACAAGTGATAAACCAGGATTCAAGTCATCTGGCTCCAAGTTCAGAGGTATTTCCATAGCTCTGTAACTGTCTATAAAGGTCTAGGGCCGATCTTATCATCTACTTGCCTCTAGGCCCTTTATTACTTTGAAATGCTAGGAAGACACCCCAAACAACCCCAGTTCTCCACAAAAGGCTTGTGGGTATTTAGAATTAGAACCATTTTAATCTTTGGCAGCTTTATTGAAATGCAAACAATTCACTCTTTTCATTTTACCATCACATAAAAAAACGGATGATATTAGAAGCAAAGATCTTTAAAATGTGTTTGTGGTGTGGTATGGCGTGAGTGTGTGTGTGTGTGTTTAGGAGTTTTTATTTCTCTGACTAACCATTCTCTTCCTCCACTCAACCCCCAAATGAAAAATAAATAAATAACAGATGTGAGAAGAAAATTTTATGTATTATGGGAGTGGCTGACATTACCCAGTGTTTTAGCAAGGCATTTGATGGAGTTGGTCTTGTCTTCCATGGTTAGGGAATGACTAGGCATGATAGTCATGATGAGGCTGTGTGATGCCTTCAGCTCTGACTTCTGTGTAGAGCAGTGTGTTGTGGTGGGTGAGCAGCTGGGGTGAGACTGCTTTGTCAGTGACCACTGGGCTCTGCAGTTATGAGTTAAGTTGAGAGAGCATTGACTGCTTCCAGTAATGATGACCAAAGGCAGGATGAGCCCTGGCTGGCGTGGCTCGGTGGTTAGAACATCAACCACGCATTGAAGGGTCATGGGTTCGATTCCCAGTCAGGGGCATGTACCTGGGTGGCAGGTTTGATACCCAGCCCTGGTCAGGATGTGTGCAGGAGGCAACCAATTAATGTCTCCCTCCTTTCCCCTCTCTCTCAAAATCAATGGAAAACGCACCCTCGGGTGAGGATAAACAACAACAAATACAAAGCAGGTTGGGCACAAATTAAACCCTCCACTCTGCCTCTGCATCATCATCCTGGGAGGCAGCCACTCACCTGCTATGAGGAGGTGTGGTTCCTCCCCTAGTTACTTGCTCATAGACACTGTGGATTTTATTGACAAAGAAGAAGGCCCCCTCCTCAGTTTTGAGGGAAGCTTGAAGTATAAATACCCTTGAGGGAGGTAGCATTGACCTACAGTGACTTGGAGATGATGGTTCCCCGTGAATGAGGCCTCAGGTTCTGAGATTTAAGGTAGTCTATTAGAGAAAGAAGAACGATTGGGAGGCTCTAAGATAAGATTTAAGACAGTGCATAAAATAAGTCACCAGCCTTTCAACGTGATCGGAGGAATGTAATACATGTTCCACTGGAAGGAATTGGAGAAGCAGGGCAAGAATGGCAGAAATACAGAGCGGGCATTTAGGCACTGGCAGCAAGAGGAAACTGGGAATGCCAGCCGCCTAAGTGCCACTTCATTGTCCTCTGTAAATACCTGACAGTCTCAGCCTGTGTTGGCCAGTCTCACGGGTGTTTTCCTTAGAATGTTGCTTTCCTCCCAGAGTTGTCTGCAGAGCTTCCCACACAGCATGGCCAGCAGGAGAAGCCAAGCAGTGTGCTTTTCATTCACTTATCCTTAGGAACAAAGGTCATCCCTCCTAACTCTCCTTTCCTAAGACAGCCTGTGGGCTACAATGACTTGTTACAGCCAGTCTTAAAGGAGACCGCTTTTTACTGAGAACTCCCTTGAAGGGTCTGATTAGCCTCCTTCACTGCAGGGCGGATGAAGGAGTTGTCATCCTGAATCGTGCCCAGAGAACATCAAGCATATGAGTTTATTTTGGCACAGAAGACTAGCTGAGCTCCACTGTTCTGTTTTGGTTTTTTTAACCTGGTGGATTTTATCCTGGAGGATTTCCCTGCTCCAGCATTATTTCTGCCCCCACAACTTGCCTTATGAACGTGCACGGCAGTCTGGGGGTGCTTTTTGGATGAAAGTGAGGGGGGTGAGGAGAGTGGGAAATGTATTTAATTAGAGGACCAGAGGCTGGAATGGAGAGCAATTGGGGGAGGGTGCACCCTGAGGCCATTGGAAAGTCCAGCGTTGGTGGAGCATAAAGCAGGCTGCCAGGGAAATTCCTGCTTCCAAAATAATGTTGGCACTCTTGCTTGGCATATGCTCTGAGAGAGAAAAAAGAATCAGCCAGACTTCAAATAGACTAATAAAAATATTATTTCTTCTTTATTCCTTTTCTAATTCTGCCTTTATACACCAGGGAGGGAGGCAGATCGTCAAGTGGAGAAGCATCTTTGGGGGCCTAGGGTTAACAGGGAACTGCTTCCCGCTCCTTGGATCGGCTGTCCTCACACATGGAAGCCTAGCCCCTCAGCCCTTCACCTAGCCATCATCCATGAGGACCACCCCAGATCCAGATGCTTTTTAGGTGCCGGGGATGCGGCAGTCAACACACACACTTTCCCTACACCAGCAGAGGACTGGGACACAGTACTGGCCCTGTAGAGCTCTGAGAGGAGAGAGGACCCAGCCTAGTCTGATGGCCCAGGTAAGACTGCTCTAGGAAGAGGACACGTGCCCAGGGTTTGAAGGATGTGCAGACCTCGGCCAGGCTTTCAGGCAGGGAAGAAAGACTCTTCCAGATGGAAGAAAACTCCTTAAAGGCGGAATGCAACTTATAAAGGGGGCCTACATGAGGGTGTGACAGGGACAGACCTGAGGCCAGTAACTAGTGTACACACTTCCATCTTTCCCTCTGTCTTGGTACAAAGTCCTGATATCAACTCATACTCAGTCACCGTGACTCTGTGGGCATCAGGTGCCCCAGTAAGTTACCCTCCCTCCCTCTTTGCTCACCCCATCCCAGGCTTGGGGACAGTGGCAAAACCTGTGATACCCTCTGGGCTTAGGTCCAGGATGAGTCTCCTTTTCAATCACATCCATTCCAAAACAGGAGGAAATCATCACCTGGTGAGCTGCCTGTTTGGTAATGTATGACAGCCACTTAGATGCAATCCAAACCTCAACCCGATGGCAGGATAAGGCATGGTACACTGAGAGGCTGCAGTGGGGACCCAGGGGTGGAACAGAGAGGCAGGGGGCAGGGACCCCCACCTGGAGCATGGAGATGAAGCAACAGAGCTGGGCTTAAGGCGCCTGGGGAGGAAGCCTGGGGACATTTGTGATATGCTCTGATGTGTGGTGCTCTCAGGAGATTTGCAGAGTACATGTAGGGTTTGAGTCATTGAATCTATTCATTAATTGAAGAATTGAGTAAGACCTGTCAGTGAAAATATCTTGAGTGAGAAGAAGAGAAATTACAGATTGGACCGGAAATCACCAACACTGAAGTGAAAGCAGCAGGAGGAGAACCTCGGGAGAGGAAGAGGAGGGAAGGGGTGGGGAGCGGAAGAGAGGAGGGAGGAAGAAAAAGAAATAGCTGGAAGACAGGATGAAAAGCAGGAAAGTGAAACTGCATAGAAACTGGGGGAAATGGTCGATGCTGCAGTGAAGTCACGTAGCTAAGACAAAGAAGTGAAGCGGTCCCAGGATTTAGAAACAGGTGAGTCATCGACAGCTTGGGCAGAGGCCATTAGAGCGGTTGCCATGGGCTGAGTATAAACAAGTTTATCTTCGAGGGACAAGGGGGAAAGAGGCGGTTCTTGAAGCAAGTCATGGATTTGTGAGGCCTTTTATTGTTTGTTTTTAATATTGTAGAGGGTTGGACATGTTAAAATGCTATTAGGAGCAGAAAAAAGCAGATGTGAGGGGAAAGCTGGTGAAATTCAAATAAAGTTTGGAGTTGAATCAATAGCAACATGCCAAAGTTGGCTCCTTGATTTTGGCAAATGTATTATGGTTGTGTACTATGTTAACATTAAATGAAGCTGGGTGAAGAGGATGTGGGAAATCTGTGTTATTTTTGTAACTTTTCTGGAAATCTATTAATTATTTCAAAACAAAAGATTTTTTTTTTAATGAGTTGTTGACAAAATGCCTCTAGAGATGGAGTAGGAGACCAAGAAGAGAGAAAGGAAATGGTTGGTCCGAAAGCAGGGCCGGTGACCAGACCCAGGAGGGTGAATTGGGCAGAGAGGAAGTGCATTTATAGATTTGACACTGGGAAGCTCAAGGCCATCTCCTAGACGGCACCTGCGTTCTCTGTCAGAGATCAGGTTTGAGGGAGGAAGGAAATGGAAGATTTAGGGAGTGGAGATTCCTTTAAAAGCCTGGTGTATACTGGGATGGAAGGGATGCCTAGGGCAATATAGAAGACTATCAGTGCATGGAGGGATGTAGGCACTTCACTGTGTGCTGGTTATCGACATTCTGTGCTGTCACTTGAGAATATTCTGCCTCTGGTTTCATGTACCACAGTCCAGGTTACTGTGTCAGATTGTCCACTTACTCCATCCTAGCAAAAAAAGTTCATCTAAAAGTATCTTTATAGATTAATTCACATCCAGTGAGGGTGAGTTGGGCTTTCAATTGTCTAGGTTCACGGTAAGTAATACTGACTGTGTCTATTAAACTTCATTTAAGCTGTGGGTTGAGGGAATTTTAACTGATGCTTGCTCATCCTTTTCCTTCCTCTTTGGCTGTGAGCAGTTGTGACCCAACCACGCTCCGCTGAATGCCCCAACATCCCACGGGCAATGTTGGTCACTTCTTCATTGAGCACTAACACCCCTTTATATGAGCTCCAACTAGAGGTAGCATTACCTCATATTGCAATCACTTGTTTATTTAATACTTTTGAGCTGTATTAAAGTGAACACAGTGTACCTTTCATATGCTCAATATAAAAGGACTTCCTTTTATTACAAGAAGTGGTAACTAGAGGGTTTCTTACCCATGTAGCTTAGAAACGTATCCTCACACCCTGGTAAGTTGGAATTTGAAATGCTCAGCTTAATATTTATTTCTGTCTTTCTTCTTAAAGGTAGAATATATGCATACCAATTGGGCCCTAAATTTTAATGTTTGAACATTTTAGGTCATACTTCCAGTTTATTTTAGTGTGTTAATGACACTGTGTCGGCTATGGAAATAGTGGAGGAAAAATCAGATCAAGACAGCCATTGCACAGAAACCCTAAATTGATTCAATATGCAGAATGGGAGTCTTGATGACTTTCAGTTTCCAAAATCACTGTTGCTCACCAAAAAGAAACCGCTATGATTTCAGTGCAGTTGCAGTCAGGGCAGTGGAGCTTCCAGGACAGGGGGACACTCTGATCCTTATTTCTCACTGTGAAATCCTCAGAGTGCTTCTCCTGTGAATACAGATGATTCTCAACTTGCAGTGGGGTTAGAGCCCAACAAACACATTGTAAGCTGAAAATATTGTAAGTCAAAAACTCATTTGGTGCACTTAACCTACCAAACATCATAGCTTAGCCTAGCCTGTCTTAAAGGTGTTCAGGATACCTACGTTAGCCTACAGTGGGCAATTATCTTGAGTTTCACCTCAAGAGTAATTGCCATTCTCGTCTCACCAGAAGCAAGAGACACAGATGGGCATTTTGTTGACATGTTGGGATGTGAAAACACAAGACGCAATATCCAAAAAATGCGGGCAACACAGTGTTCTGTAGAATATCAGTGGTTTACCCTCATGACGCATGTATGACTGGGAGTTGTGGCTTACTGCTGCTGCCCAGCATCACAAGAGTACCACTAGCCCAGGAAAAGAGCAAAATTCAAAGTACAAATGCCTATCACTTTCACGCCGTTATAAAGTTGAACCTTCATTGAGCCAGAGACCATCTGTCCTTGGCAGCAAACCTACAATCTGATCAAAAGAGGGCAGTAGAAGTAAGACGTGGAGATTGTGGACAGCTGTAGGGTGCAGGCAGGGAACAGGTGCATTTGAAAGCTATAGAGAGAGAGAGGCAGCAGATTAAGTAACAGATCAAAGATCTGGCGCTAGGGACTCTAGCTGTGTGAGTGGAGAGTGACTGAGTGTTAGCTGGGATATGTTAATTCCCAGATCTTGTCTGTCATAGCCAATATGAAAAGTCAGCAAAAAAGAACCAGCAAGAGAGTTCCAAGGAGGCAGCAGAGGCTTTCCCCAACTCTCATGACAAATGATTTCTGGTTCCTGCTCCCACAGCTCATCCCAGGTATGATCAGCAAGAGAGGATGAGGAAATAGAGTCTGTCGTCTACAACTAGGAAGGGCCTGTGTCTCTATCTTGCCTCTGGTGAGGTTTGAGCACTTGACTACTCTGTTTTAACTTATTGGTATGTATTATGTATATCTGTGTAGATGTATGTGTTTACAGAATGAGCTAGACCAGTTTTAGCTTAAATGGTTTTAGATAGGACTCCTTTTTATTTTCAATTGAGAGGCAATGCATTTTTTCATTCCACTATTCTTAGAGAGAGAGAAGGGAAAAAAAAACAGGAGACCAATGAAAAATTGGCTCATCTCATTTATGTGAAAAGTAAATGGAAAAACAAGCAGTGGCAAATGGACCTTGTCATAAGAATGTAGCATTAGTGACCCTCCGCCAGTCCTTTTGGAAAGCAATTTTAAGCCATGATAACCTTTCCACGAGGCCTGCTCCAGTGCTGGCTCACAGACGAGATCCCTTGGGAACGGCATTCCCACTGTTGCTTCAGCAGGAAGGCTCCTATGAGCCCTGGCTTCATCACAGACCTGCTGCCACCATCAGGCTGCCACTAACTCCTGCTCAGGACAAAAACAGAGAAGTCCAGAGTGCTTCCAGAATTGGATGGAGCATGAATAATTTTGCATCCCATATGTAGTGGTTGCTTTGTGATCATCAGTAAATCAACAAATAACATGTGCTGGAGAGGATGTAGAGAAAAGGGAACACTAGTATGCTACTGATAGGAATGCAGATTGGTGCAGCCACTATGGAAAATAATACGGGATTTACTCAAAAAATTAAAAATAGAACTACCATTTGACCCAGCAGTCCTACTTCTAGGAATATATCCTAAGAAGCCTAAAATACCAGTCAGAAAGAATATATCCACCCCGTGTTCATAGAAGCATTATTTACAATAGCTAAAATCTGTAAACAGCCCAAGTACCCATCAGTAGATGAGTGTATAAAAACCGGTGGTACATTTACACAATGAAATACTATGCAGCTGTAAAAAAGGATTTCTTACCCTTTGCAACAGCATGGATAGACTTGGAGAGTATTATGTTGAGTGAAAAAAGCCAGTCAGAGAAAGACAAATATCACATGATCTCACTTATAAGTGGAATCTGATGAACATAATAAACTGATGAACAAAATAGGTCCAGAGGCATGGAAGCATGGCACAGACTGACGGATCTCAGAAGGGATGGGGGGGTGGGTGGAATGGGAAGAGAGAAACCAAAGAACTTATATACATTTATGCATAACCAATGGATACAGGTAGTAGTGTGGTGAAGACCTGGGGTGAAGCAGGAGCTAGAAGGAGGGGAGTAAAGAAAGGGAAAATTGGGGGACGTCTGTAATACTGTCAACAATTTTTTAAAAAAAGAATTTAAAGAAAAATGTACAATCTGTGGCAATAATAGCACCTCCTACCCCACACACAAAAAAATAGCTCTCAGAGAGCACATTTGCTGAGAGCAGATATTAGGACAGTTGTCTTTGTACCATTGTGACTGCTACAGAATCAGAGCTGGGTATCCCTGAGCCTGATTACAAGGCAGCCATACAGGTCTCCAGCATGCATGTAATGACCAAAAGCATGTCTCCAAGCAGTAAGGTGGCAGGGCCAGGTGGCATCAGTAACTGAGGCAAATGACTCATTGTCAGTCTGTGATGTTGAGAGAGATAGAAATGATTTCCCCACCCCCACTCCACTATTCAGTGTTTATTATCATTGATTTGGGACTACCTGGGTAAAGGTTTATCTCACTGAATAGTAATCTCAGAGTCCCTCACCAGGAATCTGCCAAATTCCAAGTGTTAGCATTGTATGTTTGAAGCTAGAGTCACAGTCTTTGAAAAACGTATTCACTTACCTTGGCTATAAACCCCCTTCCCCAAATCGCTAATAGACTATGGCTGTGCAGGTTCACTCATTCATTTAACAAGTATTTATTCGCACATGCTAGGTGCTCAGGCACTTTCCTAGGCTCTGGGAGCAAATGAGCCCATGAAGCCAGATAACGACCTCACAGAATGTGGCCTTTAAATGATTAATTATCAAGTTTGTAAGAACCTTTGAGGACATTAAGACTAACTTCCCATTAACCTAAGACTTTGTTCCCAAACGCCAACATAAGCTGACTGAATTTAGAGGACTCTCTGTTTAGACAAGACTGGGAAAATCAGAAGCTCTTCCCTATGCCTCTTTGCCTCTTGATGACCTAGTTCCTTTGTGGTTTGTCCAGAGCAGAGTGCTCCCTAGAGCTCACTGACTTCTAGAAGCAAAGAGGTTTCTGGGACACATCCAGAATGACAGGGTTTCCAAGAAAGAGCAATCCAAGGGTCAATCCTCCAAGAGAAGACTCCAACTTGGGTGACCTTAAAGAGGCCTTGTCATGTGGACATGAAGGTCATCAACCCTGTGCTCCACACCCCAGCAACTCTAGGACAGAAAGTCCTTGGCTTTGACCCTGCTTCTTGTCAGTACTTCCACCAATGAGGTGACTCAACCCTTTTCTGCCCCAATGCAGAAGGACTCAGGTGAAAGGGAGAGGGCCTCAATGACCTTTTCCAGGATTTCATTTGGGGCCAACTTTGGGAAATGCAAATTCAGAAATGACTACTGAACACTTTCTCTTTCAGTCTCTATTCATCCTGTTCTAGCCTGTCTTCTCCTTTGGGAAGGTTTCCAACTGGCTATATTGATTAAAGTGTATTCCATTTCTGGACTGATAAAATTCTGTTTTAAATGTGATGTGAGCTATTTGGGTGGCCACAGATTCAATGGCTTCTCTGAGGTCTTTCAGATTGTTACTTAAGATAAGTATCAGACCACTTTAGATTTAGCCTTTGAATAATTAAATGTCAAATTTGCTAGAAACTTTGAGAACATTAAGACTAATCCCTTCTTCCATCCCCCAATTTGTCACTTAAATCCCCTTGGCCACATTCTGAGAGGTGGCTATCTGACTTTTTAAAAATTTATCTTTATTGTTGCGAATATTACAGATGTCCCCCATTTTTCCCCATTGCCCCCCTCCACCCTGTTCCCACCCCATCCCAGGCCTTCACCACACTATTGTCTGTGTCCACGGGCTATGCATATATGCATATATGTTCTTTGGTTAATCTCTTCCCGTCCCCCATACCCCCTTCCATCTGAGATCTGTCAGTCTGTGCCATGCTTCCATGCCTCTGGACCTATTTGGTTTGTCATTTTATTTTGATCATTAGATTTCACATATAAGTGAGATCATGTGACACTTGTCTTTCTCTTACTGGCATATTTTACTTAGCATAATACTCTCCAGGTCCCTCCCTGTCATCTCAAAGGGTAAGAGATCATTCTTTTTTACAGCTGCATAGTATTTCATTGTGTAGATATAACACAGCTTTTTTATCCACTCATCTACTGATGGGCACTTGGGCTGTTTCCAGATCTTAGCTGTTGTAAATAATGCTGCAATGAACATAGGGGTGCAAATATACTTTCTGATTGGTGTTTTAGGCTTCTTAGGATATATTCCTAGAAGTGGAATCACTGGGTCAAATGGCTGTGCCATTTTTAGTATTTGAGGAAACACCATACTGTTTTCCATAGTGGCTGCACCAATAGGCATTCCCACCAGCAGTGTACTAAGATTTGTTTTTCTCTACATCCTCGCCACACTTGTCATTTGTTGATTTGTAGATTGTAGCCATTCTGGCAGGTGTGAGATGACACCTCATTATTGTTTCAATTTGCGGCTCTCTTGTGATTAATGACATTGAGTATTTTTTTTCATATCTTTTGGCCACCTGTACTTCTTTTTGGAGAAGGGTCTATTTAGGTCCTTTGCCCATTTTCAAATTGGATTGTTTGTCTTTCTTTTGTTAAGATGTATGAGTTCTTTATATTTTTTGGAAATTAACCCCTTATCAGATGTATCATTGGGAAATATATTCTCCCATACAGCGGGATCCCTTTTCATTTTGTTGATGGTTCCTTTTGCTACGCAGAAACTTTTTATTTGATGTAGTCCAATTTGTTAATTTTTTTCTTTGTTTCTTTTGCCCTACGTGATGTTTTGGTGAAAATTCTGCCTTGTGAGATTTAGCTGCATATGGTTTCTTCTAGGATTTTTATGGTTTCATGACTTACATTTAAGTCTTTTATTCATTTTGAGTTTATTCTTATGTATGGCATAAATTGGTGGTTTAGTTTCATTTTTTTTCATGTACCCATCCAATTTTCCCAACACCATTTATTGAAGAGAATGCCTTTACTCTTTTGTATGCTCTTACCTCCTTTGTCAAATATTAACTGAGCACAATGGCTTGGCTGATTTCCAAGTTCTCTGTTTTGTTCCATTGATCTATATGCCTGTTCTTTTGCCAGTACCAGGTTGTTTTCATTACAAAAGCTTTGTAGTATAATTTGACATCTGGTATTATGATCCCTCCTACCCTAGTCTTCTTTCACAAGATTGCTGTGGCTATTTGGGGTCTTTTTGGTTCCAAATAAATTTTTGGATTATTTGTTCTAGATCTGTGAAATATGCCATTGGCATTTTAATAGGGTTTGAGTTGAATCTATAGATTGCTTTGAGTAGTATGGACATGTTAATCCAATCCTTGAACATGGTATATGCTTCCACTTGTTTATATCTTCCTCTATTTCTTTTTTTAATGTCCTGTAGTTTTCTGAGTACAGATCTTTTACCTCCTTGGTTAAGTTTATCCCTAGGTATCTTAATTTTTGTTGTTGTTGTTGCAATGATAAATGGGATTGTTTCTCTTTCTGAGAGTTCATTATTGATGTGTAAAAATGCCATCAATTTCTGGATATTAATTTTGTATTTTGATATTTTGCCAAATTTATTTTTTAAATCTAACTGTTTTTTGGTGTAGTCTCTAGGGCTTTCTATGTACAATATCATGTCATCTGAGAATAATGACAGTTTTACTTCCTCCTTTCCAATTTGGATGCCTTTTATTTTTTCTTCTTATCTGATCACTGTGGCTAATATTTTCAGTACTATGTTGAATGAAAGTGGAGAAACAAATCCCTGTCTTGTTCCTGTTCTTAAGGAAAATACTTTTAGCTTTTGCCCATTGAGTGTGATATTGGCTGTAGTTTTGTCATATATGGCCTTTATTATGTTGAGGGATGAGCTCTCTATTCCCACTTTGCTGAGAGTTTTTATCAAAAATGGGTGCTGGATTTTGTCAAATGCTTTTTCTGCAGCTATTGATATGATCATATGATTAAAAAAAATTTTTTTTCTTTATCGATTTTAGAGGGAGGAAAGGAGAGGGAGAGAGAGATAGAAACTTCGATGAGAGAGAACATCGATTGGCCGCCTCCTGCATGCCCCTCACTGGGGATTTGGCTCACAACTTGGGCATGTGCCCTGACCAGGAATCGAACCAGCGACCTCTTGGTGCATGGGTCAATGCTCAACCACCAAGCCACACCAGCCGGGCTGATCATATGATTTTTATTTTTCATTTTGTTTATGTGATGTATCACATTTGTTTAGTTGTGACTATTGTACCAGTCTTGCATCCCTGGGATAAATCCCATTTGGTCATGGTGAATAATTTTTTTAACATGTTGATGTATACAATTTGCTAATATTACATTGAGGATTTTGGCATCTATGTTCATCAGGGATATTGGCCTGTAATTTTCTTTCTTTGTAGTATCTTCATCTGTTTCTTGAATTAGGATAAAGTTGGCCTCATAAAGAGAGCTTGAACATCTTCCCTCCTCTTGAATTTTTTGGAATAGTTTGAGAAGAATAGGTGTTAGTTCTTTTTTGAATGTTTGGTAAAACTCCCCTGTAAAGCCATCAGGTCCAGGGCTTTTTTATGCTGAGAATTTATTTTTTATTACTGCTTCAATTTCATTAATTGTTATTGGTCTATTCAGGTTTTCTTATTCTTCCTGATTCAGTTTTGAAAGACTGTATGTTTCTAGGAATTTGTCTATTTCTCCCAGGTTATCCTATATGTTGGCATATAGTTGTTTATACTATTTTCTTCCAATTCTTTGTATTTCTATGGCATCAGTTGTTATTTCACCTATTTCATTTCTGATTTTATTTATTTGGGTTCTCTCACTTTGTTTTGTTTTTGTTTTTTTTTAAATTTACTTTTGTTACAGATGTTTCTCCTTTTTCTCCCATTGACACCCTCCTCCCCCTCCCTCCCTGCCCCGTCCCCAGTTTTGTTGTCCATGTCCATTGGTTATGAGTACATGCGTACAAGTTCTGTGGTTCATTGCTCCCCTCCCCCACCCCCTCTTCTGGCAATTGTCAGTCTGTACCCTACTTCCACGTCTCTGGGACTACCCTGTTCCTCAGACTGTTGTGTTCATTATATTCCACAAATAAGTAAGATCATGTGATATTTGTCTTTCTCTGCTTGGCTTGTTTCACTTAGGATAATAGTTTCCAGGTCCTCCCATGTCGTCTCAAAGGATAAGAGATCTTTCTTTCTTACAGCTGCATAGTATTCCATTGTGTATATGTACCACAGCTTTTTAATCCATTCGTCTACTGATGGACACTTGGGCTGTTTCCAGATCTTAGCTATTGTAAATAGTGCTGCTATGAACATGGGGGTACATATATTCTTTCTCACTTTGTTTTTTGATGAGTCTGGTCAGAGGTTCATTGATCTTGTTTATATTTCCAAAGAGCCAGCTCTTGGTTTCATTTGTCTTTTTGTATTGTTTTTTTAGTCTCTATATCTTTATTTCCACTCTGATCTTTATTATTTCCTTTCTTCTGCTTATTCTGCGCTTTTCTTGTTTTTCTCTTTCTAAGTCTTTTAGTGGTAGGCTTAGATAGTTTATTAGAGATTTTTCTTGTGTCTTGAGGTGGGCCTGTAGTGCTAGGAACTTCCCTCTTAGGACTGTTTTTGCTGTGTCCAATATATTTTGGGTTGTTGGATGTTCATTTTCATTTGTTTCCAGGAAATTTTAAATTTCTTCCTTTATCTCATTTGTAACCCATTCATTGTTTAATAACATACTATTTAGCTTCCATGTGTTTGAATGTTTTTGTGTGTTTTTATTGTAGTTGATTTATATTTATATGCCACTGTGATCCAAGAAAATGCTTCATATGATTGCAATCTTCTTGAACTTGTAAAGACTTATTTTGTCTCAAAATATGTGGTCTATCTTTGAGAATGTCCCATATGCACTTGAGAAGAATGTATGTTCTGCAGCTTTGGGGTGAAATGTTCTGTAAATGTCAATTAAACCCATCTGATCTAGTGTGTCATTTAAGGCAACTGTTTCTTTGTTGATTTTTTTATCCAGAAGATCTATCCAGTGATGTCAGTGGCATGTTAAAGTCCCCTACTATGACTTTATTGCTGTTGATCTCTCCCTTAAAGTCCTCCAAGAGATTTTTTTATACATTTAGGTGCCCCTATATTGAGTGCATATATGTTTACCAGGGTTATATTCTCTTGTTGGATTAATTCTTTCAGTATTATGTAGTGACCTTCTTT
Source organism: Tadarida brasiliensis (assembly GCA_030848825.1). Lineage (NCBI taxonomy): Eukaryota > Metazoa > Chordata > Mammalia > Chiroptera > Molossidae > Tadarida > Tadarida brasiliensis. Next base: position 98,183,031 of record CM061257.1, on the reverse strand, counting down.
ATTTCTTGTTATGGCCTTTGCTTTGAAGTCTATTTTGTCAGATATAAGTATTGTTACCCTGGTTTTTTTGTTTGTTTGTTTTCATTTGCATAGAAAACATTTTTCCACATTTTCATCCTGTGAGAGTCTTTTGTTCTGAGGTGGGTTTCTTTTTTCATGGTGATGTAGTTCCCACTAAGTTCCCTGTAGTTCTCATTAAGTTCCTTGTAGTTCTCACTACATTTCTTGCACATATTTATAACTATTACTCTGAACTCTATGTCTTATATCTTGCTTACCTCCATCTTATTTAGGTCTTTTTCTGGCAATTCCTCCTTTTCATTAATTCAGGGACTGTTTCTTTGTCTTCCCATTTTAGCTGTCTCTTTGTGTTTGTATCTATTATCAGATGTACTTGTTATGACTCCCAGTCTTTGTGGGATGGGCTTTTGCAGTAAATGTCCTATGGGACCTAATAGTGCAGTCTTTTTTATTACTGAGCTGAGTGCTCTAGGAATAACCCTTTTGTAGGTTATTTGGGTTCTCCTATTGTAAACAGGTCTTGATTATTGTTGTCCCATTCATGGGTAGGCTCTCCCTTCAGGCTGGCTAACTGTAACGCTGAGCTACAATCATGTCATGTGAGCTGTCATACAGGTGCTGACAGGGCAAAAACAAACCAAACCAAACAAACACATACAAAAGATCCCAACAACAACAGCAAAAACAACAAAAGAAAAGAGAATTTAGAAAGAGAAAATAGAACATGAATAATAAACAAAATGAAAGAGAGAAAAAGATAATATTACCAATAGTAAAATAAAAGAATACTTGTAGATAAAAGGGGCAGAAAAAATATTCTGAAAATAAAGAAGGGAGAGAAAAAAAAAAGCAGAGAATAGGAAAAGGAAAATGGTAAAAAAAAAAAAAAAAAAAAGACAGAGAAAGAAAAAAGTTATGCAAAGGTAAAAAGAAGAGAAGAGTAAAGTGCAATAAAGAGTGGAAAAGAAAGAAGAAAAAAAGATAGAGTAAGAAAAGGAAAGAGGCCAAAAAGGCATATAGAAGAAACAAGGGGGGAAAAATTTTTCTCTTGGTATAATAATAATAATACCAAAACAATAAAAAAGAAAAAAATAGAAAATATTGGAAAAAGAAAAACAAAGCCAGCCAAGTGGAGTCTGTATAGGCAAATTATGTTATATGAGGCTCACTGTTTTGTATGTGATTTCAGGCCTCCTTGGAGGTACTTTTGTGTCAGCCAATGTCAGAAGCTGTCCAGTTTTGGCTCTCGGCATCCTGTGTTAGCTATGGGTAGCCTGAGGCTCCCTGAGCTCTGCCTCTAGCTGTCAGCTACTCCACCAACCCGCTGAGGTAGCTTGATCTTCCTCCAGTGTTTCTGAAGAGAGTCTTTAGGGTGGGGCCAGGCTAGCCTAGCTAGGGCTAGTGGTCCCCCAATTTAGAAATTCACTCAGTGAGGGGAAATAAGTCTCTGCTTCAAAGCCAAACTCCTCGGTCTCTGTCAGAGACTCCAAATCTAGTTCCCCTTGAGGTGGCATCGTGCATGGAAATTGGGAGTATCTATCACATCTCCCATGAGTCAGATTCCCTGGACAGTGGGGTGGATGGCGCCATGCCCAAACTAGTCACTGAAGCTCCCTGAGACTGTTCAAACCTGTAGGCTTGGCCTCTGCTGCTGTCTCCACTGCAAGAGTCAAGATGCAGGCTAGCAAGCAGGGTTTCTGAGGGTGGGGTGAACTGTATCCCCTAGGGTGGGGTATTTGCCTTTTGCCAAGCTGTAGCTTCGGGGAGGAGCCTGCACCTCTCAGGAAAAATGGCCACTTTGGTATGGGAGGAGGACCGATTGCAGGTCTCCTGGCCATGGCTTTTCCTCGTCTCCCCCCAGTGCTTCCCATCCCAGCCTCTCCTCAGGCAACCCCAGTCCACACTGCCCTCCCTCCACTGAAGCATCAGGGTAGTTGCAAGAGAGAATCCTGTGCTCTGGATTTAAAAACAAACAAACAAACAACAACAAAAATAAAATTGTGGCTTTATCTCTAATCTGCTTCGTTCTCCCCAGCAGCCAGAAACCCTGTCACCTTTCACAGTTGGATGTTATGTGGGCTGCTGTTCTCCACTCTGGTGCTCCGGACTGGGGAGCCCCGCCTGGGTCTGGGCCTGGATCCTCTCAGGGAAAGCACCCCCACAGCCAAGAGATTCCCCGTCACTCTCGGCCTGCTGCCTGGAAGCTGGGCCAGCCCCTCTCTCGAACTCGCCCTTCCTACCAGTTTCCAAGTGGTTTCTGCCCTTCCTTGTTATATCTCCTCCTCAGTTGGACCTCAGTTGGTAATTCTGGGTGAATGTTCCCCAATTTAGTTTTATTTCCAGTCTGGCACTGGGAGAAGGTGCAAGAAAGATATGCCTACTCCACCACCATCTTCTCCTCTCTTATCTGGCTTCTTTTTGAACATAGTCAGTGATGGAGACTTTTCTACCCCAAGATGGCCCTGTCATCCTAAAGCTCTATTAGAAGTTCTCCTGTTATGTGAACCAGTTTCATTGATATTAAACTTGTTTCCATGTTAAAGAGAAAGCATTACTTTCATCTTTATATAGGACCATTTCAACAACTGGCACATTTGTCTCTGGTGAAATGCATATGTTGGGGTTCCTATGCCCAACAGAAAGTAAAAAGTGTCTCTAGGGATTGGGTCAGAAAGACAGGACACTTCTTTACTGCAGCTGGAGCCCAAAGCAAACAACTACAGGCTCCTTGCTGCCCTATGTTCTGATCCAGTGAGCAGATTCCATCAGGGAGAGCATTTTGTTTTTTCCTGGCTCCAACTGCTTGAAAGATTTAGTTTGAGATTCAAGCACATTGTTGTCTTTTCCTTCTCGTATGGTTGATATAGTATTGCTTATCTGCTTTTATACAGATGTTTCATGTACAGTGCATGGCTCTCTCTTCAACTTTTCAAGGAAAACCATAATCCAATTACCAGAAGGCTCAAATAGCCCCTGTTTAAAACATGTGTGTGATGTCTGAGATGGGTACTCAGCATATTCTTTGCACAGTCCAGTGATTTTCATCTGGGAGGGTGCTCAGAGATGAGCACATTCTTCCTTGCAGACAAGGGAGAATCTTGCAGAGAAGTGCCCATTGCCTCTTCAGAACAGGTGCCAGAGTACTTGGTTCATAGAGCAAATTATTAGCAAAACTTTGTTATTTACCAGGTTGCGACTGTGTGTACCAAGAGATGAGAACATTGGAGTTCAATGGATATTAAAGACTCTAAGGGGGTTATTTTAATAAAGAGAATGTTACTGAGGAATATGCAAGCATAGGATGAAGTAAAGGAAAACTTAGCCAGAACTAAGGACACTAGCTGCAAAGAAGGTGTCTTCCTCCAGGATGTTATAACAAAAATATCATGTACTGGGTGGCTTATGAAGAGAATTTATTGTTTACTGTTCTGAGAGCCCTCGTCTGGGTTTCAGACTTCTCACTTCCTACTGTATCTTCCTTCACATGGCAGAAGGGGCAAGGGAGTGTGCTCAGGGCACTAATCCCATTCATGAAGGCTGTGCTCTCATGACTTAATCACCCTCAAAGACCATGTTTCCTAATACTGTCACCTTGGGATTAGGGTTTCAACTTTTGAATTTTAGGGGTACACCAGTATTCATTCAGTTTATAGGCCCTACCAAGAACTTGAAAGAGTCAGGCTCATTGTATAACACAGGAATAGTAAACTCTTTATCAGAGAATAAAAGACATAAAAGAACATTTTAAAAATACTAAAAGTTCTTGCCTGGTCAGTGTGGATCAGTGGACTGAGTGTTGCCTCATGGACTGAGAGATCTTGGATCAATTCCTGGTCAGGGCACATGCCCAGGTTGCGGGCTTGATCCCCAGTGGAGGGCATGCAGGAGGCAGCCAATCAAAGTATCTCTCTCACATCAATGTTTCTATCTCTCTCTCTCTAAAAAAAATCAATAAAAACATATTTAAAAATACTAAAATTTCTTGCCATAATTTTGTCTATAGCAAGTTGAAAACAAACCGTAAAGTCTGCATGATTAGCATTTTAACAGTTCCTTCCTCGGTATAATCTCAGGAGCCCAATGAGAGGCATATCTGACTGCACAGAGGATGTGATCATGGATCTGAGATGGAGAGATGTGTTTTGAAGACAGAGGAAGGGGACACAAGTCAAGGCATACAGGTGACCAATAAGAGCTAAAGAAGGCAAAGTTGCAGTTCCCCTCCCCAAAACTTCCGGAACAAACCAGCCCTGTTGGCCCCTTGACTATATAGCCCAATAAAATTGATTTCAGACTTCTGAACTCCACAACTGTAAGAAAACAAATTTGTGTTGTTTTAAGCCTAAGTTGTGGTAATGTATTGCAACAGCAACAGGAAGCTAATACACATACCTCTATGTACTTTTTAAAAAAAAAATTTTTTTTTCTTCATTGATTTGAGAGAGAGAGGAAGAGAGAGGGAGAGAGAGATGGAAACATCGATAAGAGAGAACATCGACTGGCCACCTCCTGCATGCCCCCCACTGGGGATTTGGCCCACAACCTGGGCATGTGCCCTGACCAGGCATTGAACCGGCAACCTCTTGGTGCATGGGTTGAGGATCAAGCACTGAGCCACCCCGGCTGGGCCCTCTATGTACTTTAAAAATGATTAGAGGAAAGTTGAAAATCTTGGACACTGATCAAAGGAAACTATAATTGCCAGAATGACCAAAGAACATATGGAAAAGTCTAGTCATGAACATAAAGGGTGCAGGTGAATTTTGAAGTTTCTGCATAAAAAGAAAAGGTAAGAGTAATACCTGTATTTTGCAAGATTTGTAGATTATACAAATGTTGTAACAAAATGAGAACAGAGATCAGTGGTAGAGTCAAAGTGTTTTAGAAGGAAAGTTACCTTAAATGTCATCTTATCCATGTTTCCATATCATAGATGAAGGAATTTGGACATGGAGAGCTTCAGGAAATGCTTCAAATTTACACACAAGGCCATAGTGAGCTGGGACCACACTTCTGCTCCCTGACTCCAAATCCTTCCCTTTTTCTCCTATTGCATGAAATTTAAAAGTTTGCAAGTAATCTGTAATGAAAAGATAGGTGCTGTGGATGAATTCCGTGGACAGTGCCTCAGTAATAGGCTCAGCCGTCATTGTGACTACTCTTGGGTCTGGAAGAGGGAGTGGGGGGACATTATTGCAATTTTCAAATGATACTAAATTAGGGTATGAAGTTCACTGCTATGCAAAAAAATAGAAAACAAAGAATTGAGAATTTTAAATTTAAACATTAAAAAATGGATTTACTTAAAGAAAATTATTTTTTTAAATCTGGTGGTCAAAATAGCTTTACTCTGAGAGATCTGGAAACTTGAAGTTTTTCCCACTCTCCTGAACTGAAACGGAAAACGTTTTTAAGTGAAATACTGCGATTTTTGGCCCCAAAATGTTTAAATTACTTAGAAATGTACAAGTAGGAGAAAGAGGAGGAGGAGGAAGAGCCTCAGTGGCAACAGAAGCAGAAGGAAAAGAAGAAACAACTTACAAAGGATGGTGATGCCCACGGTCTTCCTTCTCATCCAGATACACAGGCTTGTGTCCATTCATCAAATACTTATTAAGCCAGAGCCAGGCTCTGGGCTGGGCACTAGGGAAGCACTGTGAACAAGATTGCTGGAGCCTCTGTGCAAAGGGGAGACATGCAATAAATTATAGACGTATTAAGGGAAATATACATGCTAAGATGCTCGTCCTGTCCCACCCCACCTTCACCCTGAATTTTGCCAGGATTAGCATCTTCTATCTCTTACCTTTTCCACTGTGCTTAATTTTCTGTTTTTTAAAGAATTTTGTGAGTGAAATTGCTGCCTAATTAAGTTAGCTTTGATGCTGTGATTTGTGTTTTAAAGGTACAAGCATGAGCTTCTCACGAATCCTCAACAATCTTTGAGAATTTGTCATCTCTGGTGAGATGCTGTCCTTACATAGTCCCGGAGTGAAAAAGCGGAAGGAACCCTGGGTGAGTGTAGCCAGGCTGGATTAATTTCTGATCCCTGTCTCTAGCTGTAGAGTTCCTGACTATCCCTCAGCTTGGGGTTTGGGATTCAAGTTGATGGACGAAGTAACACTCCTCTTTAATGCCTGAGTTTTGATCAGTTGAGATTTGAACCGATGTAGTAACGCAGATGGGTGGCAAAACACCACCTGCGCTCCGGGTAGAGATGATGTAGGAACATTTCACTTGTACCTGCAGGTCACTAGCCTTCCTCATACTGAAGCTCAGAATGTGCATGTTTACCCACAGTCCATCACGGTGGTGCCAGGCCCACGCAGACGTCCTCCCACGGGGGCAGGGCCGGCTCAGGTACATGCGCCCTCAGGAAACAGAAGGAAGAAGGGGCAGATCTAGACAGGCTCAGTGAGAATGAATCATTTCTCCCCAGGACTGCAGAGTTGGGGAGGGTTCTTTAACCAGGAGTGCGACCACCGGAGCTCCCTGTACATGGAAGGAAGCATCAGAACTCAAGAGAAGTCTAATACCCGAGTTTCTCACCTTTAGAATGGGGTTAATCCTCATCTCATATGAATTTGATGACTATGCTGAGGCATATAGGGAATACCCTGTGTCAACACAGCGGGAGAATTATTACCTACCTGCCTCCCTTCCCCCCTTCCTTCCACCTCCCTCCTTGCCTTCCTTCTATCACTATCTCTCTCTCTGCCTCTCTGTTTAGAGGAAGTTATTCGAGAAAAGAATCTATCTCATTTATTGTTACCACAAGTGTTTTTACTCTAGCTATAAACCATTTTTCTCTCATCTGGCTTTCCCTAGCAAGTCACAGAAAGGTGTGTGTGTGTGTGTGTGTGTGTGTGTGTGTGTGTGTGTAGCCAAATATTATCTGTAAGTTGAGATTCTCCTCTTGCAATAGGAACTGATAATGATTTACAGTATATCATGGAAATAGCACAAGAATTAGTGTTACATATAAAACTTCCAGTAAATTAGAAATAAAATTTTGAGGCATCAAAACCAAATTTTATTTTGCTATGAAAAAGGATGGTATCACACAGTGAGATTCTCATATGTGATCCATAGTGAGTCTGTGAGTTCATGAAAATAAAATCTCAAGGAAGATAAAATGGTTGTGGATCCGATTTGGGGCAGATATTTTTTATATGGGATTTATAAACCCATTGTCCTTTCCCAGAATAAGTGCTTCTGAATATTGTGTTGCTTTGCATCCCCTGAATGTCACCTGGTTTTGGTGCCGTGGATTCTGCAGCACAGATACAGGTATAAACAGATGTACTATTCTGACCTCCCGAGACTATGAGGTTTTCATCAGGCTCAGTTTTGAAACTATTGGATAACAAACCAAATGTCACATTGAACATAGACTGGGAAGTCACATATAAAGGTAAGTAACATGATAATCATTAATTAAATGGTAAAAATAAATAAATAAATAAATAAATAAATAAATAAATAAATAAATAAATAAATAAAGTTAACCATGTACCTGCGTAAGCCAACCACTGAGGACTGGTGCTGCTGACCTTTAGGTCAGAGGCAGCAGCTTAGTCCACAGCAAACCAGCAGCATGAGTTCCTGACATGGTATCCTGCTCTCTGTTTAAAAGCATAATGTAAAATCAAAAATGGTTAAACCATTTACCTCTGTAGGCTTGACTGGCTTTTGCATAATCATCAAGCAATTCAGTTTCTCTTTGAGACACTGTGCTTTTGTATTTCACACAAGGCGTATCTGGAAGCTTGCTAAGCAGCACAGGGTCCCCTGAGAGTAGGTTAGGTTTGGGAGGGCCATGATCCAGACCTGTGTGATTTGCAGCTCTTCAGTTTTGAAACAAATAATACATTCTATCTGCTGGAAAACTTTAACACCAGCTACTGGAGAAAGAAGCTTCCCAGAAGTTACACTGTTGAAATTTTAGTTTTTGGTATCATGACAGATTTTTCTCTTCATAAATGACCGCAGGCCAATGCTCCAACTGCTGAGCCAAACTGGCCAGGGCAGTTCTAGTAGTTTCTGGGTGGAATCTTCATGGTTATCTGAAAATAATGACACTTACTTCTTCCTTTCCAATATAGATGCCTTTTATTTCTTCTTCTTGTCTGATTGCTGTGGCTAGAACTTCCAATACTATTGAATAAGAGTGGTGAAAGCAGACATCCCTGTCTTAGTCCTAATCTTAAGGAAAATGCTTGTAGTGTTTGCCCATTGAGTATGATGTTGGCTGTAGGTTTCCCATATAAGGCCTTTATTACATTGAGGTATATTCCCTCTATTCCTACTTTGCTGAGAGTTTTTATCTCAAATAGATGCTGGATTTTACCTAATGTTTTTTTCTGAATCTGCCAATATGATCATGTGATTTTTATATTTCATTTTATGTGGTGTATCACATTTATTCATTGGCAAATATTTTACCAACCTTGTCCTTGGAATAAATCTCACTTGATCATGGTGTATAATCATTTGTATGTATTGCTGGGTCCAGTTTGCTAATGTTTTATTGAGAATTTTATCATCTATGTTTATCAGAGATATTGACCTATAATTTTCTTTCTTCATTATATCTTTATCTGGTTTTGGAATTAGGATAATGCTAGCCTCATAAAATGAGCTTGGGATTCTTCCCTCATCTGGAACTTTTTGGAATAGTTTGAGAAGAACAGGTGTTAGTTCTTCTTGGAATGTTTGGTAAAATTCACCTGTGAAGCTATCTGGTCCAGGACTTGTATTTGTTGGGAGTTTTTTTTGTTTGTTTTTTTTGTTTGTTTTTTTTATTACTGCTTCAGTTTCATTAGTTGTAATCCATCTATTCAGATTCTCTGATTTTTCCTGATTCAGTTTTGGAAGGCTGTATGTTTCTAGGAATTTATCCATTTCATCCAGATGGTCAAGTTTGTTGGTATATAGTTGTTCATAATACTTTCTTACAATCCTTTGTATTTCTTTTGTGTCAGTTGTTATTTCTCCTCTTTCATATCTGATTTTATTTATTTGGGTTCTCTCTATTTTTTCTTGATGAATCTGGTTAAAAGTTTGTCAATCTTGTTTATCTTTTCCAAGAACCAGCTCTTGGTTTCATTAATATTTTGTGTTGATTTCTTAGACTCTATTTCTTTTCTTTTTTTCTTGTTTCTTGAGGTAGGCCTATATTGCTATGAATTTCACTCTCGAGACTACTTTCACTGTGTCCCATAGGTTTTGGGTTGTTGTGTTCTCATTTTAATTTGTTTCAAGGTATCTTTTGATTTCTTTCTTGATCTCATTGTTAACCCATTAATTGTTTGCAAACATGTCATTTAACCTCCATGTTTTTGTGTTTCAGTTTTCTTTTTGTGATTGGTTTATAGTTTTATACCATTAATGTCAGAGGAGATGCTTGATATGATTTCAATTTTCTTAAACTTATTGAGACTTGTTTTGTGTCCTAACACGTGATATATCCTAGAAAATGTTTTATGTGCACTTGAAAAGAATGTATATTCTGCTGCTTTGGGGTGAAATGCTCTGAAGATATCAATTGAATCAATCTGCTTGAGTGTGTTATTTAAGGCCATGGTTTCCTTGTTGATTTTCTGTCTGGAAGATCTACCCACTGATGTCAATGGGGTGTTAAAATCCCCTACTATCACTGTATACCCGTCAGTCTTTTTCTTTATGTCCATAAAGATTTGCTTTATATATTTAGGTGTTCCTGTGTTGGGTTCATAAGTATTTACAAAGGTTATATCCTCTTGTTGGATTGCTTATTTTATCATTATATAGTGTCCTTCTTTGTCTCTTACTATAAGTCTTTGTTTTGAAGTCTATATTGTCAGATATAAGTATTGCTACCCCAGTTTTATTTTAATTTCCATTTGCATGAAATATATTTTTCCATCCCTTTACTTTTAGTTGTCTATATCTTTCATTCAGAGGTGAGCCTCTTTTGGACAGCATATATATGGGTCTTGTCTATGCAGCCACCCTATGTCTCTTGATTGGAACATTTAAGCCATTTTCATTAAAGTGATTATTATTAATTTTGTTGTTGTTAATCCTCACTCGAGGATATTTTTCCATTTATTTATTTATTTTTAGAGAGAGTGGATGAGGAGGGGGAGAGAGAGAAACATTATGTGAGGGAGACACATCAATTGGTTGCCTCCTGCATAACCCCAGCGGGGGCTGGGGATCAAACCTGCAACCCAAGTATGTGGCCGTGACTGAAATTGAATCCACAACCCTTCAGTCTGTGGGTCAATGCTCCAACCACTGAGCCAAATTGGCCAGGGCTAAAGTGATTATTGATTGGTACGTATTTATTTCCATTTTATTGTTTTTAATATGTTCCTCTTTTTTTTCTCTTCTTATTCTTCTTAAAGAGGACCCTTTAACATTTCTTGTAATATTGGTTTGATAGTAACAAACTCCTTTAGCTTTTTCTTTCAGGGAAGCTCTTTATTTCTTCTTTAATTTTAAATGATAGCCTTGCTGTGTTAAGCAGTCTTGGTTGTAGGTCTTTGCTTCTTATCACTTTTAATATTCTGTGCTAATTTCTCTGGTCTGAAATGTTTCTGTTGAGAAATTAGGGGACAGTATTATCAGAGCTCTTTTGTAGGTAACTATCTTTCTCTTGCTGTTTTAAGATTCTCTCTGCCATTTTAATTATGATGTGTCTTGGTACAGGCCTCTTTGGGTTCATTTTGTTTGGGACTCTCTGCTCTTCCTGGACTTGTGTCTTTTTCCTTCACCAGGTTTGGATAGTTTCAATTATTATTTTCTTAAATAGGTTCTTAATCCCTTGCTTTTTCTTTTCTCCTTCAGGTACCCCTATAATGTGGATGTTGTTCCACTTCTTGTTGTCCCAAAGGTCCCTTAAGCTATCCTCATTTTTTAAAATTCTTTTTTCTTTTTTCTGCTCTGATTGGGTGTTTTCCACTACCTGTCTTCCAAATCACTGATTTGGTCCTCTGCTTCATCCAATGTACTGTTTATTCCTTCTAGTGTATTCTTCATTTCAGATATTGTATTCTTCATTTCTGACTGGTTCTTTTTTATGGTTTCTGTGTCCCTTTCTATGCTTGCTATCTCTTTTTTGAAGTTCTCACTAAGTTTCCTGACCATCCTTTTAACCATTTTTTTTTTTTTAACTCTATCTGGTAAATTATTTGCTTCCATTTCTGGAGATTTCTCCTGTTCTTTATTTGGGGCATGTTTTCCTATCTCCACATTTTGGCTGCTTCTTTTTGTTTGTTTCTATGTATTAAATAGGTCTGCTATGACTCCTAGTTTTGGTAGCTGTCCTATGAGACCCAGGGGCACAGTCTCCTTGATCACCTGAGCTGAGTGCTCCAGAATTGTCCTTTATGTGGTTTATGTGCACCCTCATGTTGTATTTAAGTCTTGATTTCTATTGGCCTGTTTATGCAAGGGTCAACCCTCAGGTTGGCTGAATGTGAGGGTTGACTCATACCTCAGTTTATGTGAGCTGCAATGCAGGTGCTGACCACACAAAGTGTTGCCTGCCGAGATCTCCCTTTGGATATACTACTTATAAAGCTATTTTCATCTTGCTCAGATGTTGTCTAAAGCTGGCTACTAGGTGTGTTGGTTCTGGGGTCTCTTGAGAGGGACTCTGGTCCAGTCCAATGTCAGATGTTCATGTGACTAGCTCTGGGCAACCAGTTTGGAGCTACAAAGTGATCCACAGTTTATGGCTGCCTCTGATGTGCTTGGGTATGTGTGGGAAGGATCAAGCTACACACTAAGTCCAGCTTTTACTAGCATCAAGTCCTGGGTCAGGTTAGTTAAAGTCCCAAGGCACCCCAAGATTTGCCTCTACCTGTCAACTGCCTGTTAGGCTCCGTCACTGAAAGAGCCTCTGGTGGTATTCAAGTTGCATGAGGTAGGTTCTCAGTGAGTCACCAGGTAGGGGCATGTGGTGTCCACCATACTGAAAAAGGTTCAAATTTGGTGCCAGTGCTGGGTCTGAGGACACTCAGCAAATGTCCCTGGGAAATAACAAATCTACCTGCTACCTACTGGGTGCTTGCATACCTTTGTGTTGGGACAGGGTCTAAGGGAGTCATCAGGGTGAGATCATCAGAGTTTATTAGGTCCAAACAGACCAAGATTTGGCCATGTGAAGGAAGGGCTTTGCACTGCTCAGGCGTGCAAGAAAAAAATGGCCCCCATCCTAGAACCACACAACTCAGTCTGTCCCAGATTCTGCCAGGAGCCTGATCTTAGTAGGTCGGGGCCACCAGGAGTTGGAAAGATGGGGCTGATGGCTCTCCTGTGAGTGGGAGGTGCCAGTTAGGCTTGGAGAAAGGTATGGGGAGAGGTCCCCACACCAAAGCCACATAACTCAGTCACTGACACCCCCTGAGTCTTCCCAGATCTCTACACCCTGGTCCAGGCAGCTGACTCCTCAGCAGAGTACAAGTTCTGCAGAGTGAGGCTACAAGAGTCCAGAGAGTGGAGCTATTTTTTCCCCCAGGCTGACACTCCACTCAAGAAAGATAGCATCTGCAGTGTGGGAGAGGAACTCAGAATAGGGATCCCAGTTGCTGTCCCTTCAGCTCTCTCTCCAGAGCCACAAACCCCAGTATCTGTTCATGTGACTCTTGTCTGCTCTGCCCTCCCACCACCAGAGCACAGGGTGAGTGGCTGTGAACAAAATTTTGTGTATTGACCCTTTAAAAGTGTTCCTATGTCTCTAGCAGACTCTCATCTTTCCCTGATGGACAGAATCCCTGCTGACTTTTACAGCAAGATATTATGTGGGTGCCTCTTCATGGCTCTAGTGCTCTGTGCTGTGGAGCCTGATTTGAGATTGAGACTCCACATTTTTCAAGGGGAAAGCCCACAGCTGAGATATCCCTCCAGAAACTCAGCTGTTATCTGTGGGAGTGGGGCCAGCTCTTTTCATGTCTCCACCATCTTGGATCTCCAGTAATAAATAGTTATTGAGTATTTACTGCATTCCAGGCATTATTCTAGGCCCTGGGGATAGTGTATTCAATAGGGCATAAAAAGGCTCTTATTCTTGTGGAACTTAGAGCCTTCAGATGCGAAAAAAGTCAATGAACAATGAATTATATGCACATAAGCTTATGTAGTGCTTGCTATCTGTCATGTTTCCAACAACCTTATGAGGTAGATACTATCATTATCTGTATTTTATGGATGAGGAAATTGAAGTCTTGAGCTCCAGGGCTCACACAAGTGGTAAGGACCTGAATGCAAGTGCTGTGGCTCCAGACTCTGTTTTCTTCATGTCCACATGGAAAATTAAAATCTGGTGAAGCTATAGCTGCTGAGTGGCCTCTTTAAATTGAGAGGTCTCAGCAGGACTTTCTCTCTGAGGAGATGATCTGTAAGCTGAGGTCTGAATAACAAGAAGTTAACTATAAAGACTAAAGCAAAGAACATGTACAAAGGCTCTAAGGTACAAATAAGCTTGGCATGATAGAGCATCAAAAAGGCTGGTGAGGCTGGCAAGTCAGAGGACAAAAGCACAAGATGAAGTGGTTATGCAGAGGCTAAATCATGTAGAGCTTTGTAAGCCGACAAAAAAAAATGTGAACATTTGTTATTTTTTGTTATTTTGCATTATTTTGTGTTTACTGTTGATTAGTCATACTTTTTTTCATAGTAACTACCATGAAATCTGCACCAGTAAGAATGAAAAAAATATATGGACATATTGAAATAAGGGATTTTAAAATCAACTCCTGGATCTTTGAAAATGAATACAGAAAAATGTCCGGCTTCTGTAACATCTGCTTCTGTGTCATCTTGCATAGTTATTATCTAAATATTCAAACTGGAAAGTGGTTGGAATTCTCAGTGAAGGGCAGTAGTGCTTCAACAGGAGCTGTGTCCACATTTGTTCTATATGATGTACTTTTTTGCTCACAATTCTACGGCAGGCATTTTTTCACATTTGAATGTTTTCATAATTGGTTTGCATCTTACAATGAATTTGTGCATGTATATACTACCAAAATAATTGGTAGCATCTTTCAGAAGTTGCAATTTCTGCATCTTTCTGGGAAAGGGCAATATGAAAATTGAGCTATTTATAATTTCAGCAGAACCCAGAGTCAGTGAAATACATTGTTCCAGTGTATCTGTGGCTCCTTGGAAAGAAGATAGACATTAGAGGACATTCTGCCTCTTTGTCTTCATTTCACTCTAACTCCGTCTGTTTCACAAAAGTTAACTCAGTGTGAAGATGGTGTTCCTAACGTTTAGGCCTGGATCCCATGCCTTCAACTGTCACTTAACATTGTGTGTTTCACAACCATAGATGGCCTGTTTGTATTGACCCTGTCCTTCCTCAAATGTGTCCCTCATTTTTGTCTCTTGATGGATCCAAAATTATATGAAACTTTTAGTTCAAATACCTCATTGTCTTTTTCAAAATTGAAAGATACATAACACATCTGAAGTCTGTTAGGAGTATTATTGTCATATAGAATGTAGCAGCAGAATACTATATTAAATACTTTTCTATAGTCCCTATTTCTAGGCTGTGAGCTAAATGACCCTTCCTGCCTCTCTTGGGTATCACTTGTAGCAACAATTAGTCTTTATAGTGTTTCCTAAAAGTCAAACACCATGTTAAGTTCTTTACTTGGATGCCTTGAGTATTTCCTACAACACCCCTGCATGGTATTAGCATTTCTATTTTATAGATGAAAAACTGAGTCTCAGAGGGAAGGAGTAACTTGCCTTTGATCACATAACCAATTAATGGCAAAGCTAGGATTTGAATCTAGACAGTCTTAGGTTTGTTCCCCACTCACCTCTGCTCTTGTTTTTCACCCCTGTATCTAGAGATACCAAGAAAAAGAAGATTCACTGTGTCAAGGCTACTCCATCTAACACTTAATAGACCACCAACTAAACTGTTAACTTCTTGAGACAGGAATTCTGTCTTAGAGTTTTCCTGTGCCCTTCCCAGTGCCTGACAAAAATCTCATGATAATTATTGGTGGGTGGATATTCCCTGTTAGAGTGTAGGAGATCTTATCAGATAGCTCTGAAAATGTTAACTCAGCTACAAGAAATCAGCACCATTTTTCTTTCTCATTAGTGGTGTTAGATATATATTTCAATATTTTATTTGAATATATAGCATATCTGCAATTTCTTAGAACTCTTGTGTACCTGTTGGATTCCTGGCAGGAAACAAATGATTCACTCAAGCTGAATAATCAAGAATTTTCTAAAGAGGCTGTTTGCAAAGGTGTGGGCCAGGATTCAAGGGACACAGAGAAGGATCGTGTAGCTGAAATGGGGAAGACCAGCTAGCAGGAGCTGTAGCTGTTGGTAGAAAACCACAGCAATTCAGCAGGGAGGAGCAAGAGAATAAACACCTTGGCTTCTCCCATCTCCGACCTCCATCTCCTGCCATATCTTCCTTCTATTGGCTGAAGATAACCAGAAGCCAAGGTGCAAGGGGGCCCTTACTAGAGTCCTAGAGAATCTGTCTCCTGGGCACAGATAAAGTGCAGAAGGGTGAACGTGCATTTGGTGGGGGCAAGCTGATGATATTCCTCCCACCTGTGAGAAAAGCCATTAACTATAGCCAAGTATTAACTATAGTATTAATACTTGGCTAAGTATTAACTATAGTAGTAATACTTGGCTAAGTATTAACTATAGCCAAGGTTTGAACTATAAACCTGCATAGTTCAAAACTGAATTGATGACCATATAGCTCTCATTACTCCATACAATATTCATTCATTCAACAACTGGTTGTTGATGGTCTCATAGGTGCTAGGCAAAGTATATAAATTCAGCCAGATTCTTCTAGTCTTTAAAGTGCAACTTTAGAGAATCTTGGGAACATTAGCTCTTCAAAGATGCTTGAGTAATATAGTCTGTCATCAACTCAGGGATCTAACACTCAACTTTGAAGAAATGTGTACCTGGAGAGTGTGGAAGAACTATAAAATTTTATACACAAAGAAATTCCTGGGACACCATTGAATCCTATTCTCATGGAGAATTCTCTTTATGAATTTTAGCTAGTAATATTTTAACACTTTTACCTCATACCATTGATATAACATTTGTTTTTACACTAAGAACCAGGAGTTCTGAAGTCATTAGGTGTTATCTTTCTTCAAAGTTGCCAAATAGCCCTGGCCAGTGGCTCAGCTTATTGGAATGTCATTCATACACCAGAAGGTTGTGGGTTCAATTCCCAGTCAGGGCACATACCTAGATTGCAGTTTCGATCCCTGGGTGTGTACAGGAGGCAGATGATCAATGTATCTCTCTCACAACAATGTTTTTCTCTTTCTCCCCATCTTCTTCTTTCTCAAATCAGTTAAAGGAAAAAAACATGTCTTTGGGTGAGGATCTTTTTAAAAATAGTCAAATAGATGATTCTAACCACTGTCTGGTTTTCAGATTATAAAAGAATCTGTTGCACATCAAAATGAGTCTCCTTAATGTGTGTTGGCCTAAATTCATAGTTGTGATAATGATGAAGCAAAAATAAATAAATAATAAGTTGTTGAAAAGAATTAATGAATATTAAAGGAAAATTAGGGCATTTATAAGTAATGCCCTTGTTTTTTGGTTGTTACTTTGACAGGTGAATTGAATTTCATAAGAACCTTCTAGAAACAATTAGTCAATTAGCTAGAACGACAGGCGACTTGTAACGTACTATAGAGGCATTGTATTAGCATTTCAAATCTGCTCATGACTGCTATTATTTTGCCTCTTTCACTTCCTGTGTAATAAAATCAGCATATTCTTTGCTGAACAATGCAGAGCCGGGTCTTTGGCACACAGTCCGTGTGCACATCTTCCCTGTAAGCTGTTTAATGACACTCTGAAGGAAAAGCTGATGACAGAAGTCGATATAATCTCAGATTAAAGGATATTATTTGAAAAGCCTCAAAGGACAACACTGTCTTCATGGGAAGGATGAATTAGTCTCTGAGACGAATGTTTGCTTTGCACTAGGGCTCCTGGGAGGCAGGCCATGCTCTCTGCTAGGTGACCAACCCTTGTGCCTAGAGCAAGGCTCTTGCTTCTCTGAGCCTTCATTTCTTCAGTTGTGAAATCATTACACTGACATTTCATGGCCACCAACTCACTTTCTAGCTCCAAAGTTTCATGATTTGCTGCTAATCAAAATATAAAGTGGTCTTAGAGTGTATTTTGTAAGTTCTCTAGATAAAATGTATTCAGAGCAAATGCACATTCATTTCTCCAGCTTCCAAAGTAAAGTCTGCTATGAATATTGACCAGAGTATAGAATCAGTGACTCTAAAAATCCATGGGCTGTTCATAGTTTTTTGCCACTATGTGTTGGTGGCATTTCTCATTATGACAGGCAAGGTCTATGTTCTATGAGGAAATGAGTGACAGTGCAGAGAAAGTGATGGCACTTCCTTTATGTTGAATTTTGGGCCTGACTCAAAGCTGAGAAAGCCAAAAGATGGATAGAAAGGCATTTAAAACCATGAGTTTATTGTTAATTATCATGCTAACTTCAAGTCAATATAAACGGACATATGTATACAAGTATCCGACTTCTGTCAACCTCAGACCACTGAGGGAGAAACATCTGGACCTTCAGAATAGTTGCCAGCATACATCTGCTTTAAAGCACTGCACTTTATTTTGTCTGCCTCACTAAGCATTTATCGGCTCCAATTTAGCCTGAAACTCTCAATTTAACCTGAAATTCTATAAACTAGATTATTTGATCCTTCAGACCAAAATATAAATAAACTAGGAGTTAAGCAAAGGGAGACACTTAGAAGTCAAATAATAAAAGCAAGGGAAGTGAGGTTTCAGAGCCTGGATCTGAGGAATAGATAAAAATAAATAAAAGGTTAACAGAAAATTGCATAATTGCAATGAAAACTCATATTGATAATAAAGTTTCTGTATCATCAATTGCATATTGAGTTATTTTCATCTGCATTAATTGAAGAAATAGTGTATAACATTATCTCTAAATGTTTTCATCAAAATGATTAATTTTTCTTTTAACTTTTGGTATTGTTAAATACATATTAATATGCATATATAGTAATATGTGTATATATTAAATTATATATAATTTACATATTATATAATTTATAAAATATATATTAATATGTATATATTAATTATATACATATATTAATATATATAATTAATATATATTAAATCACTTATTTAGAAGAACTGAAGCCCAATGATGGTGAATAAATGCCAGGGTCCTAGTAGAAAACAGATGGCACACACAAATTAAGATAATTCTAGATGGTTTGTTACTAAAGGGACTGATTACAAAGGAGACAGCGAGATAGATTGCAGGAGCTAACAGAAGCCAACCTATGCCAAAGAGCAAGAGGAAGAGTTTACTGGAACCAGGAATTAAACAGGCAACCTGGTCACCTTCTGTCAAGGCACACAACAAGGCTTAGGACACCTCACAGTAAGGAGAAAAGTAAATAAATTATCTAGCCACACTCTTCTCTGTCCATCCAATTCCTCCTGGGGTTTCCCATTCACTGAAACCATCTGGAAGCCAGAGGTCACAGGAGTCCATTGATGTAGCCCATATCGATCAATGGCTGAGAGAATGGTAGAGAAGAGTGGAATGAAGATTAAGGGTCAAATCTGGTACACTGTGGTGGGTTAAATTTTGTCCTCCAAAAAGATATGTTCATGTCCTAACCCTGGTACCTGTGAATGTGACCTCATTTGGAAATAAAGTCTTTTCTGATGTGATCAAGTGAAGATGGGGTCATATGGGAACAAGGTGGGCCCTAAGTTCAATGAACGGGGTCTTTATAAAAAAAGCAATGTGATATTTAGACACAGAGGCTCTGCACAGGGAAGAAGAAGGCTATATAACAATGGAGACAGAGCTTGGAATGATGTAGCCACAAGCCATGGAACAACAAGGATTGCCAGCAGCCAGCTGAACCAAGAAAGAGTCAAGGAAGGATCCTTCCCTAGAATCTTCAAAGGGAGCACAGCCCTGCTAACATCTGGCTTTCAGACTTGTGGACTCCAGAGGAACACTTTCTGTTGTTTTAAGCAACCCAGTTAGTGGTGATCTGTGATGGCAGCCCTAGGAAACAAGCACACATAAAGCAGTCATGTTGTACTGCACAATTATAATGCAGCTACAGTTGAAGTCTCCTCCCTTTGAGTTTTGTTGTTATTATTAAGTGATCATAGCCCCAAACCTAGGTTATATATGATGTCATCATAGGAATGAAAGTGTTTGGAAGTGAGGGAGAGACAGTACCTACTAGGACTAAAAAATGATTTTTTGAGACTCTTGGGTTAGATAATCTATGCTCACCTAAACAGATGCTCCCCCTACATGGCTACTCTGTGGCACATTGACCAATCAGCCTTCTCCTGGTTTCCCTGGGACTCATTCCTAGAACCTGTCCTCCCAACACCCTGTGACTGACCTACCTTGTACTTATCTTCTTTCAAGACTCCATCCTGTTCACCATATGCATTAAACAGTGCTGCCTCAATTCTGTTCACCAGAATCTGTGCCTCTCCAAGCCCCACTAACCAAGGTTTCATAGGCTGCTTTCAAAAAAACAAAGAAAAGAAAAAGGAAAGCCAGATTACAAAAGATTGCTGACGGAAAGATTCAGCAGCCAGCCTATTAGTCCCTCCTTTACTTCCCTACAGCACCTTGCTCAATTTGGCATCATCTTGAATAAGTAGGAATTTCTGCTTCAGGCCAAATCGGAGAAACAGGTTTAAGGTTTGCTTTTTGTTGTTCCTGAAACAACTAATAAACTGGGGAAAATATAAGAAACAATATTTTCAGATAGTGAGCAGCAGGCAATTTAGGACAGTGATTCCTGAGAGAGAGGCAACAAATGAGATGAGCCCTATCATTGCTCCAGTTTATATCCTGGAGTGAGTTTCCAGACTCCAGTACAAGGAACAGAAACCCAGGCAAAGCCCAGAGAAATCCTTGAGTTGGGGAGACAGAGTTGGGAGTGCAGGGCAGCCAAGGTGGGTTGTGTTACAGGACAAGGTATGAGAGAGGAAAGAGCTGCTCAGAGAGAGAGAGCACTGGAGATCCAGAACATGTCTCTCCCAAGGCTTCTGCTGAACACATTCAGTACATGTGTGTAAAGAAACTTCCTAAGGTGGGAGAATAAACCGCTTAAAAAGAGCAAACAAAAATTTCACCAGAGCTTACATAAGACTTGGAATCGGTGTTTCCACCAGGCAGAGTAAGAATATCTCGTAACACGTGGGGCATTAGATATTGCCTCAGTAGTGGGGAAAACATCAGCCCTAGATTAAAGTCTGCTTTTATCCTACTAACTAATCTTAAATGCAAGTCTTTAAAGAATCAAACTGCTTCCAAATAACTTAACTATGTCCCAGAACAAAGCTCATACATACATATGCATGTGTATGTGTGTAAATATATACAGTACTCAACACGGTAAAATTCACAATATGTAAAAACTCTACAAAATAATAATTGAAACACAAAAATTTTTACAGTACTGTATACCTGAAACTTATATAATGTTGTAGACCAATTGTACATCAATAAAAAAGGCAAAAATCCACGCAGCCGGTGTGGCTCAGTGGTTGAGCATCAACCCATGCACCATGAGGTCACTGGTTCAATTCCCGGTTAGGATACATGCCCAGGTTGTGGGCCAAATCCCCAATGGGGGGCATGCAAGAGGCGGCCAATCAATGTTCTCTCTCATCAATGTTTCTATCTCTCTCTCCCTCTCCCTTCCTCTCTCTCTAAAATCAATAAAGAAAAAAATTTTTTTAAATAGTTGGGAAAGATTTGAACATATGCTTTATCAAAGACAATGTACAAATGTCCAATAGACACATATAAAAATGGTCAACATCCTTGGTTATTGGGAAAATGCTAAACAATACCACAAAAGATATCACTTTTCACCAACTAGAATGGATAAACTTGAGAAGATGTGACACGAACTATTGATGAGATTGGAACTGATAGTGATGTACATTGGAAAAGAGTTGGGACATTTCTTATAAAGTTAAATGTAACTCTATGATATGATCCAATAAGTTCACTTGAAGTATTTAACCAAGAAAAATAAAATACAAGAATCTTCATAACTGCTTTATTTATAATACACCCAAATGTAATTTTCATCAATAAGAGATTGGATAGACAAATTGTGATAGGTTCATGCAATAAAACATAACTGAGCAACAATAAAATATTGTTACATGCAACCACTTGGATGAATTTCCAAACCATTAAGCAAAAACCTGGACACGAAAGACTCATTTGTACATTAATCCATGAATATGAGGTTCAAAAAGAGACAAAAGTAACTTGTGGTGTAGAAATTAGAACAATGGCTGCCTAGGTAGTGCGGTGAGACGACTTCAAAGGGACATATGGGAACTTTCTGGATGATGGAAATGTTCTATATTGCAATTGAGAAGTGCTTACAGAATTGTATATGTTGATCAAAACACAACACATTTTACATTTAGTATCTGTGCAATATAAATTTTATTTTTAAAAAACCTTATCTCAGGGAACTCCAAGAGGTTATAAAAATTCTTTTATGATGCAGGAGAGAATTTTGAAAGCAAGTATTTCTTAATTTAAAATAAATGATGCATTTTCTGAGACTTGGAAATGATTCTCCTGTTTATCTAGTTTCTAATAATAGTAAGAGTTATTATTTTAAGGGTCTACCTCTGTAGGATTCCACACATAAGAAATGAGAGGATGTTAGCAAGAAAGAAGTGGAATGTCTATTCTGACATCTGAAAGCTAGTCTCAGCTACAGAAGGGCTCCGCAAATCCTTGCACCTATTGTCATGTCTTGGGTAACTGAAAAGCCTGTTTTTATACCCTGAGACTATTTGACTATGGAACCTAGTCTAGTGGTTTGGAAAGCTTCATGTAGATCACAGTTACAAAGCACACAACATTTTGGCCATACCCATTTTATGGAACATGGTTAACCTTTATTCTGGTCAGCTTCCCCTCCTTCTCCTCTGGTTTCTGCCTAAAGAAAATGCACCCAGGCTGTGTGTCTCCAACGTCTGCCATAGTAAAAAGGGAAAAAGGAAGCGATGTGGCATATAGAAAAAAGATCATATAGAAAAACAACTGGACTAAAATTTCATTAAGCTTCCTGATTTATTTCAGGGGTTCAAATTGTGTGTTTCTTTAATTATGTATGTATTTATTTTAAAGTCACATATTAGCCATACATACAGCCATTGCTGAGTTTGGGTTCACCTGCCCATAACAAACAACACATTTTCAAGCACATACAATTGATGTCTTCACCTTCCAGAGAAATTAAAAAAATGTCAGTCTGTATAATGCAATCTGCTAGACTGTGAGCTCTTTGGTAGCATAGCTATGAAAGGGACATGAATTACACAAGGTAGAATGAGCTAAGTATTCTGCAAAGGCAGAAAAGGAAAGTGAGAGTAGTAAAGTGGGAGAAGATTCTGTCTGGCCTTTTATCTTTTGGGGATAGTTCAGCTGATTTAAATAATTCTTTTGAAAATTAATTGATTTGTCAAATTCACAAACCCTGTGAAACCCTGTCATAAAATACATGGGGAATTCTAGTAAAATATGATGGTAACCTCGTGTACAAAAGCAAGTAAGCAGTGAGAGAGGACAGTTGTTTTCTAGAGGACTGTGATGAGATATTTTTTCTTTTTAAACAACTTTATTGAGATATAATTCACATATCATACAATTCACCTATTTAAAGTGTACAATTCAGTGGGTTTTAATATATCAGCAGATATGTACTGCCATCACCAGAGTCAATTTTAGAACATTTTTATTATCCCCCAAAGAAACCCCATGCCCATTGGCTGCTACTCCCTAGTCCTCCTCAACCCCCCAGCCCTAGGCAATCACTAATCATCTTTTGTCTCTGTACCTTTGCCCCTTCTGGATAGTTCATGAAATAGAATCAAACAGTATGTGGTGCCTAATGACTGGCTTCTTTCACTCAGAATAACGTTTCTAAGGTTCGTTCATCTAGTAGCATGTATCAGTGCTTTATTTCTTACTTTTCTTTTTAATAGTTCTTTTATTTTTCAATTACAATTGATGTACAATATTAGTTGCAGGTGTACAAACCATCTATTAGACATTTATATAACTTATGAAGTGATCATCTCGATAAATGTAGTACCCATCTGACACCATACATAGTTATTACAATACAGAGGTGGGCAAAAAGTAGGTTTACAGTTGTGAGTATTCAAAATACAGTATGTGCTTGTATTATTATTTATTAATTATTGTATTTATTTGTCTTATTATTATTGTTGTTATTGTTATTATTTCATATACTTATGATTTATCTTTTAGGTAATGATGGCTGGTAATTTAACCTACTTTTGCTCACCCCTGTATTATTGACTACATTCCCTATGCTGTACTTTACATCCCTGTGACTATTCTGTAACAACTAATTTGTACTTCTTAATCCCTTCACTTTTTTCACCCATTCCCCCAATACCCCTGCCATCTGGCAACCATCAAAATGTTCTCTGTATCTGAGTCTTTTTCTGTTCTGCTTGTTTATTTTGTTTTTAAGATTCCACATATAAGTGAAATCATATGGCATTTGTCTTTCTGTGTGTGACACATTTCACTCAGCACAATACCCTCTAGGTCCATCCATGTTGTTGCAGATGGCAACATTTCATCCTTTTTTATGGCTGTCATATTCCACTATATATATTTGAAAGTTATATATATATATATATATATAACTTTTTCTTTATCCATTCATCTATTGATGGACACTTGGATTGCTTCCTTATCTTGACTGTTGTAAATAATGCTGCAATGAACATATTAATGCATGTTTTTCTGATTTAGTATTTTGGATTTCTTTAGCTAAATATCCAGAAGTGGAATAGCTGAGTTTTCTTTGTTTCTTATTATAACCTTTAATCTAGCATTTATAAGTATTATACAACAGCTTTATTTTGTTTCCACTTGTAATAAATATCTTTTATATCTCTTTACTTTCAGTCTGCTTGTCATTTGATCTGAAATGAGTCTCTTGTAGACAACATATGTAAGGGTCTTATTTTGTTATCTAGTCAGCTACTGTATGTCCTTTCATTGGAGCATTTAATCCATTTCATTTAGGGTAAGTGTTGATAGATATTTATTTATTGCCATCTTGTTATTCATATTTTTTATTTATTTTTTTCTTCTTCTTCTTAAAGAAAGCCCTTTAACATTTCTTATAATACTGATCTGGTTGTGATGAACTCCTTTAGCTTTTTCTTGTCTGGGAAGATCTTTATCTGTCCTTTGATTCTACATGATAGCTTTGCTGGGCAGAGTAATCTTGGTTGTAGATCCTTACTTTAATCATTTGAATATTTCTTGCCAATCTCTTCTGGCCTGCAAAGTTTCTGTTGAGAAATCAGCTGACAATCTAATGGGAGCTCCCTTGTAGGTAACTAACTGCTATTCTGTTGCTGCTTTTAAGATTCTCTCTTTGTCTTTAACCTTTGACATTTTAATGATGATGTGTCTTGGTGTGGGCCTCTTTGGGTTCACCTTGTTTGGGATTCTCTGCACCTCCTGGACTTGTATGCCTGTTTCCTTCACCAGGTTAGGGGAGTTTTCTGTTACTATTTTTTCAAATAGGTTTTCAATTCCTTGTTCTCTCTCTTCTTTTGGCATCCTCATGATGCAAATGTTGCTATGCTTAAAATTGTCCCAGAGGCTCTTTATACTATCCTCATTTTTTCAAATTGTTTTTTTCCTTTTGCTGTTCTGGTTGGGTGTTTTCTGCTTCCTTATCTTCCAAATTACTGGTTTGATCCTCAGCTCCACCTACTCCACTGTTGATTCCCTGCATGGTCTTAAGGTGTCCAATAGGTGGTCTGGCTCTGAGGCCTCCCAGGAGGTGGAGGGCAAGGTGACCTGCCACCTGTGACCTGTCCAGGGCCACCTGACATGAGCTACAAAGCAATATGAAGATGGCTGCTACTTGTGCTAGGCTTGGAGGTTCCTGGAAGAGGTCAAACTGCAAACCAAAGCCAGCTTCTGCTAGTGCCAGGCCTGGTGCCACTTAGCAAATTGTATGGAGCATACCAAGGCCACATTCTGCTTGTTTGAGAGATTTTAGAAAATATGAAGCATGAGCAAAGACAGGCTGTTTGTGTGGAAAAGCCACTACAAACGGCTTGGATAGGCCTGCAAGTTGGGTGGGGCAGAGTCTCAGGGAATCACCAGGGCTGGGCTAATAGTATTAGCCAGGTTGATAGAGACTCAGATATGGTGCCCACCTTCTGACTCTGTGTGGGGAGGACTCAACAAAGAAACAATAGGATCTGTCAGCATTTCTATCTGAAAGAAAGTTGCCCCTCCAGCCTTTGTTCTGAAGCCAGACAATTAACTTTCTTCCTGTATGTTTCTGGTGCCTTTCCAGCTGTTTTCCAGGTGCTTGAGCTGAGAGTGAGTAAGTCTGAGTAAGTCTGTGCGTGGACCCTTTAAGAGGAACAGCTGGGTCCGGCCGGTATGGCTCAGTGGTTGAGAGTCGACCCATGAACCAAGAGGTCGCTGGTTCGATTCCCGGTCAGGACACATGCCCAGGTTGTGGGCCTGATCCCCAGTGGAGGACATACAGGAGGCGGCCAATTGATGTTCTTTCTCATCAATGTTTCTATCTCTCTCTCCCTCTCCCTTCCTCTCTCTCTAAAAGCAATAAAGGAAAAAAAAAAAAAAGAGAGAGAGAGAGAAACAGCTGCGACTCTTGAAGTTCTCTGTCTCACTCAGCCACAATACCAATTGTTTTTCACAGCCAGAAGTTATGGGGAGTTTTCTTCCTGCCATGGAACTCTGGGCTTGGGGGACCTTGTGTGGGGTTGGGACCCATTGCTGCTTGGGGAGAACCTCTGCAGTGGAGATATCCCCCTTATTTTTAACCACCACAGGTGGGTGTGGACCAGCCTGTCTAGAGTCTCTGCTCCTCTTACCAGTCTCCATATGGCTTCTTCTGTATATCCTTAGTTATAGGATTTCTGTCTGATGGGATTTTGTAAGTCTGATTATTTTTCAGTTGATTCATGTATATTTACACTTCCAATGGTTTTGTTACTCCTCAGAGTTATGTTATTTAATTTGCAGAAATACACAAGATTGGATGACATATATGCATAGTGAGAATTTGTTTCTCTGACAATGATTACTTATATTTGCACAGAGTAACATTACAAATGCCTTAAATCCAGATACCCAAAATAAATTGCAGCTATAGATTTCATTTACCAGAAAAGTTGACATCAACATTTCTTTTTTTACCTTTTTTAGATTTAATCTTTATATTATTGAAGAAAAACTGTCATTTTTTAAAAAGTAACTCTACTAATCATGATAATGCAAGTACTCTGAATGAAATTTTTTATTTTAAATAGTTGAAAAGTGTTCAATTTTGTACATATAAAGTAATTGAGAAATATCAAAATGAGGAAAGTATAACTTCCTAATTAAAATGATCTAGTTCTCTAAACCATTGATAGTTGAATTATGAAGTGAATAGAGTGGGACATTATGACAATCTTGAATTAGAATTATAAGAACTAACAATTACTGAATACCTCCTATATATCAGGCACTCTTCTAAGGCTTTTACATATTTTAATTCATTAGAGCTCTCTTCAGTTTCTATTAGTAAAAAAAAAAAAAATCATGGGAGGTTGATGATTCAATTATCTCAATCATATAGATTAATAAATCAAATGAGAAACATTAAGAGAACTGCAGTCTTTTAGGGCCAGTAAGTGGCAGAGCAGAAATTTGAACCAAGACCCTGCTCCATCTAACTCTGCAACCCTGAATGACCCTGTACCAGGTATGTTGACCACCTGCAAATAGTGGTCATATAGTCATTGTAACTGAGACAATGATCCAGCCTCTATCTATGAAGTTTTAAGACTTTTTCCCATTAAATAACCAGAATTTTTTGGCAATCAATACATTGAAGTGCTATGAGAATTCTATGAATGTTATAAGTTAAAATAGCAGCTATCTGTTACACAGTTCGAATGCTAAATGTTGGACTATTTTAATATTTTTTCTTGTATGTTTTCAGACTGTTAGCTTTATATCTCATTATTTCTGATCCACTGAGGTTTTAAAGAAGTAAATTACAAGACTCAATCACAGACAGGACAATGAGGAAAAGAATCATTTAATGATCATGTAATTGGGTCAAACCTGTGCTAGGGCCTTTACTGGCATTATCTCAAATAATACACAAAGTAATTCTATTAATCATTTATTTATTCATTCATTTATTGGGGATAGTGACAGAAATGAATTTCAGTTTGGAATACTGTAGATGAAAATGGGATAGGGTTAGAGACCAGGTGGGGCTGAGGTTGGGCCAAGGATACAGGAAAAGATGGAGATAGAGATGGCTTTTGGTTGGGGATGGAGATGGGAAGAGGTTGGAGACAGTGTATCACCATCCAACTTATTGTATGTTCACTTAGTGGTTTATTGTCCTTTTCCTCCTACTAGAGTATAAGATCCAATAGGGCTCAGATTATTTTTGTTTTCTTTACTGTTATATTTCCAAGGTCTAAAATGAGGCCTAACATATAGTAGGCATAAATACTTACTAAATGAATGATTTCACAAATATTCATTTTGCTGTTTCAGTCACTTCACTAGTGCTGGGATGTCCATGATGAAAGAAACTGCCCTTGTTCTTAATAAACTTGCAGTTGAGAGATGAACAGATAAATAGGATATTACCACTAGTGTGAAAGGTACTAACTACTGTGAAGGCAAGAATTCAAGAAGCACCTGTGTGATCCCTTGAACCTAATCTGTCCTGGGGAAGCAGAATGACCTTCCTAGAAGAGGTAAGGGCATCTAGATTAAGGCAGAAGGCAATATAGGAATCACCAGACAAGTTAGGGAGAAGGATGTTTCAGGCAAAATAAATAAGGCAACGGCTACAGCTAAGGCAAAGCATGGCAGTTTCAGGAAACTCTAAAGTTGCTCTGCATATCCTTGTTTTAGTTTTGATAAAATTGAAGGTAAGAAAAGTAAAATAATTGGCCCACATTCACAAGGAATTAAGATTCCAGCCCAGTTCTGTCTGCATTCAAATGCCACAGCTTTTCCAATGTGCCCCAGGCACATGACCCTACAGATAATTGTCTCTTCGTGTATCAGATGCCCTCCTCCTGTTTATGTAGCTAAAATTTTCCAAGTGGAAAACATTAGTCTCATTGCTTACTATTTAACATATTCCTCAGAGAACCCTAAAGCTAACTTTTCTGGGTTTTCCCATGTGATGTAGACTGGGACCAAGCTAAACATATAAGAGGTTGTGTTCACATTCTTAGAACACCAGAGAGTCATTTTGTGGATTATATGTACATTTAATCAATGCAGCTTAAAGGGCTGGAAGAATTCATGTGCCATCCAAAAAAGCTGATTTTCTCCTAGGAAATAGCTTGCACACAAGGGTTCTCATCCTGTGCCAAGAGAATAATTGCTCAACAATTCTACCAAATTATGTAATGAGCAGAGCCTAACTGATGGCTTGTGTCCAGCCAATACCATCTACATCTGTAGCACTCGTCCTACGTTACCTGTTAGCCAGCTTTGTCGTACTCTGGAGGCTGCATTTGCCCTTGCCCATAGAACCACACATTTTTTTTAGTTGGAAATGTTTCTGTCCTTTTATTTTACATTTCTTCTATAATTATCACCACCCAGGTGTTCTAGACCATTCTGTCTCACCTTCATCTTTGTGTACTCAACAGATCTCTCAAAGGTAGGAACATAGTGAACTTCAAGTCTGTAAAAGGCAGCCCTATTGTGATCTGTTCTTGAAACCATGGGCGGGGGGGGGACTCTAATAACATCCACTGCTGGTTTTGAAAAATGGCGGCGGAGTGAATGGAAGCTACACAGACCATCTCCCAGGACCAAACTGGAATTACAACTAAAATAAGGACAAATCGTCGGGAAAAAGCAACAGAAAAGCAGCTTGCGAGGACGATACAACCAGGGACACTGACTCGATCCTGGTAGGATTGCGAGGGCGCGAGAGGGGGGCTGGGAACCCACGGACAGCAACGGCCTTAGCCCCTTACGGCGCCCGCCCTCGGGGTTGGAGTGGCGCCAGCTCCACCGCGTTGGGACAGGGCACAGAGTGCTGAAATCCACCCCAGCTACACCGCGCGGGGAAGGGGCAGAGAGTGCTGAAATCCACCCCAGCTACACCGCGCGGGGACGGGGCAGAGAGTGCCAAAATCCGCCCCTGCTCCACCGCGCGGGGACGGGGCAGAGAGTGCCGAAATCCGCCCCTGCTCCACCGCGCGGGGACGGGGCAGAGAGTGCCGAAATCCGCCCCTGCTCCACCGCGCTGGGACGGGGCAGAGAGTGCTGAAATCCACCCCAGCTACACCGCGCGGGGAAGGGGCAGAGAGTGCCGAAATCCACCCCAGCTACACCACGCGGGGACGGGGCAGAGAGTGCTGAAATCCACCCCAGCTACACCGCGCGGGGACGGGGCAGAGAGTGCCGAAATCCGCCCCAGCTCCACCGCGCGGGGACGGGGCAGAGAGTGCCGAAATCCGCCCCTGCTCCACCGCGCTGGGACGGGGCGGAGAGAGCCGAAATCCGCGCCAGCTGCACCGCGCGGGGACGGGGCGGAGAACGCCGAAGTCCGCGCCAGCTGCACCGCGCGGGGACTGGGCAGAGCGCTAAAATAGCCGCAGCCACTCACCTGGGCTCAGGCAGAGGGAGGGCGGACTGGACTGGAACTGAGTGGGGACACCTGGGATTTGGAGGGCGCTCAGAGTTTTTGCTGAGTTGCGGCCACCCAGGACTGTGGCCTGGTCGTCTTACTCCACCCCAGGGCTCTGGGGAGAGGCTGCAGCCCCTCCCTCGGAGAACCATTCACACCCTAGAGGGCCATTGAAATGCAAACTGAGGCTCACTAACTACTAGCATCTGCCCTACCCCCTGGAAATCCTCTCACACTGAACACCTGAGGGAGGTTTTCATTCAACTGAAAACCCAAGGCTCTACAAGCAACCACAACTAATAGCCTCTAGGCAAAAAGCTAGAGGATAACTTAACCTTTGCTGGGCTTGCAAATATACCCTGGAAAGTAAGACTCCAGGGTGCTGTTTAACGTGGGTCCTCCCACGCTCATCCAAACCCAGTAGAGGGAGCCACAAACAACAGAACACCAACATCAACAGGAAGATTTGGCAGGCTCCAAAAACCACTGAGATAGCCAAAATGGGGAAACAAAGAAACAGAGCCCAAATGAAAGAACAAGAGACCTCTACCGAAGATGAGATAAATGAAACGGAACTAAGTAAGTTAACAGAGCTAGAATTCAGAGCCATGATCTTGAGGAAGCTCAACAGCATGAGTAAGGACATCAACACCTTGAGTAAAGACATCCACACCATGAGCAAAGACATAGAAACACTGAAAACCAACCAAGTGGAAATGAAGAAGCAGCAAGAAGAAATGAAGCAGCAGCAAGAAGAAATGAAGAATGACATAGCAGAAATGAAGAACACATTGGAAGGACTAAACAGCAGAGTAGAGGAAGCTGAGGACCGGATCAGTGAATTAGAAGACAGGGTAGAAAAAATCAACCAATCAGAAAACCAAAAGGAAAAAACAATGAAAAAACAGGAAGACAGCTTAAGAGAATTGTGGGACAACTGGAAACGTAATAATATTCGCATAATTGGAGTCCCTGAAGAAGAAGAAAATGAGCAAGGGTTAGAGAATATATTTGAAGAAATTATGACAGAAAACTTCCCTAATTTGGTGAAGAAAGAAGGTATTCAAGTTCAAGAAGCACAGAGAGTCCCAAGTAAAAAGAATCCAAACAGGCCCACACCAAGACACATAGTAATTAAAATGCCAAAAATTAAAAACAAAGAGAGAATCCTCAAGGCAGCAAGAGAAAAGCAACAGGTTACCTACAAAGGAACCCCCATCAGGCTATCAGCTGACTTCTCAACAGAAACACTACAGGCCAGAAGGGAATGGCATGAAGTAATCAAGGTCATGAAAAACAAGAATCTGAATCCAAGACTACTCTACCCAGCAAGGCTGTCATTCAAAATAGAAGGTCAAATAAAGAGCTTCTCAGACAAAAAAAGGCTAAGGGAATACATTAGCACCAAACCAGCACTGCAAGAAATGTTAAAAGGACTGCTGTAATTAGTAGAAGAAATAGGAAGGAAAGTAGAACCACACTGAACAAAAATGGCAATAAATAAGTACATATCAATAGTCACCTTAAATGTAAATGGATTGAATGCTCCGATAAAAAGACACAGAGTAGCGGATTGGATAAGAAAGCATAACCCATATATATGCTGTTTACAAGAGACCCACCTCACAACAAAAGACTCACATAGGCTGAAAGTGAAGGGATGGAAAAAAATCTTCCAAGCAAATGGAAAGGAAAAAAAAGCTGGGGTAGCAATACTCATATCTGATAAAATAGATTTCAAAACGAAAGCCATTACTAGAGACAAAGAAGGTCACTATATAATATTGAAAGGATCTATCCAACAGGAAGATATAACCTTGGTAAACATATACGCACCGAATATAGGAGCACCAAAATATATTAAAAATCTGCTGGAGGACTTCAAAGGAGAAATTGACAGCAATACAATCATAACAGGGGACTTCAACACCCCGCTGACATCACTGGATAGATCCTCTAGACAAAAAATTAACAAGGACACAGAGACTCTAAACGAAGCACTAGACCAAATGGATTTAATAGATATTTACAGAGAATTGCACCCCAAAACTATAGAATTCACATTCTTCTCAAGTGCACATGGGACATTCTCAAAGATAGACCACATGTTAGGACACAAACGAAGCCTCTACAAGTTCAAGAAGATTGAAATCATATCAAGCATCTTCTCAGATCACAATGGCATGAAACTAGAAATCAATTGGAAAAAGAACATGCAACGACATTTGAATACATGGAGGCTAAATAGCATGTTATTAAACAATGAATGGGTTACCGAGGAGATCAAGGAAGAAATTAAAAACTTCCTGGAAACCAACGAAAATGAACACACAACAACACAAAATCTATGGGATGCAGCGAAAGCAGTTCTGAGAGGGAAGTTCATAGCACTACAGGCCCACCTCAAGAATCAACAAAAATTTCTAATAGACTATCTAACCTCACAACTTAAAGAACTAGAAAGCAAACAAAAAGAAAACCCCAGAGCAAATAGAAGGAAGGAAATAGTAAAGATCAGAGCAGAAATAAACGACATAGAGACCAGAGAAACAATTCAAAGGATCAATAAAACAAAGAGCTGGTTTTTTGAAAAGATAAACAAGATTGATGGACCCTTAGCTAGACTCACCAAGAAACAAAGAGAGAGAACCCAAATACACAAAATCAGAAATGAAAGAGGAGAAGTAACAACTGACACCACAGAAATACAAAGGATCATTAGCAAATACTATGAACATTTATATGGCAACAAATTCGACAATCTAAGTGAAATGGACAAATTTCTAGAAACACATAGTCTCCCAAAACTGGACCGGGAAGAGATAGAAAACTTGAACAGACCAATAACAGCTGAGGAAATTGAAGATGTAATCAAGACTCTCCCAGGAAACAAAAGCCCAGGCCCAGATGGCTTCACGGGGGAGTTTTACCGAACATTCAAAGAAGAACTAACACCCATTCTCCTCAAACTATTTCAAAAAATTCAAGAAGAAGGAAGACTTCCAAACTCGTTTTATGAGGCCAGCATAATCCTAATTCCAAAACCAGAAAAAGACACTACAAAGAAAGAAAACTACAGGCCAATATCCCTGATGAATGTAGATGCCAAAATCCTAAACAAAATACTAGCAAATCGGATCCAGCAATACATCAAGAAAATTATTCACCATGACCAAGTGGGATTCATCCCAGGGATGCAAGGCTGGTTCAACATTCGCAAATCAATAAATGTGATACACCACATAAACAAAATGAAAGATAAAAACCACATGATCATATCAATAGATGCTGAAAAAGCATTCGACAAAATCCAGCACCCATTCCTGATAAAAACGCTCAGCAATTTGGGAGTAGAGGGATCATATCTTGATATAATAAAGGCCATATATGAAAGACCTACAGCCAACATCATACTCAATGGGCAAAAACTAAAAACATTTCCCTTAAGAACAGGAACAAGACAGGGATGCCCACTTTCGCCACTCTTATTTAACATAGTACTGGAAGTCTTAGCCACAGCAATCAGACGTGAAGAAAAAATAAAAGGAATCCAAATTGGAAAGGAAGAAGTGAAACTGTCATTATTCGCAGACGATATGATATTATATATAGAAAACCCTAAAGACTCCATCAAAAATCTACTAGACTTAATAAATGAATTTGGCAAAGTAGCAGGATACAAAATTAATGTCAAGAAATCAATGGCATTCTTATACACCAATGACGAACTCACGGAAAGAGAAACTAAAAAAACAATACCATTTACCATCGCGGCAAAAAAATTAAGATACCTAGGAATAAACCTAACCAAAGAAGTAAAGGACCTATTTGCAGAAAACTACAGGACATTGAAAAAAGAAATAGAGGAAGATATAAAAAAGTGGAAACACATACCTTGTTCATGGATTGGAAGAATTAACATCATTAAAATGTCCATATTACCCAAAGCAATCTATAGATTCAATGCAATCCCCATCAAAATACCAGTGACATATTTCACAGAACTAGAACAAATATTTCAAAAGTTCATATGGAACCAAAAAAGACCCCGAATAGCCACAGCAATCTTGAAAAAGAAGGACAAAGTAGGTGGGATCACAATACCGGATATCAGCTTATACTACAAAGCCACTGTAATCAAAACAGCCTGGTACTGGCACAAGAACAGGCATATAGACCAGTGGAACAGAACAGAGAATCCGGAAATTGACCCAAGACATTATGCTCAATTAATATTTGACAAAGGTGGCAAGAGCATACAATGGAGTAAAGATAGCCTCTTTAATAAATGGTGTTGGAAAAATTGGACAGCTACATGCAAAAAAATGAAACTAGACCATCAACTTACACCACACACAAGAATAAACTCAAAATGGATAAAAGACTTAAATGTGACTCGTGAATCCATAAAAATCCTAGAAGAAAATGTAGGCAACAAAATTTCGGACATCATACGCAGTAGAATCTTCACTGATACATCACCTAAGGCAACAGAAACAAAGGGAAAAATGAACACATGGGACTACATCAAACTCAAAAGCTTCTGCACAGCAAAAGAAACAACCATCAAAACAGATAGGGAACCCACTCCATGGGAGAGCATAATTGCCAATGACACATCAGATAAGGGGTTAATTTCCAAAATATACAGAGTGCTCATACAACTCAACAAAAGGAAGACAAAGAACCCAATTAAAAAATGGGCAGAGGAACTAAATAGACACCTCTCCAAAAAGGACATACAAATGGCTAAGAGACACATGAAGAAATGCTCAACATCATTAATCATCAGAGAGATGCAAATTAAAACAACAATGAGGTATCACCTCACACCTGTCAGAATGGCCGCCATCAACAAATCATTAAACAACAAGTGTTGGCGAGGGTGTGGAGAAAAGGGGACTCTAGTACACTGCTGGTGGGAATGCAGACTGGTGCAGCCACTGTGGAAAACACTATGGTGTTACCTCAAAAAATTAAAAATTGAATTGCCATTTGACCCAGTGATCCCACTTCTAGGAATATACCCTAAGAAGCCTGAAACACCAATCAGAAAAAATACATGTACCCCCATGTTCATAGCAGCACTATTTACAATAGCTAAGATCTGGAAACAGCCCAAGTGTCCATCAGTGGATGAATGGATAAAAAAGCTGTGGTACATATACACAATGGAGTACTATGCAGCTGTAAGAAAGAAAGATCTCTTATCCTTTGAGACGACGTGGAGGGACCTAGAGAGTATTATCCTAAGCGAAACAAGCCAAGCAGAGAAAGACAAATATCACATGATCTCACTTATTTGTGGAATATAATGAACATAGCAGTCTGAGGAACAGGGTAGACCCAGAGACGTGGAAGTAGGGTATAAACTGACACCCCTCAGGAGAGGGGGTGGGGGGGAGGGAGGAGATGAACCACAGAACTTATGCACATGTATGCATAAGTGATGGACATGGACAACAAGGCTGGGGACAGGGTGGGGGGATGGGGAGGAGGGTGTCAATGGGGAAAAAAAGGAGAAACCTCTGTAACAAAAATAAATTAATAAAAAAAAAAAAATAAAAAAATAAAATAAAATAATAACATCCACTGCTGAGAGAAATGGCCTCTCACTGAATCTACAAACAGGGAATTCTAAATACCTAGAGTCACCTGGTGACTCAAGAGTTCCTCTGTCATGGCAGTATTAACAAGTCTCTTCAGCACTCTTCTTGGCCATTTCCTCCCATGTGAAAACAAGGTACTAGGATTTGGGAAATGTGAGTCTCAGCTTTAGATTTTCCATTCACAGTTCCTTAGTTTTTTGCCTCAGTTTCCTAATCTGTGAAATGGGGCTAATAACAATGGACTTGCTTACTTCATAGTGTTGTCATGAGGAACTAATGAGATAATATGAACAAAACTTGTAAACCATAGACATTCTATAAATGTAAGCTGTTAAGACTATTATTATTATCATCCAGACATGGAGATACAATTGGGTGGTTTCTTTTCAGCTCTCTTACTATGACCAGCCATCATTTCAAGCAGAGAACTTGGCTCAATGACATAGAAACATACTGCTGAGTGTCAGTAGCACCTCTAAATCACTTGGACTGCCCTTATTCACAGAAGAAGGCAACAAGACAAATTTCAAACAAGCAGTTTGATTTATGTCACTTCTTATCTACTTTCTGGGAGAAGACAGCTGAAATGTTCTATATCTACTCAATGACATCTTAGATATTATTAAAGACTAACTTTAGGACTGGGTTCTTAGCAAACATGGTTAAGAGTTTGGGTTCTGGAGTATGTCCAATGTTCCAACATAGTGTTTAGTTAGGATTGTACTTGGTTGTGCTACAGGAACAAATTAATATTGAAAAATCGGTAGTTTAACATATTGTAAGTGTATTTATTTATCTTTTATGTAAAATCTGATGCAGGTCAATAACGGTCCTCCTTTATCCAGTGTCTCAGGAATCCAAACTCTTTCCAACTTGAGACTGTGCTATCTCAATATGTGACTTCCAAATTTGCCAAGGCAAGGGGAAAAGTTAGCATGAAATTGACCCATCAGCATTTGAATGCTTTGGCATCCATGTGTCACCATCATTTCCATCCACCCTTCATTGGCTAAAAGAGTCTTATGGCTTTGCATAACTACCAGGAATTGGCAAGTATAGTCTTCCCATGTTGCCAGGAAGGAGGGAAGAACCAATTAAGAGAAACATTAGGGGTCTCTATCACATCCATCTTTTACCCTCCTTTAGCCAAATGAGTTTGGGCAAGTTAGGTTTCCTTGTGTATAACCTCACTGAAGTAATAATAGTTTCTACCTCATGTGGCTATTGTACAGATCAAACAAGATAACATACATAAAACACTTAATATTCCTGCAACAGAATAAGTACATAATAAATGTTAGGTGTTATTATTGTTATTATTGATTAACTGAATGACAATTGTATTCGGAGT
This sequence comes from Tadarida brasiliensis, assembly GCA_030848825.1. Lineage (NCBI taxonomy): Eukaryota > Metazoa > Chordata > Mammalia > Chiroptera > Molossidae > Tadarida > Tadarida brasiliensis. The sequence continues at coordinate 98,146,231 of CM061257.1, read as the reverse complement.
TGAAAGCACTTTGCAGATTATCTCTGAATTACTTAGAGGAGAGCCTTCAGCACAAAAATCAGTTTATTTCCAGGAGGCTTTGAGTTTTCTTTAAACAACTTAAGACATTATGAGTCTTATAATTTCTAGATGACACTCTTCTCTTGCTATGAAACCAGCACTCTCTTGATTTAGGTCAATTTTATCCAAAGGCCAGATGAAAATGCATTTGTGTGATGATGTCAGCTCTTTGAGGTATTTGTCATTTTCTGCATCCATTGAACAAGATCATGGGTTGAATTTTTTTTCAGGAGGCTGTTTTGTTTTGTATTTAAAATCATCTGGAGCCTGGCCGGTGTGGCTCTGGTTGAGCGACAACCCATGCACCAAGAGGTCACTGGTTCAATTCCCAGTCAGGGCACATGCCCAGGCTGTGGGCCAAATCCCCAGTGAGGGGCATGCAGGAGGTGGCCAGTCAATGTTCTCTCTCATCGATGTCTCTATCTCTCTCTCCCTCTCCCTTCCTCTCTCTTTAAAATCAATGAAGAAAAAAATATATTTTATTTTTTTTTTATAATTTATTTTATTATTAATTTGTTTTTGTTACAGATGTTTTTCCTTTTTTTCCCCCATTGACACCCTCCTCCCCCTCCCCTTCTCCTCGTCCCCATCCCTGTTGTCCATGTCCATTGGTTATGCACCCATGCACATAGGCTCTGTGATTTATCTCTTTCCCCCGCCTCCCCCCCTCCTCTGAGGCCCGTCATCCCGTACTCCATCTCCATGTCTCTGGGTCAATTTCGTTGTTCAGTTTGCTCAGTTCTCCTGTGTGTTGCCGGCTTCCTCCGTTGATGTGGGGGTCGCTCAGCTCCCTCGCTCCGCCTGGGTTCCTCCGTGGTGGGGGGGTCGCTCGGCTTCCGCAGGCGCCCCTGGCTGCAGGATCTCGTTTCCTTTCAGGCGACAAGGAGGGTCCTGGAGGGCAGTATGCCGTCTCCATTCTGCTGCTTCTTTAATTTCGTAGTTGCAGGGCTTCCATTCAGCTTGATTTCATGCGGTCTTTAAGTGATAGTTATTCTGTGATTTAGTTGTAACTTTGATGTGGTTGTGGGAGGACGCGATTCCGCGTCCACCTAGGCCGCCATCTTGACCGGAAGTCGAAAAAAATATTTTTTAAATAAAAATAAAAACAAAATTATCTGAAGCTTTCTTCCTCTAGTAAGTCAGTTGCCAGAAATATTAAAGGAGATGTACCAAGCAGGTAGGAAAATTCTTGAGTCTTGGCCACTGGTTTAAGAGCCTCAATGAAAAGGGAGAAAAAAATGAACATGTACTGATTACCCACTTTGTGCTCATCACTTGACATGTCACTTCATTTAATCATCACAGCAAATTTGAGAGATTCTTACTATTTTAGTTTACAGATAAGAAAACTGAGTATTAGGAGGATCCAGCAACAAGCCCAAGGTCTGAAGGCTAGTAAGTGGCAGGGCCTGGATTTGAACCATGCCTTGAGGGAGAAGAGGAAAATAATAGAAAGAATATATGCTTTTCAGTGAGAAAGAGCTAGGTTTGAATCCTGGCTCTGCCACTTCTAATACTGTACCTTAAGTTACTTAATTTAGTTTATTCATCCATGTAATGAGGATAATAATAATGACAACAATAGCAACTAATATTTACATAGGGCTTACTGGCAGGGATTTTTACATAGGACTTACTGTGCCAAGTTCTTTTGATGAGTTTTATGTTTATTAACCCACGTAATCTATTCAACTACCTGAGTGAGGTGTGGAACATTATTATCCCTATTTTACAGAAGACAAAACTGAAACACTAAGTGATTAAGCAACTTGCTCAAGGTCACACAGCTAGTGAGCAGAAGAGTGTGAGTTCAAACCCAAGTACTCTGGCTCCCGAGTCCTCACTGTCTTCCACTCAAGGTAATAGTGTCATAAAGTTCAGTACCTGCCCATAGTAGGGCCTCAACAAATACACATCTTTGTCATCATCGCCTTTCCACTCTACGTTACTAACATGTTACTTCTAAAGGGTGTCTTCTCTCTTAGAAGGGGCAATCCAGCCTGGGGTCCACTGACCACTGGCCTAACTATGAATGACTCTTCACTCTCTTTATCCATCAAAAGGCTCCTCTTCCACCCTTTATATTGTCTTGGATTCTATCCTTCTATAGAATAGACATTTGCCATTTCTCTTATCTTTAAGAAAATAATATTTGGGATGGGACTGTCCAGTGTCTATTAGTCTGTAGCAGGTAAGTTGTCTGCCCTGTGGGAGGCTATGGGTGATAAAAGGAAGGAGATTAAGAGGTCAAATCATGGCATTTGACAAGACCACCCACCCAATGACAAGTTAACTAGATGATACAATTGCTTAGAGATTTTATTATATATTCGGTTTTTTGCTAATGGAGAGCTTAACTATAATACTTTTAAATCGATTAGCCATTATTTCTGTTGTTAGTCCAAATTGTTAAGAATATTTCCTCATTTCCTTTCAGTTCATTTTATCATGGAAATCTTAAGGGACGAAGAGAAGTTCTATTTCCAGATGAGCAGTTATATGAATAGGAACAATAAGAGAAGATGTGAAAGGCCTAAAATCTTCAGATTAGATCTGGCATCAGTGAATTTGGAGGAAATACTGAAAGAGGGAAGTACTTGCGAGCTGAACCAGAAAGATGATTAACTATATTGACTGTAGAGAGCAGTCATAGTCATATGAAAATATTTTCCAAACTTCCAGGCAAAAGCACAGACTCAGTGAAGAAAAATAACTCTCAAAGTCGTTTTGTTAGGTGAATCCATAAGGGACCTACAATGAACAGTCTGAATGACCCTGTTTTATTTTATTTTTATTTATTTTTTTTATTTGTTATTGTTGAAAGTATTACAGATGTCCCTCATTTTATGAAAAGTCTAAATGACCCTGTTTTATTTTATTAGGAACTGTCTGAATGACCCTGTTTTATTTATTTATTTTTTTGTTATTGTTGAAAGTATTACAGATGTCCCTTTTTTTCCCCCTTGACCCCTTCCTTCCCACTCCCACCCCATCCTGCTTTCTCCAAGCTAATGTCTGTGTCCATTGGTTGTGCATATATGCATATAAGTTCTTTGGTTTATCTCTTCCCACCCCTCCCATCCCCCATCCCTCTGAGGTTTGTTAGTCTGTTCCCTACTTCCATGTCTCTGGATCTATTTTGGTCCACAGCATATTTTGTTCATTATGTTCTATAAATAAGTGAGATCATGTAGTACTTGTCTTTCTCTGACTTGCTTATTTCACTCAGCATTATATTCTCCAGGTCCCTCCATGTCGTCTCAAAGGATAAGAGATCTTTCTTTCTTACAGCTGCATAGTATTCCATTGTGTACATATACCACAGCTTTTTTATCCACTCATCTACTGATGACACTTGGGCTGTTTCCAGATCTTAGCAATTGTAAATAGTGCTGTTATGAACATAGGGGTACATATATTCTTTCTGATGGGTGTTTCAGGCTTCTTAGGGTATATTCCTAGAAGTGGGATTACTGAATCAAATGGCAGTTCAATTTTTAATTTTTTGAGGAAACATCATATTGTTTCCATAGAGGCTGCACCAGTCTGCATTCCCACTGGCAGTGTATTAGAGTCCCCTTTTCTCCACATCCTCACCAGCACTTGTTGTTTGATGATTTGTTGATGGCCGCCATTCTGGCAGGTGTGAGGTGATATCTCACAGTCATTTTAATTTGCATCTCTCTGATGATTAGAGATGTTGAGCATTTTTTCATATGTCTCCTGGCCTGAATGGCCCTGTTTTAATATTCTTTCTAACACCACGTTTTAAAAAGTACAAGTCTGGATTAAATGAGAAAGTGGTCTTATATGATACCTTTGTGTTCTTATATCTTTTGACAGATTCATACCCCAAACTTAAGACCTAAAAATTATGCAGTACACACACACACATTTGTTTTAGCATGATTGTATATCATATGAACTGCTGGTGTCCTTGGTCACTTTAGGAAACGTTACAGGAGCTCAATCCCATCCACATGATGGAGACATAGTATATCTGATGCAGTAGGCTGATTACCTCACTGCATTAGAAAAGACACATGCAGCGGTCACTGTGGTGTGCCTACTACCCCCATCTATCAGTCACCAAATCCTGTGGACTCTTCTCTGAGGACTGCCACCCCACTTCACTGTCTTCCAATTGCCACCATTGCCTCAGGCCTGTATCACCACCAGCAGCTTCTCACCGGCCTCCCCAGGCCTCTTCCCTCCGTTTAGACAGCAGTCTGTCCTTTACAATGTTAAGCTCATCATGTCGCTCCCCCCTGAGAACTCTTCAGTGGTACACAGCTGCTCTCAGTGTAATGCCCAAATTCACCTCATACCTTCAGAGCCTGTGTGTGCTGCCCTCACGGACCAGCCAGCATCCCCATGTTCCCTTTCTAGCCGCACTATTCTCAGTCTCATTTCTCTGTCATTTCCTCAGACAAGACCAGGACCTTCCTGCCCCATGGCCTTTACACACCTGCTTCTGCCTGTGCAGACCCCCCCCCCTCCACTTCACCTAGCTAGCTCCTGCACTCTTTGGAGCACTCTGTACTTTTTACTGTCTCTATCATTGCAGTTTACTTACATTCTTGGTTGTATAATTAAGTTGCAAGTCCTACAAAAACAAGCTCACAAACCTCCTTGAGGAGGTGGTTGATTGCTGTATCCCCAAGTGTCTAGCACATAGAGAGATGGTAGATACTTGGTGAATGAATGCATGAAATAGCATGCTATGCTTTGAGAGAAAAAGAATATTTGCAACTAACCTAATATAAATAAGAAGGAAGGAAATACTATGGGGTATAGATAACAAGACCATTCTTTCCCTATAGTGAGACTAAGGAAATCTTCAGACATTTAAAATGGACTTTTAAGGATAAGCAGAATTAAGATATGCGAAATAGAGGGAAAGTCCTTCCCAGTCAAAGTTAAGCACTTGACCAAAATCAGCCAAGCAGCTGGCACATTGGAGGAATGGTGACAAGTCTAGTAGAGCAACTTGGGGGACTATGGTGGGTACAGAGGCAGGTGGCCGGAAGGGAAGGTGGACTGGAATGTAGCCTTGAATGCCACACCAATAAGTTGGAGCATCCTTGCAAGGGACAGCAGCATAACACCAGATGATTTAGCAATGATGATTTGTCGGTGGGTGAGAATAATCAGGTGAAAAAAAAAAAGAAAGCCTGAGGAATTAGGCTAACGGTGAAGGGAATGAAAGCAGAGAATACATTCAAGAGACAGTGCAAAAATCAAGGTTTCTTTCCTCCCTGAAATCAAATATGAGTTTAATATAAGAGTTTGTTGAGAACAACTGTGACTTTTTCCCTGTGAATGATTAATTCACATGGAACAACTCTTTCTAACTTTTTTGGGAAATGAAAGAGAGAGACAGAGAAAGATTTTGTGATTGATTGTTTCAGTTGCAAGAGAAATTAATTAAAGCCAACTGGTGCAGGCAGTGTGGGGAATCCATTGGCTGTCATGCCATCAGAAGGCCAGCTTGCTGCTGGACATTCTTTACTTCTTGTCACCTTTCATCTCTGTTTTGCTGTGGGTATTCGTTTTACTTTCTCAGACAGCCACTTTTTGAAATTTTCCTTGCAGTGGTTGTCACCACACTTTGTTTAGATGATATTTAGAAATCCTTAGAGAAGGACTCTAGAGATGTCTGCTGCATATACTTTGATATACAGCATCTGAAGTGCCGACTATTGTCACATATTTGGGGACCGCAGATCCACACGGCTATTCACATGTCCCTTCCTGCCACCCATGCCCTGGTTTTGTAATAATCTAGAACATCTTCTCCAGCATGCCTTGCTAGCAATTTAAAGAAAACAAAAAGCCCCCCCTCCTTTTTTCCTCTCATGGAACTTCGGTTTGGTTAACAAAAAGAGTATGTTCTTCTTTTAATAAAGTTGGAGAACATTCTTTTCATTCCAGAAATGAGAGACTATTTGTGTAGAAAAGGGAATAGTCAAGCACAATATTTTTGCTTCTTCTGATTCTACCTTGTTTCGTAGTTGAGTAGTATCCTAGATAGCCAAGGGGAAATAAATAAATGGAACTAATATTTCACTTAAGAAATTTAAACAGAGCAAAACAAATAAGAATTACAGTTCGGGGACTCTAACCCTCAACCCTGACACACCCTAATGGGTTCATTTTTTTTTTAAATTTATTTATTTATTTATTTATTTTTATTAATTTATTTTTGTTACAATGTTTCTCCTATTTTCCCCATTGACACCCTCCTCCCCATCCCCCCACCCCATCCCCAGCTTTGTTGTCCATGTCCATCAGTTATGCATACATGCATATAAGTTCTGTGGTTTATCTCTTCCCTCCTCCCCACCCCCTCTTCTGAGGGTTGTCAGTCTGTACCCTACTTCCACATCTCTGGGTCTACCCTCTTCCTCAGACTGTTATGTTCATTATATTCCACAAATAAGTGAGATCATGTGATATTTGTCTTTCTCTGCTTGGCTTGTTTCGCTTAGGATAATACTCTCCAGATCCTTCCATGATGTCTCAAAGGATAAGAGATCTTTCTTTCTTACAGCTGCATAGTATTCCATTGTGTATATGTACCACAGCTTTTTTATCCATTCATCCACTGATGGACACTTGGGCTGTTTCCAGATCTTAGCTATTGTAAATAGTGCTGCTATGAACATGGGGGTACATATATTCTTTCTGATTGGTGTTTCAGGCTTCTTAGGGTATATTCCTAGAAGTAGAATCACTGGGTCAAATGGCAATTTAATTTTTAATTTTTTTGAGGTAACACCATAGTGTTTTCCAGAGTGGCTGCACCAGTCTGCATTCCCACCAGCAGTGTACTAGAGTCCCCTTTTCTCCACACCCTCGCCAACACTTGTTTGATGCTTTGTTGATGGTGGCCATTCTGACAAGTGTGATGTGATACCTCATAGTTGTTTTAATTTACATCTCTCAGATAATTAGTGATGTTGAGCATTTCTTCATATGTCTCTTGGCCATTTGTATGTCCTGTTTGGAGAGGTGTCTAGTTCCTCTGCCCATTTTTTAATTGGGTTCTTTGTTTTCCTTTTGTTGAGTTGTATGAGCACTCTATGTATTTTGAAGAGTAACCCCTTATCTGATGTATCATTGGCAATTATGCTCTCCCATAGAGTGGGTTCCCTATCTGTTTTGTGGTTGTTTCTTTTGCTGTGCAGAAGCTTTTGAGTTTGATGTAGTCCCATGTGTTCATTTTTTCCTTTGTTTCTGTTGCCTTAGGTGATGTATCAGTGAAGATTCTGCTGCGTATGATGTCCGAAATTTTGTTGCCTACATTTTCTTCTAGAATTTTTATGGATTCACGAGTCACATTTAAGTCTTTTATCCATTTTGAGTTTATTCTTGGGTATGGTATAAGTTGATGGTCTAGTTTCATTTTTTTGCATGTAGCTGTCCAATTTTCCCAACACCATTTATTAAAGAGGCTGTCTTTACTCCATTGTATGCTCTTACCACCTTTGTCAAATATTAATTGAGCATAATGTCTTGGGTCAATTTCCGGATTCTCTGTTCTGTTCCACTGCTCTATATTCCTACAGTTCAAAATAATCCATTTAAAAAAAAAACACAGATGAATATGAGCTAACTGCTTAATGGTTTATCTTATATTTCTTGTAATCATTCTTACATTATTTATTCTATAAGAGCAAAATAGGGTTTGACAATTGTGTATTTGAGCAATTATATCTAAGGGCATATCATTTAAACCATATTATATTTAAAAGAGAGATCTTGATGTTCTTAGGAAATCAAAGCCACTAAAATATGAACTCATAATGCATTAAAACTTATATTTTTATAGATTTTAAACTGTAAGATTTTGACAAAGCCTCTAGGGAATATTAGAGTTTGCATTGGAAGCATCCGTGGAATTCCATAAAACACTTTAAAGGTAGGAATTTTCATGGGCCACTAAGGACTTCTGTAGAGCCCCATAAAAGTGCAATTTCTATAACATATCATAGTAATACATTTTAGTTTATTTATCTTTGTGTCTTCAGTCTATCTAACCTAACAATCATCTCATCTTTTACTTTTTGAATTACTTTCACTACATTTCATGTGACTTTTTGAGGACCATGCTATCTAAAAATAATATTTGAGATGGCACTGAGAAACGTTTTTGTGACAATATTAGCCAACAGGGTCATGAATTCAGAGCAGGTTGAAACAGAGACTTTCAAACATCTCTAAATAGGAAGATTGCAGAGCAACAAATTTCATGACAGCTTCTATGATTTAAAAAAAAAAAATGATTCAGCAAGTGTTGCATTCGTAGTTGCCCCTGATTCTCTCTGTGTGTACTGCAGGTTTGCTGATAAAAGCACACTTTATCATGTTATTAGATCTATAAACTATCTTTAAAATAATCCCTATGCTTCTTATTTTTTAATGTGACAACAAGTTAAACAGATCTGTACTTTTGACAGTGGCTGAGCGAAGGTGGTGATACATTTGCTCAGGCTGCTGTTAACAAAGTATCACTGACTGGGTGGCTTACACAACAGAAACGTATTGCCTCACAGCTCTGGAGGCTGGAAGCACAAAATCATGGTGTCCTCAGGGTTGGATCCTTCTGAGAGCTGTGACTGAAGGCTCTAATCCAGGCCTCTCCTTGGCTTATAGATGGCCGTCTTCTCCCTGTGTCTCTTCATATGTTTTTCCTCTACTTGCATATGTCTCTGTCCAAATTTTCCCTTCCTGAAAGGACAGCAGTCATATTGGATTAGAGCCTACTCTAATGACCTCATTTTAACTTGATTACCTCTGTGAAGGCCTTATGTCTGTTATGACAGTGCCCCATCCAGGAAAAGGTCTGTGCAGATGTCCTCATAAAGTGTGACTTTAGATCCTGACAGCTACACTGGTGGATGTCTCATACCCACCTGGGCATGGTCTCACCTGCACATGCCCTGCAAGGCCTCCTGCTCCTAGGTCAGTCCATTGCAGCAGAGTAGAGGTTATTTAGTAGTTGTTAATAGAGGACCTTGTGTTTTGGGTGCCTTTCCCTCTTTCCATCTTAGGGTCTGGGTCTACAGCTGTGTGTGAAAGGGTCTAAGAACCCACTGAGGTGTAAGTAGCTGGAACTCTGCTACATACAGACACGAACACTTCAGAAATTCACAATATTGCCATCTTAAAGGTGCTTATGAGGTCTTTGGAAACTTAAGAAGTGGAGGAGAGCAAAGGTGACATAAGTAAATGAGCTTTTAAAATCACCAACAGGTGAACATCTTCAGCACAGTGGCGGTGGGAACGCAGCTTTCTCAATGACTGGAGTCACATGGGGTGTGGTTTCTAGCACTTGAAGCTGAGATTACATGGGAAGAAAGCATCCTGCTTTGTGAAAAATTTTCCATCCTGTTACCCTAATATTCTTAAAAGATACCCATGCAATTTCAGCAAGGGAAGGTAACAATGTTCCTGCAATTGACACTGATTTAATGCCTTGTTCTTGACATGCCATGATTCTTCCTGGCATGTTTTAGCCAACACTGACTGTCAGCGGTGCTGTCGGGGAGGCCACTGGTGGCAGAGCTGGCTTCCTGGGCGTATAGTCTGAGCAGTCTCACAGCCCTGTGCTTAGGAAGGCCCGCTCCTAGTTTAATGCTCTGCAATTTCCATCTGGAGTTTCTTAATATTTGAATAAGGCCCCACATTTTCATTTTCCACCGGGACCAGTGAATTATGTTGCTGATGCTGACTCGGGGACAACAAGGCCCCCTGAGCACCATCTCTGGGAAGGTCTAAAGAATCTGAACAAACGCTGTAAGCATTGTTTATGGAATTGAAATGAATCTCAAAGATGGGGTGAGTGGGTGAGAGAGAGATGTTTTGGGAAAGCCTCATAAGACAGTGAATGGGGAAAGGAAAGATTGCCAGAATACCCATAAATCCTGCCGGCGTGGACTGTAGCCAGCCAGAGCCCCCTTTGAGCCCACTCTGCTTTCTCAAAGAGTAGCAGTCAAACTTCCCTGATTCTGCTCAGCTTAGGGCAGACTCTTCTGTTACCATACCCCACTGTCTGTAGCCTCCCTTCCTGCCAACCATGAGGAAAATGTTGGAAGCAATAGAATATGAAAGGTATTCTCATCCCTCCTCATGTACAGTGATGGCTATTGACCCAAGATCCATTTTTCCTTAGACCAAGTCTTCCAGAGAAATGTGAACAAGGCTGGAGATTATAGATTCATGATCAGGACTGGCAGAGACCTCTCCAACTGTTCATCCCAAAGAAAGAATCATGTCATCAGAATTTTATATAATGAGTCATAACTATATAGTTTGTCCTCTCTGGGCAGGCAGTAAATTGAACATTATTAAACCACCAGAGGTGGTTTTATTCTTATTCTCATCAGTAGGCAAGCCATGTACTTCTTCAAAGAGTGTATAGTCTTGATTTGGCAGATGACTCCTTTATTTAAAACTAAATAAATATTGAATATGTCATTAGTCTGGGGTTGTCACAAAATTTTGATTTCATGATATTAAATTTGACAGGCAAACAACTACTACATTTTTCAAATAACAACCTCTTAGAAATATATAAACCCCCTTTTATACAACTTCAAAGAATAAAATAAAAACAAATTACAAAATAGGTAGAAAATAATAATCATAAAAACATGACATGAGATAAGACTAAATTTATAATTCTTAATGCTTATACATTTAAATCAAATTAAAAAATAAATTGTGTTCAACTCAAGAAATAATAAACAACTATAAATAAACTAAGAAAACAGTAAATGATAGAATTAGTAAGTAAACCCAAAAGTAACTTCTTTGAAAAGAAAATGAAAAGAATGGAAGGAAAAACCATTGGCTGGTTTATTCAAGAAAATAAAGAGGATATATAATTCACAATCCTAGAAATGGAAAAGGAGAAATAATGCATACAGAGAAATAAATAGGCAATCAAAGAGTAATTTACCTGAAACCACAAATAAATTTGAAAGGCAGGATAATATTTTCTAGGAAAATAAATGCTTAAAAAATTGATCTCAGGAGAGAGAGAAATCTAAATAGACCAATAAACCCAGAAGAAGTTAATATTATCAAAACATTTCCTTTTCCTCCAAACACACACATCATCAACACTGGGTTTGATGAACTCACGAGGAATGTTCTTTCAAACTTTTAAATAAGATATCATTTGGATGCTCTATAAACTTTTCTGTAGCATTAAAAAAGATAGAAATTTCCAAATTCTTTTAGCACAGCCAAGAACTAAAAACTGCTGGTGATAGCAAACACACACACAAAAATCTGCAGACCACTCATGTTTATATATATGAATGCAAAATGTGAACTGTAAGCTCACCAAATATAAGTCAGCAGTACAAAAAGAAATCACTCACCACAACCAAATAAGATTAATCCCAGGATTGCAAGGATGGTTCAATTTTAAACAAAACTTAGTTTTGCCTTTTACCATACATATGAAAAGGCTGTACTTACAAGTTTTTACTAAATATAAAGGGTATATTTGGGATAGTATGACTCATGTATAAGTTATATAGCTCCAAGGAGCTACCCCGAGGACAGAGCAGTCATCTTCCAGAACAGTTGTAGAAACAAACAAGAGTTTCAAAACCCTACCTCACATCAATCCAAAGGCATAAGAGCAAAAGTTACTTCTCACAGGGCAACTATCTCATGTGCTGCAGAGTGAGAAGCAGCAGAGATTTTTTTGTATAATAATGGTTGAGGATTTTCCAGAACACTGAGGAAGCCTGTTAGACATACATATTCTAATAACATGCTTAAAACAGAATACAGTGACGCTTTTATTGAAGACAGAAATAATTCAAGAAATCTCACTGTCACTTTCTTGTTACATAGTTCCAGAAAAGTTAGCAAAGTTAACTAGACAGAAAATCTTAGAGTATATAATATATATGTGTATATATTAATATATATATACACTTATATGTGTATATAATTTATACATATTTATACATTATATATTATATATAAATAATATATATTAGGAAGAAGAAGAATTTTTAATTATTTACAGTGTACAGTATATGAATGTAAAATGTATTACACAAGAGAATCAAATGAAAAACATTAACGTCAATAAGTACTTCAGAAAGAATTACTGGTTATAAATTTAAACTATAGAACACAAGTATGCATGCGTGTTTTCTCATATACAAACCAATCATCAGAGGATACATATAATGGGTAACTGGAAAAGATCTCATTCATGACAACAACAAAAGAGCAAACTTTAACAGAAATATACCAGATCTATGTGAAGAAAACCTTAAAAATTATATTGATGGACAATTAAGAAAATTTGAATACATGAAATACACAACTTGCCTTAGGGCAAGTCATTTTTTAAAATATCAATTTTTTGCCCGGCTGGTGTGGCTTAGTGGTTGAACGTCGACCCATGCACCAAGGGGTCGCCAGTTTGATTCCTGGTCAGGAAACATGCCCAGGTTGTGGGCCTGATCCCCAGTGGGGAGCATGCAGGAGACAGCCAATCAATGTTCTTTCTCATCAATTTTTCCATCTCTCTCTACCTCTCCCTTCCTCTCTCTAAAATCAATAAATAAAAATTATTAATAAAGTAAAATAGTTTAAAAATAAATAAGTAAAAATATCAATTTTTCTTAAATACCAGAACCAACAAGATTTTTTCTGGGACTTTAACAAAATGTGTCTGAAAAAATAAACAAGTGATCTTAGCCAGTCTACTTCTGGCTTTTATGAGCAATGAGAGGGACTATCAAACATTTATATATTCTGAAAATGAAGTAATTAAAATACTTTAGTGCTGAAAACAAAATAGATAGACTACTGGCATAGAATACAGAGTCTATAAATAGACTAAGTTTATGGAATTTATATAAACGTTCATGATGAAAATGGAATTTTATATAAATGAGTAAACTTGAAATAGATCTTAGTCATTTAAAAAATAAATAAAGCTGAATCTCCATCCTATTTGTTATATCAAAGCAAACTCCATATGTATCAAAGTTTTAAATGTAAAAATTAAAACTACAAAGTATCAAAAGTAAGAAAACACTTTGTCATTTTTGTTTTTAATCCTCACCCAGGGATATGTTTTTTTTTATTGATTTTACAGAGACAGAAAGAGAGAAATATTGATCAGTTGCCTCCTGAGCCCTGACTGCCCTGACTGGGAATCAAATCCACAACCTTTTGGTGTATGGGACAATGCTGCAAACAACTGAGCCACCCGGCCAGGGCAGAAAACCCTTTTTAAGATGACATAAAACCCAAAGCCAAAAAGGAAAAGGTTAACAGAATTGACAGTATAAAGTTTTAGAAAATTACATGACAAATTATAGTACAAAAATGGACACCAAAAGGAGACATTTGCAACATATATATCAAGGAAAGCATGAATGTCTAATTTTCCACAAATAAATAATTTTTTTAAAAAAATAAGGAGTTCAAAGAAAAGAAATACAAATGGTCAATAAATAAATGGAATAATGCTTAGACTTCTTTATAACTAAAGAAATTTTATTTTAAACAAAAATATGTTGGGCCTGGCTGGTGTGGCTCAGTGGCTGATCATCAACTCATGCACCAAGAGGTCGCCAGTTGGATTCCCGGTCAGGGCACGTGCCCAAGTTGTGGGCCCGATCCCCACTGGGAGGCATGCAAGGAGGCGGCCAATTGATGTTCTCTCTCATTGATGTTTCTATCTCTCTCTCTCTCTCTCCTCCTCTCTCTCTAAAATCAATAACGGAAAAAAATATATATATGTTGGATTTCACTTGTTAGAATTCTAGATAGTATTGGAAAAGATGTGAGGAAATAGACATTTTCCTCCACTGCTGGTAAGAATGTAAATTTGTACAACTTTTGGGAACAATTTGACACCATAATTTCTTTCAAATAACTTATCTAAAGATATTTTCACAGACATTCCCCAAAGTATACCAAAGTATATATGTATATATTTATGTATGTATAAATATGACTACATATACATCTATTGCAACATCAAACTCAAAGCTGGAAGCATTCTGTGTCCATCATGAGTAAAATAGCTAAACATTTGATGATGCATCTATAGACAAGAATACCAATGAGGTGTTTAACAATGAATGAAGCTGATAGGTATATGCTTAATAAGGAAGTCTCTCCAAGAGGTATGTATGGCTTATTTCCTTTCATTTCTTGGCTCATGTACACTTGGCTCAGGTAATTTGACTTCTGATGTTGTTTTTGCAGCTTGATTGAGATAGAGTTTACACATCATACAATTTACTCATTTAAAGTATACAAGTCATTGGTTTTTAGTATATTCACAGGGCTGTGCATCTGTCACCACAATCAATATTTGTCCTCAAAGGGAACTGTAGCCATTAGCAGTCACTCTTTATTACCAACCAACCGCCCAGCCACTGACAACCACTGATCTACTTTCCATCTCTAAAGATTTGCCTATTTGGACATTTCATATAAATGGAATTATGCATTTGTGATCCTTTCTGACTGGCTTCTTTCACTTAGTGTTGTGCTTTCAAAATTCAGCCATCTTATAGCATGTATCAATACTTTATTCCTTTTTATTGCCAAATAATATCCACTATACTGATATGCCAAATTGTGTTTATCTATCAGTTGGTAGATACCTGGATTGTTTCCACTTTTTCGTTATTATGAATAATGGTATCATTAACGTCAGTGTACAAGTTTTTCTGTGGTTGTATCTTTTCATTTTTCTTGAGTCCATACCCACGAGTGAAATTTCTGGGTCACACAGAAGCTCTATGTATATGTAGCATTTTGAGGCACTGACAAATTGTTTTCCAAAGTGACTGCACCATTTTACATTCTCATCACAAGGTATGAGTGTTCTACTTGCTCCATATCCTCGCTGACACTTGTTATTATTTATCCTTTATTACGGCCATCTTAGTGTGTATGAAGTGATATCTCATTGTGGTTTGATTTGAATTTCCATAATGCATGTTAAGCATCTTTTCATGTGCTTATTGATTATTTTTATATCTTTTTTGATAAATCAGAATTGTTTATTTTTCAGTTGGATCATTTATCTTTTGCTACTGAGTTGTAAGAGTTCTTAATATATTCTGGATACAAAGTCTCTATCAAATGTTTGGTTTTCAAATATTTACTCCTGTGTTGTCTTTTAATTTTCTTAATGGAATCATTTTCAGCACAAAAGTTTTTAATTTTGTTCAACTCCAATTTCTCTTTTTTTGGTCATTTGTGCCTCTTGTGTTTTATCAAAGATGGTTTAATTCATGGCACGAAGATTTACTTTTATCTTTTCTCCTTATAGTTTTATAGTTTTCACTCTTATATTTATATCTATGATCCATTTTTAATTAATTTTTACTTATGGTGTAAAAAGAAGTCAGATTTATTTTTTTGCACATGAGTATCCAGTTAGTCCAAAACCACTTGTTGAAAACACTGTTCTTTCCCTAATTGAATTGTCTTGCCAGCATCACCTACTGAGTATTCTAAAATCCGTGTTGATGGTTGACGAGTTTTTATGACTTTTTGTTAAACAAAGATTTCATTCCTTATAAGAGAATTTACATTACATTTCATGAGGAAATTAGCACGGAATTTTTCACGACACTCCAGCTTTCACACGCATTTCTCAGTATTAAGACTGTTGGAACTGGAAAAGCTCAACTTGAAAAGCAGATGTCTCCGATTTTTCTCTTTCCATTGTAACATTGTGATTCCATGTTGTCCGCTGAGGCTGATGATTTAACGGTTTTTTACATTCTTGTTATTTAGGTACACAGAGAGTTAAGGCTAGGAGAAAAGTAGCTCTTAGAGAGGGAAAAGTTAAGTATTGAAGAATTTTATCTTTATCATTATAATGATAATAGCTATCATTTATTGAGCACTTACTCTGACTACATATATTATCTGATTTAACCCTTAAAGCAACTTATTTTACAGATTAGGAAACCAAGACCAGAAAGAGTAAGTAATATCCCCAAAGTCATGCTGTTTATAAATGGTAGAGCTGGGATTCAAAGCCAGATCTGCCTGAATAAAGCTCTAAGCCCACTGCAAACGGTTCCCAGCTCACAGAGCCTTCATGGTGAAAATCTATAGAAGGGTATCATGTATTAGGAGAACAAATACATGTATGTGTCCAGATTTAAACACACACACACACACACACACACACACACACTTATTTTGCCCAGAGCAAGGAAGATCAGTTAGCAAATTCATTGTTTCCTGAATATACTTCTAACCAGCACACTGCTTCCTTATGTAAATGTTCTTCCTTATCACAGGCTGTCAGAGGTAATTATAAGAAGCCGTGGTTCGTGTTTCTAGTCTGTTTGCTTCTATCAAGTCTTAGATTTCACACCAATCTTGACCAACAATTTTTCCCCCCTATGGGACCAACTTCTGATCAATAAAGAAAGTACTGTGTGCTTTGAGAAAAATGTCATTTCACCTCTGGAAGGAAATGTAGCAACATTCCCACTGGCATTGCATGTTCAACTCTCTGGAACAATCCTAGAATCAGATGTTAATCAAATAGCCGCAAAGCATAATACATAAGTCGTTTTTTAAAGTTGAAAATAGAAAAAGATGTGACTAATATAGAAGGCTTGGTGCTTGGCTGTGAGACATCTCATTATTAAGCATATTGCATAATGAAGGTTTTATTTTGGGTGGAAGAGTAAAATCATGGGTTTTGAAGGACTGGGTGTGAAGTCTGCATCCAACAATTCCTAAAATGCTAACCTTGGAGAATTGACAAATCCTTAAATTTCAGTTTCCTTGCCTATAAGAGGATGTTATTAACTGTTCAATATGTAGTCTGATGTAGAGATCAGGGGCCAGGGCTTTGTACTTATTTATACCATGGATCAAATCCTAGTTCCTTCTCTTATCTACTGTGTGATATTGGGTAAATAGCTAGCCTCTCTGAACCTTTTATCTTCTACAAATGGAGTTATTAATACAGAAGGTTTGTAAAGATTAAGTTAGATAACGTGTATAAAGCACATGAAATTGAACTTGGCTCATATTACATGCTAAAAAAATTTACATGCACTATTTTTTATTATTATTCTGCAATAACTACCATTCCTGCTACATGAAACACCTAATACAATGCCTACCATGAAGCAGGATTCAGTATATATTACTTTTCTCTCCCAACTTTATAATTTGAAAGAATGTTAATAATTTTAAAGATTATCCTTCTTTCCAATGGACAGGAATTTCCTTTTTGGCCACAGTGTAAATGTAGAAAACTTCTGGCTCTTTTCATGAGTTCTGGGTGTTGCTGTGTTATTTCTGTCTCCTTAGCAGTTAACTTCAGAGGTCTAATGTAATCGTTCCAAGCGCATTGCAGAAAACAGGCCTTTCTTGGGTCAGTGGTTCTTCTGGCTGATACACGCAGAAGTGAAAGAGCCGGGGGTGATGACTGGCCAGGGCCCCTTCTCCCTTCCTGGAAAATGTGCACTTTCAATTAAGAACCTCCATGCAAGCCACTAGCCCCAAAGGCAGAGACTGTTTTTGTCAGGAGATGATGGCCCCTAAAACTTTCTTTGCCAGCTGATTTTACTGTACCCCCACTCCTCTTGTCTGGCTGCCCACATTCTTTTCCACTGGAAGTGAGATCTAGTCTCAGGGAAATGCTTGGCTGGCAGGCAGGCAGACACATTTTATAAAAAAGCAAGGATCTGAAATTAAGATTTCAACCTGCTGTTTCCACAGCAGCATCTTCCAGCTTTTACGTTCTACTCTGAAATGAAATTATAAACACAGAAAGTCCTGCCCAGCCAGTGTGGCTCAGTGGTTGAGCATCGACCCATGCACCAAGAGATCGTCAGTTCGATTCCCAGTCAGGGCACATGCCCAGGTTGTGGGCCCGATCCCCAGTGTGGGGCATGCAGGAGGCAGCCAGTCGATGTTCTCTCTCATCGATGTTTCTATCTCTCTCTCCCTCTCCCTTCCTCTCTCTCTAAAGATCAATAAAGAAAAAAAAAATTAAAAAAAAAAAAAACACAGAAAGTCCCTTTGAAAAAATAAGAGGTAAAAAATGAAACACTTCCTTGGTTCTGATGAAAATGCACAGGCCAGTACTTCCTTAACTTCCTGTATGAATCAAAAGGAACTCACAAAGGGGAACTCAAATCATTTACCTGGCTAGAAGTGACTTCCGTGGAAGATACTATTGCTGGGAGGAAACATGAAGGTCAAGTACTCTGAACTAACTTTGAGACACCAGTGATTTATAACCATACCTCCATATTGTATTAGAGTTCCTGGAGTAAGGGATATTTTTTTTCTTGCATTCCTTCACTTTTAAATGTCACAGTGGATCTCTGTTATGAGTTATCCGGAAACAGAGATGGTTCCATGTGGTTCTTAGAATCCATGCCAAATTCCCTGTTGACCCATTGCACCCATTTTCCAGACAGCTTATCAGGGCTAACCACGCAGTTGCTAGAAACTCACCTGTGATGTAGGGGCTGCTTCCATCTGCAGTCTGTACCTGTCGTTTGACCCGTTATCCACAGATCCACAATGAATTCAGAGACTCCCCGCTCATCTCAGAACTAACCAGACCAACCAATAGAATTCATTCATTGTTAGATGAAGGATTGAATTGGGTCTCAGGGAGACAATGCAATTAATTCACAGTCACCCAAGCAGCTTGTTGCTACACAGGGACTAGAAATTATGACCTTTCTTCATCACTCCAGACTGCCCCTCTCCCTGTCGCTAAGCAGTGGCAGTTAACTGAGTAGCAGCTTACCTGGACAATTCTTCCTCTATAAGATTATAAGTAGTCTATTTTCAAATGAACTGCAACTGTTCAATTGCTAATGACAATTTAGACATTAAAATATGATAATTTGTAAGCAGATGACACATACATGCATGCCCAAATTCTCCCTCTTGACGTAGACTCATAATATTTTGTACACAAGATAATATTCCTCAATACTCAATCTGTGCCTATTTAAGGAGTATCTCATGTATGCTCAGCACTCTTCTAGGTGATGTAGAGATTAGAGGGAAAAAGTATAAATACAGATTCTGAAGACTGAAGATGCCTGTGTAGGACATTTCGAAAGAAAGGAGTCGAAAGGCTATGCTTCCCCAAATCATGCTGGATCCTGAAGTGTCAGTGGCTACTGGTGAGCAGTTTGGGGGCAGAAGAGTCCCAGTGAAGACAATGTTATATCCCACTGACCAGGTCAAGGGAACCTCTTGATGTTTCGAGATGAAATATGCTTCACTTTGTTTAAATCAAGACTGTGTGGATATAACTTGTACAAAAGGAGTTAAGGGGCAAAGTTATTTGCAGTTGGACAGCTCATCACATGAGACACCATTTTTTTCCTCAGTAGAATAATAGCTAAATGATAAAGATGACTATGACTTTTAGTCTGTGAGTTTTTCTGCTGACAGAGATCTTTTTCATGTACATTTTATTTCTAAATGGAATGATGAGTACCCTTGAAAAAATGTTGCCTCTAGAATTAGGTCCTTCTTAGTTCCACAGGCTGATTCATGACCCAAGGTTTGAAAAGAACTTTTATTTAGTTGTAAGAAGAAAATCACACTTTGAAATTGTTTTAATGTTTGTCAAACTTCTTTTCTTTAATGAAATAAGTGCTGTCTCCCAACCCTAGTTTTTAGAATGTTATAAATTTATATAAATCTGAATTTTATGCTTAGAGAGGAGGGGAGGGCAGGTGTCGTTACCTTCATGTTATGGATGAAGAAACTAAGCTTCAGAGAGGTTAGGTGACTTGCCCAAGGTTATACAGCTAATAAGTGGCAGAGTTCGATAAGAGAAGTCTTCACTGGTTTCATTCAGTGTTTTTTCTGTCACATTCTAATGGTCTAGTGTTAGAAAGAAGAAGAACATAAGCAAAGTAAACGGTTAGGACTGATGGGTACTTACTAAGATTACTAAGCTTCCCAAAAAGTAAAACAGTTGGAAACAAAAACCTACTCAATTTTTATATGTTTTAAAGCCCTCACCAGTGTTATATAAAATGAAAAATTAATGAACACCTGTAAAAGATTTCATTGCCCAGCTCTCTGGGGCCACAATTTAAAGTTAATGTTATTTTCTGTATTAATAGCTGCTCCCAATGATGTTTCCTTGTAAATTAATGCAGACACCAGGTAATTTGGAAGAAACCAACTAGACCAGGAGGAGCAGCTCAAACTGTTCACTCAGCAGCCTTCTAATTTGAAGAGAGCTTCAGGAGCAGTTGCTACCATGGAGACATTGTCTGTGGTCATCAGATGCACACAAGCTACTCCTGAAAAATAACATCCCTATTTCTTATCCTTCAGAAAAATGTGTGGGCTCCTAGTCATTGTAGAATAGATTCCATTATCTCAATACCCCCCCCCCCTGAGTTTCTCTTCTGCTGCTCATTTTTCAAACATTTTCCTTAAACTTGGCTGCTTGCTCCACAACCAACCAGGAGCGGGATGATGACACATTCTGCTCGTAGCATGACAGTGATCATCTCATGGTGATTCCAGATGAAGAATGGATGTCCTGGGTTGAGAACCAAGCTTTGCATTCAAGGCATCAAGGTTCTGCAAACTCTCCAATGATGTGTGTGTTCTGGAATAACTGAGGTAGCAGCCACCCTCCTTTAACCTGGAGCCTGACCTCCCTCAAGGAAAGAGAGCCTCCTAAATGTCCCCAGGTTATTGCTCCCCACTCTTCGGATGTGAGACACAACTATTTCTTTGACCAGGAAACAAAGGAAATGTGTAGGTATCTTTTCCGATACTGGTTTGAAGTTATTCTGATCAATCAGTCTAAATTAAAATGGAATTTCTTAAGTGAGGATTTCCTGTTGAATTCATGTCAGGCCTTTGTATATGCCTGCCTCTTTGCTGTATGTCTATAAGTTTTCCTTTGAAGCACAACATTATGGAGATTTAATGGACTTGCTATACAATGAATAGACACCTAATATTACCGGAAATAGATGCACCACATAAATATGTAATGTACATGTGCTATTTTATAAATATATATTAATACATAGTATGCATTTTAACACATGCATAGAAAATGAAAACTAAAAGGTGAGATAGCTATAAATAGGTATTGTATTTTTCCTGTACTTTAACAAATTAAGTCCTTCTGTAACCAAGGTTTTAATGTATTCTCATGAAACCACTGGTCTACCATCGTGTTCTAGCCACCGCTTTCTCTCTGGTGGCCCTGTTGAGATATGGTAGGGACACCAATTCCAATGTACCTTGTTTGAGTTTTTTCTACATGCTTGCTACCTGGCTAGCAAAGTGAGCAAGGAAAATAGATGAAGAGCCTCATGTTTCCAAATACCTGGAACATCAGACAAACAACCGTGGGACAGAGACCCACCTGAATCTTGTCCTCAGAGGCATGTTTCAAATGAATGGCTGTAAGTCTTGATTAAATTGCTCTTATATAAAATCACTTTAAACCACAGAACATAGAAGAAAAGAAGAAATATTGCTTGTCCCAACATTCCTTAGATTTATGGACTTGAGATTTTCATGGAGTCTTAGAAGTAATTTTCCAGGGGTTCTCACTGAGTCCCAGAGAGGTGACATGGCATGCCCAAGTCTCCATAGCCAGTCCCAGTGGGTGGCAGATCTGGTGCTCAAATCCTTCTTTGTCCACTCTCACTCTAGTAGAATTTATATTTTAAAGTGAAGAGTGTTGGATTCCTGGGGCCCCCTTGAGTTCTTTTCTGTTCTTGTCTTTCTTTGGGGAAAAATATTGTAATAAAGTTTCCTATTGAGACTCTTTTATTTTCTGATTTAAGATATTTTCTTATCATGTTATTGTAAAATGAAATAAAGACACAGGAAAGCACACAAAACACTGTTTTTCTTTTGGTTTGTTTTCCCAAGAGGGAGCTGGGAGCATTCTTGCCTATCTCTCAGCTGGTTAGGTGTGCTTGCCTTTCTCTGCTTGGCCTCTGTCCCCACTCTTCTCTTGTCCTTTCCCAACTGATATACTTAAGTCTGGAAGCTAGCTCACAAAATTGCTCTCAATGCCCCTCCCTCCTGGCCCATCTATCCTGTCTCTGGGTGGGCTGCTGCCAAGTTCTCAACCTGGACTTTTTCTTTGTTACTTTCAACTAATTTTCAATTTTTTAAAAAATTATTTGTTTTTACTCATCTCTTTGCTCTACTTTCTAGAAGATTTCTTTAACTTTATCTTCCACTTTGATTATAAAGTTTTAAAATATGTTGTCTTCTTTATTTTCCAAGGATTATTCCATATTTGCTGGTTGTTTCTCTTTTATAGAATCCTGTGTTTATTTTATGACTACCACATTTTCTCTTCTTGTCTCATAATAGGGTCAAATATATTTCAAGTTTTCCTATATTCTTTATAGTTTGTCATTTTCCAATGTGATCTTTCTTTTTAGTGTTTGTCTTGGTCTATCTCTTTCAAGCAGGAAGCTTTCTCAGTGTCTTATGACCTTGGCTGTGTGCCTTGTTTGGGAAAGGGACACTGAGAAGGGCTTGACTGAGAGTTTGTGTTGAGAGGGCTGACTGCTGACTGGTGAGTGTCACTGTCAGGTGATCAGGGGACTGATCAAACAATAAATGGAAAAATTGGACAGCTACATGCAAAAAAATGAAACTAGACCACCAGCTTACACCACACACAAGAATAAACTCAAAATGGATAAATGACTTAAATGTGAAATCATAAAAATCCTAAAAGAAAATGTAGGCAGCAAAATCTCAGACATCACACGTAGCAGAATTTTTGCCAATATATTGCCTAGGGCAAGAGAAACAAAGGAAAAAAGCAGTAAATGGGGCTACATCAAACTAAAAAACTTTTGCACAGCAAAAGAAACCAGCATCAAAATAAAAAGGGAACCACCTGTATAAGAGAACATATTTGCCAATGATACATCAGATAAGGAGTTAATTTCCAAAATATATAGAGTATTCATACAACTCAACAAAAGGAAGATAAATAATCCAATTAAAAATAGGCAGAGGATCTGAATAGACACCTCTCCAAACAGGACATACAAATGGCCAAGAGACATATGCAAAAATGCTCAACATCACTAATCATCAGAGAGATGCAAATTAAAATGACTATGAGATATCACCTCACACCCGCCAGAATGGCTGCCATCAACAAATCATCACACAAGTGCTGGCGATGGTGTGGAGAAAAGGGGACCCTAACACACTGCTGGTGGGAATGCAGATTGATACAGCCACTATGGAAAACAATATGATGTTTCCTCAAAAATTAAAAATTGATCTGCCATTTGACCCAATGATCCCACTTCTAGGAATATACCCTAAGAAGCCTGAAACACCAATCAGAAAGAATATATGTACCCCTATGTTCATAGCAGCACTATTTACAATCGCTAATATCTGGAAACAGCCCAAGTGTCCATCAATAGATGAGTGGATAAAAAAGCTGTGGTACATTTACACAATGGAATACTATGCAGCTATAAGAAAGAAGGATCTCTTACCCTTTGAGACGACATGGAGGGACCTGGAGAGTATTATGCTAAGCCAAATAAGCCAATCAGAGAAAGACAAATATCACATGATCTCACTTATTTGTAGAATATAATGAACAAAATAAGCTGATGAACAAAATAGATCCAGAGTCATGGAAGTAGGGAACAGACTGAAAAACCTCAGAGAGAAGAGGGGTGGAGGGTAGGAAGAGATAAACCAAAGAACTTATACACATATATGCATAACCAGTGGACACAGACTACAGTATGGTTGGGGGGAGGGCTGGCGGGATCAGAGAGGAGGGTGCCAATGGGGGAAAAAGGAGGGACATTTGAAATAAAAAAAAAATTAATTAAAAAGTTATACATACATTTAAAAAATAATAATAGATGGCATTATCTAGAGACTTCTCTGAAGTCCCTCTGATTCCTCAGAGTGGAATCATCCAATTTAACTGTCTGCCAGCATTCTAGAAGCAGGTCTAGGGAAGGTGTCTGAGCATTCCACCATTCAACATAGGGAGTTTCATTTGCTTCATCTCATTTTGAGTCTTCTCCCTGACAGTCCTTCTCTCCACCTGGTGCTTTGAGTCCTGAGTTCATCCAGAGAGAGTGCCTCAGATTTTCTGTGCACAGGGTGTGTTGATGGGGGTAGGGGTATAGGGTATCAGCAATGTCTAGGGCATGTTCTATTTATGGAAGAATAGAAGAGTGTAAAAGGCCATGCCTGATAAGGCAACTATCACCTCCCACCTCCTTCTGATGGCTGAAGCATGTCACACTGCTGAGCCCGAAGTCAGCAGGGCAAGGTACACATTTTGTTTGCTCTACTGTATTGCCAAGTCACATGCCAAATGAAATAAAGAATTGAGTCAATTAATTGATTCAATCACAGCCTTCCTTCTTGACCACAATTATTTATTCCCACATATAAAATATATTCACCTTCATGTTAAGAATCCCAAAAGCCTTGTCTAACCCCAATATCATGTTCAAAATCCTGAATCTTATTATTTACATCAGTTCCAGATGCAACTCCACTTGGTTTGGAGACTTATAAACTAAAAAGATAAGTTGTCTGCCCATCCCCTGTGCTTATACATGCACCAATACATACCTAACATACTGGAAGAGGGAGAGGTTAAATGCCAAAACATTTGGCAGGTCAAGAATGGGAGGCACATAACAGTCACTAATCCACTACAATTCTGAAGTCCTATTGAGAAAATGTCAGGTCATAGATAAGGAAGTGTCCCTTGGCTGGATCAAATTCTGTGCCCTTAGAGCAGCCTCCAACACGTTGTTCGCCATTGCTGTTGGCTCTCTACCTGCTAGGAGGTCCTTTCTTTTTTATTGTCTTTCATAGTTGCATCTGAAGAGGGTTGTGGTGAATGTGTCCAACTTTCTCTTCCTGATTCCTGCTTATGGACTGTTGGTTGCCCTTAGGTCTTTTTATAGCCTTTCATAGGCTTTTTTTTTTTTAATTTTTATTATTGAAAGAATTACAGATGTCCCTTCTTTTTTCCCCCATTGACCCCCTCCTCCCCACTCCTGCCCCCTACCTTCACCACACAACTGTCTCTGTCCATTGGTTATGCATATATGCACATAAATTCTTTGGTTTCTCTCTCTCCCCCCCCACCCCCTCCCCCTTCCCTCTCAATGTTGGTTGCCCTTAGGTTTTTTTATAGCCTGTCATAGGCTTTTAATTAAGCCTGGCAGTAGTTCTGCCAATATAATTATCCCAAAAACTATACAGGTTTTCAATGTATCTGATTCCAGTCAATTCCATGGACCTGAGCCACACCCACCATTCTTTTTGGACATTCATCTCTTCATAGACTTAATACTAAGTCCTCTGAGTTAACAGGTTTCTGAAGGATCATACCATTAATCTATGTGGAAGCACTTTTCCAGTTAAAACCTTCTATAGGAGCCATTTTAATCATTTCAGATCTTTTAAAAGGTATGACTACCAGAGCTTGAGTTAGTGTTTGCCTTGAGGCTGTATCTTAATGACAGTGCCCTGGATTAAATCTGTCCTTGAGGCAGCATCTAAAAGGCTTTATCTTTAATTTGATTTTTTTTTTTTTTTTTTTTTTTTTAGAGTTTCATTTCCCACCTGGCTGGTGTGGCTCAGTGGTTGAGCTTGGACCCATGCACTAAGAGGTCGCTGATTTGATTCCCGAATTGGGCCTAATCCTCAATGGGGGGGCATGCAGGAGGCAGCCAATCGATGTTCTCTCTTATCGATGTCTCTATCTCTCTGCCTCTCCCTTCCTCTCTCTCTAAAATCAATAAAGAAAAAAAATTTTTTTTTTTTTTTAAGTTTCATTTCTCAAGCCTGCAAGTCTCAAAATGCCTGGGCTCTCTATTCTAATTACAAACTGGCCTTTTCGGAGTTCATTTCTTTCTTATACACTACCACAGGAACCAGCTAATTCTTCAATGTTTTGCCTCAAAACTTTCTCACCCAATAAGTTATAAACATTTTCTGTGCTCTGAGTTACCACAGAGGACAGTCTTACCACGTGGTTTGACAATTATGGGCATCCCTCATGTTATTGTGCTTCGCGTTATAGTTCTTCATAGACATTGCCATTTGAGTATAAATTAAAGGTGTGCGGCAACCAGCATCAAGCAAGTCTGTTGGGGGGAGCCATTTTTTCAACAGAATTTTCTCATTGTCTGTGTCACATTTTGACAATTCTTACAGTATTTCAAACTTTATTATTATCATGTGTTTGTTATGGTGATATGTGATCAGCAATCTTTGATGTCACTATTGTCATTGTTTTGGGGTGCCACTAGGCACACTCATATAAGATGGTGAACTTCACAGTAAATGTTGTGTGTGTTCAGACTTCTCTACCAACCAGCATTCTGCTGTCTCCCTCCCTCTCCGCAGCCTCCCTATTCCATGAGATGCAATATTGAAATTAGGTCAGTTGATAACCCTACAATGACCTGTAAGTGTTCAAGTGATAGCAAGAGTTACACATCTCTCACTTTGAATTAAGAGCTAGAAATGATTAAGCTTAGTGAGGAAGACCTGTCAAAAGTGAAACAAGCCAGACCAGCTGGTGTGGCTCAGTGGACTGAGCATCGTCCCATGGACTGAGAGGTCCTGGTTTGATTCCCCGTCAGGGCACATGCCCGGGTTTCGGACTCGATCCCCAGTAGGGGGCGTGCAGGGCGTGTTTCTCTCTCACATCGATGTTTCTCTCTCTCCCTTCCTCTCTCTCTCAAAAATCAATAAAAACATATATTTTTTAAAGTGAAATAAGCCAAAAACCAGGCCTCGTGAGCCCAACAATTAGCCAAGTTATGAATGCAAAGGAAAAGTTCTTGAAGGAAATGAAAAGTGCTCCTCCAGTGAACACATAAATGATAAGAAAACAAAACAGTCTTTTTGCTGATATGGAGAACAGTTTACTGTTCTGGATGGAAGATCAAACCAGCCATAGCATTGCCCTAAGCCAAAGCCTAATCTGGAGTAAGGCCCTAACTATCTCCAATTCTATAAAGACCAGGAGAGGTGAGGAAGCTGCAGAAGGAAGGCTGACCAGCAGAGGTTGGTTCCCGAGGTCTAAGAAAGAAGCCGTCTCCTAACACGAAAGTGCGAGGTGAAGCAGCCAGTGCCGATGCAGAAGCTGCAGCCGTTTCTCCAGAGGATCCAGCCCAGACAATTACTGAAGGTGGCTGCAGTGAACATCAGATTTTCAGTGTGGATGAAACAGCCTTACTCTGGAACATGATGGCACCTAGGATTTTCACAGCTGGAGAGGAGATGGCAATGCCTGATTTCAATGCTGCAAAGGACAGGCTGACTCTCTTGTTAGGGGCCAGGACAGTTGGAGCCAATACTCATTTAATAAGTTGAGGCCGATGTTCATTTACCATTCTAAAACTCTGAGGGCCCTTAAGGATGATGCTAAGTCTACTCTGCCTGTGCTCTATAAATGGAACAACGAAGTCTGGATGAGAGCACATCTGTTTACCACACGTGTTACTGAATATGTTAAGCCTACTGTTGAGACCTACTGCTCAGCCAAAAATATTCCTTTCAAAAGATTACTGCTCACTAACGATGCACCTGGTCAGCTCTAGTGGAGATGTACAGTGAGATTAATATTGTTCTCATGCCCGTTAACACAACATCCATTCTGCATCCTACGGATCAAGGGGTAGATTTGACTCTTTTTTTCTCCTCATCCGAGGACAGTTTTGCATTTATCTTCAGAGACAGCGGGAGGGAGAGAGGGAGGAAGAGAGAGAGAGAAACATTGATGTGAGAGAGACATATCTTGTGGCTGTCACCCACACAAACCCAACCGGGGCTAGGGACAAACTGCAACCGAGGTACATGCCCTTAGCGGGAACCGAACCAGGTCTCTCTGGTCCACGGGCCGACGCTCTAACTGCTGAGCCAAACCGGCCAGGGCAGTTTTGACTTTTAAATCTTGTTATTTGAGAAATACATTTTGTAAGGCTATTAGCTGCTGCAGACAGTGCTTCCTCTGATGGATCTGGACAAAGTGTATTGAAAACCCCTGGAAAGGATTCCCCATTCCAGATACCATAAGAACACCCACAATTCCTGGAAAGGGGTCGACATATCAGCATTAACGGGAGTTTGGAAGACGTTGATTCCAAACCTCATGGATGACTTTGAGGGGTTCAAGACTTCAGGGGGGGAAGTAACTGCAGATGTGGAGGTAATAGCAAGAGAGCCAGAACTAGATGTAGAGCCTGAATACTTGACTGAATTGCTACAATCTTATTATAAAATTGAATGGATGAGGAGTTGCTCCTTATGGATGAGCAAAGAAAAGTGGTTTCTTGAGATGGAATCTACTCCTGGTGGAAAAGCTGTGAAGATTGTTAAAATGACAACAAAGGATTTAGAATATTACATAAACTTAGTAGAAAAAGCAGTGCCAGGGTTTGAGAGCATGGACTTCAATTTTGAAGAAAGTTCTACTGTAGGTAAAATGCTATCAAACAGCATCACATGCTACAGAGAAAATTGTTAGTAAAAGAGAGAGTCCATTGTTGTACCATCTTCACTGCTGTCTTATTTAAAGAAACTGCTAGAGTCACACCAACTTTGAGCAATACCACCTCGATGTCAGCAGCCATCAGCATTGAGGCAAGACCCTCCAGAACAAAAAGATTAAGACTTGCTGAATGCTCAAGTAAGGGTTAGCATTCTTTAGCAATAAAGTATTTTTAAATTAAGGTATGTACATTGTTTGTTTAGACATAATGTAATTTCACACTTAATAAACTACAATATAGCATAAAATAACGTGTATATGCACTGGGAAACGAAAAAGTTGTGTGACTTGCTTTATTGCAATGTTTGCTTTATTGTGATGATCTGGAGCTGAGTCACAATATCTCTGAGGTATGCCTCTGCACAACATAGTTCATACTTTTCCATTCTTCTCTAATGATTTTCTTATTGCCTGTCAGCTGCTGCATAGACTTCTATTACTAGTATTCTACTTATAGATATCAATTCCTCTATTAATCAGTGCTTGCCACATAACGGCCAAAATCAAAATCTCAGGGGGTAAAACAGCAAGTGTGTATTTTTTTTGTTTGTGATTCTTCAGGTTTAGTTGGCATGGCTCCAGGCTTTAGGTTGGGTTTAAGTCTGCTTCACGTGTCTCCTCATTCTTTGGGCCAGTGGCTGACTACCTGAAGCATATTCTCTTGGAGGGTCACAAGAGGGGTGATCAGAAATGCAAGATGCTTCAGAGAGCCGGAGATCAGGAGGAGGTTACTGTCACTTCTGCCCCCGTTCTCTCGTCCCATATCAGTACTTACTCTAGTGCTCTGTAAGTCACATGACAGAAAGAAGGGAAGAATCAAGACAATCCAATTTATAATGTATTTCATGATGTATCTTTGTTTTAAGGTAATTATTTAAATATTGGTATCCGGAAAACTTCAAGTAAAAGTGATATTCCAGAATTATTCCGTGGATTTGAATATTCTTGACACTTTACCAAGTGCCCCTCGGGGTACATATTGTCCGATTTGGGAAGTAAAGCTTCATAAAACTGTGCCTCAAGCACTGGGAGGGATGATCACCTTGCAGGTCACTTCCAATAGGATTTTCTGATTCTATGACCAAGGACCAGGGAATACCAAATACTTCATCCAATTCACAATTTTGCCTTAATTTGATCTGAATCAAATCTATCACTTCTGAAATGTGGCCTCACATGTTTGTTCCCTGTCCTGTCTTGCAGCAACAAAATTTTGAGGACTGAGAATGAATGAAAGAGGAAATCTTCCTTTAAAAACATGTAAAGATTGCTCCCTACATGCATTGCAAAAAATATATACAAGAATACAATATCCTTTACTCATTAATTCATTCAACAAATATCTTTTCTATATCTATCATGTGTCAGATAATGACACTAGTGGCCAAGGGTGTGATTATACAGTGTTAACAAAGTGTGGTCTACGGACTCAGAGTTATCCTGAGAAATTCTAAGGTGGTCTTCAAAGGCCAAAATACACTCATAATAATACTGAAAAGTTATTTGCATATTTCACTTTTGTTCTTAATATCTTCTCTTAATAGAAGACAGAGAAGCTATATTCTATTATGCTAAACATTAAAAAGATTTCTCAAAAATGTAAAACAATGCCAGTCTTCTCACTATTTTTGTTCTATTTTTAAAAAGTACAGTCATTTTTCATAAGAAGTATATTTCTGTTAATGTATCATGATTTTATTATTGTTATTTTTAAATAAATTAATGAATTAACACTGTTAAATATTCACAATTTTAATTTCTATTATGGTAAATTTTGATAGACATAACCCACATAAACAAAAGCTATCATTGGTATTCTCAAAAATTTTAAGAGTATACAAGAAACTGAGACCAAAATGTTTGTGAAATACTGTAAGAATAAATGGAAGCAGCATGGATCCTTCCCTTCCGGAGCTTGTACAAATTACCTGTAGCCCCACCCCCAACAACACTCACTCTCTGCTATGGGTCACTCACTATCACAAGGGCTGGAAGCCTGGGAACTCATTTCCCAGAATCTGTTGCCAGGAGGGTTTCAAATTAAATTCTGCCAATGAGATTCAGTGTCACAAGATCTGGAACATAGAAGCCAAATTGTTACTCCATGCAGGTGGTTAGGCTTCATCTGATGTGAGATTTTCCAGCAGCTCAAGATAACGCTATAATCACTGCTTTGGGTGATTTCTGCAGCTATAATTATGACCAACGATGTTCTATGGTTCTAGGAAGTTCCCAACTCTCTTAAAACTAGTGGCAAACTTTCATTGTTCTCTTCCCACCCTCTCAAAACTTTTGTAAACATTGCATTCCCTTATTTATATCCCTTTCTGCTTAGAATACTTAGAGAGATTGTGTTTTCCTGCACCAGCTTACTTTGAGATTGGAGAGTCAAAGACCAAATGAACAAATAACTTAGAGAAGGCACACAGACTATAAAAGTACCACAAGAGAAATAAAATGAGTGTTGTAATACAGACTAAGAATAGAGGCTTTACTCTAGGTTTCACTTTAGGTTAAAAAAATATATACATGAGAACTATATAATCTCTTCATTTATGTTACCTATGTATCTGTTTTTGTTTTTTTAAGAAGGCGTGTGTTGGCTTTTTAAGTGTCAAGGCATGGGGAAATAAAGTCACAAAATTATATTGGAAAAATGGAATTGACTTTAAGAAAGTAGAACTAGTATTTTTTGTCACAATGACTTCTGAATGTGTTATAAAATCTTACAGACTCTTACCATACGGGAACGTTTTACACAGAAATTCTTAGGAACATAATTTAGAATCGTGTTACATAATTGCTTGATATAAAACATTGATTTGTAGATGTGATTAGTGCAAAGCAAAATTTCCATTAATTTTTATTTTAATTTCTGATAAATTTTCTACTTCATTAACTCTTCTGGAAACATCAGCACAATCTCAGTTATAAGCAATACAACTTCTAAGTGATTGTAGCAGAAACCTTAGATTGAATCCACGAAATACATTGTACCTCAGCTTTGCAGAAATAAGCAATGTTCACCATCACTAATTATTTAATTTAAACATTGTACCAAAGTTGTAAGGAAGATATAAATGTTGCAATTATATTTATCAGATAAAATAGATACAGGGTGTGTGTGTGTGTGTGTGTGTGTGTGTGTGTGTGTGTGTGTGACTGTGAGTGTAGTAGAACTAGATTTCCTTGAAACTTAAGCTGTCTTCTTGGGTCTACTAGACAAAATGATGTGGCATTAAGGCACACAAGTTTGTCATTAGAAACAGCTTTAGAAATCAAATATCCAAATCAGTTCATTTTCTGTGTTTCAAAAACTGATAAGGCTAGAGATTTGTCCAAGGACACACCCAGAATGCAGCTGCGTGCTGCCTCAGCTGTTGTGCAGTTAGTGGAGCCCAGGACCCACCAGCCATGGAGAATTTCCGGAGCTCAACTTCGTAGGATTTGTACTATGAAAACAATATACCTTTGAACCTTTTTCTGAATATAAAATTTACTATAATGTTGTCAATACTTTTTGAATAACTCCATATTCTTCCCTAGAGATTATTGCAAGTCCCTCCCTTCCCAATCTCACCCCTCAAGAGAGAATTTTTCCCCACTTACTTTTGGAGGAAGCTGTGTTTAAAGAAATTGAAGATTATCAACTTGAACGTGTATCTTTTACATTTTTAATTAGAGATTGTTATTTAGGAAGGGCCTGCGCTGTAATAGGAAGCTTGGTGTCAGCTCTACCTTCAGATAACTGTAACTCATTTAACAAGTAACTCACATCCTCTTTGTCTTACAGACCAGAGAAGACAGCGCTAAGGTTCAGTGGAATCTAATTATGTTGCACACACAAGTAACTGTCAATTACTCAACCTTGTTGAGCCTCAGTTCCTAGTTAACGAGAAAGGGGTGGTTATACTAACTGCTAGGACTGTAGCAGGGGCTAACCTGGTGAATGGATATTAAATGCATCTGTCAGTACTGCCACACAGTAGGTAGAGTGAGTACAAGATGTGAAAGTAAGTTGATTCTCTGTCAAGATTAGAAAAACTAGGAGTTGGGTGTGTTGCAAAAGTATTTTTATTGGAATTAATGCATTGGTTATAAGCAATACAAAGAGGAGAGAAGAACTATTTGATTAAATATATTGTCTCCAAATCTCGAAAGTGAATTATGGCACATGTTTGACAGCTAAGCAGGTGCTATAAAAAGTACCACACAAGTCAAGGGATTGAATTTTCAACTTTTTTATTGGGGAATTCTGCTTAAACCTTTCTCTTTTCTAATTCTTTTAATTAAAGCCTTAAGAAATAATTTTTATAGCTTTTCAGTAATTATCAGTTCAATCTTCTTTAACATTGACATATTAAAAACCTTTTTAAAATGAGGTAACCTCAGCCCTGGCCAGGTAGCTCAGCTGGTTAGCGCACGCTCCTGATAAGCCAAGGTTGCAGGTTTGATCCCCCATCAGGGCACATACAAGAACCAATCAATGAATGCATAAATAGGTGGAACAACACACCGATGTTTCTCTCCCTTCCTCTCTCTATCTAAAATCAATAAATTTAAGAAATGTAAATGAAGTGACCTCATTTGTTTATAGCCAATCAAAAGAATCCATATTCTTTTTCAATTCAGTTTCTATGGCTACCACTTCTCTCTTCTAATGATGAGTCATATCTGAGGGTGCTGAGAAAAAGAGGTTATCAAAAATATATTTAAGAAAAGCATGCACTTTAGTTTTTCTGAGTTTTTTTTTTTTCCAAAGAAAGCACATCTGTTTAAAGTACCACTAGTTTTGCCCGACCGGTGTGGCTCAGTGATTCAGCATTGACCCATGTACCAAGAGGTCGGTGGTTCGATTCCCTGTCAGGGCACATGCCCAGGTTGTGGGCCAAATCCCCAGTGGGGGGCATGCAGGAGGCAGCCAATAGATGTTCTCTCTCACCGATGTTTCTATTTCTCTCTCCCTCTCACTTCCTCTTTCTCTAAAAATCAGTAAAGAAAAACAATTAAAGTACCACTAGCTTTGTAAACGCTAAGTTACTGTAGGAGAATGACATAGCCATGATCAAATGAAAGCTACGGAACTGGGTTTGAGTTATTTTTAAATTGCTGCTCGATCCCATTTTTACCAGAGGTCCTGAGTTACAATGACTGCCTTGTTTTACCTGGTAGCAGTGGGTGTTAATGGGCAATAAACTAATGAATAGGGTGAAAGCCAGAGAAGAAGTGGGGGGGGCGATAGAGAAAGCAAATGGATTATAAGGACACAGGATGTGGAAAGAATCTTAGAGAAGAATCTACTATTGCAAATCCCTCCTTTTATAAATGAGGAAACTGCAGGTAAATGAGATAAAGTGACTATACAGCTGAGGAC
The DNA here is from genome assembly GCA_030848825.1 of Tadarida brasiliensis. Lineage (NCBI taxonomy): Eukaryota > Metazoa > Chordata > Mammalia > Chiroptera > Molossidae > Tadarida > Tadarida brasiliensis. The sequence goes on along the minus strand of CM061257.1, from coordinate 98,112,197 downwards.
CTACCCCTGGAAAGTGAAGACTTAATATGACTTTGCCCGTGAAAAGCAAAGGAGAAATGGAAGCCCTTCTCCTTGCTTAAACTAGGTATAGAGCCATAGTTGTCAAATTGTGCTGTCTGTGTTGACTGGGTTATCAAAATACTCAGGTCTTTTCCTAATCTCCACTAAAAGTTGTGCTTTGCAAACCCAGCCTGTGTGTCTATGGGAAAGTAAAGGTCCGGATCTCCAACCCAGCAACAACCAGAACAGCTCTGTTGTGTGCTGGGAATCTGCCTTCCTGCAATCCCGTTTATGCTGACTTGTGTTTGTTTTTGTGTAGTCCATGGTCTGCTTACTAAGCACCAAAGACGTGCATAGCCCTGGGCTCAGGGCTTAATGGGAATACAAAAGTGCAAGGCAAGGTCCTGTGAAAGCTCACAGTGTAGTTAGGAAACACATGCCAGGGTGGAGAGGCGAAGTGACAGACCATGTGCTCTTGTGTGAGGAGTGCGCTGTGGTCCAGCCAAGGGGGTGGCTTCTGTCCTGGATTCGAGCTGGACCAGGAAATGTGAAAGGTTATAGATGTGAAGGAGACAGGGAACTGTGTTCTAGGGAAGGAACAGCATGCATACACACTTCAGGTTGACAATAAACACCATATATGTCAGGAGCAGAAAGAAAAATAATCTGTTGGGGGAGCAAGGATTCATGGTGAGGAATAGTTTTTTAAAGAAAGTATGTTTCACAAGGACTTGAATACCATGATGAAGCACTTTATATTTATCTTCTTAAGTACAAGAATCCTACTCATTACAATCCTATAAGTAAATAATCTATTCATGGTGGAAAGTAGAGAAGGTAAATTGCCTTGTGGCCCATTGAAATAATGATATGAAACCAAGTTGCCTCATTTCTAAAAACCCTGTTTTTATGGGACAATCCTCTGATAAAATTATTTTCCTGACTTTTCAACAGTTTAGAAAGATACTCTCCAAACCACGACATTGAACCAAACTAGAGTGCTTTGGGTTGTGCGCCCCATGTGGATTTACGTTTTTATTGCTATTTCATTGAGAAAATTGTTTTAGCAAATATGAAGTATATTCAAAAAGTGAAAGAAACTGAAAATGTAATGGATCTGACAGAACAACAGGGAAATAGAAAGGAGGCTTGAGTGCCCAGTAAATCTATCAATATTTTGTGTGACTAAACTGGAAGGAGGTGACTACTTCTTAGCAACCTCTTAAAGGTCCAGATGAGACGAGAGAAACAGGGAAGTGATGGAGGCTGATAAAGGGAGAGCGACAAAAGGAAATCACTTTGAATATGCTCATGGCCAGATTTGAGGTTGAGGGCCCATTGGGATAAGGGATGGTCCACCTGAGATATGTTTATTTAGCAGATAACAAAGGTCAAGGGAACCAAGTTCCATCACTTGTTCTTGGGGGTCCCTCATGCTGGGATAAGAAGGAGCATGGCCCAGCCAATGGTCAAAGGAGCCTTTGACCCAGAGACAGAGAGCAGGCAGACAGCTTCGGTGGGGGCTGGGAGGGGGCGGGTTGAGCAAAAAAGAAAAAAAGAACTTATGGACATGGACAAAAGTGTGGTGATTATGGGGTGCGGGGTGGAAGAGAGCATAGAGGTAAATGGTGATGGAAAAAAATAAAATAAAATAAAATAAAATAAAATAAAATAAAATAAAATAAAATAAAATAAAATAAAATAAAATAAAATAAAAAATAAATTTAAAAAATAGGAGCCTTTGATGTCAGAATATGAGTTATCATGGGATCACTCCCTATTGTTCACTGTCAAGCTAGGCATCCCTATTGACTCCTATAAATGGACCGGAAGAATCTGGGGGTTGCAGCAGGGTCACACAGGGTGTCCTACTCTGCAGAGCTTGCAGTTCCAGAAGGGGTACACATGGAGCAGAGGGGCAGGGAGTGTGGGGGGGGGGTGACGGGAGGGCAAACCCACTTAACTGGTCAGATTCAACTGAATCAACACTGTAGGGCAACGAGACCAGTGATGTCAGCTTAACCTCACTGTATTTATATGTCATTTGAGAACCTCCTTGCAGTCAATTTCCCCCATGGACATAGGCACTCTGATAGCTTTATTTTCATCCCACCTCTCTAAGCTGACTAATTAGCAAGCCTCAGGAATCCCTTTACGGCTTTCTCTCCTTTCTTCTCCTGGGCTACTTGCCCAGCCCCCCAGTCCTAGTTAGAAACAGGCAGTACCTTTAGGAAGTCCTTGCAAACCTCTGGTGATCAGGTAGCCAGCTAGCCATTTCAAATGTCCCAGAGTTCAACAGTTTGTCTGTCTAAGGCGGCCTTTTTATTTTTTGGCTTTTTTAGAAATATTTTTTTATTTTTAAAACAGTTGATGTACAATATTATATTAGTTTCAGATGTACAACCCTGTGATTTGACATTTATATAACTTACAAAGTGACCACCCTGATAAATCTAGTATCCATCTGACACCATATATAGTTATTACAATATTATTGACTAGCCCTGGCCGGTGTGGCTCAGTTGGCTGGGTGTCGACCCATGCACTGAAGGATTCCCGGTTCCATTTCCCCCCATCAGGGTACATGCCTGGGTTTCGAGTTCTATCCCAGGTCAGGGGCTGTGCAGGAGGCAGCCGATTGATGTTTTGCTCTCACATCAATGTTTCTCTCTCTCTCCCTCCCTTCTCCCTTCCTCTCTCTCTAAAAATCAATAAAAAAAATCTTCTTATAAAAGCTAACTGAACTTTCTCTTGTGAGGGAGTTATTTTTAAACATATATTATTGACTATATTTTCTATGCTGTACTTTATATCCCCATGACTATTCTGTAACTACCAATTTGTACTTCTAAATCCCTTCACCTTTTTCACCCATTCCCTCATCCCCCTCCCATCTGGCATCCTTCAAAATGTTCTCTGTATCTATGAGTATGGTTCTGGTCTGCTTGCTCATTTGTTTTGTTTTTAAAATTCTATATATAAATAAAATCATACGGCATTTGTCTTTCTGACTTATTTCACCTCTAGGTCCATCCATGTTGTTGCAGGTGGCAAGATTTCATTCTTTTTCATGGCTGAGTCATATTCCATTGTATATATACACCACTTCTTCTTTATCCATTTATCTATTGATGGACACTTACGTTGCTTCCATATCTTGGCTATTGTAAATAATGCTGCAATAAATATATGGAAGCACACGTCTTTTTGATTTAGTGTTTTGGGTTTCTTCAGATACATACTATGAAGTGGATTTGCTGGGTCCTTCTTTTGTCTCTTGTTATAGCAGTTGTTATGTTTTGTTTTTGTTTTCTAGATAGAGTGGAAGGGAGAGAGAGAGAAACATCAATGTGAGAGAGACACATTGATTGGTTGTCTCCTGAAAGACCCCGACCAGGCAGGAGATCAAACCTACAACCCAGGTCCGTGCCCTTGACCGGAATCAAAGCCATGACCCTTTGGTCTGCAGGCCAGTGCTCTAACCGCTGATCCAAACCGGCCAGGGCATATAGCAGTTGTTTTAAAGTCTATTTTGTCTGGTGTAAGTATTGCTACCTAGGTCTTTTGTTTTGTTTTGTTTCCATTTTCATGAAATATCTTTCTCCATCCCTTTACTTTCAGTCTGTGTGTGTCTTTCTATCTGAAGTAAGTCTCCCTGCAGACAGCATATGTAAGGGTCTTGTCTGATTATCTATTCAGTCACAGTATGTTTTTTGATTAGAGTATGTAATCCATTTGCATTTAAAGTAATTGTGGATAGCCAAAAGCAAACAGCAATACAGAGAGGCGCAGCAGAGGTTTTCCTGGTGCTGCCCCCCAGCGGCCAGATTCTGAAACCCTCCCTGCAGCGGATCTTCAACAGCCACTGCTTCGCCAGAGAGAAGACGGGGAATGACCCAGCGCCACGGCCCACGCCAGCCACCACCGCGGAGTTCCAGGGTCTCCCTTCACTGCTGACTACCCTGGGTCCAGGGCCTCAGTGGTGCTCCTGATATTCCTCACCCACCTGGGATCTTCAGAGTTGTGTAAGGGAAAAGTCAGGGATTACAATCTTCCAGCTAATTTATTTTACTCTGGTAATAGGGTGAATGTAACAAGGAACTAACGTCTAAATAACAAGACAAGAATTCTCAGCATCCAGACCAGGCGCACAGATGCCAAACGCGTCAACTGGAGAGCAGAGCTGAGCAGAGCTGAGCAGCAGCTGCCTCTGCATCGAGATCCCGGCGGAGCTCTGCGGGAGGGAAGCAAAGACAGCTCACAGCTCTCTGGAGTCCGCTGAGGAGCAGCTGCATGCTGGCCATGCCTCCATTTGCTTCCACAAGAACCGTGATGACGGAGCCGCTCTGCTCCGTACCTTCAGCTTCATGGGCTTTGAGACTGTGAGACGGGGCATCCTCTTGTCCCTAAGAGACCTGTCGCACGCTTTATAGCCTACACATTTGAGAGAGAGTCTTCTGATGAGGACGAGTAGCAGCAGCACCACCTGCGCCCCTCACCTTTGCCACCACGACAGGTCATCACAGACCGCAGCCCTTTTGCGTGACTGGCTTTGTGCGGGTGGTGTGACCAACCGGGGTGCCGATGCCAGGCCTGCTCCCCTCTTCTGGGTTTGCCCGCATGTTGTGATTGTGCGAATAAATGCTCACTCCAAGTTAGCAGTATATTTCTTGAAGTTTAATATTTTGTTTGTAGTACTGAAGTATTTGCTTTAATTCTAAATAAAAATTTATATTCTACTTTTTATTGTTGGTTTAAGGTGATACAGATTATCCTGTACTTTAAGCAATAGTTTCTTGAAGTTTTGGAAACAGAATCAGGTCTGAACTTGGAAAGATAGGTATTAATCTACCCTTCTATTGCTTTAAAAAATCTGAATAAAAGTAATTAATATCTAGGAAAAAAAGTAATTATTGATAGATATGTATTTATTGCCATTTTATTATTTATACTTTTTATCTTTTTTTCTTTCTTCTTCTTAAAGAAGACCCTTTAACATTTCTTGTAATACTGGTTTGGCAGTAATGAACCCCTTTAGCTTTTTCTTGCCTAGAAGCTCTTTATCTGTCCTTTGATTCTAAATGATAGCTTTGCTGGGTAAAGTAATCTTGATTGTAGGTCCTTGTTTTTCATCACTTTGAATATTTCTTGCTGATCCCTTCTGGCCTGCAAAATTTCTATTGAGAAATTGGCTGACAGTTGTATGGGAGCTCCCCTGTGGATAACTAACTGCTTTTCTCTTGCTGTTTTTAAGATTCTTTCCTTGTCTTTAGCCTTGTGCATTTTCTTTTTTTTTTTTTTAACTTATCTTTATTGTTGAATGTATTACAGATGTTCCTCATTTTTCCCCCATTGCCCCCCTCCTCCCCATTCCCGCCCCCCTCCTGCCTTTCCCCACACTGTTGTCTGTGTCCATTGGTTATGCATATATACATATAAGTTCTTTGGTTTATTTCTTCCCACCCCCTAATCTCCTTCCCTTTGAGGTTTGTCAGTCTAACAACAAATTTGTACTTCTTAATCCCTTCACTTTTTTCACCCATCCCCCCCGCCCTCACCCATCTGGTAACCAACAAAAATTTTCTGTATCTATGAGAATGATTCTGTTCTGCTTGTTCATTTTGTTTGTAGATTCAATTGTTGATAGATATGTATTTACTGACATTTTGTTTGTTCATATTTTTTTATCTTTTTATTCAAGAAGACCCTTTAACATTTCATATAATAATGGTTTGGTGGTGGTGAACTCCTTTAGCTTTTCCTTGTCTGGGAAACTCTTTATATGGCCATTGATTCTAAATGATAGCTTTGCAGGATAGAGTAATCTTGGTTGTAGGTTCTTGCTTTTCATCACTCTGAATATTTCTTGCCACTCCCTTCTGGCCTGCAAAGTTTCTTTTGAGAAATCAGCTGACAGTCTTATGGGAACTCCCTTGTAGGTAACTAACTGCTTTTCTCTTGCTGCTTTTAAGATTCTCTCTTTGTCTTGAACCTTTTGCATTTTGATGATGATGTGTCTTGGTGTGGGCCTCTTGGGGTTCATCTTGTTTGAGACTCTCTGTGCTTCCTGGACTTGTATGTCTGTTTCCTTCACCAAGTTAGGGAAGTTTTCTGCCATTATTGTTTTAAATAGGTTTTCAATTTCTTGTTCTCTCTCTTCTCCTTCTGGCACCCCCAAGATGCAAATGTTGGCATGCTTGAAGTTGTCCCAGAGGCTCCTTACACTATCCTCATTTCTCTGGATTCTTTTTTCTCTTTGCTGTTCTGATTGGGTGTTTTTTGCTTCCTCATGTTCCAAATCGATGGTTTGCTTCTTGGCTTTACCTACTCTACTATTGAATCTGTGTAAACTATTCTTTATTTCAGTTAGTGCCTCCTTCATTTCTAACTGTGCATCCTTAGTTTCTGACCGGTCCTTTTTTATGCTCTTGAGGCCCTCACTAAGTTCACTGAGGTTCTCACTAAGTCCATTGAGCATCCTTATAAGCAGTGTTTTGAACTCAGCATCTGTTAGGTTACTTAACTCCATTTCACTTAGTTCTTTTCCTGGAGTTTTGTTCTGTTCTTTTATTTGGGACCTGTTTCTTTGTCTCCTCATTTTGGCTGCCTCCCTGTGTTTGTTTCTATGTATTACTTAGCGAGAGATATGGGGCTAGCTGAAACCAGATGCTGCTTGTTTGAAAGAATTTAGGAAAAGCTGAAGCAGGATCCAAGACAGGCAATCCTATGGTAAAGCAACTGGCAACAGCTTAGGTGGGCCTGAAAGTTGGGTGGGGCGGGGCCTCAGGGAATCACCAGGGCGGGGCAAACAGTGTGAGCCAGGTTGTTAGAGTTCCAGATATGGTGGCACAGGGAAGGGCTCACCAAAGAAACAAAAGCCTCTGATAGCACGTCTGTCCAGGAGAAAGCTGCCTCCCTAGCCCTCGCTCCAATGCCAAACAGCTCAGTTCTTCCCCATATGACTCTGGTGCCTTTCAAGCTGCCTCCCCCATGCTGGAGCCTGGAGAGTGGGAGCCCGAGTAAGTCCATACACGGGCCCTTTAAGAGGACCTGCTGGGGGCTCCATTTGTATGTCTATTTCCTTCACCTCAGCCTCAGTTCCCACTGGTTTTTCCAGCCAGAAGTTATGGGAACTTCTCTTCCTGGCACTGGAACCCTGAGCTGGGCACCTGGTGTGGGATGGAGACCCCTCAGTCCTCAGGGAGGACCTTCCCAGCCGAGGTATCCTCCTAATTTTTATCCACCACACGTGGGTGTGGGACCAGCCCATCGCGCCTCCACCCCTCCTACCAGTCTCGATGCGGCTTCTTCTTTAATTTCATAGTTGTAGGATTTCCATTCAGCTTGATTTCAGGCGGTTTTGAATAATGGTTGTTCTGTAGTTTAGTTGTAACTTTGATGTGGTTGTGGCAGGATGCGATACCACGTTTACCTACGCCGCCATCTTGACCAGAAGCCCTTGCCTTGTACATTTTCATTAGGATGTGTCTTGGTGTGGACCTCTTAGTGTTCATCTTGTTTGGGACTCTCTGCACTTGCTGGATTTGTATGTCTATTTCCTTCACCAGGTTAGGGAAGCTTTCAGTCATAATGTTTTCAACTAGGTTTTCAAATCCTTGATTTCTTCTCCTTCTGGCACCCCCATGATGCAAATGTTGATACACGTGAAGTTGTTCCAGAGGCTCCCTACATTATCCTCATTTTTTTGGATTCTTTTTTTTTAATTGAATTTCTTGGGATGACATTGGTTCACAAAACAAGTGTACAACTCAACACAACATCATCTGCACATTACATCATGTGCCTATTGCCCCGGGCAAAGTCTCTGTCCATCTCCATTCCCCCACCCCTTTGATCACCTCCACCTACCTGCCCCCCCTTTCCCTCTCGTCCCACTGTTTTATGCCTCTATGTGTTATATATATCTGTGTTTGCTTAATCCTTTCACCTTCTTCCATCCAGTCTCCCGACACCCCTCCCCTCTGACAGCTGTCAGTCTGTTCCATGTATCCATGCTTCTGTTTCTATTTTGTTCATTTCTATTTTGTTCATCAGTTTATTTTGTTCATTAGAGTCCACATATAAGTGAGATCATATGATATTAGTCTTTCTTTGACTGGCTTATTTCACTTAGCATAATATTCTCCAGGTCCATTCATGTCACAAAAAGTAAGCTTTCCTTTTCTTTTTTCTGAGTAGTATTTCTTTTGGCTGAGTAGTATTTCATAGTGTAAATGTGCCACAGCATTTCTATCCACTCATTTACTGATGGGCACTTGGGCTGCTTCCAAATCTTGGCTAATTAAATAATGCTGCAATAGACATAGGGGTGCATATATTCTTTCAAATTTGTATTTTGGGTTTCTTTGGATACATTCCCAGAAGTGGGATCACTAGGTCAAAAAACAGTTCCAATTTTAATTTTTTGAGGAAATTCCATACTATTTTCTACAGTGGCTGCACCGGTGTGCATTCCCACCAATAGTGCATGAGGGTTCCCTTTTCTCCACATCTCTCCAGCACTTGTTGTTTGTTGATTTATTGATGATGGCTATTCTGAAAGGTGTGAAGTGATATCTCATTGTGGTTTTAATTTGCATCTCTCTGATGATTAGGGATGTTGAGCATTTTTTCTTGTCTCTTGGCCATCTGTATGTCCTCTTTGGAGAATTGTCTATTCAGGTTTTTTGCCCATTGTTTAATTGGGGTTGTTTGTCTCCTTGATGTTGAGTAGTATAAGTTCTTTATAGATTTAAGAAATTAACTTCTTATCAGATTATCATTGGCAAATATATTCTCCCATTAGTGGGTTCCTTTTTCATTTTGTTAATGGTTTTTATCTGTTTGGGTTTTTTTGCTGTGCTAAAGCTTTTTAGTTTGAAGTACTCCCATTTCTTTATTTTTTTTTTTCTTTGTTTTCCTTGCCAAGGAGATATATCAGCAAATATATCGCTACAAGAAATGTCTGAAATTTTACTGCTAATGTTTTCTTCTAGGAGTTTTATGGTTTTGCAATTTACATTTAAGTCTTTAATCCATTTTGATTTTATTCTTGTTTATGGTGTAAGTTGGTGGTCTAGTATGATTTTTTTGCATTATCTGTTCAATTTCCCAACATCATTTATTGAAAAGACTGTCTTGCCTGGCCAGTGTGGCTCAGTGGCTGAGCATCGACCCATGCATCAAGAGGTCGCCAGTTCAATTCCCAGTCAGGGCACACGCCCAGATTGTGGGCCAGATCCCCAGTGGGGGATATGCAGGAAGCAGCCAATCGATGTTCTCTCTCATCGATGTTTCTATCTCTCTCCCTCTCTCCCTTTCTCTCTCTAAAATCAATAAAAAAAAATCTTAATTAAAAAAAAAAGAAAAGACAGTCTTTACCCCATTCTATCTTTTTGCCTCCTTTGTCAAATATTTATTAACCATAAAGACATGGGTTTATTTCTGTGCTCTCTATTCTGTCCATTGATCTATATTTGGGTTCTTGTGTCAATGCCATGCTGTTTTGATTACTATGGCCTTGTAGTATAGTTTGATATCAGGTAGTGTGATACCTCCAACTTTATTTTTCTTGCTCAAGATTGCTGAGGCTATTCAGGGTCTTTTGTTTTTCCAAATAAGTTCTTAGAATATTTATTCTTGATCTGTAAGATATGCCATTGGTATTTTAATAGAAATTGTATTAACTTTATAGCTAGCTTTAGGTCGTACAGACATTTTAACTATATTAATTTTTTCTATTCATGAACATGGTATTTGTATCTTCCACTTATTTATATCTTTCTCAGTTTCTTTCTTCAGTATCTTATTATTTTCCGAGTACACGTATTTTGCCTCCTTGGTTAGATTTACTCTTAGGCACCTTATTTTTTTGTTGCAATAGTATATGGGATTATTTTCTTAATTTCTCTTTCTCATAGTTCATTATTGGTATATAAAATGTCACCAATTTCTGAATATTAATTTTGTGTCCAGCTACTTTGCCAAAATTATCTATTAGCTCCAGTATGTTTTGGTGAGTGTTTAGGGTTTTCTATATACAATATCATGTCATCTGCAAATAATGACAATTTTACCTCAGCTCCTTTTCAACTTGAATGCCTTTTATATTATTTTATTTTTTTATGATTGCTGTGACTACTACTTCCAGTGCTATGTTGAGTAAGAGTGGTGATAGTTAACATTCCTGTCTTGTTTCTGATCTTAAGGGAAACACTCTTAATTTTTGCCCATTGAGTATGATGTTAGCTGTGGATTTGTCATATATGGCCTTTATTATGTTGAGGTATGATCCCCCTATTCCCATTTTGCTGAGAGTTTTTATCAAAAATGGGTGCTGTATTTTATTGAAGGCTTTTTCCATGTCTATTGATATGATCATGTGATTTTTATCTTTCATTTTGTTTATGTGCTGTATCACATTTATTGATTTGTGAATATTGTACCAGCCTTATATCCCCAAGATAAATCCTACTTGTTCATGGTGTATGATCTTTTAAATGTATTGCTGGACCAGATTTGCTAACATTTTGTTGAGAATTTTATCATCTATGTTCTTTTGGGATATTGGCCTGTAATTTTCTTTCTTTGTAGTATCTTTATCTGGTTTTGGAATTATGATAATGCTGGCCTTGTAAAAAGAGCTTGGAAGTCTTCCTTTTGAATTTTTTGGAATAGTTTTATAAGGATAGGTGTTATTTCTTCTTTGAATATTTGGTAAAATTCTCCTGTCAAGTCATCCATTTCAGAACTTTTGTTTGCTGGGAGTTTTTTATTATTGTTTCAATTGCATTCGTTGTAATTGGTCTATTCAGGTTTTTTTTTTTTTCTTTTTCTTCTTGATTCGATTTTAGAAGATTGTATATAGAAATTTATCCATTTTGTCCAGGTTGTCCAATATGTTGGTATATAGTTGTTTGTAGTATTTTCTTACATTCCTTTGTATTTCTGTGGTGTCAGTTGTTATTTCTCCTCTTTCATTTCTGATTTTATTTATATGAGTTCTCTCTTTTGTTTTCTTGATGAGTCTGATTAAAGGTTTGTACATCTTGTTTATCTTTTCTTTTTTTTTTTCGTGCACAGATGGATTTATTCTACCACAACACAAGCCCCACAGATGACAATGACAACAACAACATTAATGTACACAGCTTTTATAGTTGACAAAGAGCTTTTGCTTCCCCAATCTCATCTCTCCCTCCCCACATTCTGGGACAGAGAGAGAAAGGGAGACCGGGATCAGAACCTGCCCAACATGCCACAGCAGAGAGGTGATGGAACCAAGGTGCTTCCCTTTAGTTTGGGCATGTGGTCCTTGCCAGGACCTGAGCCCCTGGACCAGGTGAGAGCACAGGCCTCCACTTCCCCATTCCCATGGCCTGCCTGACACTTGCCATTGTGGACATTCAGATGAGATTAAGAGGATCTCTGTGTAGTCCCATTGACTCCTAGAAATATTGATGACTCCCATTGTTTCCTGGAAATAACAATGATTTCTATCTTCTGGGCCTGTCTCTACCTCAATTCTTCAAGTTACTTTGTGTCTATGGAATTATAATCAGCCTGGGAGGACTGAAGCAAGCGATTTTTCTTAGGAGACATACAATGAGCATCAATGTGTCTGGTATAGTAATTCCTTTTGCCAGAGCACTTTAAATTTCTCAAAGGACTTTTGCATTTCTTGTCTAATTTGAAATAGACAGCTACCCCATGAGCTGTCTAGGATAATAATGAGTACTTTCTTCCTTAAAGAGGAGGAAACGGATGCAGAGCAGTTCTGTATCTTATCCAACATCTTGCTTTCTGCCCTATTCACTTTCTGAAGTTTGAAAACCATTAAGTCAATCTTTGCCATTACTATTATTTATTTTTTTAAGTTATCTGTATTGTTGAAAGTATTACAAATATCTCCCCATTTGCCCCCAGGCTCCTAGACATTCAGGGGAACAAATAAATGGTTCTGAGGTTCAAAGCCCTCCTTCTTCTCTCCTCTAGCGGATGGGGGCACATACCACATTTTAACAACTGTTCCAGTTCATAAGTAGATTTGGGTATCCCTAGAGGGAAAGTGAGAACTTTCAGTGACATAACCAGTTCCCTTCGGACTTACCTTGTGATGACTATGCTGTATTCCTAACCCACTCTGGCCTAGAAAAACCCTCATGTTGAAAAGTCTTTCCTGGTATCTAAGCCACAAATTCATGACAACTAAAGCTAAACACGACTTCAATAATTTTAGTGCTGCCATATCATACCTGGGTTGGGAGTGTGGGTATGTGGGAGTTTGAGGGATGGGGGATAGGTACTGCTATCATAGGAAACTCCTCTGTGCTGATTTTAGGACCTGGGACCATCTCACTGCTCAGCACTGGCTCACACCTGAGCTGTCAGGGTTGCTGGGTTCTCAACTGGAATCTTAACATCCCCCTTGTAAGCAGTTTGCCTTCCTCCCAAGACAGAGACAGTATTATGAAAGTTGAGGGGGAGCTTGAAACTGAGTTTATCCGTCTAAACTCAGGAGCCTTGCTTGAAGGTGTTGCTATGGAAGCCAAAAATCTGTCTGGGTTTTACTCAGATTGATAAAAGTGTCTGAGCATAGTTGAACATGACACCACCTGGGGGCAGTATGACTGTGTCCATTACTCATCATTTCAGTCTTCACTGAAGTCAAATCCAAACCACATAGCCTTTTCTGTCCTTGTACAGGAGCTTCATGAAAGCCCTTAGGTAGCATTTAAACGTTAAAGCAGTAGGAATGTTAGTAAATCTGGAAGCATCATTAAGAGTGGCTTAGAGTTTCTCCCTTATAACCAATACCAAATTCAATTTTACGGGGAGTACATCGCCATTCATTTTCTCATCTGAAATGGCCATCTTTCACTGGCTTCACCTTCTGAAATAAGAATGCATTATTTAAACGTATATAACACCCCTGCCCTAAGCTGTAAAACAGAAAACTTGCTTTCCTGTGTCTTGTAAAGCTTTGCCACCAATCCATGTTATTAAAGTCAAAAGTATACAACAGCAGCATGGTATACCAGAGACAGGTTCACATCCATTCATCTCTCGTTCATCTCTGGCTATGAGTCAAGCTTTGCCCTGGGAATGAGCTGGCTCCTACCCTCAGGGAGCTATGGTCTCTCAGGGGATCACATGAAATAACAGAAGTTCCCTGGCACTATGTTAGCTTTCAGCGAAAAACTGGTCAATTTATAAACTGGAAAGAAGAAACACAATGGACTCATTTCTGGAAACATCAGAGTTTAGGGAACCTGACATCTTCACAATCTCAGATTATGGGGTAATACCCCTCAAGGGAATTTTCTACTTTATCCATTCCATTATAGTCGGTTACAGCATATGTGTGTTTGTGTGTCTATATAGTTAACAAAATCAGGCTAAATGGTTTCTTTTTTATTAAGAGAGAGTTTTCCCCCTTCCCTAAAGTGTTCCTTAGTTCCTAAGTCATGTTTTCAGGGAAATTTCACAAATATATGCTACATGGGAATAGACACAGGTAGAAAGGGCAATACAGGGACTCTCTCATGAAAGTGTTGAGACGTTTGGAAGAACTCTGAGGTTTTAGATTGAAACAGAAATAAAATAATGACTGTGTTATGAATGAAGTGCTGCCTTCCTGCCTAATGTGCCTGACTTCTAATTCGTAAAAGAGCAAAATTGAACCCTGATTTTTTTTGGCGAGGTTAAGCGTAAGGTTGAGTGTGCTCAGCACAGAATAGGGATTTATAAACTCTGAATCCTGGTCTCAGGTCTATTATCTACTTAGGAAAAGTCATTTAACCTCTTGTTTCTTATTTCTCTGGAGTAAAATGGGAGTAATAAAATGGTTCATCTCACTGGGAGGCTGTGATTAATGTCACCAATGATGGAAATATATTCCGTATTGCAAGGCGGATGCAAACCCCTAGCAATGAGGCATGTGTCCTGTTTCACAGAGGAGCCCTCTGCCCCCCTCCTTAAACACATCCAGGCTCTGACTATGTGCAGAAGCTCACAGCACGTCGCCCAGCCCTCCTGGCCCTCAGGTGACGCAGAGGCACAGTCAGGGCAAAGGCTTCAGAGTGCCTTCTCTTCATGTCCGTCAGGAGCAAGGACAGGTGAGGTCCAGCGACTGCAGTTGGCTCCCTCCATGCCTCAGAGAGACGGAAAGGTATCTGTTTAGGGGTCAACGTGGCTGTATTATGTAAAGCAGACAGTCTACAAGAGAACAAGAACCTTGGACCAGACCTCTTGAGATGGATTTCTCCTCACTCGACAGCAGCAGAAAAGCAGGAACCAGGCTATTTTCTGTATACCCAGCTGGCATGGTGCCTGACACCAAGTAGCCACACAATAATGTTTGTGGAAGGAAATGTAGGGAAAACATCAGCAAAAACTGCTAACAGCCACACTAAAGTGCTTAAAAGCTATATTTTTCCATGAAGATCCACATAATAAAATAATCATGAAATAATAGGAAGTAATTCTAATCAACTTTATCTCAATTCACTCAGAACATTAATTTTAATACATTCAAAAAGAAAATTTTAACTTTCGTCTGTGCTGTTTTCTTTTAGCAGTCAAATTTTTCTGTTTGCTTGAGTGTCCAGAATACAGAAGAATGAAGAGAGAGACTAGTTTATGCACTTATATGTGGAATTTCCAACTAAATCTAAGTAGTTCACATGGGAAAATGTAATTTCAGTCAGATGGATTTTATTCTTGTTTACTGCTAAGCATCCAAAATATTTTAAGATGTAAAGGTATGAAGAGGAGATGCAAAAGCCGTCAAAACCTACTGTTATTTCTCCGAGGCCTGGTGTAACTTGAGAATTGCAAGCATCATAGCTGAGTGGTCTAAGCTTTTTGAAATTGCCAGGCGAATCTCTTACCTACAGATGATTTGTACTGGGATTTCAGCACTTAGTTCTTCACTGCTCTGTTAGGAAGAAGCAGCAGCCGCATTTCACAACTTTCTCCACCAACTTGCAGAAAGTTCCATCATGAAAGGAAAAAAGAATTTGGTAGTATTTCGGGAGAAGAGTTATATTCTCTCAGATTACCCCATGTTCCCAAAAAAGGTATTTCAAAGGGAAAATAGATTATTGCTAGAAAGAAAATGTAAGTTTAAAGCCATTTTCAGAAGAAATGCTGTATTTTTTTTTTTTTAATGACTTGGGTCTGTATTCAATAAAGAGCTTTGCTAATCATTTTTTCTAATTACTTTGGCTAACTCATATTTGATGGGAAAAATATATATTGTGCAAACTGCAGCGAAGTGTAAGTTGTTCTCCCATGTAATTAGTTTGTTCCGGGAGCTCATTTTTATTACAAAAATAATTTGTGGTAGGTAGTTATAAGGGAGAGGCTCAAGCTGGAAGGCTTCCGGATAATATTTCCTATATGAAATCTTTTCTACCATGACCATTCATTTTATTCCTCAGAAGTCAGACATACAGTTTACATCTAATCCCAAATACACAGACTCTGCAGGCCTGGACTGAGCGTTTCTGGGGCCTGTTTCTGTTTCCTGCCGCTCTCCCTCCAGCCAGTGTGAGGACCTGGGCAGCTGGGGACTGATGGCGGCTGGGGGAGGGGAAGCCAGGCCTGCGTCGGGAGTGGCCACTCTCTGTGGACATTGACTGGTTTGGTTCATGGTTCTCTGGAGCCAGGAGGAAGGAGGGGAGAGGGTGGTGCTTCATTTTCTTTCAGAACCAATCTCCCAGTCCATATGAACCCTCCCAGGAACTTTCAACTATTTTCAATTTTATCCTCCAAATGGCTTTTTCTCTTTTGCCTTCAAACGAGAGGAAATTCATTAGTATTTTAAAAAAAAAAAAAAAAAAAAAAAAAAAAAGCTCTGACCTTACCAAAGTCTTCAAACAAGTATCCTTTCTCTGGTGCTTTTCTTTCTTGGTCCATGTCCTGACTTTCGCCTGCTTTGCAGTCTGCCCTATCCTGAAATGCCTTCTTTTTAAAATGTTCATTCAGCCCTGGCCGGCTTGGCTCAGTGGTTGGAGCATCGGCCGGAGGACCAATGAGTCTCAGGTTGGATTCCGGTCAAGGGCACGTGCCTCAGTTGCAGTTCGTCCCTGGCCCTGGTTGGGTTGTGTGGGTGGCAGCCAGTCGATGTGTCCCTCTCACGTCGATGTTTCTCTCCCTCTCTCTTCCTCCCACTCTATCTGAAGATAAAAAGAAAAATATCCTCGGGTGAGGAATTAAAAACAAAAAGTTAATTCAATAAAATCAAATCTCAATACAGAAAGGAACCCCAAGAGATGACCTTGTCTCAATCCATAGCTTCAGGCATCAGTGGCCACACATTTTCCCCCCAGAGAACCAATTGCCATGACCCTGTTCCTCTTCCCACAGCCCCCCCTCCCGGTGGGTGCCAGTTTGATGACAGGGGGGCTGGTGGGAGGAGCCACGTGATCCCCAGAGAGTGTCCCCGACTTTTAGACAAGCAGTGGGACCAACAGCCAGAGGAGACCTTGCCACAGGATAAACCTAGTGGTATTTTCTCATACTCTCCCATCTTCCCACTATGCTTGATACAGTTGAAAGGCCAGTTAGGATGCCATGACATGTGTTCTGAATATAGTTCTGAACAATAGGGAAGAATTGGTTGGGAAACTGGACCCTTACAAAAGGTCTCAATGAGCCTGTAGAGTAGATCAGCAAAAACCTATCGTAAGTACAGGGCCTTCACATCACATTGAAAGTCCTTTTATTCTGTGAGCAAACGCGTAAGCATGATTCTAGTAGAGAACCGTTACTACTTCAAACAATTCAGAGCTGAGTGGGAGTTCAAGATTCAATGTTCGGCTAGGGTTCTTCATTTAGGCTCTAGAAATATGTCCAAGAGAAAAAGGAGACATTGATTGAGTTACAGTGTAGCAGGCAGTATATTTAGATATGTATTCCAATATGCAAAATTGAATCTCTCTCATTTGGGTAGTTTTATATTCACATTTCTGAGAATAACTCTATCACTAAAATAGCCATATTTTTTTTCCTATTTCTTCTACTTTATTCTGACCACTAATATTAAACAATTGGTAAGAAACACTGAATTGCATCTTAAAATGAAGATACAGGTAAAGTGGTTTGCATCCTTGTCTGTGTATGATAGTGTTTGCTTTGTTGTAGTCAATTGGTTGATTGGAAAGATTCAAACAAGCAAGACGAAGGCTGTGCGTTTGCTCTGGGGAGAGTTCTAATTGCAGCAAACACGAGCTGAGCTGGGCTAGGAAACTGAGGCTCACAGACTGAGCAGCTGAGGCCAGGCACGGACTGAGGCAGAGCCGGCGGGGCTCTGACACTGAATGAGCAGGAGCAATGTGGCGAAGGCAAGGCCACTGCCGTCCTGTGCCACCACCACTACGGCAACTATCCTGTTGTCTTTGAGTCTTTCCCTTGGGTTTCAGAGAGGAGCCCAGGTCACCTGCCTGGACCCTGGCTTCAGGACTGCTGCAAGTGATGATCGGAAGGAGAGGAAAGACTTGAGAAAGATCTGACTCTTCCGGCTACTTTGGATTGGAGGATGAGTGGACAGGTTCTCTCAACAAGCCTGTACACTGGAGAGAATTTCCCAACAAGGGACAGGGGCCTTGGATTTTGGACAGCTATCCCCAATACTCCCATCCCCATATTCAATATAGACGGAAAATGTATTCGAAAACTGGCTAATAAAAATTCCATATACCCTCCACTGATTTATTAAGATTACCCTAGTACTCATAACACTGTTGTAAAGCAAGGTTAATAAATATATTGTAATAATTTCTAGCACTGTATACTTTTAAATCCAACTTAGTTAGTCCAGCTGGTGTGGCTCGTGGTTGAGTGTCAATCCACGCACCAAGAGGTCGCTGGTTCAATTCCCGGTCAGGACACATGCCCAGGTTGTGGGCCCGATCCCCTGTGAGGGACATGCAGGAGGCAGCCAGTCGATGTTCTCTCTCGTTGATGTTTCTATCTCTCTCTCTGAAATCAATAAAGGAAAAAAAAATTAAATCCAGCTCAGTTAAAGCATGCCCTTATAGAGCTGGCATCAGGCATCAAAGAATCCAACATGCACATTGTAGGGGATGATGTCACTTCTTTAGCTTCAGGTATCACCCTTAATTCACATTAAATCAGGAATAACTAGCAAAGAGTTTAAATGCTTTATTCAAAGGAACTAAATTAACAAAAAACCCTGCTCTTTAGACTCTTCAAACAGTATTTCTTTTTATTTTATTTTTTATTTTCTTCATTAAACCACAATATATTTCTATGATTAAAAAAACAACTGAGGGTTTCTTTTTTGTCAGACAGGTCTGTGGCTTTAGATAGGAACTTTCAGGAGACAATTGAAAAATGATCACAGAAGGCATGCTCCCTAATCAATTTTACCTTTTTTTTTTTTTTTTTTTAATTTTCCCTTTCTTTTTTTTTGGTTTTTTTTTTTTTTGAATTTTTATTAACTTATTTTTGTTACAAATGTTTCTCCTTTTTTCCCCATCGACACCCTCCTCCCCATCCCCCCACCCCGTCCCCAGCTTTGTTGTCCATGTCCATCAGCTATGCATACATGCGCATAAGTTCTGTGGTTTATCTCTTCCCTCCCCCCCACCCCCTCTTTTGAGGGGTGTCAGTCTATACCCTACTTCCACATCTCTGGGTCTACCCTGTTCCTCAGACTGTTATGTTCATTATATTCCACAAATAAGTGACATCATGTGATATTTGTCTTTCTCTGCTTGGCTTGTTTCGCTTAGGATAATACTCTCCAGGTCCCTCCATGTCATCTCAAAGGAAAAGAGATCTTTCTTTCTTACAGCTGCATAGTACTCTATTGTGTATATGTACCACAGCTTTTTTATCCATTCATCCAAAACAGTATTTCTTTAACTCTGAATATTGTCAAATATTTCATATTTAGGAGAAATCACATCTTACATTCTTGTATTCTGTCTAGTTGTGAGGCCAGTTTGGATTTCTCAAATGAAAAAATCTGACTGGCAGCCAGTGGACCAGAGGGAGATGTTCTGTTGCAAAAAGGGGCAAGTTTCCACAACTGCTTTTCTCGTGAACACTGTGTTGGTACAGGATTGCTATTTGATGATTAACATGTCACTGAATCACAGGATGTTTTCCATAATGCTGCTATTAACAGTAATTTGCAGTAGTTGAACAATAAAATGTCATTCATTCAGACTCAGTAGTTTTTATATCTTTCTCATCTCAGTCTTTAAATTTTTAAATATTTGGAGTTCAGCTGGTTTGAAGTTAACATTTCTAAGTAAACTCTCTCTTCCAGAAGCTTACAAACTGGGTCACAATATTCACAATATTTCAGGGGCCTTTTTATTTTATTTGAAGACAAGATTTTCAGGTAACACCAAGTATTTTTAAGGTATTCATTTATTTTTTAACTTTCAAGGTACTCATTTAAGGGCTTCCATGTCCCCTTTTTAGTAGTGTAACTGAAGTTACTCGGTGTAAAAGTAATAAAACTATATCTATTTGAAAATGTAGTATAATACAGTTTCTAATTACCTATCCTAATTAGTTTGAATTCACTGGGTTTTCATTTTCGGCATTTTCTAAGTTTGTGTCATTCCATAGCCAGCCTAACTTAGTGTGGTGAACGGAGGAGGAAAAGTTGTCACAGTTTAAACAAAGGAAGAACCAGAGCAAGTAGGAATGTGCACAGTCTCACAGTGAAGTAGTAAGAGAATCAGGAATAGAGATGAGCACCGCTAGAGGGATTAGCCTCCACTACAATAGCACTCATGACTAATTGAATTCAGCACGAGAAATAATCTGTATGTATGAACATGGCCGATATTTTTAAGTGACTATTTCAGAGTCAAACTCAATAATATGTCTGTGGCCCTGGCTGGTTTGGCTCAGTGGTTAGAGAGTTGGTCCGCTGACCAATGAGTCATGGGTTTGATTTGGTCAAGGGTACGTACCTTGATTGTGGTTTGTCCCAGGCCCTGGTCGGGTCGTGTGGGAGGCAGCCAGTCGATGTGTCTCTCACATCGATGTCTCTCTCTTTCTCTCTCTCCCTCCCTCCCTCCCTCCCACTCTATCTGAAGATAAATGGGAAAACAATATCCTCAGGTGAGAATTAAAAATAATAATAATAAAAATAAAAAAATATGTTTGTGATATATTTTCATTGTGGCATAGTTCAAAGTTTAAGCTATTTTAGGGTCAACATGTGATAATGTATTTGTAACACATTTTCATTGTTATATGACTTTTATCTCATAGTTTCATCCATGATTTTTTTTTCACTTAGTACTGTTTCCCCAGATCTTAAGAAGGGTGGATATAAACAAACTTCCACTTGGAGAAATGTTTCAAAGGGCTGTTCTGTTCTGCATGCCCTCAGTTCACTGACATCAACTAAACTCCACAGCTTCCAGCAGTAGACAGACCTGCTGACTGTAGGGGAAGGTAGCAATGTCAAGTTCAATACCCTGAGTCTTCTCCATGATCCTGGAATCATCCTCCTCAGAAGGAAGATTCCTCCTGGCCTCATTCATAGTGTCAAAATATTTATCTTGGGTAACTCACGTCTTCAGTCTCATGGTTATTTCCCATTTGGTACGGCTAATGGAATCCAGGAATCTCTTCAAATGATACAGTGATCGCAGCTGACTGGTCAGTGCCCAACAAAATGATCAGAGGGATGAATTTGAGATGGTTCAGCCTCTCCTTCTGCCTCTCTGCTTCTCAGTTGGCCCTTCCTGACTTCCTTCCGCCCCCAACTACATAAGCTTGCTCTGATTTTCATGGGTGATCTAGTTTGCCTTTCTTTGCAGTGTTCAATTAATATTTTGTGGAAACCTGGAAGTTTACAAAGGTTTACGTGTGATCACAAGGCATTCTGTGCTCCGTACACACCACACACGAATTTTGTTACTCTTTGTTCTTGCTGCGTTTTTTCAATCAGCATGAATTTCTAACTATTCGGCTAACAGTCACTTGGTGGAAACAGTGACATTATCATGTGTATTTTTCAGATGGAGAGACTAAGGTCCTGAGTTTGTACTGATTGTGCTGTACTCCTGTGTCCCAGACACAGAGGTGGAACCTCGACTCAGAGCCCCTCGGCATCGCCCTGAAGACCGCACTACTTGTCTGTGAGTATGCCTTCTTCTCACTTTCCTTTTAGGTATTGTTTACCTTTTATTAAATCATAAAATGAGCCTTCATCATTTTGACAGTGAATGAATTATGAGCTAAAGATCTATCTGTACAACTTGGCTTCTGTTAAGTTCCTCCCTGAGCCCAGTGGGACAAAATGTCTGAGGTCCCTCAATGTCTATTTGTTCTGACATGCAGTTGTTTTATGTATGTATGTATGTACCTTTTTGTCACCCTTTCTTTGAGTTTGCAGGCAGTGCCATCAACATAGTGTTACTTTCAGACAGTGTTTTATATTTACCTATATGCCTGTCTTTGTGTTCAGCCTCTGGCTTGAAGCCATCATAATGACTAAAGAATAAGAGAATGCTCAAAAAACATACATTTTTGGCAAACAATATGTGGACCTGATGATGATGTGTCTGTAGAATGAATAGAACAAATTAAAAACAAGAGTCCCTTTTAGGTCTACCCAGTAATATGACTTTGTTCAAAGTCAGGATCCCCCAGAACTAGCAAAATAAATTTGCCAGTTTCACTGAGGTGTAGGTGGACCCGAGTGTCTGGGATGACCAAATTGTCCCCTGGCTTTAGTTGTATTCATTTGGCCCAAATTCTGATGATAAATCCATCAGTTTGATATTTTACACCAATAAAAGTGATTTGTATTTAGAATTTTCTCCCATTACAGAGGCTCTCAAATTCTTACACCACACTGTAAAATTGATATTTGATCCAGAGGAAGGTAGGAAAGATAGCAGATAGATCCTGTCCCAGCACAGTGTTTATTCGACTTGGATTGTGCTTTAACGGGCCATGTAAGTCAACAGGCCATGTAAGTCAACCCTCCGCCATGCTGCAGATCCCCTAAGAACATCATAATCCAAAATCACTAACAAGAACTCATCGAACTTAGCTTCAGCAGCCAGCACAGGGAATTCACGGCTTCCACGTTTGCAGCAGCTGTGACGCGGGAAGTTCCATGAGACGGCAGGAGTCAGACTTCCAAAATAGCTTCTGAATTCAAGGAATCAATCCCGTCTGTTGTTGAAGGGACAGTGCTGGTGGGACCCAGTCAGCTGTAAGAGGGCGTGTGGGTGATGGAGTAGGGGCCGCTCGAGCTGGTTAGTAGGTCCTGTTTACTCTCAGCCAGAAGCTGGACTGGCCTCAGAAAAGGGAGTTCAGGAGTCCTCTTAGTTCCCGGTGATTTACTCTGAGTTCCCTTTGTAGGCATATGGAGTCGATTTTCTAATGTCTCTCTAAATACTGTTGTATCTGTCTCTGTGCCAAACCAGCTACCTTTCTCACCCCAGGGAGAAGCCAGAGATCAGACATTCCTACACTATGGCCCCATTAGACACCATAAGGGGAGGGAGCTGGTTTGGCAGTCAAAATGATGAGTGTATTTGAATCTTGAAAGAACCAGGCGAAAGCAGAGTCAGTGGGCTCCCATAAATAACCTGTGCTCCTCTTTGTGTGGTGTGGCTGGAATGCCTTTCTCTTTAGAGTTGTACAAGCAGCCAGAGATCAAAGAGTCAGCCGTTTACGAATGCGTACTTCATTACAGAGCCATCGTGCTCAGCGGGGGGACTCCGGCACAAGCAATCATAATTTCCTCCATTGCTGTTTTGTTGCATGGATTGGAGTTGGAGAGTACTAAAAGAATTTGCAACTACTTGAAATAACTATTTTTTAAACAGCAGAGATGAAAGCTTACTTTCAAAGGAAGGTTAGAAAGGTAACTGGCATCTTTTTAGGGTATGGAATATGGTAGGAGGGAAAGGGGAGTAAGGAAAGTGACCCATTACCACGTGGAATGCGGTTCGAGAAGAATCAGAAGGCAGAACAGTATCCTGGGTAATTGATTTCCCCTTGGGTAAGCGTTATGGCGAGCCTTTGATAAACAGAGCAGAACATATACAGGAATATTTTTTTTTAACCCAAACTAGATAATATATTTGCAAAACAGGTTTTGAAGGAGTTCCCTAGAATGTATCGAATGAATGTGTTTCCAATTACGGCATAGGTGAAGTTAACAGTCCCAGGATTGTGGATAATCACAATGATACAAAATAATAACTACTATTTCTCCAGAGTCTGCTCTGTGCTGTGCAGTGTATGTGATATCTTTTAATCCTCCCAACTAGGCACAAGGAGGGGTTGTTATTCCCATTTACACACAGGGAGTCGGGACTCCACACAGTTTAAGTGCTTTGCTCAAGGTCACACAGTCACTGAGTGGTGAGCCCAGGATTTGAATTGAGCTCTGGACTGAACCGACTACCACTGGCCTGCAGTTAGTGTTTCTGGTTCCTAACTCCCCCTCTGGTCTCTGTGGCAGGAGCCATTAGAGCTCTTTTGCTTTCTGAGCTGGGGAGTTTGTTCTCAGAGATCCGCCTCAATCTGTGATTGCAGCTGTGGAGGCCTGGCACATCATCCCTCTCCAAGTCCTGCTTCCCCGCAGTCCCATCTCCTCGCCCACACAGCCCCGCTCTGGCTTCTGGAGCTGCCACTGCCCACTTCGGCCTTTCGCTAGGAGTGTTCCCTAGCTTGCTGATGAAGACAGCACTTCAAGGAAATACTTTGTCAAGTTTATTGCCCTTTTCAGGGGCAATAAAGGACCCTTGCTGGACTTCTTGTTTAATTTGTACGCAATGTGTAAAATACTTTCTTTGAAAGAAAACTCAGGACACTGAGTGAGTGTGTGTGTGCATCTTATCCACAGGCAGTCAGACTTGACCACTGACACCTGGTGGGACATACTGCATAGGTAAGGTTCCTGATCTGGTGCCTTCTGCATGAATGGCAGGGACCGTGTAGCTAGCAAAAGAACTCCTGCCGTCTGCTTGATCAGTTACAGTGATACTTGAAGAAACATTTCTTCAAACATATTATTGCAATAGGAATCATGTTCTAAATTCCCATATTTTATGTTACTTTAGTTCTAATAAAAGCTAAACTGTACGAATCTTTAAAAAAAAAAAACAGAAGGTCTGGCTGGTGTGGCTCAGTGGTTGAGCGTCAACCCATGCACCAAGAGGTCACCAGTTCGATTCCCAGTCAGGGCACATGCCCAGGTTGTGGGCCCAATCCCCAGTGGGGGGCATGCAGGAGGTGGCCAATCGATGTTCTCTCTCATCGATGTTTCTGACTCTCTCGCCCTCTCGCTTCCTCTCTCTCTAAAATCAATAGAGGGGAAAAAATTTTTTTTAAATTAAAAAAAACAGGCATGTAGTATAGTGTAAAGAACTCAGTGCTCAGAGTCAATGTAAAGTCTCAATGGCTATGCCATCCCAGGAGCTTTTGTCCTTGTCACAGATGAAACCTGCATCACAGGGACACCTCAAGATCAAATAATTCAGATGACTGGAAAATGACACAGCTCTACAAATGTTACATTCTTCCTGTTCTTTTTAATGTTGTTACATTTTGTTCAACATTAAAATGGTCAGAAATAGAAGTAAATAACTGACCTATTCTTTTTTTACCAAATTAATTGTGAAGCAATTAAGAGCATCGTCCAAAATCCTGTGCCTCTTCCCCCTTCCAAGTTGTCTTGAAAGATTTCACACGTGCAGTGTAAAAACTTGTGAGTCAGCCTTCCCCGATCCCGACTTCAGGAGTTGCAGAAATCATCTGCCAGGCTGCACATATGTTCTTGGTTCCATGAGAGGAAGAAAACACATTTGCTAAAAAGAAATGGAAACTTTAAAACCAGTTGAGTTGTAATAAAAACTTTGCATTTTGCTAACTTCTTTCCTCCTGACTGTTTTTCTGGCCCTGGACAGGTTCTCCTGATCATGAGGCATCTGTCATCCCAATCACTCCCTCCCTGGGATGTGGGCCCCAGCTGGCCATGGAGGGGAGGCACGGGAAGTGCAGAATGACCGAAAGATGGGATTATGATGCAGAAATAATAAATCATCACTTCTTTCATGCAAGGCACTGAAAGGCTGTAAATCCATTCTCTTATTAAGATCTTATAACAATTCAGTGTAGTAATAAACTTTGGTAATAAACTCCTAGTCTGCAGTTGAGGAGACATGGCCTTAGCGGATAAGTCACTTGGCCAAGGTCACACAGCTAGTGAGCCAGGCGGAGGTGAATAATCAAGGCTTCACATGTAGCGTTACATGTGTAACTTTACATATGGGACCTCCAGATGCTGCAAAAGTTCTTTACCCCGGACAACTGTCTTCAACAAACATATACATGAGCCCCCACAACATCCTAAGGGGACACACTGCTGATTGCCTCTGTTTTAACATTGCAGAAAACAGATTCAAATAAGTTTCTCTTGCAGCCAAAGAAACCAATTACAGGGACAAGGAAACTCTCGACTTAGTGCTCCATGGAAGAACTTTAAACTCATCTCATGATGCTTTGCCCTTTTTCACCTCTCACTGAAGCAGTTTTCTTCTTCAGTAATTGGAATTCGGTGGTTCTGTGGAATGTCAACCAGTGTGTTTTTATTCATTAAATTGAGTAAACATGGATATGATGGAAGAACCATGGCTTACCCGCCACAGAACAAAGGCTTTTCCAAACCAGCATTTCTCCCACAACATCTGGGGAGATGTTTCATGTGGGTTTTCTTTCCCCAAGTTCCAATGGCATGCTTCCATGTTTAGAAAGAATTGACAGTGACATTTCATTTGACAAGAAAAAAGAAAGAACCATTTCTACATTTAAAAAAAACCCAAAGGTAACTTGAAAAACACTTTGAAACTTTATTTCCATTTTGCAGTCTAAAGCAGACAGACCTCAGGTGTTTCTGCAGAACAGTCGCCGTCCTGCTGGGAGCCTTGGGACAAAGATCTCCTTGACTTTCTGAGAACGTTTCAGGATTCATCGTCACAAAGGACGGTGAAGCGTGGTTTTAACTCCCATTGAAGTGGGTCACAATGTAAATCCTAAGGAGAAAACCAGGCCAGGAAAACACAGGATCTTGGCTCCAAATCAAACCTCACCGTGTGAAAGCCCAGCTCGTACCTTTGGAAGAGGCCTCGAAAGCCAGCAGTCCTCCAAGCCCACCCTCGACACAGCCACCCACTCTGTGGCTTCCTCGATTCTCCTAAAACTCAGCCAAGAAGCAAAAGTGCGTGTCATTTTGCATAAAACTATCAGTCATACAAGACCGAGATGTTGGGTGCTAACATAGGAGTCTCTTCCTCCAGGATTAGTGGGGAAAAGTCTCCCCTGTGCCTTTGAATTAAGGATTTCCCAAAAGTCAATACTGAACTCTGTGTTTAGTGGCTGGAACCCTGGGAACTGGTTTAAAAGTCAGAACTTTCAGAGAAATGTAATGCCCATTATGGTGAACCGAACTTAGGAGCACCCTGAAGAGACAAAAGAATTTAAGGCTTTTAAACACAGTTTTAACAAAAATTTAAATTTTGGCTGGATTAAGCTGTCATTGATTTCCATATTCCTCAGTCAGTAGGAAAATGTATCTTTTAGAACTGGAACATTTTTTGGTCACTGATAACATTCTAATCCATTGTTATGACTGAGATACAGTTGATCCTCATTATTCACAGATTCTGTATTTGCAGGTTCGTCTACAACTTATTTGTAATCCCAAATTAATACCTATGGTGCTTTACCAATCATTCACAGACGAACGAGGAGCGGAGAGAATTTGAGTCTTCCTAAATGCACACATGGTCCCGCTGAGGTCTTTGTTTCAGCTCATACTGCAACTGAGTGTCCTTTTCACGGTCTATTTAGTGCCATGTTTTTTACACTTTTGTGCTGTGTGTGGATGATTTTGCTGTTTAAAATGACCCCCCAAGCAAAGCACAGAAGTTCCTAAGCGCAAGAAGGCTGCAATGTGCCCCCTGCAGAGAGAAATATGTTAGATAAGCTTCGTTCAGGCATGACATGCAGCGCTGTTGGCCATGGGTTCCATGTTAGTGAATCAACAACATACATGCTAAACAAGATGTCCTTAAACAGAAACATACCTAAAACGAGGTTATGTATTGATCAGTTGATGCAAATGTTGTGACCAGTGGCTCTTATGAATTGTACCCTGTCTTTTCCCTAGGAGCAGATGTTCAGTATCCGCTAATTCAGTGTTCACATGGATGTCATAGACCATAACTACTGCAAGTAACAAGAATGGGCTGTATTTAATAGAAAGTTCTGTGCCACCTGCTTACTTGAGTGGCTTTGTTTTACATAGACAGTCCTCACTTAGCATCTCAAATGTGACTCAGAAGTGTCCTGCTATGTTTGGGACCAGGTTTCAGATAAGTCAGGAGTTATGTAGATAAGAAGAAAACCCAGTGGATTCTACACAGAAGACAAAGGAAGAGAAGCTGGTACTGGAATATCCGGAGATAAGGGAAATTTGGCCATAGATCATGGCAAAGGTGGCCATATGGGGAAGGAAGTGGAGGTGGATGAAGAAGCTGAAGAAGAAATCTGAAAGGAGAGGAAAAGATGACTGTGTTCATAGTGAAACTGAGTCAGTACCCACGTTAATGCTGTTAGCCATGGGATGTGGGGATGCGTCATTGTCTGAGAGTATTGAACATACCCCTCCCACTGAAGAACAGAACAGGAAAATAATGTGCATGAAATGTCATCTATTACATTTTCTTGAGAAGCAGTGGGTGAGATGCCAACACATTCTACAGAGTTCAATGGCATGGTTTTTATATAAACTGAGCTGTGTTTATTTTTTTCCTGACTCTTGTAAGGTCATGACTCTGTTTCATGGCTACCCAGAAAAGACAATTTTGATTTTAGATAAACAGCATCTGTAGAAATGTTTCTCTTAAGCCAGGGGCACTTGCATGCACTAAGGTTAATGGAATTTAATAACCTATTTAATACACTATGGCAAGAGAGACATTTTTTACTAGCTAACTTAGAAAAACTATGTGTTCTCATATTCATGCAAAAGGTAATTTGTTTTATAGGCAGAAAATAGAGTTTACAGTTTCAAATAAACGAATCATTCCTCTAAACAGTGTAGGAGAAAGTATACTACTTCAAAAATAATTGCTTGTTTACATGCATTTGCCTGTTGGAAACAAAAGACTGAAATGAGAGCTCCTCTATCATTAGTCTATTATGCAAAGAAATGAGAAAGTATGAGTGGGGACCCACAGGAGAGAGAATGTCCCATAATTCCATGTGGACATGATAAATTGCACCATTTTGCCATCTAATAGCATATTAGATCAATACAGCATCTAACTCGTGAGCTTCATTTAGAAATCTCATGTCTGATGAAAAAGTATTTTTTTAGTATTTCAGGAAAGATTTTCAAAACTTTAGGAAAAATCAGTGCTGCTGAAATATGGCCAAGTTATATCCTCACATATGAAAAATGCACTATTTTTTTCTAAGAATTTGAGAATCATTTTGGGCACTAAGAACTTTTTTCAGCAGTGTTAAAAATCACATTGAACTGCTGCTAATGCGTAACAGTCATACTCATCTTATATTTCTTTGAAAATTAAACAAAATAAGACACACAATACATAGAACAAAAATTAATACAAATTGCTAAGTATTAGCTATTATAATAGTATTGTTGTTATAATGAATGTTGACCCTAAAATACTATACAATTATCAAAGTTGTCCTAAACCAAGATTTCTATTGACTGTCATACAAAAAACATTCTCTCTCTCTTGAAATACCCTAGAGCCAACAAAGTGAAAGATAGGACACAATGAGGCACAAGGACATTTTGAGGATGACAGACACAATTTCCTGAATCCTCCAAGACATTCCCTATAGCAGACTGTGCAATGATTTTGCTGGTCTGCATTCTTATCTGTTTTGTTTGTCAGGGTAATTAAAACTCACTGCTGTAACAAGCAACCTCAAAATCTCAGCAGCCTAAAACAATAAAGATTTATTTATGGCTCCTGTCATAGTTGTGTTAGAGTCTGGTGGCTCCTCTTGAGGTTCTGCTTTAAATTATTTCTTTCATCTGGTAGCTTCCCCAGTCTCAGTGGAAGGGAGAGAGTTTGTGTGATTGTTTGGGATGTTTATGACCAGGCCTAGAAAGAGCAACATAACTTATGCTCACATTCTTCAGACCAGAATCTAGTCCTGAGGCTAAAATGTAAGTCAAGGTGTTCTGGGAAGTGTTGTTTTTCTGTTGGCAAGGGGCAATGAAACAGGATATGCTTTCTTGATTCTTCAGAGATAACAAAGGTTTAAACTTCCCAGTAGGCTCAGTTTATTTCTTAGTGTGCCATTAAATAAGATTAGCAATTTATTATAAGAGGAAAAAAAACACCATAATTTATGCATCTAAGCATGCACAATTGAGATTGGCCTTGAGTACAGCTGAAATTCCAATCTTCCATGAAGCTTCCTTGATCATTCAGCATACCCTGTAGTGATTTTATCTATGCTGTTATAGTGACATTTCGCAAATATTTCTTTGTTGTCTTTATTCTTTCTATTTATTGAATCTGTTATTTTCGATTAGACTCTAAGCTTCTTACGTGCAATAGTATAGTATAGTATAGTGTAGTCTTGTGTTATATAATATCATATCATAGAGTAGTTAAGAACACAGGCTCTGCATTCAGAATGCAAGGGTTTGAATCCTTTACCTAATTATTTAACCTCTTTGTACCCCATTTTTCTCATTTAAAAATAAGCATAGTAACTAAAGTATATAGCTTATATATTTGTTATGAGAATTGCACATGATAAAATATATAAAACACTGAGAGTAATAAGTATTTAAAACACACATAGTGAGTCCTGGGGAAATGTTAAATATAATTACTAATGCAGTGAAAAACTATGACTTCATATTCTTAAATCCTGTACTGCAGCAAGCCTGCGTACATAGATAAATATTTACAAAATAAATTTTGATTTATGAAGTAGAGGGTCTTCTACTTCCATGTAAGAATTCTTCTCTAATATATTTCCTCATAGTTCCACTCAGATGCTGACATTAAAATATAATGTTTCTTTATAATTAGGAATTAGGAATCAACCTTAAATGTAAATAAATCTAGAAAAGTGATATATTGGCTTAAATTAACACTATGTTCATTCATTTAAACAATACAGTGCACTATACTTTAAATGAAATGCGAAATAAAATAAAACATTTTATTTTTTATGTATACGTGAGATGCTATAAAAGTAAAGGCATTCTTGCAAAGATTAGAAATTATATAAAAGAGCAGTTCCACAGAGGTACAGGCATTTCCCCTTGGGCATTTGCCTATTCCTTGTGACTCAGATTCTGGGTTTCAATGGTCACACACAGGATAAGAAACAAAGCTTAGAAGCAGAGCAGAGTGGGAGGATAGATTGAAGACACAGATAAAAAGCAAGAAGGGGGATTAGTGTAAAAAAATGCACATTTCATGGAGAGTTAATGGAGATAATTGGTTGTCTCCACTTTCAACTGAGAGTAACAGGAAAAAGAAAATATCTGCCTTCAAAATACCTAAGCTCAACCCTACCAGGTTACCACTGTAGAAATAAAAAGAGGCAAACTTTGAGTTTAAAGAGACATCAAGTTGATAGTGTCCCAGGTGCTTAAGAGGAGAGTGTAAATCCTCTCTGAAGGAATGCATTTTAAACCTAAGCCTCACATAAAAATAAAAAAAGATTTTTCCACGGAACATGAGCTTACAAACAAAACTCACTGGACACAAGGAAATAATACACCATTAGTAAAAGCCAAGAGAAACAACAAAATGAAGAATTTTAGAACTGGAATTTTTAGACCAGGAATAGGTAATAATTTTTAGATCTTTATTATGCTTAAGAAACTAAAAAGTCTATCACTAGTATCATAAAGTTACATGATACTAAACTGTGGAATCTGAAAAAAATTAAACTCCTAGAAATGAGAAATATAATAATTGAAATTAGAAATTGCTTTAAACATCAGATTAGACTCATTGTAGAAAGAATATGTGAACTGGAAGGTACATTAACAGTAATAAGTAAGAAGGTCACTTAGGCAAAGAAGAAGTAAGTATAAAAGACAGGTTTAAAGATGAAGCAAATATAGTGGGAAAGGTAGAACATATACCAAACTGGAGGTTTAGGATAGGAGTGAGCAAACTTTTACTGTAAAAGATCAGGTAAAAAATATTTTAGGGTTAATGGGACATAGGGTCTGTATTGGAAATGCTCGACTCTGCCATTGTAGTGCAAAAGCAGCCGTAGATAATAATGTAAACAAATTAGCATGGATTTTTTTTTTTAGTAAGACTCTATTTACAGTAGGCAGCTGACTACATTTGGCCAATGGGCCATAGTTTGTTAACTCCTAGCCTAGGAAATAATAGAAAATCAAGGCAGAACAAAATAC
The DNA here is from genome assembly GCA_030848825.1 of Tadarida brasiliensis. Classification (NCBI taxonomy): domain Eukaryota; kingdom Metazoa; phylum Chordata; class Mammalia; order Chiroptera; family Molossidae; genus Tadarida; species Tadarida brasiliensis. Next base: position 98,080,732 of record CM061257.1, on the reverse strand, counting down.
CAGAAAACAGTAGATAATATCTCAACCAAGTGTCCCAAAACTAAAAGGTAAAGCAATTAAATGTCTAAAGTAAGAGAAAAAAGGTATAGTACTGGCTGGAAATTTCTAGAAATAATAAAACACAACAATTCTCGGTTCAAGAAGACCAAAAAATCTAAAGCCAGATAAAATAAAAATAATCCACATCAATATGAATCATTGTGATACTGCAGGACAAGAATGACAAAGAGAAAAGTTTAAAAGTAGTTATTAAAATCAGTAAATCCTTCCCCCCAACAGAGATAGAAACTGGACAAAATTGTCAAACATAATTGCATCAGGGCCTGGAAGTTGACTAAAGACAAACAATAATTATGAAGCATTTATTTCATGAAAAAGCTGCTAGAACTTTGGGTAAGAATGGTAGAAATCTGTGGTCTTCATACCTGGAGTTAGTCTAAGTACCCACCACCAGCAGCGCTTGGTTGATGCTATCGTTTCGTAAGAGTGGGAGTGGTTATGAAAGCCAACAGTGTAACTGTGAGAAAGGGACGACTTGAAATGAATGGAAGGTGAAAACCCACACTTGAGAATGTTGTCAATAAAAGGAGCAAACTTGGAGAGAGGAAAAATGGCGGTGGAGTGAATGGAAGCTACACAGACGATCTCCCAGGATCAAACGGGAATTACAACTAAAATAAAAACAAATCGTCGGAAAAAGCAACAGAAAAGCAGTGGGAGAGGACCACACAACCAGGGACACTGACTGAGCCTGGTAGGATCTGCGGAGACGCGTGAGGGTGGCGGCTAGGAGCCCACGGACAGCAGCAACCTTGGCTGTGAGCCCCGGGCCCCGGCTGGGAGCTCTGCCCGCGGCTGTGGGCATCGCCACCGGCTCTGAGCTGCGTCCTCGACTGGGAGCCGCAGCCCCGGCTGGGAGCCACGCCCTCGGCGGGGAACTCGCGCCCGCGGCGGGGAAGTGCGGCCCGGCTGGGAACGCGCGCCCGCGGCGGGGAAGTGCGGCCCGGCTGGGAACTCGCGCCCGCGGCGGGGAAGTGCGGCCCGGCTGGGAACTCGCGCCCGCGGCGGGGAAGTGCGGCCCGGCTGGGAACTCGCGCCCGCGGCGGGGAAGTGCGGCCCGGCTGGGAACGCGCGCCCGCGGCGGGGTACTGCGGCCCGGCTGGGAACGCGCGCCCGCGGCGGGGAAGTGCGGCCCGGCTGGGAACTCGCGCCCGCGGCGGGGAACTGCGGCCCCAGCTGTGAAAGACGCCCTCGGTGGGGAGCTACGGCCCCGGCTAGGAGCCGCGGCCCCGGTTGGGAGCGGCAGCCCCGGCTAGGAGCGACAGCCCCGGCTAGGAGCAGCGGCCCCAGCGCGGCGACCTTAGCCGGGAGCGGCGGTGGCGGTGCCTGCCCTCGGGGTTAAGAGCCCCAGCTACTCCAAAGCGCAGAGAGCCGGGACAGACCGCTAAATAGCCACAGCCTCTCACCTGGGGCTCCGACAGAGGGAGGGCGGACTGGACTGGAACTCTGAGGGGACACCTGGGATTTGGAGGGCGCTCAGAGTTTGTGCTGAGCTGTGGCCACAAAGGACAGTGGTGGCCAGCCCCTCCTCCCCAATTGCACAGACCTGCAGTGAAGTTCGCTCCTTCCTGGAGCTGTGGAAGCCCCTCCCTCAGAGATTCCCAGGTGAGGTAAAGAGGTAAAGAAATGCAAATTGAGGCTCATTAACAACCAGCATTGGCCCCACCCTCGGAAACCCTCTTACACTGCAAACATCTGAGGGAGGTCCTCATTCAACTGAGATCCTAAGGCTTTTCAAGTAACTGAGGCTAATAGCCTCCAGGCAAAAAGCCAGAGCATAACTAAACCTTTCCTGAGCTTGCATATCTACCCAGGAAAGTGAGACTTGATAGAGGTGTTGAAGGAGGGCCCTCCACGCTCATTCAAACCCAGTAGAGGGAGCCACAAATACCAGAACACCAACACCCACAGGGAAAATTTGGCAGGCCTCAAAACCCACTGGGATAGCAAAAATGGTGAAACAAAGAAACAGATCCCAAATGAAAGAACAAGAGAACTCCACCGAAGATGAGATAAATGAAGTGCAGCTAAGCAAATTATCAGAGGGAGAATTCCGAGCCATGATCTTGAGGAAACTAAACAGCATGAGTAAGGACATCAACACCATGAGTAAAGATATAGAAACACTGAAAACCAACCAAGTGGAAATAAAGAATGACATAGCAGAAATAAAGAACACATTGGAAGGATTGACCAGCAGAGTAGAGGAAGCAGAGGACCGGATCAGTGAATTAGAAGACAGAGTAGAAAAAATCAATCAATCAGAAAACCAAAAGGAAAAAACAATGAAAAAACAGGAAGATAGCTTAAGAGAACTGTGGGACAACTGGAAACGTAATAACATTCGCATTATTGGAGTCCCTGAAGAAGAAGAAAATGAGAAAGGGTTAGAGAATATATTTGAAGAAATAGTGACAGAAAACTTTCCTAACCTGGTGAAGGAAGAAAGCATTCAAGTTCAAGAAGCACAGAGAGCCCCAAGTAAGAAGAATCCAAACAGGCCCACACCAAGACACATAATAATTAAAATGCCAAAAATCAAAGACAAAGAGAGAATCCTAAAGGCAGCAAGAGATAAACAACAGGTTACCTACAAAGGAAACCCCATTAGGCTATCATCTGACTTCTCAACAGAAACACTACAGGCCAGAAGGGAATGGCATGAAGTAATCAAGGTCATGAAAAACAAGGATCTGAATCCAAGACTACTCTATCCAGCAAGATTATCATTCAAAATAGAAGGTCAAATAAAGAGCTTCCCAGACAAAAAAAGGCTAAGGGAATATATTAGCACCAAACCAGCACTGCAAGACATGTTAAAAGGACTGCTATAATTATTAGAAGAAATAGAAAGATAATTAGAACCACACTGTACAAAAATGGCAATAAATAAGTACATAACAATAATCACCTTAAATGTAAATGGACTGAATGCTCCAATAAAAAGACACAGAGTAGCCGATTGGATAAGAAAGCATGATTCACACATATGTTGCTTACAAGAGACCCACCTCACAACAAAAGACGCACATAGGTTGAAAGCAAAGGGATGGAAAAAAATCTTCCAAGCAAACAGAAAGGAAAAAAAAGCTGGGGTAGCAATACTCATATCTGATAAATTAGATTTCAAATTGAAGACCATAACTAGAGACAAAGAAGGCCACTACATAATATTGAAAGGGTCTATCCAACAGGAAGATATAACCTTGGTAAACATATATGCACCCAATATAGGAGCACCAAAATATATTAAAAATCTTCTGGAAGACTTCAAAGGAGAAATCGACCACAATACAATCATAGCAGGAGACTTCAACACCCCACTGACATCACTGGATAGATCATCTAGACAAAAAATCAACAAGGAAACAGAGACTCTAAATGAAGCACTAGATCAAATGGATTTAATAGATATATACAGAGAACTACACCCCAAAACTGCAGAATTCACATTCTTCTCAAATGCACATGGGACATTCTCAAAGATAGACCATATGTTAGGGCACAAACTAAGTCTCTACAAGTTCAAGAAGATTGAAATCATATCAAGCATCTTCTCAGACCACAATGGCATGAAACTAGAAATCAACTGCAACAAGAACATGCAAAAACATATGAACACATGGAGGCTAAATAGCATGTTACTGAACAATGAATGGGTTACCATGGAGATCAAGGAAGAATTTAAAAAATTTCTGGAAACCAATGAAAATGAACACACAACAACGCAAAACCTATGGGATACTGCGAAAGCAGTTCTGAGAGGGAAGTTCATAGCACTACAGGCCCACCTTAAGAAAGAAGAAAAATTTCTAATTGACTACCTAACCTCACAACTTAAAGAACTGGAAAGCAAACAAAAAGAAAACCCTAGAGCAAGTAGAAGGAAGGAAATAATAAAGATCAGAGCAGAAATAAATGACATGGAGACCAAAAAAGCAATTCAAAGGATCAATAAAACAAAAAGCTGGTTCTTTGAAAAGATAAACAAGATTGATGGACCCTTAGCTAGACTCACCAAGAAACAAAGAGAGAGAACCCAAATACACAAAATCAGAAATGAAAGAGGAGAAGTAACAACCGACACCACAGAAATACAAAGGATCGTTAGCAAATACTATGAACATTTGTATGGCAACAAATTCGACAATCTAAGCGAAATGGACACATTTCTAGAAACACATAGTCTCCCAAAACTGAATCGGAAAGAGATAGAAAACTTGAACAGGCCAATAACAACGAAGGAAATTGAAGATGTAATCAAGACTCTCCCAGCAAACAAAAGCCCAGGCCCTGACGGCTTCACGGGGGAGTTTTACCGAACATTCAAAGAAGAACTAACACCCATTCTCCTCAAACTATTCCAAAAAATTCAAGAAGAAGGAAGACTTCCAAACTCGTTTTATGAGGCCAGCATAATTCTCATCCCAAAACCAGAAAAAGACACTACAAAGAAAGAAAACTACAGGCCAATATCCCTGATGAACATAGATGCCAAAATCCTGAACAAAATACTAGCAAATCGGATCCAGCAATACATCAAGAAAATTATTCACCATGACCAAGTGGGATTCATCCCAGGGATGCAAGGCTGGTACAACATACGCAAATCAATAAATGTGATACATCACATAAACAAAATGAAAGATAAAAACCACATGATCATATCAATAGATGCTGAAAAAGCATTTGACAAAATCCAGCACCCATTTCTGTTAAAAACGCTCAGCAATTTAGGAATAGAGGGATCATATCTCAACATTATAAAGGCCATATATGAAAGACCTACAGCCAATATCATACTCAATGGACAAAAACTAAAAGCATTTCCCTTAAGAACAGGAACAAGACAAGGATGCCCACTTTCACCACTCTTATTTAACATAGTACTGGAAGTCTTAGCCACAGCAATCAGACGTGAAGAAAAAATAAAAGGGATCCAAATTGGAAAGGAGGAAGTGAAACTGTCATTATTCGCAGATGACATGATATTATACATAGAAAACCCTAAAGACTCCATCAAAAATCTACTAGCCTTAATAAATGAATTTGGCAAAGTAGCAGGATACAAAATTAACGTCAAGAAATCGACGGCATTCTTATACACCAATGATGAACTCACAGAAAGAGAAACTAAAAAAACAATCCCATTTACCATCGCGGCAAAGAAATTAAGATACCTAGGAATAAACTTAACCAAAGAAGTAAAGGACCTATTTACAGAAAACTACAGGACATTGAAAAAAGAAATAGAGGAAGATATAAAAAAGTGGAAGCACATACCTTGTTCATGGATTGGAAGAATTAACATCATTAAAATGTCCATATTACCCAAAGCAATCTACAGATTTAATGCAATCCCCATCAAAATACCAACGACATATTTCACAGAACTAGAACAAATACTTCAGAAGTTCATATGGAACCAAAAAAGACCCCGAATAGCTACAGCAATCTTGAAAAAGAAGGACAAAGTAGGAGGGATCACAATACCGGACATCAGGTTATACTACAAAGCTACTGTAATCAAAACAGCCTGGTACTGGCACAAGAACAGGCACATAGACCAGTGGAACAGATCAGAGAATCCGGAAATTGACCCAAGACAGTATGCTCAATTAATATTTGACAAAGGTGGTAAGAGCATACAATGGAGCAAAGACAGCCTCTTCAATAAATGGTGTTGGGAAAATTGGACAGCTACATGCAAAAAAATGAAACTAGATCATCAACTTACACCATACACAAGAATAAACTCAAAATGGATAAAAGACTTAAATGTGACTCATGACTCCATAAGAATCCTAGAAGAAAATGTAGGCAACAAAATTTCAGACATCATACGCAGCAAAATTTTCACTGATATATCACCTAAGGCAACAGAAATAAAGGAAAAAATAAACACATGGGACTACATCAAACTCAAAAGCTTCTGCACAGCAAAAGAAACAACCATCAAAGTGGAAAGGCAACCTACTGTATGGGAGAGCATAATTGCCTACGATATATCAGATAAGGGACTAATTTCCAAAATATATAGAGTGCTCATACATCTCAACAAAAGGAAGACAAAGAACCCAATTAAAAAATGGGCAGAGGAACTAAATAGATACCTCTCCAAACAGGACATACAAACGGCCAAGAGACATATGAAGAAATGCTCAACTTCACTAATCATCAGAGAGATGCAAATTAAAACAACAATGAGATATCACCTCACACCTGTCAGAATAGCCGCCATCAACAAAGCATCAAACAACAAGTGTTGGCGAGGATGTGGAGAAAAGGGGACTCTAGTACACTGCTGGTGGGAGTGCAGACTGGTGCAGCCACTATGGAAAACACTATGGCGTTACCTCAAAAAATTAAAAATTGAATTACCATTTGACCCAGTGATCCCACTCCTAGGAATATACCCGAAGAAACCTGAAACACCAATCAGAAAGAATACATGTACCCCCATGTTCATAGCAGCGCTATTTACAATAGCGAAGATCTGGAAACAGCCCAAATGTCCATCAGTAGACGAATGGATAAAAAAGCTGTGGTACATATACACAATGGAGTACTATGCAGCGTTAAGAAAGGACGATCTCTTATCCTTTGCGTCGACATGGGAGGACCTGGAAACTATTATCCTAAGTGAAACAAGCCAAGCAGAGAAAGACAAACATCATATGATCTCACTTATTTCTGGAATATAATGAACATAACAGTGGGAGGAGCAGGGTAGTCCGGGGGAGGTGGAAGTGGGGTACAGGCTGACATCTGCCAGAAGAGGGGGCGGGGGAGGGGAGAGATGAACACAGAACTTGTACGTATGTACTCATAACCAATGGACATGGACAACAAAACGGGGACGGGACAGGGAGGGAAGGGGAGGGGGGTGTCAACGGGGGAAAAAAGGAGAACCATCTGTAACATAAGTAAATTAATAAAATAAAAAAATAAAAAAAAAAAATAAAAGGAGCAAACTTGATTTGAAATGAATGGGGGAAATTATGCTGCTATTCAATTTTAGTTTGTGATCCCATTTGGGTATGGAGTGGGCAAGCAAGAAATTTAATAATTAGATCTTGGAAGTGAGAAAATGTCAAAGAAATGACAAAAAATGGTTGGAACTAATAAGCAATTGTAACAAGATTGCAGGATACAATATATTGACATTAAATTATATTATTATTAATTAATAAATCATAAATTTATATCATTCATATGCAACATATTATAATATGAATTCTATAACCTATAAAATTAACGTATTGTTAATTAATAGCCAACTGGCTAAGTTAATATTAATATTAATAAAATATTATATATTGATTATATAAATTTATTTATTTTTCTATTGATGAATTAAACCTATATTTATTTATAAATTAATTAACATTGTTTTCCTGTATACCAGCAATAAACAACTGAAATTTGTAATTAAGAATACAACACCATTTACGTTAGCATCAGAAAAATAAAATAATTTATGTATAAATATAGCAAAATATGTACAAGGTCTATATGCATAAAAACTGTGAACTCTGATGAAAGAAATCAAAGATCTAATAAATGAAGAAAGATTTTATTTATTAAAATCTAGTGAGATTAATATTATTAAGATGTCCGTTCTTCCCAACTTTATCTATAGATCTAAACACCCACATTCAAAATATACAAAGAATTAAAACTCAGCAATAAGAAAACGAACAAACTAATTTAAAAATGGGCAAAAGATATGAGCAGACACATCTCACCAGAGGTGATATGTAGATAACAAATAAGCATATGAAATGATTTTCAACATCATTTGTCATTAGGTATTTGTAAATTAAAACAATAATTAGATACCATTACACAACTATCGGAATGAGTAAAGTTCAAAACAATGCTGACAACTAATGCTGACAAGGATATCAAACAACAGGAGCTATCATTTATTGCTAGAAGGAACACAGTTGTACCTCCACTTTTGAAGAAAGTTGGGAATTTCTTACAAAGTGAAACATTGGACTTACCATATGATCCCACAATCAAACTCATAGGTATCTACCCAAGTGAGTTGAAAACTTATGTCTGCATAAAGACCTGAACATGAATATTTATAGCAATTTTTCCATGATTGTCAAAAATTGGAAAGAACCAAGATGTCCTTCAATAGGTGTATGGAGCAACAAGTTGTGCTATATCCATACAACAGAATATTATTCAGTGATAAAAAGGAATGAGCTATTGAGTCATGGAAAGATTTGGTAGAAACTTAAATGTATATTGTTAAAGTGAAATAAGACAATTTGAAAAGGATGTATGCTATATAATATTTTATAAAAGGAAAAACTATAGACACTAAGAAGATCAGTATTTGTCAGGTGAGAGAAGGGAAAAGGGAGGTGAAAGGAATGAGTAGCTAGACAACAGGGGATATTTAGGGTAGGGAAATTATTCTGTATGGTACTATAAAAATGAATAAATGACTCTATGACGGGCAAACTGCACAGCACAAATTGTGAATGTTAATGTAAACTTTAGTTAACCATAATGTGTCAATATTGGCTCATCAATTTTAAATGTACCACATGAATGCAAGATGTTAACAATAGAGAAAACTATGTGTAGGAGGATGAAGATATGCGGGAAATCTCTGTACTTTCTGTGTACTTTTACTGTGAACTGAAAACTGATCCAAAAAAGAAAGTCTATTAAAATGTTTTTAAAAGAATCAATGAAAATTCTGGAATTGAAAGGAAAATAATCAAAATTAAAAATATTCTGAATGATCTCAACAGCAGGTTAGATAGAGATGGTGAAAAAAATAATCAGTGAACTTGAAAATTAATCAATGGAAATTATCCAATCTGAGTAACAGAGTCAAAAAATAATAAAAAAAATTAACAAAACTCAGAGACCCGTTTGACAACATCAAACATATCAACATGCATATAATGCAGTCCCAAGAAGAGAGAAGTGAAACAGGTATACAATTAATGGCCCAATACTTCCCAAATATAATAACTACATTATTAATGTACAAATACAAGAAGTTCAGCAAACCCCAAGTAGGATAAAGAGAGATCCACACCTAGACAAATCATAGTATTATGTTGAAAAGCCAAAAATCAAGAGAAAATTTTGAAAGCCTTTAGAGAAAAATAACTTATCAAGTTTGGGAGAATGACAAAATAATTAACATGTGACATCTTTTAAGAAATAACTGAGAACATAATGTAGTACAATGATATTATAAATACTTAAGGATAAAAAATGATCAAATAAAAATTCTATATCCAGCAAAACTATCCGTCAAAACATTGGGAAAATAAAGATATTTTCAGATGATCAAAGACAAAAAATTCATTGCTTACAGATCTGCCTTATAAAAAATAATAAAAATAAATTGTACATGAAAAAAATGACCCAGATAATAATTTAAATTCAAAGAAATGAAGATATAAAATGGTAAATATATGGATAAATATAAAGACTGTTAAAATACTTTTTCTTCTCTTAATTTTTGTAAAAATCATAAAATTATATAACTCAATAATTTAACACTATTAGTGAACTCATAACACCTATGCATGTAATATTTATGACAATAATAATACTAAGTAGGGGGGCGTAAAATTATATTGCAGCAATATAATTTTACTAGAATTTAATTGGTATTAATCTGAAGTAGATTATGATAAATTAAGATGAATATTGTAATACCTAAAGCAGACTCTGAGAAAATAACTCAAAAGTAAAGTTTGAAAATAATTAAGTAATTAATAGTAGTTCACTAATATTTCTTAAAACCAAAAGCAGTGAGGGAGGAAAATAGGAAGGAAAAAAGATATAAAACATTTAGAAAGCAAATGTCAGGCATAAACTTAATCCTTTTAATAAATACTTTAAATATGAATGGACTAAACACTCAAATCACTAGCTGAAAAAAGTAAGGATTCAACTATATGCTGTATAGAAAAGAGTCCATTTAGATTCAAAAACATAAATAGATTGAAAGTGAAAGAATGGAAAAATATATATATCCTGCAACATTAACCATAAGAGAGCTGAAATGACTATTGAATTATAAGTAAAAGAAGACATTAAGACAAATATAATACTAGAGAAAAAAGTGTTATTTTATAATGATAAAGGAGTTAATCAGGAAGATATAATAATTATAAATGTATATGCATCTAACACCAAACGTCAAAATACAAGAAGAAAAAATTGGAAGACAAATAGGAAAAATAGACAATACACAATTATAGTGGCAAATTTCCAAAAGAAACATAGTGGCAGATTTCAAAAAGAACAACAATTTGACTATGTCTGATATGTCTGTAACAATGGAAACCATATACAATGGAATAGAATAATACCATAATTAAAGATCTGAGGAAAAATAACTGTCATGATAGAATTTTGTTCCCAGCAAAGTATTTTTCAAGAATGAGAGTAAAAGGAAGACATTTTTTCTAAATAATGAAAATGTGAGAGCACATTCTACCAATAGAACCTCAGTAAAGCGATGTATTTTACATATATCAGAATGACCATTTGAGATCTCAGTATTAAGATTTGCTTTTTTTCACTATGTGTGGAACACTTGAGTAATTTTTAAAGTCACATAAATTTTCATGGAATAGCAACAAATAAAATATAGAACTTGAAAATAATATCATTTTCAATAGTACAATCAATATGGGCTATCTAGGAATATGTCTAACAAATATGCATAATTTATACACTGTTATAAAACATGATTAAAAAACTTTATTTGTCTTAAATATACATGAGAATCAATTTAAACAAACAACTGCAAAACTGTTAACAAACTGACAATTTTAGTGAGAACAATGTTTAATTTGTAAGTTTTTTTTTAAAAAAGTCAAGGGAGAATTAAATTTTAAACTCTACTAGCATATAAGTGAAGGGATAATTCAAGTAATATGTTCTAGGACCTTGTAATTGTTCTGAAGAAAGGGAAAAATAAAATATAAGGAAAAAATCAAACTAAATGGAAAGAACAACGTATGAGAATAGAAGTAAATTAAAATGTATCAGTATTTCCAATCAATGTAAACTATTAATGTAAGTCACTGCATTAACAGTTGAAAGGAGAAAAACTATGATTATGTCAAAATATACAAAAATAAAAATAAAAATGCATGATAAAATTCAGCAATCATGCATAGTTAAAAATTTTAACTAGAAATTAAAGAAAATGTATTTAAGCTGAAAAAAGAGAATCTAAAAAAAACCTATAGAAAATGTTATAACCATATTGAAATATTAAAAGAATTATTTTTTAATCAAGAAGAAAACCCAAATGCTCACTATCACCATTTATTTTTCAACATTGTACTAGGAAGCTTAGCCACTACAGTAAGACAATAAAAAAGAATTAAAGGCATAATGATTAGAGAGGAAGAAACAAAAATGTCATTATTTGCTGATTATCTACCTAGAAAATACAAATGAATCCATGTATTATTAGAGTTAATAAGGTAGTTAACTGTAAGTTTTTTATTGATGCCTTTCATCAGCTTTAAGGAAGTCTCTTTTATGCTTAGTTTACTAAAAACTTTTATTATGAATGACTGTTGACTTTGGTCAAATGCTTTTTCTGGTTCTACTAAAATGATCATACGGTTTTTCTTTATTTAGTCTGTTAAAATGGTAAATTATATTAATTGATTTTCAAATATTAGAGTAACTTTGCATTTTGGGGATATATTCTTCTTAGCCATAATATATTATCCTTTTTGTATATTGCTACATTCAAATTGCTAAAATTTCTTACAGACTTTTTACATATATATTCACAAGAAATTTTGGTCTGTAGTTTTCTTTTCTAATAATGTCATCTGGCCTTCTTATCATGGCACTGCAGCTTCATAGAATGAATTACAAACTATTCCCTTGCTTCTGTGTTCTGGAAGAGTGTGGATAGAATTTGTTTTATATTTTTCTTAAATGTTTTTTAAAATTCAACAGTGAAGTCATTTCAGGCTGGAGTTTTCATCATGGTGAGGTCTTTAATCGTCAATTTGATTTCCTTTGTAAATATAGGAGTATTACTTGTATCTTCTTAAGTGAGTTCTCATAGTTTATATCTTCAAAGCAGTTTGGACACTTCACCTAGGTTGTTGATTTGTTGATATAAAGTTATTCATAACAGTTCCTTTTGTAGTGATGCCCTCCCTTTCATGCCTCATATTGGTAATCTGTGTAATTCTTTTTTCTTGATCAGGCTGACTGTAGTCTCATAAATTGTACTGATCTTTTCATAGAATTAGCTTTTGGTTGCATTAACTTTTATCATGGCTTTTCTGCTATCTTTTTCATTGATTTTTGTTTCTATTACTTTTCTTCATGTACTTACTTTAATTTTTTATTTTATTTATTTATTTATTTTGCTAATCCTCTCCTGAGGATATTTGTTCATTGATTTTTTAGATAGAGTGGAAGGAAGGGATGGAGGGAGGGAGAGAAAGAAACATCGATGTGAAAGAGATACAGTGATTGGGTGCCTCTTCAACAACCCTGACCAGGGCCAGGGATCAAACCTGTAATCCAGGCATGTGCCCTTGACTGGAATCAAAACTGTGAACATTTGGTCCTCAGTCCATCGCTCTAACCGCTGAGCCAAACCAGCCAGGGCAAATCTTTCAGCTTTTCACTATTGAGTATGAAGTTAGTTTTGGGCTTGTCATATATGGCCTTTATTTTGTTGGAGTATTTTCTCTCTATACACAGTTTGTTAAGAATTTTTATCATGAAAAGACGTCGAATTTTGTCAAATGTTTTTTTCTACATCTATTGAGATGATCATATGATTTTTATCCTTCATTTTATTACTGTGATGTATCACAATGATTGATTTGCTGATGTTGAACCCACTCTTGCATCCATAAAATAAATCCCACTTGATCATGGTGTATGGGCCTTTTCATGTACTGTTGAAATCAATTTGCTGCAGTTTCCTTTTCCTGTGGTATTCTCATCTGTCTTTGGTGTCAGGGTAATGCTGGCCTCATAAAATGAGTGTGGGAGTGTTCCCTCCTCTTTTATTTTTTGGAAGACTATGAGAAGGATGGGTATTAATTATTTAAATGTTTGGTAGAATTCACCATTTAAACCATCATGTACTGGACTTTTTATTCTGAATCAATGAAAAAGTTAATAGTTTTTGTTTTGCATGGAATTTAGCAAGATGTTTATAAAATTTGCATGTAAGTACAAAGAATTACAAGCATCTAAGACATTCCTTAAAAAGGCCCGTTGCCCAACCAGATATCATGATTTATAACATGAATAAGATTTGCACAATTTCTGTTGCATATATTGGGTTTCTAATCCTGTCTAGACATCTATAATTTATTTCTCTGAGTTTCACTTTATTCATCCATATAGTGAGGGTACCCACTTCAAAGGGTAATGGTGAAAAATAAATGAGTTACCGTGTAGTAAATACTTGGAAAATATCTGGCATATCGTAAATGTCAACATGTATTAGCTATTTTGTTATTATTTAGTCTAACTATTAAGACAACACAACACAAAGATGGACAGATTTAAAAAACATATTCAAGAATCCAGAAAAGACCCACACAAAAGTGGAAACGAATAAACGACAAACGTGACATTTCAGATCTGTAGGAATGAATGGATTATGGTGTGGTATAATTGATTGATTATCCATGTAGAAAAAATTGAAAGTGGATTTTTTTTCTTCACACTAAAATCAAACCAAATGTTCATCAACTGAAAAGGGTAATATGCTTATTCAATGTAATGTATTCATGTTATAGACCACTATACAAAGTGAAAATTAATTACAGTAAGTCAAGTATATACATATATGAATCTCAAGAAACATAATGCTGAGCCTACAAGTAAATTACAGAACATATACTATTTGAGGTCATTCATATAAAGTAAAAAACAAGAGAATCATTAAAACTAAATCCAGGGAAGCTGTCACATCAGAGTCCAAGGGACACGCGACCAATTGGAAACACTTAGAGGACTTCAGATTCTTCAAAGTTAGTGTTTTATATCTAAAGCTTGGCTATGGGTACGTGTGTGTCCTCTGTGGGGATTTTTATCTATACATTTTAGTATATATCTTTTTTATATTTGCTGTATCTCAAATTTTATTTATTTATTTATTTTTTTATTGATTTGAGAGAGAAAGGGACAGGGAGAGAGAGATAGAAACATTGATGAGAAACATCGATCAGCTGCCTCCTGCATGCCCCCCTCCCCTCCCCACTGGGGATGGAGCCTGCAACCTGGGCATGTGCCCTGACCAGGAATCTAACCGGTGACCTTTTAGTGCATGGTACAACGCTCAACCAACTGAGCTACACCAGCCAGGCTGTATCTCAGAATTTAAAATTGTCTGAGAAATAGTTAGAAAATCTAAATTTCATTTGTGGTATATCAATAGTTTTCCACTCCCATAAATAAGTGTTACATTTGATATTTTAAATTTTAATACTGTGAAATAAACTTCTTGCTTTAACCTATTCTAAATTATAAATATTCCTTTAAGAGCTTTTCCAGAACACAGGCTTTCCGTGGGCTAGAATTCGGGGTCTCCAAAGGACATAAAAGCGTCAAGGAAGAAGCAGTAAGTGAAGGGAACTGAAGGCTGTGAAATGATGTTAAAATGTAATGAAAAAATAAACTTGTTTTTCACAGTTTTCTTAACTATGCATAAGTGGGTACATTTTTGTCTAATGAATTATTTTGTAGGGAGAAAAAGAATCATCTGAATAATCCTACCTTGGATTGGAGATGCAAGATAACGCAAAAGAGATCTATAGAACCTCATCTGCTTTTGTAAATCAGAAGCGTCTAAAAGAGGGGAAACACTAAACCTCTCTTTAAGGTAGATGCTGCTCTGTTTCTCCGCATAGTATCAACTTTGCCTCGTTTGTGAGCATGAGTCTGCAGAGACAGGAGGATTATAGACTATTCTTACACAGCATGGCATAAATTCTTCCTTTCATTCATTCTAAAGCGTATCCAGGGGCTGATGCAAGCTTCTTTGGCTTAATAAAAACAAATGAAGGGTGCTCAGTGGATCTTTATTTTTTATTTAGGAAAAAAAACGTAACAGTGGTACAAGATTCAGGGTAAATTTTGAAAAGTCAGAGCCAATGAATTTGCTAGCAAGGATTCCAAAGCCGTGGAGGAGAGCCCCGCTCCCTTTGAGGAGGGTGTGCTATGCCTTTCAAGAAAAAGAGATGCTCTCCAGGGAAACAAAAGGCCAGTGCCAGAGAAGCAAAGAGGCAGGAACAAGTTCTGAAAACGTGCTTTCAGGGTCTGTTTGAGGCAAATCCATCTCTAGCCTTGCTCATTACTAATAGAGTGATAGTTTGCATCTGTCTGTGTTCGAGGGGAGAGAATGGAATTAAGTTCCCCTACAAGGGCTTTGCAGCATCTGTTTGCAATGTGGATGTGTGACAGTGCGAGGGGACTCCTTGGGTGAGCTGAGCAGCCATGGTTAGGTCTCAGAGAGAAAACCATGTCTCTTCTCTGTCTGCAGAGTGACTCTGGCCACCTCCTTAAATCTACCATGGAAAATAGAATTTTCATCCAGGCAGTGCTTTGGCCACTGAAAGTTTCACAAGGAGAAATTAAAGTACCAACTGCAGACAAATATGAATTTGAATACTTTTCTACTGAGATAAAATGTATATGATAGAAAAGTTACCATTTTGATCATTTTTAAGTTTACAGTTCTGTGGCATTGAGCACATTTACATTGTTGTCCAACCGACACCTCCATCCAGCCACAGAACTCTTCATCTTCCTCACCCAAAACTCTGAACCCATGAAACACTAACTCCCCATTCCTCTTCCCCACAGCCTCTGGAAACTTTCTTTCTCTGTGGATCTGACTGCCCTAGAATATAAGTGGGATTATATAATATTTGTGCTTTTGTGACTGGCTTAGCATGAATGCCCTCAAGTTTCATTCATGTTGTTGCATGTGCCAGAATTTCTTTCCTGTGTTAAGGCTGCAGATTTAATTGTATGTGTATATGGTACCACATTCTGTTTATACATTCTTATGTCGATGGTCACCTGGGCTGCTTCCACCTTTTTGCTGAATACTGCTGTAGACATCAGTGTACAAATACCTTTTCATGTTCCTGCTTTGATTGATTTGGGGTACACACTCAGAAATAGAAGTGCTGGGACATATGGTAATCCTAGGTTTAATTCTTTGGGGAACTACCAGTACCACCATCCGCAGTGCCTGCACCATTTAACAGTCCCACCAAGGGTTCCAATTTCTCCACATCCTTACCAACACTGGTTATTTTCTGATTTTGGTTTATTTGTTTGTTGGTTGGTAATATCCTTCCTAGTGGTGGTGAAGTGTTATCTCACTGAGGTTTTGATTTCATTTCCCTAATGATTGATGATGTTGAGCATCTTTTCATGTGTTTATTGGCCTTGAATACTTTTTAAAGCTGTGCGATTTCATATTTAAAGAAAAGAGCTGTTTCTTAATTTCACTACTTAATTTTTGGTGTCTGGTTCTTTATTACTTTTGTTTAAAATTTACTATGGTTTGAATAAATACAAAAGGGAAATGTAATGTGTAAACACATTTGAAAGCAACATTTGTGTTGTCTTTTTGATGGATCACATGTCTTTCAAATGTCTAATGGATGCATTTTCTCCTCACTCATCCTTCATCAAAAGTTAATTGAACGTATAGAATTTCCCCAGACAGTTTAGCACATCGTTAGTTTTATTCAATTTTGCTCGTTCACATCATGATTTCTCATACTTCCTATCACCATTAAATCAGAGCATTTCAAAGCCTGCAGGAAACCAAGAAGGTATTCTATAGGGATCAGAAAAGCAGCAGGTGTCTGTTGACTAAATGTCATTCCATATTTCCACTAGTGCCTTGAAGTTCTGAAATAACCTCCTCCTAGTTTTTCCTTTTTTAAGATTTGACTTTTACTAACGTGGAAAATTCCATATGTTGGATATTTTATAATAACTAAGAACTTGAGCAGGATAATTCGAAATTATACAAATGGAAACCCATCACCTTTTTAACTTACAGCAAAAGAATCACTAAGCTCATCCACTGTACAAGTAATCATCATGGTGTTGGCTCATCTCCTTTAAAGTCTTCGTTGGTTTCATGTTTCTTCTTCCTCGGAACTATGTAGTTGTAATTAGGATTCTTTAAATGGAGGGGAGGGGGTTCTCCATCACTTTTGCTTCATTTGCATTTTAGAGTAAGTAAGATGTACTGCCCATTAGAATTACAAGTATTTAAAACCTCACTGCAAATCTGAATAAACAATTATTACTAATAAGTCATAAGAATACATTTTAGGTTACCCAACGCTTTCAGGTTGTTTTACTTTATGTTATACTTTCAATAATATCACCGAAGTCCAGCCTAATAAGAAAGAGCTTATCTTTACTTCAGAATTCTACTCTTAGATATAAAAATTTAACTCCTATTTAGAGATGATATAATTCTTAAAATGGCACATGGAAAGCCGCGTGTGACTAAAAAATTCCAGCCTCCGTCACAACCTGGCTGTCTGACACATTGTACAACTTTTTCGAACTGCTTCCAAATCTACTGTTGGTTCAGATAAGTCGTTCTGTCTTCCATGTATGGGAGTGTTTTGCAATAAAAACCAAGGAAGTTCTTCTTGGCACTGACGATTTTATAACCTACCAAAGCGTGTCCTAAATAATTTTAAGATTCTTTTACAATATAGAAGTGCAGATGGGTGACATCATGATATAAAGTAGCTTTTATTGAACTCATAAAAAAATCCTTTTTAAGGATTCTTAGAAATCAGAGTTGTTAAAACAGAAAATCTCTCTCTGGCATTTAACTAGGAAATTGAGGAATCTGATTACAAGCCTTTGTCTCGAATCTATAAAGAGTGGAAAATGTTACAAGGTGAGGTCACATTACAGATTCAGTCGTGCTAATGCTCAGACCACACCTCCCTTCATGGCACCCTATATAAATTAACTATTTGTACAAAATGGAAAAGCATGATATGATCCAACTAGCCAAAGAAGTGGGTGTTACTCCTGTCCCTGCTAAGTTTTGTAATTAAGTTAGAGCTAATATTGGCTGTTCATGGAGGCCATCATGAGACTTACCTCAAGTCCCTAAATGTGATGTAAGGTCCAAATAGTAGAGTAAGTAATTTGGAAATTGTTTACACATAGATTTGGAATTGGAACACAGGGTGTACTCATAGAGACACAGAGTCAGTCGAGAAATCAGAATGATGTTCTCAGTCACACATAATGGTTAATTGGCTGCTATAGAACAGGAATCAGTAAACTACTCTGTGTTCGGCCTCTTGTTTTTATAAATAAAGTGTTATTGTAACACAGCATTGCCCGATCACCTGTTCTGTCTGTGGCTGCTTTCACACTCTGATGACAAAGTTGAATAGTTGCAGCAGGAACCATATAGTTCTCAAAGCTGAAAATATTTGCTGTCTGGCCCCATACAGAAAAAGTTTACTGACGTTGCTATAGAAGATTCTACTACGATACCAAAACAGTCTTTAGAAAGGAAAATTGGTGATTTATAACCCTAAAAGTTATTACCTTTCATGCAGGTGTTATTTTACAATTGTCAAAGAGCTTTCACGTCCATTATCTCACTTGATTGTTGCAACAACCCTGTGATAGAAAGAGAGCGAATATTATGATACCTTTTCCCAGGTGATTTGGTCCTCAGAGGTGCAGTCAGTGCTTGGGGGTTACATTATAAATCACACTATCCCACAGTATGGGCTGAGTGAGCTGGGAAGTCAGACCAATCTTACCAAGTTGTTTTGCTTGACACCCGGCCAGAAAGCAAGGTCAGGAAGCAAAGATGGGGAAGGTCAGGACGCATGGAGCTGCTGATGCTCAGGCACCTGGACTCCTCACCCTCCGGCTCTCTCTCACTGACCTTCTCTGTGGGCTTGTGGGCCCCCCAGCGGAAGCCGCTGCCTCACATCCCGCAGACTGCGCTCCCCACCGGCCCGTTGCCGCAGGATGCTGTCCTTCTGGACCTGAGCTGCCTGGTTCCTGTGCACTAACCTGGGTCACACATCCTAGGTGGGGACTCTTGCAGCTAAAGGGCCGCAGTGCCTTTGGGGACCTGGCACATGGTATCTAAGAAGGCAGACCACTCTTCTCATGCCACCGCTGTGAAGAACAATCACTTTATGTTCACGCTCAGTGTGCAGCGTGGATTGCAGTCAGACCTTTTGATTTCAAGAGCAGACGGCAGACTCTGGGGCCAGATTGACTGAGTTCAAGTCTCATCTTCAGTTCTTACCATCTACGAGATCTTGGGTAAGTTTCTAGCCTCTACAAAATGGGGAAACTGGTATCTACCTCTTAGGGTTATTGTGAGGCACACATGTTTTAGAACAGGATGGTAAAAAGTGCACAATAAGGGTTAACAATCACTATTAATGATATTACTGTCTCAAGGAGAGCTTGGACCCTGTGCCAGCCTGTATCATTTCCACCCTTTTGTCTTGGGGTAACTGTAGCCTTTGCAGCTTCACGAATCGCCCTCTCCAGTTGGACGTGAATAGTCATCTACACGCAGGTTGGGATGACCCGGTCCTGTCTGCAGCGGCAGGTCCTGCTCCACTGGGAAGACACCAATCACCCAGCTTCCGAGGACAGTGTGGCTGCCCGGGAAGGTGGCCACAGCCAATTCGAATCTCCAGATCACAGAGGAAACCACACAGACAATTAGACAGTACACAGGATTCCCATCGTGCAGAGTTTTTCTTATGTACCATGAAGAAATGAGGGGGAGTATTTCCTCATAGATGATCTCACTTTTTATGTCAAAACAACAAGAGAAAATTTGTTTGAAGACTCAACGAGGGCTTTAGGTTAGCTATAAGAAAGAACGAGTGAGCATGGAGATTTCGGGTCAGCTTATGTATGCTTTCAGGATTTGGAAAACAGAATAGACTCAGAGAGGTGTGAGGAAGCTCTGAGTTAGGCTTTGCTGAACCAGGAGGACACAGGAGGTGCTGTCCAAAGACCCCAGCCCCAGATTAAAGGACAAGCTGGGGGTGGGTTCCCACTGGTGTTAAATCCTGATGGGAAAGGGGAAGCTGCAGATTACCAGGTAGAACCGTTCATAGACTGTGAGAGAGAACAGGTGAAGGCCAGCCAAAGGCAGGGTCGCTCAGGCCGTGCCCTGAGCCAGCCTCGGGGAGCAGTGCCCCAGCAGCCCCCTCCTTCACAGCGGAGGCCAAACATCATCCCTGGGCCAAGGCTGCTCGGGCTGTCACAAAAGCAGAATTAAGGAGCTATAGCGCAGGGTCAGAAGCCAGGAGGAAGGTTCATGGGAAGAAGTAACTGATTTACCCAAACGTCACAGCCCAAACACACCAATGTTTTCTCTTTGGTGAGGAATTATGTCAGCAGAATGCAGATTACCAGGGAGGTGTGAGAACTAGAGGCATCCAGACAGGAAGCTAAATGGAGATATATGTGGGGAGGGGCATTAGGGCTGGACCATAATGCAATGAATAATTCCTTAATAATAACACCAAAAGGGGTTCAGCAAGATGTTCTAATACTGAAAAAGTGATGGTGGCTGGATTTGAAATAGACAGGTGGGTACGTGGAATTTTAGAGGAGGAAGAAAACTTCTGGCCCCACCCTTTCTGAATGGGCGAAAGGATGATCAGGCCAATTGCAGAGGTCCTGACGTGAGACAGACTCAGTGAGAAAATCCAGAGCGCCCTGACAGAGGTCATGCTAGCACGCAGAGGAGTCTTGTTACAAGGAGCCGTAAGGAAAGTCCAGAGTGCTGAATCACACTGTGCTCAGGTCGTTGTGGGGAGATGCTAACCAAGAAAGGAAGCAGCAGGGATAAAGCCCGAATTCAAAGTAAGTCCGAGGCTAATGACACAGCTAGGGAGTATCATCACCTGGAAGTGCTAGGGTCTGGAGTAGATGGGCAAATTGCCCGTTGGTCACAGGCAAGAAATTGTCTATTGTTTACTGTAGACTAAAGCAGCTTTCTTGGAATAAGCTTATACATGTGTGCTATTTTCCAGAGGAGGCTAGGGTTTGTTCTGCAGGGGCCGACCTTTGCCCTGAAGTCACATAATTCCATCAAGATCTTTGTAATCTAACAGTCACTTCCTAATCTTTGGAATCAAGCTAATGATAAAATATCATAAACTCTACAAACTCTCTTCTTTTTTTTTTTTCCTTTTGCTTGGTGCTAGGTAGCTCAGAGCCAAATTTGCTATCTGCCGTTAGTATGGAAATACATTTGCATGTTCTGACTTTTTCTCCAGTCTCTATTATTATTCATTTCTTATTTTAACTTCACACTAAATTCACTCTAGTATGTATTTTGTAAACCAACTCAGACCCTTTTCTAGAAATGAGGCAAAAATAGAAAAAAAAAATTAAAACTTCTCTTCTTTATCTCCACCTTTCATTTTTATAAGGGTTTTGTTGGTCTGGTTTGGGGTTGCATGGCCCAGCAAATGCTTCTGTGTCAACTTTCCATTTTCGTCTTGGTTTAAAATAAAAACATGCCACCACTGTTGACCAGACTTCACGATGACCTGAGGGCTTGGTATACACTAATGACAAAGCATCCCAAGAAACTTCCACTGAGTGGAGAGAAGAAATATTTAACCATGTGCTTTTCAGTGTTAAGTACTGACCTTGTGGATGGACCAGCCTTTTTTACATGGATGTGTGAGTTTTGATGCAGACTTCTGAAGCCTATTTACTGAGTGACAGAAAATACACTTATCCTAAGTATTACAACTTAAACCAAGCATGTTTACTCCAATTAGGTGACAAACGAGATGAGTTTGGTATTCTCAGACAGGTTCCCTGGGAATCCCATAAGGAACCCACCACGAAATCTGTTCACAGCAGGTCATGCCTACAAAATGGAAGCAGGAAATTGGGCAAATAACCCTGCAGGTGGCCCGCCCCATTTAGGTGCAGCAGCACGCAGGAGGATGACCAGGAACAGCCAACCAGGCAGCTGCTGGCACCGGCCCAGGGAAGGGAGATGACCTAGGGCTGCTCCCAAAGCCACTAACATCAGAATCACCTGATAATCACTTTTGTAAATTTCCGGGAGCCCATGCTGGGCTGTTCTCCAGCATTTGAATCCACTGGGTCTGAAATGGAGTCTCAGGAATGTTCATTCTTAGAGGTTCTCCAGGTGGTTCTAGAGGCTCCGTTTTGGAAACTACCATGGCCGAGGGACAGCTGTCCTCAAGCGCCCCCCCTCCTGCCTCCCCCATCAGTCCAGCATCCGCATCATAGCGAAGCTTCTTCTGGGTGGAGGGAGTGTTAGAGGAGAACGAGTGAATCTGAGCTGAGGGAAGCTCCGGGGTAAGGGATCACTGTGAACAAAGGGCGGTGCAAGGATGTGTGAGGGTGGAAATGGGGTGCCCCCACCATGCATCAGTGGAGTGAAAAAAGGACAGAAAGACAACGTGTGGGTCCTGGAGGCATGGCCACACACAGCCCCGCGCTGCTTAGCACCAGCACTGCCCCCTATGATAAATGGGAACTCTAGGGCTTTTTTTTGCTCCCGTGAAGGGGCAATTATAGGAAAAGAGGAAGGTATGTCTCATTTTTCTCTCTCCTATAGGTCCTCGTCAGTAGTGGGATTAACTGAATGAGATCTTTGAACACCACAATTTGGTCACACAAGGAACCTAATTCTTGTTGAGGGAAGTTGTGTGCATGGCTAATACATACTACTTTGAGGAGCATTAAAAATCATACCTCCTCTCCCAGGTGTGTCGAGTAGCCTAGTGTGGAGGCTTCTATTGGTTGACATCCTAGGAAGGATGTAATTCAATCCTTGTGAAGGTTTATTTTATATGCCAACTTGGCTAGGTTATGGCCCAGTGGTTTGGTCAAACACTAGTCTAGATGTCACTATGAAGGTATTTTTAGGTGTGATTAACATCCAAATCAATACACTTTAAGTGAAGCAGATTATCCTCCATAATGTGGGTGGGCCTCATCAAATCAATTGAAGGTCTTAAGATCAAAAGACTGAGATTTCCTGAAGAAGCATCAGTTCTGCCTCCAGACTGCAACATAAAAATTCTGCCTGAGTTTCTAGCCTGCAGATTTTGGACTTAAGACTGTAACACCAACTCTTCCCTGAATGTCTAGCCTGCCAGTCTGTTCTACAGAATTCCAACTTGCCAAACCCTGCGATCATAGGAGCCAATTCCTTAAAATCTACCTCCCTCTCTCATACGTATATTACATATGTGTATGTGTGTGTGAAGGGGTTCCCCAGAGAAACAAACAAATGGGAGAGATGGGTATAGATAGATAGTTACAAATAAATAAATATAAGTAGGATGTATTTTGTATAAGTATATACATGTGTGTATGTGTGTATATATAAATATGTCTAAAAGTGTGTATACACACACAGACACACACACACACACACACACACACACACACACAAACACCCAGTCCCTACCTCTGGAGTGGCCTGTTGCATAGTCACACTCTGTTTTCCCTCTTCTTTCTAAAATGAGTCTAATTGTACTGGACCCTCCCGGAGAATGAAAGTGCACCATGACGAGCCATAATGCCTTCCTCTGAAAGGCTTCTATCCACATCATACAGGAAAATCACTTGTTTCCAATGGTGTTAGGAGGCAATTGCACTTCTCTCCTGGCCCTGATCCTTCCCATTGGTTTCCAGACCCCAGTCTACTGCCATTGACCACAGACCCTCAATAGCAATGCCATTTGCATACCCCAGGCAGGGTCCAACGTATGTCATTTTTGGTCGTTGTTCTGAGGCATGAAATTAAAATGTGAGCCTGGCCTTTGAAGTGGTCACTTGGCTGGTGAGTGGACTTTTATAACAGTTAGTTCCTGCATCCTAGTGCTAGTCTGATGCTCTCCACTTGACCTTTTATGACGTGGTCAAAGTTAGTTTCTTTATGAAATCTGTTCCTGAAAAGAAAGCCAGCTGCTAGTGTTAATGAATAAAGTGAAAAAAACCCAAAGAGGCCTAAGAAAACAATGGTTCTCAGGCAGAAGTAAAAGATAATTTGGATAAATTAAAACATGGACTATCCTATTTGGACAGATATATTAAGAGTAAATGAGTCACTTAAATTTGGTAGCTATGCTCTACCGTATTTAATGGGGCCATTTTATGATAGAGCAGTACTTGCAAATGCAGTGATTCATTTCGTTTGCAGGATACATTTCTCATGTTAAGGGTCTGCACTCACATTGCTTTTGTCCAGATCCATAGTTCCAAAATCAGAAATGTGATGTTATCGTGGTTTCTCCAGTCTGGGTCAGGATTTGATTTTGTAGCTCTGATATTTCATAAGAGTACTAGACCTTTTGGGAATAATTAAACTGTGAATTTTTGGAAGGCCAGAGTAAGGAAATTCACATTTATTGAATGCTACGATGTGCCAGACATTTGTCATGTCAGTTGAATCACTATCCCAATTTTATTGATGAAAAAAATCGTGCACAAGGCTGGGCCCACATTTAGGATTTAGGACGTCAGGTCCAATTAATTCTAGAATGTATACTCTTTCCAGCACATAATTCTGCCTGTGATAAAGTGCTAAGAAGCCGCGCACTTATCAGCTATAAATGGGGATCGCACGGTACTTACTCTTGGAGTTGTGTGATTTCATATGCACAGAACCTTTTTATAGTTCACAGACAGTTTGTGCAAACTCTCCCTGAGGGAACACACAATAATTGAGGTTGGAAACAGCTTAACCCCAAGTCATAAAAATCACTGACATGGGAACTAGGAGGAAAATGGTTACCCTAGTGGGGAGGAGGTGTGCTCCTGGTCTGGGGTATATGTTTGATGGGTGGAAGGAATGGTTTTAGTCTAGAAAAATATGACCTCTTGAACACACTCATTTTTATATCACTACTATTGATCTTTCAGAAAGCATGGTAATGACAAATATTCATGTTCTCATTAGACTCAAGTCTAAGATTTTTTTAAAAGGTAAAATAATGTATGTCTCTTCCTCGGAACCCCACCCCCACACAGGCACACACTCACCTGCACACACATCCCACACCACTTCACAGGGACCCTCAGCTCCTCTTCTTATCAGTTAGTAGGTACCCCGGGGCTGCCCAAACAGGTATGGAAATCACAGTCTTCTGTGTTCCTTCTTTCCCGCGGTGCTGTGAGTGTGCTGTAAACACCAGGAGAAGTAATTATGTAGGTGGGTATTCGTTACACACTCAACTCTTGGAATCTAATATAAGAATGTGCTAAAACGAGGAAATATTTGCTTTAATTAATGCCTGGAAACTGAACATGATATGCATTTCATAGTAATACAAACCCTGCATCTGACTTATTTTCATATATTGTATCTGAGTGAGTGGGTTAATATTTACATTCTTTTCCCACTACTGGGCTGTCCAGAATTATCTAGTCTGTGCTTGCTAGGAAGTTCCGTGTGTGTGTGTGTGTGTGTGTGTGTGTGTGTGTGTGTGTGTGTGTGTGTTACATTCCCTATTCCAACATCTGCCGTTCACTCGGAGTTGGAGCAGTCACCATTGCAAAACTGTCACCGGCGTCTCTGAAACACATTCACATTCCTGATCGAGTAAATGGGCTATGGGGCCGCTTGATGCCTGTGCCCGAGCGGCCGCCCAGCACTTTCCGTCCAGCTGCGCTTTCTGCTGTGCTCCTGGCAGCTGAAAAGTGACGCTGAAAGGAGTTAGAATCTGCTGCCCCAGCAGGTAACATTCTGGGCTTGGTTCTTTTTGTTGTGGTTGTTTTTTCTGCCGTTTAAAATGTCCAAACCTTCTCGAGTGGCTAGACCTTTCTTCACTACCACAGCTTCTAAACTGCCATCATCTAGGAGGGACGATTTGAACAGCAAACAGAAAAAAACCAGTTTAGGGGAGAAGATTTTGCGGACTGGAAGTGAAGGGGAATTGGTGAAGCAGCAGCAGGTGCAGAGGGCGGCCGCCCCTGCTCGGAGGAAGGCTGCAGCGCGCCCAGGTAACGTGCTGCCCGGCTGGTGTCGCCTTCGCTTAGGAACTTCTTCCTAATAATGCTGCCGGTGACGCCAGTGAAGGGGACTTCTTGTGGTTTCGAAAACGTGTCCGTGTGTGAGCGTAACCTTTTCTAAAATCCTTGGGTGTGTTGCTAAAATAACCAGTCATTAGGAGGTCATAGAACTTTCTTTCATTAATTAAGGAATGGTAAGAAAAAAAATTGATTTTTTGCACTTTTCTTTGAGAGAGACCGATTTTATCCTTGGTTGCGTTTCACAATCTTGCATAATCCAATCATGTTCATGTGAAGTTTCTTTAATATTGCTTATCTGTAGGAAAAGAAACAAGCAAGGAAAATGTTCTAAAACCACATCAACTAGCAAAAGAATTTTTGCATGTTTAATTCTTTGCAGTCTCTTTTAAAAATGAATTTGTGTCTGAAATGACCATCCAACAATTGGTTTCTTGCCAAGCATGCCAAAAATCTCTGCTGACATTGTTCCCCGGAACATTTAAATGAGTTTTCCCCAGGTGAATATCAGAATGTTTCACTTAACAAGAATATTATTGAATATTTGACTTGGAATTGAAAAATGTGGTAACCAAATGAAGCTGTCTATTATTTTTGTGTATATATCACAGAGGGCAATGACATCATAACTGAAAATGTAATAATAATTTCCTCCTTTAGATCAAGAACTACATATTAAATCACTAAATAACATTTATAATTATTATTTTAATACATTTTGAGCTCTCCACCAAAAATGTAATATTTGGTCCAGTGATTTTACATTAAAATTAAACTTTTTTAAAATATTCATTCTATAACTAGGTTTTATTTTATAGAAAAAATAAGTTCATTGTACAATTTTAATCCTGACATCTTGTCTATTAAAAACTATTACAAATGAACATGCAATAATACATTTTTCTACCATGTACTATTTCAAACCTGCAAATCTGTCTGGGAATTTTTAATATTTTCCTTAACTTATTCTTGTTGTATTTATGATAATCAATGAAATATCTGTACAAAAACTATTTCTTGACCAAAATACTATATAAAAGACACATACAGTGAATACTGAAGGACTTTGGAAGTGTTGGCAAATGTTGCTTAATGGGCTGAATTTTGTCTGCATAAAAGGAAAGTTCTCTGGCATTATAATATGTCTAAAAAAATCTAGAAGTCTAAAAAATTCTTCTAAAAAAGTGTCTACCACCTCAACCTGAAGAGTATCTAAACACTGACATGGTGTATATGTCTTTGTCTGTGTAAGGTGTGCTGGGAGGGGATTTTTACACAGATAATCTAAAGCTAAATAAATGCTTATTCAAAGATTAGTCAAAATACTGACTTTTTGTCAACCCATGGGGACATCTTTGAATAAACTTAATAGGTGAAAATAGGTTTTCTTTGATAACAGATTTGATTTGGAAGTTTGTTAAAAGTCCTTTGAAACCTAGAGTGATTATCAACATGCAAGGTCAATATAGATAATGCACCTTTTTTTATGTTAAAAAATAATAAAATAAACCAACCGCAGGCAAATAAATAACAAAGTGAGATTTCCTTCGCATCTCCCTGAGAGGATCCCAGCTGTTCAAAGGAAAAGTTCCCCTGCAAAAATCTTGAAATTGGTGCAGGACTAGATATTTTTGAAAGATAACACTTATCAGAATGTATATTTGTTTTTATTTGTGATCTGAATTCTTTTTTCAGAGCCACACATCACATTATATAGTACCAATAGTAACTTTTAATTTTGGAGAACAGGATTAAGACTCTATTTGTAGAATAGCCATGTTGTATTAGGATTTTACTTAAAATGGTTGTCCTAAAATCAAGAACTCTAAATAGTCACACTGTCTTAGGTTTGTGTTGGCCTAGGGTTGTGTGCTCACTCATCACACTAAGCTCTTAGTGTTAGTTCTTTAGAATGTTTATTTCATTTGGTACACAAGGTGTAGTTTAGTCTATTTATGTAGGTTCTCACATGTCTGAGTTCTCTTTTTCCTCTTGTGTAATTTGTTTAGTAATGTCAGTGTATTCTGGTACATTTTAAACTTTTTTTGTTTGTCTCTCATTTAGTTTATTCTTTAAATTACTGCGGTGACCTTTCTCTTCACCTGTTTTCCATGCCCCCCTTTCTACGTCTTACATTTTATCTTCTATACTTTTGTTTTCATATTTAAAAGGTTGATAACAGTTTATTTATTTATTTATTTATTTATTTATTTATTTATTTATTTTGTTATCATAATTGCCCTCTGTGGCTTGTCCATAGGCTAATTCTAAAGGCTGAAAATCAGGAAAGTGTATAACTAATAAGAAGTCATAAATATTTTCACTGCTAAGTCAGAAAGTGTGCTATAGTCATTTTCTCTTATAGTCTTAAAGTCTTCAGTCTTCTCTTCTCCTCAGCATTTCTAATTCCCCTGGACAATATGGATATGATCATAGTCATAACCCCCTTTACTTCCAGGTACTTCTATCTGCCTCTCTCAGTCTCTGCCCTCCTCTGTTCTGACTGATTTCTAGAACACCTGGACAGGTGCCTCTTGGTTTACTTCCTTATTTTGCTGAAGCACATATCCAAGAAACTTCCTCAGCAAAGCTAAATGGGAGGTAAACATTCTGAGTTTTTAACATGTCTAACAGCATCTTTACTTGTATTCACATTTCAGTGATAGTTGGGGCAGGCATAGATTTTTAGACTGAAAATAACTGTTTCTTCATAATACTAAAGTTCTTTCTCCATTACCTTTTGGGATCTAGACATGCTGATGAGAAAGCCCACGTCGGTCACTTGTTCACACATTCCTTTGTAGGTGATTTTTCTCTCTCGAAGCTTTGAAGATGTTCTCTCTATCCTTGATATTCTGAAATTTCACTGAAGTACTTGCAAGTGTGGGGTTTTTCCCATTCTTTTTTATTGGATACTTGATGGGCCCTTTCAATTTGAAGAATAATGACTTTCAGTTCGGTGAATTCTTTTTTTAATTCTTTGATCATTTCTTCCTCTGTTTTTGGCTCCAGTTTTTTTCTTTATGGACCTCCTATGAGTTGGCTGTTAATCTGCTGCATTGACTTTCTGACACTTACCTTCCTTGTATTTTTAGCTCTGTCATTTTACGTTATCCAGATTTTCTTGACCTTATCTTCCTTCCACCTCTTCTACTGTCTAATTATGATCATCATATTTTTAATTTCCAAGAAGCTTTCTTATTCCGATTATTTTGAGACCAGAATACAAGGTGTTGTTTTCTGTATATAAGCGGTAGATCTGTGTGCTTTATTTACCATGCAGTTACCTCGTCTGTTGCATTTTGACGGTACCATGCATTCACATTAGTGATGTGAGCAGCCACATCCCTGAGATGTCAGTGTGCTTTTTAGTCTAAGCCGATGGTCTAGAACAGAAGAGCGTGACAATCAATAAACTTTAGGAGAGAAGATTAATATCCGATTTTTACCCGTGAAGAACTTTATTCCTAATGAAAACCCACCACATGAAAGAAGAATGTTGTAATGTGTGATGATATGCACCAATAATTTTATTCAGGATGACAATATGAGTCAACATCTGGGAATGTGACATTTCTTTCCAAGATTTTATATTTTCCTAAATTTAGTTTAGGTATATTTCCCCAAAATTGTTTTGTTCTGATTTTACTTATTTAGTTGTTCTCTTAACTGCTCTAAATAAAGAAAAGCATTTTTTTAGAAGTGGACATGAACATTGACCCCTAACTTGGTTTGAAAATATAGTTCCATCCCTGACCGGTTTGACTCAGCAGTTAGAGAGTCGATGCAAGGGCACGTACTTGGGTTGCAGGTTCGATCTCCAGCCCCAGTCAGGGTCATGCGGGAGGCAACCAATTGATTTATCTCTCTCGCATCAATGTTTCCTTCTCTCTCTCTTTCTCTCCCTCCCTTTCACTCTATCTAAAAATCAATGGAAAAATATCCTCAGATGAGGATTAACAAAAAAAATTTTTTTTTTAAATAGCCCAGCTGGTGTGGCGCAGTGGACTGAGTGTCATCCCATAGACTGAGAGGTCCTGGTTTGATTCCCAGTCAGGGCACATGCGTGGGTTGCCAGCTCAGTCCCCATTGGGGGTGTAGGAGGCAACCGATACATGTTTCTCTCTCACATAGATGTTTCTATCTCTCTCTCTCCTTAAAAAAAAAATTAAATACATAATAAAATAAAGAAATATAGTTATATATCCTATATATTTCTAATGATGATGATGATATCTAAGCTCTATTGAGCTCTCTTCTGAAACAATATATTGTATCATATAATCCTTACAACACTCCTATGACACAGTACTATTACTATCCTTATTTTGCAGATGAGAAAACTGAGACAGAGAGTTTCAGTCATTTTCCCAAGATCATGCAGACAGAAAAAAGTGCACCAGAATTCTAATTCTGGCAGTTTGACCCCTGAACTGGGACACTTCAGCACCATTTGAAAGCACCCTATAGAGAAAAACAACTTGTTCATCAAAACAGTTAATAAAATTAGTCAAAACTTTGTAATTGGATAGTTTGATCCCTGAAAAAAACTATCTGATGAATTTGTTGCCCAACTTGGTGTTTCATAGACAAAACAAAGAAAAAAGTAAGAGAACAAATTTCAGAATTAATACATTTATCACAATACTATAAATGTTTTTTAATATTGAGAAATGAAAGGATATGTTGAGTATGGGACCTTACAATTCCATTATGTACACTCATTCTTGTACACTTGAGTATATACATACTCACCCCCGCAAGCACACACACACAAATACTCTGCATACAATTTAAAAAGGGCTCTTTCATCACACATGACCTGGTGGTCCCAGGACAAGCCTGGAGGCCAAAAATTACTCAAATCTAATTCTTTTCTAACACAGGCTTCCTCTGTGGCCTTGAGCAAGGCAATTATCCTTCCTAACTGAGTTTTGTCAACCATTAAAGAATAATAATATGTGGTTTATGGGGAGAAGTAGTGGTGAGGATTAATGACTTAGTTAATGCATGTCCAGTGCTTTCAAGAGCACATGTGCCATGTGAATGCTCTAAGTCAAGTGCAGTCGGGTTTCTACTTACTTTCAGTTGCCATGGAAGGTAAAAATGTATTCTTTCACAAATATCACGCATGTGCCTACACCAGGAAGATGCCTGTGCTACTCTTCATGCACAGGGAGTAACCTCACATGCATCTTATTCGCCATAGCACATATTCCCTGAGATTGTCTGTGGATGCCTGCAGCCCAATATTGTCCACCTCTATAAATCAAAAATATTAATGACAGGAGCACAAAAAGTGTGTTTTCTCTCTAGTAGTGTTCAAATTCATTCTGGATACTACTGATGACTGCGGTAACATTAGGCCTTTGCACATTAAATTCTTACACTGTGAAGTAGCATGGAAGGTCATTGTGGCTTTAAGCAGGCAGTGTTTGTAAAAGGTGTACTTAATGTACTGCCTTTGCTGTAATAAGCTCATAATATCAGTAAATGCCCATCACCCACTCATAGGGCCTGCACTTTGTCTAGTATATTTCAGAAGCAACAGTGGGTCTGTACTCATCAAGTATGTTCCTTTATCTAACTGCTTTTGTGACCAATGTCACTCATTTTTTAGCATAATTAAGGTAAAGGACACAGTATTTCTTCAACAGAGCAATGATAACTTGTGCTCACAGTTATTAAATTCAGAGTTTTGGCTTATTATTTATATCAGTTAGCTCAGAATCATGCATTACACACACCTGTATGGTCCAGTAAGTCTCTCTCCATCTTATTACTAAACCTCACATAGCTTACCCTGGACAGTTGTTTTACAAGTAAAAACTAAACATACTTAATGCTGTTTACCATTGGTTAATGGGAATTTTTCCCCACCAGGTATAGTATAAGCTCTATGTGAATATTGAAAATTAACATTTACTTCTAGAATTCTTCTTACTTTCCTTTACTAGCCTTATTTATATTTGTCTTCTACCTAGTAACATATGAGAAGTAAGAAATACAAGTAACATGTGTTCTCATATTTTATTTTCTTTCTTGATTCTGTTAAAATTTAATATGTCAGAAAAAGAGTGTGAGATCACCTCTTAAAATTAATCTGGGTGTTTGTTTGTTTTTTTTAACTAATCTATGTATTTTCAGTTATGTGTCATAGTCTACTTAGCTTAAAGTGGTCAATAACTCACAGGTCTGATAAAAAAAATTAAATGTGTTTGCATTGGAGAAGTGTGAGCCACTGGGGATGAAGAGAATCAGCCCCAGAATTTTGGAGTGGGATAAAAACGTAAAGGTCATCTCATTTATCTCTCTCTTTTGATACATATGGGAAAAGTCTAGAGTTACTGTTTTTTTTGTATCAAAACTAAAGGTGCACTGGCTTGAACCAATGTCTGCTGACTCAATGCTTTTTTTGTTCTGTATATGTTATTCAGAAAGACCAAAAAACTGCTAGATCTTTAGGTTTCCCTTCAAATGTTCACTTCCTTGACATGGGCTGCTCTTGACCTCTGATATGTAGCATCTCTTGTACTGTGCTACCCAGACTCCCAGCTCTCTGTTGTCACTGCTTACTGCAACTACAGGGTGACCGGACAGTGAGCTGTGTTCTCAGTGGTGGTGCTGGTTCTTCACTCAATCTTATCTATGTAACTAAGCTATAATCAGGGCACATTTCATGCTAAAAAGTTCGAGCAGTATCTGTTATGTTTATAATACACAGATTTGTTTTTGATTGTTCGTCTGTAATGAACCTAATAAAGGAATATATTTCTTAGTTCGATAAAGTTAGGAAATCATAAGGTGATTTTCTGTTTCTCCTTTTACTAGAGTTGAAAGCTAAAGTAACAAACTCCATTCTTACAAATATTTTCCAAAATCTATATTATTCAATACCTTCTAAAATTTAAATCTGTGTCCCAGTGAAATGTTTCCTCTATACAGAGCTTAAGGGAGTGTATACAATCACAAATGAGAAATTGTGCCAACCTCAGTAGAATATTTTACCACCTGAACTACTTTTTCACTTCCATTCCCTGAACTCAGATTTTTACTTTGTTGTATATATTGCTTTCAACTTTAAGTTTTCAAGTCTAATGAGCCATCTTATTTTTAAAGAACATCTATTCTGTTGGATTTATTTAAGTAATCAGAATCTGGTCATTTGAAAAATTGTCAGAATTAGTATAGATGAAAGAGTGTGTGGTTATCTTGTTATTTGAGGATATATTTATAAAAATTCTTCCAAACAAATAAATCATCTTAGAACATCATTATATGTTGTATATGTTCTTAAGAAGAGTTTCATTAATCTTGGTCATTTAGGAGCAAGCCATCAGAAGCCTCTACCTGTCTGTCTGCCTATGAGGCTACTTATCTCTTCTAGAATCACATAATACTTAGATCATGGCTAGAAATGGGTAGGATAAGTGTCTGGGAATTTGAAAATGTAGACAGAGGGAAAGCCTTCTTCTTAGTAATGCTGCTATACTAGGTTGACTATTATGGTTTCCTGAGTTAATGATCTCTAGGGTCTTAAGTAAAAAAACTCCATGTATGTGGTTTTCTCCCCTTTTTGCAACAGGGAAAAATCAAATGGGTTCAGGTTAATTTTATTTCCCATGTTTCCAAAATGTACAATTACATTACCAAAATAAACTAGAGAAAAATCATTCCATATATTCAAGAAACATCACTGAAATATATCTGTCTAAATTACAGATTTTTTTGTTATAGTTTGTATTTCTTGGTAATTCATCTTTAGAAATACAATATATAAGTTAGACTTTAAAGGAAACTCATTATTTAAACTGTTATTTATTCAGACAAGAGAATATTATGCTTGTAGCTGACAGTTTATCATATGCATCATGAATATATATAATATTATACTAGTATATTGCATATTATATATATTCATTATTTTGAAATTAATAAACTTAAGTTTTATTGCAATATATGTTAGATAGACATTAGATTGACTTTTTTAGAGACAAGGTTTTAATACTTGATAACGTTGTTTTCTGAAAATATGATTATTACAGTGCCTTTAGTCACTTGCCCCCCACATACCCCCCAAAAAAACTTATTGACTGTCTACTATGTGTCCAGTATTATGCTAAATACCGGGAAACCTAAAAAATTAAGTGAAATATGATTCTTGCCTTTGAGGAGGATCATATAATGACTGGGATATCCAGATTATCTGGATATCTAAATAGAATTATCTGAATTATTTATGTACAAAGTTGTATGTGTGCATAGAAGAAGCAGAACAGGCTATATCCCCCAGGTAATGGACATTTACCAGGGAGGGGGGAAAAGAAGAATGATAAGAGATTATGTTTCATTTAAGAAATGGCAAAGTAGACCAGTGTTGACTGAGGAAAAGAGAACTGGTGAGAAAGAGGTGGAGGGAGGAGAGAGCTACTTGAAATACTTGCAAAAGAGAAGATTTTATTTCTTTCCTTTCCTTCAATGAACAGTTATTGGGCTTCTTCTATGTGTCAAGTTGTTCTAGCCCGTGATAAATGAAGGTTGTGGTTCCCCACGGCTTACTTTATAATGTGGTTCTATGACAAAAAATAAACAAGGCAAAATGATAGAGAATAATGGGAAGCAAGCCAGGAGCAGATTCCAAGAACTGCGAAAGTCAAAAGTTCTGCTTTTGGTATGAATGTAGTCTAGCTATCAAGTATCTAAGAGGCAATGCCAGATAGGAAGTTAGAATCCCTGATCTAGAAATCAGACCAGGACAGGGGCTACCCATACAAATAAGTAGATCACCAGTAGGTAAATGCTACTTAAAGCCATGGAACTGGATGAAATCACCTAGGGAGGTGGAAGGATGGGAGGTACACAAAATGGCCCATGGCCCATGGCCCATGCCTGAGGACCCTAGGGTACCCCAGCATTCAAGGATCAGAGCAGGAGCAGAAGTAGGACTAAAATCTTAAGGCTGTGGACACCAACATGAAACTTTATTTTAAAACTCCAGGCCAAAGTGTTCTAAACATTCCCTTCCAACTGAAACAAAGATATTCATGCCACTTCTGTGGTTGCAAACAAATACTCCAAGTATGAATTTTCTTTGCAATGTTTTATATTTAAAATAATGTAGATCTTGTAATATAGCTCATAATATATTGTTCATTTAACATAACATTATGTTTAACTGAATTACCCTTATAAAAAATGTCCCTATCATGTTTAATTTATAGCTTCAGGTATCCATAAAAGCTTATCACATATCACTGGGGGTATCCCTACTCCACTTTAAGAAGAAAGGCTCAGCAATGGGGAGCCACTAAACACACATTCTTATTTGTAATGTATTATTTGCATCACATAATTATTTCATATGGTTTGTTAGTATTTGTTTGGCTATCCTTCCTATGTTCTGAGAGTATAGTGTTTTGGTTTTTAGTTGTAAACTTCTTTCTCAGAAGTTGAGAACTAATTTGTTACTTTAATATCTAGCACAACATAATGTGAATTTTTTATGATGAAATTTATATTTACATTGTTAGAGATTTGTGAAGACACATCTTTAATATGTAAAGATAATACATTAGGAAAATATCAAGTCTCTTCTATTTGTGTCCTTTTATTAAAGTTATTTCACAAGAAAATTTAAAATAGCTATAACTAGAAGAATCATCAACAAATAATAATGGAAAAAAAATTATTATTCCCAAACAATAATATATACATATTATTCAGAGAATGCATCCCCAGGAGAGCAAAGTTAAAAACACTATATTTTTAAAAATAATATATATAGGTATAGATAGATATCTTTTTTTTTTTTTATCCTCACTGGAGGACATTTTTGCATTTATCTCCAGACAGAGCAAGACGGAGGAAGAGAGAGAGAGAAACATCGATGTGAGAGAGACACATCGAGTGTCACCCACACAACCCCAACTGGGGCCGGGGACAAAATGCAACCGAGGTACGTGCCCTTAGCAGGAACCGAACCCAGGACTCTCTGGACTGCGGGCCAATGCTCTAACCACGGAGCCAAACTGGCCAGGGCTAGATAGATATCTTTTTAATGCCTGATTGATCTGACAGGAAAGTGAAGAAACTCTTTGGAAGCAAAGAGAAAGAGCATTCCAGGAAGGGTGGCGGTCATTTAGAGGCCTCTACATGTAACCAGGCAATACCACCAGTGGATGAACAAGAAGAGATACCTGCAGTGGGACACCATGGAGAAAGCTCCATCTCTGTGTCAAAACAAAATAAAAGAAAGGAATATTCTAAGGATGTCTAACTTCATATTTTCACTCAAGTGGCCTTAGGGCCTACAGTAATATTATTGTGGATGAGGAATAAAACACCCCCCCCCAAAAAAAAAACAGCCAAAAATGTTATTTAATGATCCCAGCCTGGCAGTGTCTCCAGCTGCCTAGTGGCAGAGGATGAAAATTCTCTTAGAAAGAATGGACTTTATATCCAGGTCTCTTAATAATTCCCACAGATAAAAGTCCAAAAACATGAGCTCACAGTAACAATTTACTAAATACACAAGGAAACAAGGGACCATAAACATGAGTCAGGAAGGAAACATAATTCTACAGAATGAGATTTACATAAATTGCTAATATTGGACTTATTAGATATGGGATATGAAATAAATGTATTATATTTAAAGAACAGAGTCTAACAATATTGAATAATAGATATTTAAGCAATAGATTTTCTAGAAATGAAAACTACAATAACTAAAGGTAAAAACCCAATGGGCTTGTTAAATGTAGACTTGACACAATGAAGAGAGAACTGGTAAAATGGAAGACTCAAAATTCCTAAAACAGCACTAAGAGACAAAGTGATGGGAAATATGAAAAAGAGTTACAAGATAATAAAATAAAGTAAGAAGGTCCAACATAAGTCCAACTGAATGTCCAGAAGGAGATCATAAAGAGCCTAAGAGAAAGGTGTTATTTGAAAAGATAATGAATGGTTAAGAATATTCCAGAATTGATGAAAATACATTAATATCTGAAGTCAGGAAGCCCAACAATTCCCAAGAAGGTTACATGAAAAAAATAAACAGAAAATCCCACATCTAGACATTTAATACTAATCAGTAATTGTTTATTTTTTATACCTTTATGGAGGATTATGATCAAAATGCAGTTAATACATTGGTGTACAACATTTCATCAATTTTAATAAAATATGTAATGTGTAGATAAGTCTATGGACAATACAGTAATATACAAATCAGTTAATAGCTTTTGTTATAATTGAGCCAAATACATGTGAGAGGTACGTGTTTTATAGCCACATCTTGTTTCTTGAATCAACCAGAAATACAATAGTTAAAACCCTCAACATATCACAGAACTAGAACAAACACTCCAAAGGTTTATATGGAACCAAAAAAGACCCCAAATACCCACAGCAATCTTGAAAAAGAAAAACAAAGTAGGAGGTATCATATTACCAGATATCAGGTTATACTACAAAGCCACTGTAATCAAAACAGCCTGGTACTGGCACAAGAACAGACATATAGATCAATGGAACAGAACAGAGAACCCAGAAATTGACCCAAGACAATATGCTCAATTAATATTTGACAGAGGTGGCAAGAGCATACAGTGGAGTCAAGACAGTCTCTTCAATAAATGGCGTTGGGAAAATTGAACAGCTGCATGCAAAAAAAATGAAGTTAGACTACCAGCTTACACCATACACAAGAATAAACTCAAATGGATAAAAGACTTAAATGTAACTCGTGAATCCATAAAAATTCTAGAAGAAAATGTAGGCAACAAAATTTCAGACATCATACGCAGCAGAATTTTCACTGATACAACACCTAAGGCAAGAAAAACAAAAGAAAAAATGAACACATGGGACTACATCAAACTAAAAAACTTCTGCACAGCAAAAGAAACAACCATCAAAATGGAAAGGGAACCCACTATATAGAAGACCATAATTGCCAATGATGCATCAGATAAGGGATTAATTTCCAAAATATATAGAGTACTCATACAGCTCAACAAAAGGAAGACAAAGAACCCAATTAAAAAATGGGCAGAGGACCTAAATAGACTCCTCTCCAAACAGGACACACAAATGGCCAAGAGACATATGAAAAATGCTCAATGTCACTAATCATCAGAGAGATGCAAATTAAAACAACTATAAAGTATCACTTTACACCTGTCAGAATGGCCTCCATCAACAAATCATCAAACAACAAGTATTGGCAAGGGTGTAGAGAAAAGGGGACTCTAGTACATTGCTTGTGGGAATGCAGAATGGTGCAGCCACTATGGAAAACACTATGGTGCTACCTCAAAAAGTTAAAAATTGAACTGCCATTTGACCCAGTGATCCCACTTCTAGGAATATACCCTAAGAAGCCTGAAACACCAATCAGAAAGAATATTTGTACCCCTATGTTCATAGCAGCACTATTTACAATAGCTAAGATCTGGAAACAACCCAAGTGTCCATCAGTAGATTAGTGGATAAAAAAGCTATGGTACATGTACACAATGGAATACTATGCAACTGTAAAAAAGAAAGATCTCTTATCCTTTGAGATGACATGAAGGGACCTGGAGAGTATTATGCTAAGCGAAACAAGCCAAGCAGAGAAAGACAAATATCACATGATCTCACTTATTTGTGGAATATAATGAACTAAGCAAATTGATGAATAAAATTGACCCAGAGACATAGAGGTAGGGTACAGACTGACAAACCTCAGCAGAGGGGTTGTTGGGGGGGAAGAGATAAACCACAGAACTTGTATGCATGTATGCATAACCAATGGACATAGACAACAAAGCTGAGGATGGGGTGGAGGGGATGGGGAGGAGGGTGTCAATGGGGGAAAAAGGAGAAACATCTGTAACAAAAACAAATTAATAAAAATAATTTAAAAAAAAAAACCCTCAACATAAAGCTTAATATTTGTACCCTGTTTTCTTACTGGGCAGGGAGGGGGACATCAGTGCTAATTTGTTCAATTTTTGCTGAAAGTGTTTTCAACTCACTGCCCTTGCATATTATCAGTGGAGGGAAAGGTTGATAAAAGGAGAAGTCTATTTATAGAACAATATGCAAATGTGTTAGAACATAGAATTCTAGAAGATCATTGTTTTATAGTCAGAGCATGTATTTATATTGCTGAAAGCATGTCTCTATGGAATTAACTAGTATTCGGGTTGCTTGGATGACATCATACTCTTATTAACAGTTTTAACATTATTGCTATATCATCATTTCTTGACTATTCAAGAAAGTAGATACTATGTCTCCTAAACAAATCATGCTATCTCTTAGCATACCTAATGAGACCAATTAAAGGAAACATTGTGTTACCAGCAAAGGATTTAGTACTTCCCTTAATAGACAATCCCCAATTACTGAAGACAATATAAAGCTTCTTTTCCAGTTATCCATCTAAACAGCGAGGAATTCTAAAAACTGTACAGATAATTATGTAATCTTCTTTTCTATGAATGAATCAGAAGTGAAAAAAACATTGCAATTTTTGTTAGTAAAAACGTCATTGGGAGAAAAATGGTTTGAGAAGTACCTTTATGCTCACTGATTCATTTCTACATTTGAAACATTATTCATTTAAAACCTTACTCAACTGAACTTAATGCCCTTAACCTAGGCCGTCATAAAGCTAGCTTTTCCCTTTCCACTTGTACTCAGATAATCTCAGTATTTCCCCAAATCTGAGCCTGGCTGCTCAGTGAAATGAGGGGGGAAAAAAGAAAAAAGAGGATTAGTATTTTTAAATGTTTCTTATAACTTAATGTTTAATTAAATAGACACCATGTTTAATGATTTCTGATTCTGAAGCATGTCTTGGAAAGTCACACTTGTGCTTCCTCGATCTTATAATGCCAAATGACAAGTGAAAGAACGAGTTCAGCCCGGTGTGGACTTACACAAGATGAAGAGTATATTTACACTGTGCTGAACACTTACCTAAATGCCACCGGTTAGCAGAGGACAGTAAACATGAACTATGGTTGAAGCAGTGACCCTAAAAAGGCGTTATTGTCCATCACCGTCAGAAAGTAGGAGAAGAAATATGGTGAGTTTTAAGGAAGGAATGGGGAAATACGGCACAGAGGGAAGGAGAGAAGAGAGATAAGAAAAGCATGCTTGGAAAGTGACAAAAGTAACAGAATATTATTTTGCTTATTATTTCACCATCTTTTTTGGGGGGGGTATTAATTTATTTTTGTTACAGATATTTCTCCTTTTTTCCCCATTGACACCCTCCTCCCCATCCCTCCCCTACCCTGTTCCCAGCTTTGTTGTCCATGTCCGTCAGTTATGAGTACATGCATATAAGTTCTGTGGTTTATCTCTTCCCTCCCCCCACCCCCTCTTCTGAGGATTGTCAATCTGTACCCTACTTCCACGTCTCTGGGTGTACCCTGTTCCTCAGACTGTTATGTTCATTATATTCCACAAACTTTTAACTCAGCATACAGAATCCTTGATTAAGAAGTACTTCCTCAGCAGTAATTTTTATGAATCTTACTGAAACACAAAAAGGAAAAATGTTTATTATGATTTAATAATAAAAACCCAATTCCAGAGAAGGAATATTTTGAGAAGCACTAATTTGGTGCAGACATCCTAAATGGAAGATTGGTCAATTAATCAGGAAAGAAGAGAATTTTTTTCTTAAATGTATAAAAGACGCATAAATAATAACACGATAATTTGTATGCTACTATTTAGATGTTTAAACTCAGGTTCTCAATCACATGTCTTTTTTGTAGGACCCATTGAGAGGCAGTGTGTGCTGCCTGACAGATGTGGTCAAAGAGCTTCAAGGGTCATTAGGTCATTCAAAGGTCAAATGGCAAAGGTCATTATTAAGCAGCCACCACCACAGAAGTCTAAACTATGCTTAGAACACTGATAATCTAGCAAGACTGAAGAATGCTGAGAAGGGGGTGAATGGTGTGATTAGATGTATATGATCAGAGTAACTTTGAAAGCAGTTTGAAGGATTGGGGATGGAGATTAAGAACACAGGCAAACATTGAGCAACCTTTCATATGTCTATTGGCCACCTGTATGTCCTCTTTGGAGAAGTGTCTATTCAGGTCCTTTGCAAATTAAAACCACAATGAGATATCACCTCATACCTGTCAGAATGGCTATCATCAATAAACAACAAACAACAAGTGTTGGTGAGGACATGGAGAAAAGGGAACCCTTGTGCATTGTTGGAGGGAATGCAGACTGGTACAACCACTGTGGAAAACAAAGCAATTTCCTCAAAAAATTAAAAATGTAACTGCCTTACGACCCAGCAATTCCAATTCTGGGACTATATCCAAAGAAACCCGAAATACTAATTCAAAAAAATATATGCACCCTTATGTTTATTGTAGCTTTATTTACAATAGCCAGGATTTGGAAGCAGCTCAAGTGCCCATCAGTAGATGAGTGAATAAAAAAGCTGTGGTACATTTACACAATGGAATACTACTCAGCTATAAAAAAGAATGATTTCTTACTGCTTACAACAGCATGGATGAATCTGGTGAGTATTATACTGAGTGAA
Source organism: Tadarida brasiliensis (assembly GCA_030848825.1). Lineage (NCBI taxonomy): Eukaryota > Metazoa > Chordata > Mammalia > Chiroptera > Molossidae > Tadarida > Tadarida brasiliensis. The sequence continues at coordinate 98,039,007 of CM061257.1, read as the reverse complement.
ATAAGCCAGTCAGAGAAAGACAAGCATCACATGATCTCACTTATATGTGGAATCTAATGAACAAAATGAAGAAACAAAGTGGAGACAGACTTGTAGATACAGAGAACAGACTGACAGCTGTCAGAGAGGAAGGGGTTGAGGGATGAGTGAGAAGGGTGAAGGGATTAAGCAAAGAAAAGAGAGAGAGAGAGAGAAAGGAAGGAAGGAAGGAAGGAAGGAAGGAAGGAAGGAAGAAAGGAAGGAAGGAAGGAAGGAAGGAAGGAAGGAAGGAAGGAAGGAAGGAAGGAAGGAAGGAAGGAAGGGAGGGAGGAGGGAAGGAAGACAGGGAGACTCATGGCACAGACAACCATATGGTGATTGCCAGAGGGAAGCAGGGGAGGGTGGGAGGAGGTAGAAGAGGGTAAAGGCAGGATAAACGGTGATGGAAGGAGACTCGACTTGGAGTGAACACACAGTACAATACACATGATGTAGACCTGAAACCTATATAATTTTGTTAACCAATGTCACCCCAATAAATTCAATTAAAAGAAAACAAAAGAACACAGGCAGAGAGGAAATGAACCTAATGAAGAAAGACAGAATCATTTCAGAAAGAAGACAGTTCTTGAAACACCTCAGCAGCTTCAGGCAAGCAAAATCAAGCACTGTCGCTTCCTAACTTCCAGCTGAGGCCTGGATTAAGGAATGACCGTGAGGCCGAAGAAGAGAAGTGTGAAAGAAGGGCTGTTGACAATGGATGGGGAGGTGAAAGAGAGGGAGGGATTTAAATTTCTGTCTGGGGCAACCAAGTAGGTGGTGAGCCATCACAGAGCCAGGCAATGGGAGGTGCCCAGCCGCTGTGTAGAGGAAGGTGCTGGGGCATATTGAGTTTGAAGTATCTGAAGAACACCCAAGTAGCTGGATATACGGAGCTGAAAGGAAAGGGTTCTGGGCTGTACATAGAAATTTGGAAGTCACCATCTTATTTGAGCTTTGGATCTGGATAAAATTGCCCAGAAAACATGTCAAAGGCTGCGGACTGGAGCCTGGGAATTTGAGAAGGTTGTATTCCAGCTACACTCTGGAAGAGGCCGTGATAAACTGGGGCAACCTTATGATATGGAAAATGGTTTGAGGACTGGAAGGGGTGAGGGATGAAGGCTTTTCCAATATGAGTTGGTCCTGAGAGGCTTTGGCTCCTCTGTACTTCCTAAGCAGAGCTGGGGCCAACAAGGGGAAGTCAATGGAGGGAGCTCCGAGCTTAACATAAAGAGACCAAGTTAATGACTAGAGTGCTACCACCAACCCACAGACAGCTTCCCGCCCGGCCAAATGGGGGATGAGGTGGAGCAGGGTTCCTGCCTTCAGAGTGAAGCACAATTACACAGCTTTTCCTTCTTATTCCACTCTCAGATTCTGGGATACATTGTGTTCTGTAATAGAATGACATACAGCAAAAATTCAGTATAACAGAAAATAAGTGGACTGTCCCTATAAAGAGGTCATTTTAGAAAAATAAATTTAAAAACTCTCTTTTGGTATTGCAGACAGTTTCGTGTTCTGTCTGTCTTTACGTCTGTTGCCCCTTCCTCTCCGGTTTTCTCCTCTCGTCATGTGGTTCTCCATAGGAACCTGTCTGTACAGTCTCAGTGTTCGTCACATAAAAACGTCAAAGAAACCGAATCAAAAGGGAAGAGCAAGGAGAAGCAGGTCATACGACTTTTCTTTGAAGGGTGATGTCTTTCTTTCTTTTTTCTCTCCTGTTCATATTATCTGGAATTCTCATTTCCTCTCCTCCAGTGCCTGTCAGTGTGACACCCTGCACTTCTCTGACTGCCACTCAGAGTTGTCTGTCCCTCCTGTGGGCCCGGGGAAGCTGAGAAAGTCCTTCTGCTCCTCCTAATCTCAGACTCTCTCTCTCCCCCTCTCTCCCTCTCTCTCTCTCTGTCACACACACACACACACACACACACACACACACACACACACGTACCCCTTCCTCGCATGCTCAGCGGCGCTCTCTGCCCCTCCCTGTTGGTCTTCAAGTGCCGTCACTGCATATGTTTTAGGAGTTTTGCTTCTGGTAAAAGACATGTCATCAACATATTTAAAACTTATTTTGAGTTTATCCTTTCTAGTTTCTTCCTCCTCTACTTAATTGTCACAGTGGTGATTCATTTCAGCCAGTGATATATGATTTACATTTTTTTAAAATAATGTAGGTCCTTAATCTGATTATTTTATGTTCGTGCTACTGTCTCCTTTTTTGGCTTCCCCAGTGACTTGAAATTGTTGGTTCTGTCCCCAAATCTAAAAGCATTTCACTCATTCTTATTATTGCGCTTATTAACTAACATCTTTTAAAGAACTATGAGAGTCATTACTAAAGATGGCCTAGCCTCTAAGAGACACCTGGGAATTCTTCTGTTAATCTGGCAACTGGAGACGATTCCGTGGGGACCCACTGGGGAGAAGCAGGGCCTGGAAGGACGTGGCTGACAGTGAGAGGAACCTCATCCGTGTATTGGTTTCATCAAGACCTGAGGCAGAGATGGGTAGCGGCTCACAATATCCCTCAATCACCTCGAAACAAGTACGGGTAACCTGTGAGTCATATCAGGCCAATGGGTTGATTTCCTCCTGAGCTAATCTAAAGATTGACATTGAGCAATAGGCCACGTTTAATACTGAACACCCAGCACCTATTTCTTGGAGAACTTACTGATACTAAGCAGAGTGCAGACATTGGGGCTGCCCCATTACCTGGCAGTGTGGCTAACTATGGACATCAATGGACACCTTTGCATTTTGTCCTTGGGAAAAAGGCATCTACCCTGGGGATCTGTTGTCTGGGCCTCTCCCCAGAGCCCAACCAGCTCATCCTTTTGTTCCTGTCACTTAGGGTCCAAGAACCGCAGGATACTGGCAGGTAAATCCTGGCTTTTACTCTTAGGAAACACTCCCTGCTCCTGCCTCCTGGTCATTCTAGGACTCACAGTCACTTCCATGTGCAAAGAGTAGCTCTTTTGGTCTCCACAGCAACCCCATTTTATAGTGAGGAGACTGAAGCTTAGAAAAGTTAAGTGCCTTGGAAGGAGTGGGGAGAAGAGTAGAATGTGAAAGGGATTAAGAAGTCAAATGGCCAGTTATTAAGTAGTCAAGGGGATGTAAACCACAGCCCAGGGAAACAGTCAACAGTATTGTAGTAACTACGTGGTTCCAGACTTACCAGGGTGATCGCTCCGTAAGGTATGGAAATGTACACCTGAAACTAATGCAGTTTTGTAGGGCAACTGTAATTAGAAAATAAATGTTCATTTTAAAAGAAGGAAAGTTAAAAGCCTTATCGAGGGGTCTCAAAATTAGAGAATTGCAACCTAAACTCGGGGTCTTCTGTCTCCAACACCCACGCTCTCTTCTGTCCTAACCAACAGCACAGAGTAAAACCTGCCCTCTTTACTGTGCTAATGCTTGAAAACAGGACAAAGAGACTTGAATTTTTGAGTTCAGAAATGTTTTAAATGATGCTATTATACTGTAGACCTAATAAGCTAAAACTACTATTTAAGAACTCATAGTAAAAATGCTATTTAAAGGCAATTCAGGTGTAAAGTGCTATGAGAGTTAAGAGAAGGAACATTATTTAGGGAAGACTTGGTCCAAGGATTTGAACTGGGCCTAGGGGTTTAGGGACTGGCCACGATGACAGAGCGGAAGCCCAGATGGAGCAGTGCTCTGGGGGTCCTGAGAGGTCAGGGCTCCTGGAGAAAAGATGGGCCATGAAGAGAGAAGCTGTTCTTACTATGCAGCTTTAACTTAGACAAGCAGCTCTCTAGGATTTCTTCCCAGCAAAGGCCAAGTCCATGTGCGTTAGACCGCGCCATTCCTCCCTCCAGTGAGCGTGTTCACACTGGACGTTGCCCCGCAATGCCGTTGTGTGGGCAAGTACGTGGACTCTAACCTCGTTTCCTCCGACTAGCTGAGTGACCGTTCACTTCTCTGAACCTACGCTTCTCCTGTAAAATGCAGGAGCCACAGCAGATCATTGATTTCCACATATCCTTCCATAGCCTTCTTATTCCACGAGAGAGTGATTAATGCCGTGGCACTTGGGGCTCCTCTCGCATCTGGGACACCCTGGAGAGTTATGGGAACCCTCTCCACCCTTCTTTGATGGATCAACTCATGAAAGGATTTCTCAAGTGTCCATAATGTACAGGGATTGTGGGAAAAGACAGCCATGAAAGATTCATGATTCAAGCAAACACACACTGAAATGCAGAGAAGAGGAGCTATTCTGTGGTGCATAACCGTGGGGTTGGGAGTAGAGGTACAGTTTAGGGACAGTGGGAGAGTAGCAGTCACCTTCACCCCCATGGAGGGCTGTATGAAGCTACTGCAGGGCCACGAGGCAACCCCGAGCACCAGACTTGGGTTCGGGCACTTTCTATTTACACCATTAAACTCCTCCGGTGCATTTTATCAAAAGGCCACTTCTTACCATTTTCTCTCTGTATACGTAGTATAACAATCTCCATTTCCCTTAAAAAATAAATGGATACTATCATTTACCCCTTCGTGGCATCATAGTGTCATTTAAAGAAAATAAGAGAAGCCTATTTAAATACCAGTAAGGTAGCTGATCATCCCCATTTCTTTGATATACTGAAACACGCTTCCTATAAAAGAACCATGGCTGATCTTGGATAAAAAATTACCCATTCTGTGAGGGAACATTTTTGTACCCAGATTGATCTTTTGCAAAGGGGATGGCCACCCTGATGCTGGTCAAAGATGAATTTTGGGATGATAGCACAGCCCACATCTATACCCTCGTCACACGCAGACACGGCCCCTGTAGCAGTATTTGCACCCCAAGGCCAGGCTGTAAATGACACAGCTGAAATCGACCACTGAAATGACTGATGATTTCTTCTGAAAATTTAGAGTTGGATCTTAGAGATAGAGATGGTCATAAGTTTCTGGTGGTTCTTAACCCAGAACATCCTGGCATGTCCAAGTCTGGCCCAGTGCATAGAAAATCAGAGAAAGACAGTTTATAGGGAGAAAGAGTAACGAGACATGCCGAGAAGGATGGATGAGAGTGACAGAGACAGATGAGATCGCTGAGCCCAGCACTCTCAGGCGGCTTCTGTGTCTCTGTGTGTGTTGAATGCGATACCCCCACACCCTGTAAATCTTCCTTTTTGTTTAAGCCAGTGTCAATGGGTTTCCGTTAGTACAACCAAAGGATCCCTAATTCAATATCCTGATTTCCAAGGCCTTCTTTTCTTTCCTTATTTTTCTCTGAGGTTTCCGGACGTGTGTCAGATCTGGTGAGATTTTTGCAGAGTGAGAGAGGAAGAGGTTTTGTCCTTTGGTAATGCCGCCGGCTGTGCAGGTTCGTCTAAACCCTGCTGATACTGTAAGCCAGTTGGTTGTTTATCCAGTGCTACCCGGTCAGTGTTTGTCCTTGGTTTTATTTAAGAAGATGGAGGAGGAAGAGGGACACTCTGTCCTTGGCATGACTAGCATTGCTCAGTGGCACATCTGTTTTCCTAAGTCATTAACGGGTCCTTCCGGAAGCCAATCCTTCCTCAAGCATTAGGTCAGCGCTCCTGATTAGAATCGGCATCAACCACCCATGAAACTAGAAGCTTCCCCAGGGATTTATTGTTACAATAAAACCTCACTAATTACTCATAATTAGGAGGAAAAGCCCATCTCAATGTTAAGATTCCAAAAGAAACAACACTTAAATTTCTTCCAACTTTACATAGTGATTTAAATTAGGTTAACCAAATGCCTTTGACTTAATACGTAAATAAAAATTATGTCTAGATAGCACATCAGCCTAATATATGCATTCGGGGTATGTACATCGTCTTTAAGGAACAGCTTGTTCTTTCGAGGGGCAACTTAAACATTCTACTATCTTCTTATAGTAGTAATAGTTTAGTAAGTGACTTTTCCCATTGAAAACACAATGATTAACTTAATCTTAACATTTGTCAAAATTATTTTTAAACAAGTAGGTTCTGAATTGCAGAGATTGTATTTTTGGATCAACATAACAATTATTAGAGGAACGAATGGTCCGAGTTAGAGTGTCATGAAAACCTGTTTTAAAACTTTCTACACCTTTCGCAGGGGTTTACATTGCGGTTGAAATGAAGTTGATAATTTAAGTCTAGTGGAAAGATTGTGCTGTGAAGGCGCTAAATCATTTCCCCTGCATGTGTGATAATGCTGTGGTTTTTACACCATGGTTCCAGTCCACAAGGAGACAAGGGCACTGCAGACGAGCCTGCGGTGGGATGCTTGGTGTCCCATGTCAGTTCTCCTGATGCTTGTTTGCTGTTTGTGAGGTCTAAAGAAAATGAGCCAGGAAGCCAAAACTGATGGTGTAAGTAGAAATATCCTAAGCGACTACAGTGATTTCAAGCCTGCAGGGATGTCTCTTTAGGACACCTGATGTGAGCAGCAACGGGTTATCAGGCGCAGAGTTTTCCTTTGTTTTCTGAGGGGGGAGGGAATAGAAGCCGGGAAGAGAGCTGGGCACACTGGGATTGGCCCTGGGATGGCACCTGCTGTGGAGCCTGAGAGAGCCTGACTGACATGGCCATGTACCTCCTGGTGGAGCATCCTCTCACCTGGTTCCTGTCCCTTTCCGTTACACTGGATGCTTTCGGCTTCCTGCCTCGCTTCCAACCTGAGCCCCTCAAATCACGGCACAGGCCAGTGGGACGAAGCATGCCTGAAAACTAAGGCAGGTCTTCAGGTCCTTTGAGACTGCCTGCGTTCTGGTGCTTTTCCCACAGCAGGAGGACCTACAGCCTTGCCTGTCTGAGCCCAGAAGTGCATCTTTGACTCCATGGGTCAAGTCCACTAGAGGCATGTTCTTGGCAGATCTCCTAGCCAGTTAAACCGGGACTAAAGAACTTACATGCATATATGCATAACCAATGGACATACACAACAACGCTGCGCCGGGGGGGGGGTGGGGAGCAGGATCGGGGGAAGGGTGTCAATAGGGGAAAAAGGAGAAACATCTGTAACAAAAATAATTAATAAAAAATTAAAATTAAAAAAATGGGACTAAATACAACATCAACATCGCCAGGATTATAAAGGAAGAGAAAAAGAAGCTTTCTGTTGTTGAAGGTTGTAGTGCTTTGTCCCCACGTGTCATTCGGTGAGGAAGGACTGGCGGGCGGCAGGTAACATCACCCAGAGGAATTCGCTGTGCTTGGCCAGGGCAGCAGCCTTTGTCCCAACTCTTTTGAGCTTCAACATTTTTTTTAGTGTGTCTGTTATTTGTTTGGCACCTTTGCTTCCTTTTCACAAATTTTTGTTTTACATGAAAATAAAGCCTTGTGAGATACGAAAATCAAGTTTTCGTGAAGAAGTAGGATCTAGCGTTATGAGCATCGCCTTCCTCCCAGTGCCGCCCCTATGGCTGCCGTCGGTCTGTACCCCTCCCTCCAGCCCCGCCTCCTGATCACAGTGGGCGCGTGGCCCAGAGGACCTTGCTGGGCGTCACCCTGCCTGAGCGCGAATCCAGACCCACTCTTCCCTCTGTGTAACTCCGGCAAATGATTTCCTCTCCTAGGCCTTGATTTGATGAAAAGTACAATTAAATAAAATCAGAGGAAGTGCTCAGTAATTGCTGGTTAGCGTCATGACACAAGGTTTAGGGTTATACATGGGCCTTTCTGTTACCTGGGAAGGAATTAGTCTCCATATTCTTACCTGGCACTTCTTTGCAGCAGAGAAATAGCATTTAACATTTTGAAGTACTTGGACACACATCTCTCAATATTTTGTCCATCAAATGTTAATTAAACTATGTGTGTTAATAGATGAGGTGACGAATACATTTAAAGCCAAACATAAATCTAAAATTACTACATTAAGAAGTTACAACTAGTTAGATATGGGGGACAGAAGAGGCGTTGAAGCTGCCCCCTCCCTGGGTGGGTGACAGTACCGTTCACTCGGGTAGAGATTACAAGGGAAGGGCATGTCAAACAGGTGGACCATTCAGCTATCTGAGGACCTGTTGCATTTCAGGTGTCCATGAAATATCTAAAGGAATGGATATCTAGTCGCTGGACATCAGAGGAGAAACCTAAGATATAATATAGTATAAGGCTAATATAATGCTTCAGTTAACAGCTGATGGGGCCTGGCACTCGCTGTCTCTCCTGTCTGGAACTCTCCTTCTCTAGATATCTGCATGCTTCCCTACCCATCTCCTTCAGGTCTTTGCCCGAAATGCCACCTTTGCAATGAGATTCTCCTGGCCACCCAATTTTAAGGGGCAATTGCCTCCTACCCAAACATTCCTTATTCACTTTTTCTGTAAAATATTTTTCCATAATACGTAGCGTTAACTAACCTACTATATATTTTACTTATTTATTTCGCTTATGACAGTCCATCTGTTAGAAGTTAAGTTCCATGGGGGCAGGGATGTTTTGTCTGTTTTGCTTACTTCTGTATCCCTAGCAGCTAGAAGGGGGCGTGGTACATATAAGCACTTCATTAAATTGTTGAATGAGAGAATGAGCCCTTACTATGTGCCCGACATGAAGTGTTTCACCTGTGTGATCTCAGTTAATCTGGATGAGAGAAATACATTTAGGTGACACAGTTCTATAGTTAGTAATGAAAGCCAAGAAAATGAATGAGACCTGCAGGGAGAGTGCTCAATGAGACAGAGAAGAGGACCCAGAACAGGGGAATGAAGACCATCATCATTTTAGGCAGACACATGTGGCCATGGACCGCACACAGGAAACCAAGAAAAGCCACTTCGAGGACAGAGGGAAAACCAAGCTGCTGGAGGGCTGTCACACCAACTAAGGGAACATTTCAAGAGGGAGAAAGTGCTCAAAGGTGTTGGATGCAACAGAGAGGTCGGCTTAGGTCTGGAGCAAAAAGTGATTAAGAGATGAACTGGGCTCTCCTGGCCACCTTGGTCTCTGCATGGGATCCATGTCTGACCAGCTGCCCACCAAGACGCGCAGATTTGTTTGTATTGCTCCTTCCTCTGGCAAAGCATATTGCAAGGATATACATGACAGAGTTAACTTGTAAGCAAAATGTACATGTTGTGTATAGTTCAGTGGTTCCCAGACTTTGGAATGTCATGAACTGGTAACAATTAAGAAAAAACATGGGTCATGTGACTGAAATATTAGGCTGCCTTGCCAATCATCTAGTCATTCATATGGGCCAATCTGACTACTGGGAATGAATAAATTCAGAATAATTTAGGAGACGTGAAACCCATAAAATGCGATTGTTTATGTTGACTTGGCTTCTGGTCAGTGCATTATTAGAAATCCTTTTGGAAAAGGTATGACTTCCAGTCCTTTGTCACCAACAATTTGCCCCTGCTGCTTCATTTGCCATAACTCACATCTGTGAAAGTCTGGATTGAATCAGAGAAAGCAGTGGTACCCAATAGTGCCAAGGAGTAGCCTGGAAAATCTTTAGCACCTCTGACTAGTAATCTCATCGGTCTCCTCACTCCATGCCACAAATAAACATACAGTTATACAATCTCAGTTCAACATTGTGTTTGTGACTGACTTTAAGGTAAGTTCCCTGGCCACCCTCACTGCCAACCCCACACATACACCTGGCACTGGGCAGGTGAGATTCTATGTGATATGGTGTCTCTTGTAGGTTGCTTATAAAGTAAAGCTTTAAAAAGGAGATCATGAAAAACAGCATGGAGGTAACTTTAAATAGGAGCCTTAATAAAGGAGGTTTTTTTCCTAAGACCAGCTCTGCCTTGGGGGGTTGAGCAAATTAAGGAACCCTTTTGCTTCTAACAGTATTGCAAATTAGCATAACCTCCCTCATTTTTGGAGAGAACAGCTACTTATTCATTATCAGATTGACATTAACCAGAATATTTTAATGTCAACAGAGACAGGTTAATGATTGTTAGTCTAATTATTTCTTATATCCCCTTAGGAAGTTCCTATGTGCACAAGATTTTAAATAAGGAACATGTCCAAATTGTTGTTGTTCTTGTAAGAATCCTGAATTTTATCAAGGATGCAATTCAAGTGAACTTGGAATAAAGCTTTAGTTTCATATTTTCTGGCTAATGTTCCATAAATGTCATAACTTTGCTGTTTAATGGGAAGTGTGTTTTTTTATGTAATAGATATACCAAACATTAATGAAGGGAAGAAGAGAATGATTGAGAAGCACCACCTCAAGCTCTAAAACATTGAAATTAGCATTGAAAATTGAAGTTTCTTATCACCAGGAAAGGCAGGGAGATAGTCCCAGACATGACAATAGACATAGCCTGGTCCTCGCTCCCAATTTCCCATGAGGGGCTCCTGGGGTGACCTTGACCCAGTAGTTCAACCAACTCATGCCTGTGACACCTTCATGTGCTCAGCAGGGACTGTAATACTCCTTTGCCAGAGTGACACTGAGGTTTGCAGTTGGTACAGGGGTGTTACAACAGTCCTGTGAAGACATGGCCTTGGGTCATCCTCATCACCCCACTGTCCTCTAAGGGTCTGGGTGGAGGCCTTCATCTAATTTGGAGATTCATGCATGATATTTGTTATCCAATATTAGCAAGTCTATTAATCTTTAAATGAAAACCACTCTGTAGGGAAAGGTTTAATACCAACTACGACATAGGGTGGCAGAAAAAGTCAGTCTGGTTTAGTAGGAAGTATGATCATAGAAGAATTAAGAAATGTAGTAGTATTACTTTGACAGATTTATGGTAACTAGGATCAGGTTAAATCTTGGCCTAATGGCAATTCTTTAAGACACTACTTAGGCAAATATTTAAGAACGGTTCCTTCTTAAGGTATTGTCTTTGTGTACTTCCAAAGGTACTTATAAAGTGAGGCTTCTTGAAAGCTACTGTCTTACATAATTTGAACATTCTTCTGCAACCATATTTATCTTCTTCATTTGTTTACATAAACAATCTTACTTTATGGATTTCATGTCTCCTAAGTATTTCAGTGTTAAATTTTACATATGTTCCAAATGACTCTCAAATTCTTAACTGAAGGGGTCCAAAATATGAAGTTTTATTGTTGTGGTTATCTTTTATTCCTGGTTTTCCCTACACACACGGTATGTGGTAAACATAATAAACATTTGAACTAATGAACTGGTAAATGAATGAATGGCAAAAGGCCATAAATTCGACCCTTATACCCTCACTTTATTCCATGTATCGAGACAGAATCCCTAATTCTGACCATCTGTTTAATGCCATCTGCAAAGGCCATTTGTATAATCTAGGCCACTGTCTCAGTCCATTCAGGCTGCTATAACCAAGTCACAGAGACTGGGTAGCTTATGAATAATGAAAGGTATTTCTCACAGTTCTGGAGGCTGGAAGTCTGAAATCAGGGTGCCAGCATGGTTGGGGTCTGGTGAGGGCCCTCATCTGGGCTGTAGACTGCCACCTCTTCATTGTGTCTCACAGGCCAGAAAGAACAGAGAGCTCTCTGGGGTCTCTTTTATAAGGGCACTAATCCCATTCATGGGGGCTTCACTTTCATGACTTGTCTACGTCCCAAAGGCCCCACCTCCTGATACCATCACACTGGGGTTAGGATGGCCACATATGAATATGGGAAGGGGACACACACATTCAGTTCACAACAGCCATGAAGGAAAGCTATGTGACATGGGGCCTCTTCCATCATGACAGTCTTCTTACGGTGACAGATCTCAGCACCCTTGTCACATTCACATGTTTAGGAGTTAGGAGGAGCTTTGGGTGTGTTTGTTTCCTGGCTGCACAGGAGTTAGGAAGAGAATATTGTAAGTAATTTTATATCAGATCACAGTTGTGTGGGGCTCCGTGGCTTCCCATGATGGGGTGTAAATGGACCAGGGCATCTGATGGTTTCTCAAGCCAGGTAAGTTGACCATCCACTATTGGTGAAGTCGTCCAAACGTCCTTCCTCTGGGTTCATGGGTCCATTCCCATTCCACGTCTCTCAGCAGCCCTACAACTGGATTGCATAGGATAAACTCCAAGGACCAGGCTGAGAATGAATTTTCCCTGGAGAAGAGACTTTTTTTGGCTTTGGGAAGTCAGAGATGCCTGTGGACACATGGCTCTCTGCCAACCAGGCTCAGAGAGTCATCTCCAAACCCGTGTTCTCCAAGTGTCTGTGTTTTAATGCATCATAACCAGCCTGCCTTTGCCTTGCTCGTCTGCTTCCTCCATCAGGGAGATCCTGCTCATTCACTGAATTCAGGAGATGCAGACACTTTCTTAACACATCTTCTCTAGACTCCCAAACAGGACTAATCTTCCCTTTCCTGTGCTCCCATCACACAAGTCACATTGGATTCTAGTCTCTGCTTTCGGGCCTCTCCCAGACAGCATCTGTTACAGGGGAGGGACATGAGAGTGTTTGGGGGAGGGTCTATTGCTAATCCACACGGGATTCCCAGCCCCTGGCACAGAGTGGCTGCTCTGTAGAGGTCTGTCAGTGAGTCAATGTCAAGAACAACTTTATAATCCCAGAGCTACTTTCTAACATTCTGAGCCCTGCTTTGATGGTACCAAGAATTCTGGAAGGGATTTCTCGAAAGTACGAGCAAATTTGTGTCTAGTATGGCAGCCCTGCAATATATAACACAGTGGCTGAGAAAATCAAGACAATAAACAAAGTCATTAAGACACAAGTCACCTAAGTGGATTATTTCTGGATTCATAGCCTGAGATGCCATCTGCAGAATTCTTCCCTGATTATAGTCAAGCCTTTTCCAAAAACCAGAAATTATGTGTCCTGACTTTAAGCCCCCTGCCTTTTCGGTCACATTAAGATGAGATTACCACAGCTAGTTCTTTTGTACAAGACTAGTCCACAGCCCATTTATTGGTTCCTATGAGTTTGTAAGATGTTAATTCTCATACCCAAACCCTGCCTGTGTTTTCATCAGTCCTGCCCCACAGACCACTCCACTGCATGGCAGAAGGAGGCTTTGTGGCATTTGAGTGATGGGCTGGCATCATTTCAGATACTCCCTGGAGGCCTTCAACCTCATCAACATGCCCAGCTTCCTCAACAGCATGGCCAACGACTTACACCATCATGATTTTGGCTAAAATGAATACTGTTTTTCTTATGGTATGATTATTGTTCCTACTGTTTTCTTTTTAAGGGTAGAAATAGGTGAGGAAAAAAATATAGCCTGTTTTACTCATTAATGAATCAGAGGAAAAGTCACCACTATTTCTAATGATTAGGGGTCAATGTCGGGGTCTCTAACGAGAATAGCTTTATATCAAAAAAGCTCTCTAATACGCCAAGTGGTACAAAGGTAGGAACACTTTCATGACCATGTTACCAGCCCCCAGGTTCTGTACGTAGCCAATCCTGTGACCTGGGGCTCTTGGCAATCAGGTGGGGGTTTTTTGGACATTGAGATCAAACTTTGAATACAATAAGAGTATTTTTGTAGAAAGTGAGCCAGTAGCTCTGGGGATAAATATTAACCATCTGCTGAACTTGCAGCTTCGCTTCTTTCCGATAGCACCTGCCCCCTCACTGCTGGACAAGCACGGTGACTGGCTGCCTCCTCCAAGCACAGCCTTCGGCTCTCAGCGGCAGCGTGATCATGGCGTAATCATGAGACAGTCGGGCTGGGGTCAAGGGTTCATGCACGTGGGTAGCGTGAAAGGTCTGAACTTGCATCCTTCCATCCCTAATGAGGTCACCTAAGGTCAGACTAGGGCTTTGGAAAGCTCACAGATTTCCTGCCCTCTCAGTAAAACAGAGGGGGTATCTCCTTCTAATCACAAGCCAGTCCCTCCCACCCTCTCTGACATCTTACTATCCCCTCCCTCTCCCATACCTTTCTCTTTCCCTTAACTTCACGTCTCCCTGTCTGCCTTCTTCCCACCGTCATCAAACATGCTCAAGCCTTTTTTATTTTGCCTGACCCTCCCTCCCTTAACCTTGTGGCCACCTCCAGCCTCGGCCCTATTCGATCTCCAAGTCAGCCAGAATCCCCTGAAGCATTGCTCTCACTCCCCATAAATCCACCTCCTCACTTCTCTTTTACTTCTTAACCCCTTAGCACCTAACCAAAACTACAAAATTATTAAGATATCAATGATTATAAAGTTAAACATAACCTTGCCATCTAACCAATAATCTCACTCCCAAGAAAAATGAATGCTTCCCTCACGGCTGATCACTGTACCTCAATCTCTCTTGAATCCATGTGTTATTTACTCTTTTCCACTAACTTTCATGGCCCTGTACTGGTCCAAACCACCGCCATCTGTTATCTACACTACACTTCTATTTGGTCACCCAGCAGCCTCTTCTTCAAACCTTCTCCACTTTGCAGCCAGGGTGATCTTTTAAAAATGCAATAAATCATTGCATTCCTCTGCTTCAAACCTGCCTGTGGTTTCCCACTGCTTTTATAATAAAGCCCAAATTCCTCCACACATCCTACCAGGCTCTGCAAGGTCTGGTCCCCGTGACCTTCAGCCTTTATCCCCCACTGTTCTTCCCCAAGTCTCTGCATCCAGCCACACCAGCTTGCTTGCTTTCCACAGATACATCAGGCTCTTTCCCACTTCAGGCCCTTTGCATAGGCTGTATCTTCACCTGCACTTCACTAAGTAATCATTATTCACCCCCCAGGCCGCAGCTTAAATGTCACTTCTGGGAAAACCTCTCATCCCAGAAACTAGCTTTGCTTTCCTCATTCTGTGCTTTCAGTTTCTGAGCATTTATCTTTCATACCAGCCCCCTTCTTTGAAAGGGAAACAGGAAATGGGCCTGCCTTATTCATTGCTGTCTCCATAAGGCTAAGATTGGTGTAGTACACACTGCATATACCTAATAAATATCTGTTGGAAGGAAATGAGAATTAGTAAGATTAGTAATGCACAGCCCATACATTGCATGTAGGTAGGTAATAGTGAGCCACTGAAGGCATCAGTGCTGCAGAAACAGGGGGAAACGTGTTCAATGGCATTACTTTGGCAGTCATGAGCAGGGGAGATTGAGAAAACCTAAAACACTGAGATAATAACGTAATAGGCCAGGCATGGAGTGACAAGGGTCGGGAATAGAGTGGTGCCATAGGAATGGAGGGGAAATTACAGGATTTGATAACTGATTATATTTCGAAGTAAGGAACATGTAGATTCAGAAATTAGGGTCTGTTGATTTTGAAAGAATAAGAAATTAAGGAATGAAAACTGGGTTTCAGAGGAAGCTAATGAGGTCAATCAACTGTCATGGGGACAGTAAGGATGACAAAGAAGAATTCCAAGTCACCTGAAAAGCAGAAGTCATATTTTGAAGACTGTCCACATACCTTTTCCAAATCAGGACCATCTGCCAGGAAAGCTGAGTGAGGCTGTTGTTTATACAGATAGTTTTCTCGGCAGGTCAGGTCGGCTCCTTCCCTTCGGGGGAGCTGAGTGAGCCAGACGCTGTCACCGTCAGGGCTGGCACACGGGGAGGCACCTGCCTGGCACTGTAGCAGATTTCCAAATCCCAGGGCATCATGTCTTCCCTTCCATTTGCACCCCCTGGAGCAGTCACCCATCTTTGGCATGGGTGCCCTATTTGCCTGCTACTAACATCCTACCCATAAGAGGGTGATTGTAGCTGGTAATACTCTCTTATTCGTGTGTGTTGTTAGATCAACCGTTTTATTTTTCTCCTCTCCCGTCCATACTCTAGCATGCAACCTGAAAGATCTTTGTGTCTTATTTCAGTGGTCTTCAAATCTTTTCGGGTTTTTTTCCATCGCTCCGCCAGGAAACAGGCATATGGAGCTGCTATTGTGGTAGTTATGTTGCTAACAAGCCTGCAGTTGTTACTCTGCTTGGCCAGTAACTTGAGGACAGCAGGGTGCACATCTGTTTCACGGACTAAGAATAAAGGTTTCTGCACAGATGGCAGCCTTTTGGGTGTATGTTCTGAAGGTCCCCAGAGAGAACTCACTGTAACTTTCGGTGCTAAGTGGGGGGCAGCATAGCACACTGGAAATGTGGAGAGGATTCACCTCCCCAAATATATTCCACTTTGGGCCCGAAAAGTATCCACACACACACACAAAAAGGAATGACAACAAAATTGAAATAACTGAATGTTGCCAAATTATAGTATACTCATTCTCAAGTCTATCTGCTGATCCTCCACTCTTACAGTAAAGCTACATTTCCACTCAGTGTCTTACATAAGGCTAGCAGCACTTAATACATAAAGTGAATGTTGCTTTTAGCAAAACTGTCATTAAGTTTGTGTCCTGGCCCAGTTTGGAGAGGTGCCTTAAAGGCAAGAAATATCATTAACTCCTCCGTTTCCAAACTATTTTAAAAGGATATCAATTCTTATAATAAAGAATATATGTCCAGACCTGGACGGTTTTGCTCAGCAGTTAGAGCATCGGCCCACGGACAGAAGGGCTGCTGGTTTGATTCCTGGTCAAGGGCACGTACCTGGGTTGCAGGTTTGACCCTGGCCCTGGTGGGGTTCAGGGTCATGTGGGAGGTAACCAGTCCATGTGTCTCTCTCACATCAATGTTTCTCTCTCTTTCTCTCCCACTCCATCTCTTCCACTCTATCTAAAAATTAATGGAAAAAATCTTCTGGTTTATTGCAGTTATATTATTTAGATCTAACTTATCCTAGATATTTTGCTTCTCGATTTTTCACCATTTATTGTCAGTTTTAGGGAAATTGTTTTCTGACATTTTGCTCATAAAATGGACTAGGAAAAGAAAACTTTGGCTATATAACCCTGATATTAGCTGTTCTAAGAAAACGCACACAAAGACTATGTCTAAGGGGCCTAGGGTGAATGTTTTGTATCAGGAACTTCCTAGCCATTTCGTTGGATATTTTAGCTCTGCTAACAAGCATTCTTTAAGCTTTTATGGGGTTCTTTTTTTCTCTCAAAAACAATATGTTCCACATGTTACTATTGCTCAAAAGAACTACAACAACAAACTTCAATTTGTCCGATCAAATCACAATAAGAGTCAAGGTCAAACACAGTCCCAGCTTGAACAAAACAGCACCCGTGTGTTCACAGCAGACCCTGCTGCAGGACCCCAGCTGAGGAGGAGACAGCCAGCACACAACATGAGCACCAGTCCCATGTTTTTTCTCTCATGTTATCAGTGGGGTTTTCTGATATGCTTATAAATTACTCACAAAATCCTTTAGCACATTTGAATATGGTAAGAAGGTTTTGTTAAAATTATTTTGAAGTGTTTAAATGCAGTTTCTGTACATGCTTGGGAACCCCCCCAGTGCATTGGTTCTTGTGGAGACATGTCAGCACCAAAGAATGCTTAAATTCAGGAGATGAGTGTGATTTTTTTAAATGTTTGCAATTTTCGTTTATTCATGTTTTGCTTGTACATTATTGTTGCAATGCTTGGGAGCTGATTATAACTTAAATTGAAGGCTATAGTCATCAAGGTATTCTGAAACAATTCAGTGATTCAAATATACCTATGTGAATATTAGATTGAGCCATATGAAATTGCTATCATTAAGGTCATTTTGCCTATAAAAATGACAATTTCATAATGCCTAGCCTAGTGTTTTTTACTGGGAAATTGGTCATATTATGTTTTGAATTACATTTTGTTTTGTTTTGCTTTTTCCTTTTGTACTTTTAAATTTACCACAATAGTTTATTTATCTTGGATATTGAATTCTTTGTGTAAAACGTGACCCATTCAGGGAGTGAGGAATGGGAAGCAACTATCAACGGGTATGGGATAGAGTGGGAGAGAGAGAGAGGAAGAGAGAGAGAGAGAAAAACATCGACATGAAAGGGACACATCGAGTGGCTGCCTCCTGCACGACCCAACCAGGGGCAGGGGACAAACTGCAACCGAGGCACGCGCCCCTAGTGGGAACCGAACCCGGGTCTCTCTGGACCGCAGGCCGACGCTCCAACCGCTGAGCCAAACCGGCCAGGGCAGGATTTATTTTTTATGTGACAAAAATGGTCTGTAGTTAGATAGTGGAGATGGTTGCACAGCTTTGTGTATACAGAATACAAAAATACCAAATTATATAGTTTAAGAGGGTCAACTTTATGGTATATGAATTATGTCTCCATTAAAAAATCCAAAGGTATACAGATTGGCAAGGAAGAAACAAAACTGTCTTTGTTTGCTGATCATAGATGGCATGATCATCTATGTAGAAAATCCAAAAGAACCAATAAAAAAAAATCCTGGAACTAATAAGCAAATATAACAAGGATGCAAAATACAAAGTAAATATACAAAAGTCAATTGCTTTCCTATATACTAGCAATGAACAATTGGAATATTTATGTAAAATGAAATACTCAGGTAAAAGTCTAACAATATATACAAGATCTATATGAGGAAAACCATAAACTCTGATGAAAGATATCAAAGAAGATAAGTAAATGTAGAGATACCCTTTTTTGTGGATAGGAAGACTCAATATTGTCAAGATGTCAGCTCTTCACAACTTGATCTATAGATTCAATAAAATCCCAATCAAAATCCCAGCAAGTTATTTTATGGATATCAACAAACTCATTCCAAAGTTTATACAGAGAGGCAAAAGATCCAGAATAGCCAACACCCTATTGAAGGAGAAGAACAAAGTTGGAGGACTGACCCTGCCTGACTTTCATACTTTCTATAAAACTACAATAATCAAGACAGTGTGGTATTGGCAAAAGAAGAGACAAATAGATCAATGGGACAGAATAAAGAGCCCAGAAATAGACCCATATAATTATAGTCAATTGATCTTTGACAAAAGAGCAGAGGAAATACAATGAAGAAACAGATGGTGCTGGAACAACTGGACATTCACATGCAAAAAATTAATCTAGACATAGACCTTACACCCTTCACAAAAATTAACTCAAAATGGGTCATAGACCCAAATATAAGATGCAAAACAGTAAAACTCCTAGAAGATAACATAGAAGAAAATCTATGACCTTGTGTTTGGCAATGGCTTTTTAGATACAACACCAATAGCACAATCCATGAAGAAATAATTTAGAAGTTGGACTTCATTAAAATTAAAAATTTGTGTTTTCTGAAAGATACTGCCAAGAGAATGAAAAGACAAGCCACAGAAAATATTTGTAAAAGACATCTTTTAAAGGACTGTTACCCAAAATATACAAAGAACTCTTAAACCTCAACAATAAGAAAACAAACAACACAGTTAAAAATGGAAGATTTGAACAGATACCTCACCAAAGAAGTTACACAAATGGTAAATAGTCATGTGAAAACATGCCCCACATTACATGTCATTAGGGAATTGCAAATTAAAACAATGAGATGCCACTGAACACCCATATTAGAATGGCAAAAGTCCAAAACACTGGCAGCACTAAATGCTGGTTAGGACACAGAACAACAGGAACTCTCATGCATTGCTGGTAGGAATGCAAAATGGTACAACCACTCTGGAAGACAGTTTGGTGAACATACAGCATACTATCCAGAAATTGAACTCTTTGGTGTTTTCCCAAATGAGTTGAAAAGTTTGTCCTCACAAAAACCTGAACATGGATGTTGTAACAGTTTGATCTATAGTAACCCAAACTTGGAAGCAACCAAGATGCCCTTCAGTAGGTAAATGGATAAACAGTGATATAGCCATACAATGAAATATTATTCAACACTAAAAAGAAATGAGCTATCAATGGTACAAAGACATGGAGGAAACTCAAATTTTACTAAGTGGAAGAAATCAATATGAAAAGTCTACATACTATATGATTCCAATTATATTACATTCTGGGACAGGCAGAACTATCAAGACAATAAAGGCATCAGTGGTTTCCAGGGCTTGGGGAGAAAACGGATGAATAAGCAGAGCACAGAGGATTTTTAGGGCAGTGACACTATTCTATATGATATTTAATGGTGGGTAACATACATTTGCCCAAATGCATAAACATTTGTACAACACCAAGAGTGAATCCTAATGTAAGCTATGGACTTTGGGTGATAATGATGAGTCAGCGTAGGTCCGTGGATTTTAACAAACGTCTCACTCTGATGCCAGTGTTGACAGTGGGGAGGCCATGCATGTGTGGTGTGGGGCAGGGGTGTAAGGGAACTCTCTGTACTTTTTGCTCAATTTTGCTGTGAACCTCACTGCTCTAAAATATAAAGTCCATTTAAAAACATACTGTAGCCAGACAGAAAAATGGTGAACTTATTTTTTTATTGATAAAGCAACATTTTGTTAAAGTTACTGTGTATTTCACTTTGCCCACTGTAGAAATCTTGCCTGGAATAATCAGAGGGTTTCCCCTAAGACATATATCTATCTATTTAAATTTTTGGAGCAGTTTTCTACTTATACTTTTATGAAGACACCAAAGAAAGTGTTGAAAACTACTCCCTCCGTCTTAGGTGAGTTGAATCACATTACTCTGCAACATGGTGGGTGGTGGAATTATTTGCCCACACAAAGGCAGGTGTGGGGCTTCATCTAGGAGAGAGTTCAGAACACCTAGCAAGCAACACATGTCAAGACAGGGAAGAGGAAAGAAGAGAGAGATGCTGTAGGAATAAGCACCCAGGTAGGTTCTGGAAGCCTGCAGGTATCAGATTTGATTTACCATCCTAAGGTAGGCTATTTTACTTTATCTACCAGGTGTGAGCAACTGTGCAATCATAGGGACTGTTTATAACAGAGGGAAATCACACATTTTCAGAAAAGTACTAACCTCTATTGAGTCAGGGACAGAAATGCTAGGATTACCTCACAGCCAAAAGTCTCTAGGTGGCAAAAACAGATAAGGACACCTGATAGTCATGTTATTAAGTAGCATTCAATGACTGAAGGGTTCTTGAGCTTAAAAAGACATAGTAGGCTGCTTGGTAAATAAGAGTTGGAGGGAAAAGAAAAAATGTTGTACTTTCAGTTTTTAAAAATGTTAGCAAAATACATCTTAGAATTTACTGCCCAGAAAGTCTAGCTTGAATCCATTGTGAAATAGCTGAACAAATATTAAGAGAAAAGAAACCTTTCAACCAACTAAAGGTTAGAAAAATGAGGAGTAGAAATCATGTTTATTAACTCACCTGCCTTTTTATGGAATGATAAAATTAATGGAAAAGGAGAATGCAATAGATGTAATATATCTGAACTTTCAAAAAGCAGTTATTGCCATGTCACTGCATTTTACCCAATAAGTCAGTTCCAACTTGCCAAGATCTAAATATGTCCCCCAGATTAAAATGTAAATGGGAATCTCGGCAACATCTAAAGATGAATCAGGGAGACTTGAGAGAAAGCAAAATGCTCTCAAAACTGAACTGCACTTTACTTGTCACTCTTTCTTTTAATTTTTAAACTTATCTTTGTTGTTGAATGTATTACAGATTTCCCCTCTTTTTTCCCCATTGACCTCCTCCTCCCCAATCCCGCCTCCCTTCTGCCTTCCCCACACTATTGTCAGTGTCCATTGTTTATGCATATATGCATAGAAGGTCTTTGGTTTATCTCATTCCCCCCCTCCCTCCCTACTTGCCTTTGAGGCTCATCAGTCTAACAATCAATTTGTACTTCTTAATTCCTTCATCTTTTTCACCCATCTCCCCAGCCCCCTCCCATCTGGCAAGCAGCAAAAATTTCTCTGTATCTATGAGTCTGTTTCTGTTCTGCTTGCTCATTTTGTTTGTAGATTCAGTTGTTGATAGATATGTATTAATTGCCATTTTATTGTTCATGTTTTTGTTCTTCTCCATCAAGAAGACCCTTCAACATTTCATATAATACTGGTTTGGTGGTGATGAACTCCTTTAGCTTTTTCTTGTCTGGAAAACACTGCATATGTCCATCAACTCTAAATGATAGCTTTGCAGGATAGAGTAATTTTGGTTGTAGGTCATTACTTTTCATCACCTTGAATATCTCTTGCCACTTCTTTCTGGCCTGCAAAGTTTCTTTTGAAAAATCAGCTGATAGTCTTATGGGAGCTCCTTTGTAGGTAATGAACTGCTTTTCTCTTGCTGCTTTTAAGATTCTCTGTCTTTAATCTTTGGCATTTTGATAATGATGTGTCTTGGTGTGGACCTCTTTGGGTTCATCTTGTTTGGGACTCTCTGTGCTTCCTGGACTTGCATGTCTGTTTCTTTTACCAAGTTAGGGAAGTTTTCTGTCATTATTTTTTCAAATAGGTTTTCAATTTCTTGGGCTCTCTCTTCTCCTTCTGGCACCCCCATATGCAAATGTTGGTACATTTGAAGTTGTCCCAGAGGTTCCTTACACTATCTTCATTTTCTTGGATTCTTTTTTCTTTTTGCTGATCTGATTGGGTGTTTTTACTTCCTTACAGTCCAAATCAATGGCGTATTTCTTGGCTTTACCTACTCCACTGTTGATTCTTTGTAAATTACTCTTTATTTCAGTTAGTCCTCCTTCATTTCTGATTAGTCCTTGTTTATGTTGCTGATGTTCTCACTAAGTTCCTTGAGCATCCTTATAACCAGTGTTTTGAACTCTGCATCTGATAGATTGCTTATCTCTATTTTGTTTAGTTCTTTTCCTGGAGTTTTGTTCTTTTTTTTTCATTTGGGATATGTTTCTTTGTCTCCTCATTTTGACTGCTTCCCTGTGTTTGTTTCTATGTATTAGGCAGAGTTGCTATGTCTCCTAGGCTTCCTAGGGTGGCCTATTGTTGTTGGTGTCTTGCAGGATCCAGTGGCACAGCCTCCCTGATCACCCCAGCTGGGCCCTCGAGGTACACCCCTAGTGTGGACTGTACACCTTTCTATTGTAATTGAGTCTTCATTGCTGTTGGCACATCAATGGGAGGGACCCACTTAGGCTGATCAGCTGCAAGGACTGGCTGTGCCCACTGACCACTGGCCCCTGACTACCCTGGAGGATCAGCTGTGCAGGGGCCCACCACACAGAACAAGACTTACTTCAGCAAGGCTCTGGTACCCACTGAGTCCACCCCTTGAGTGTGTCACTTGTGAAGGTGGTTGGGTGGTGGTGCTTCACTGTGGTCTGAAGCTGTCCACTGGGTGTGCTGTCTCTGGGGCAAGGTCAGCCACTGCCTGTGTTCTACCCGGGGCCACCAGGCATAAGCTACAAAGTGATCTGCTGATGACTGCTTCTTGTGCTGGGCTTGCAGGTACCCAGGAAAAGCCATTTGTGAACCAGGGCTGACTGCTTCTAATGCCAGGCCCGGGGCCACTTACCGAGAGGTATGGGCTTGCTGAGACCAGGTGCTGCTTGTTTGAGAGAGTTTAGGAAAATCTGAAGCAGGATCCAGGACAGACCAATCCTATGGTAAAGCCACTGGATACAGCTTGTGTGGGCCCGAAAGTTGGGTGGGGAAGGGCCTCAGGGAATCACCAAGGCATGGCAAACAATGTGAGCCAGGTTGCTGGAGTCCCAGATATGGCAGCTGTCTGCCGGCCCCATCGGGGAAGGGCTCACCAAAAGAAAGAGGCCTCTACCAGCACATCTGTCCAAGAGAAAGCTGCCTCTCCAGCCCTCGTCCGGAGGCCAAAACAACTCATTTTTTCCCTGTATGTCTCTGGTGCCTTTCAAGCTGCCTCCCCTCTGTGCTGGAGCCTGGAGGATGCGAGTCCGAGTAAGTCTGTGTGCGGGCCCTTTAAGACGAGCTGCCTGGGGCTTCCACAGCCTCAGCCTCCCTCAGCCTCAGTTCCCACAGGTTTTTCCAGCCAGAAGTCATGAGGACTTCTCTTCCTGTCACTGGAACCCTGAGCTGGGCACCTGGTGTGGGAGGGGGACCCCTCACTCCTCAGAGAGGACCTTCCCAGCCGAGGTGTCCTGCTGATTTTTATCCATCACACATGGGTGTGGGACCAGCCCGTCGCGCCTCCGCCCCTCCTACCAGTCTCGATGTGGCTGCTTCTTTAATTTCGTAGTTGTAGGACCTCCATTCAGCTCGATTTCAGGTGGTTCTGAAGGATGGTTGTTCTGTAGTTTAGTTGTAGTTTTGATGTGGTTGTGGGAGGAGGTGAGACCATGTTTACCTACACTCCCATCTTGACTGGAAGTTTTTACTTGTCACTCTTTTTATTAATGGTCTGAGAAATGGGATCAACATCATGAGTGACAATGAAACAAACAAAATGCTACTGTGGATGTTTAAATTATTTAATGTCACAAATGGAAAGAAACTTACCAACTCTTTTGTCAATCTTCCCAGTTGCCTTTTCCTTTCCCATTGTGATAACTTTGTTTTATGTAGCTAGTTGAGTTTATTAACTTTTCAGCTGAATTATGGTCTTTTTTAAAACATACTTGTTTGCTGGATATATTGCTGAGAGTATTTACACTGAGCCACAGCTTTATGATTTCTGTGTGGCTCCAACCTTCTACTGTTAATTCTCTTCGTGGATTAATTGTGGTAGAGAAAACCAGCAGAAAGGCAAATAGATGGAGATTGTGGGGTGGAGAGAAAGTAAGCTAAGGGGATCTGAAATCATCAAAAATCCAGAAGGACATTTAGGGGAAATGAAGAATGAGGAAAAGGAGAGAAAAAAAGCTTAAAAATCAAAGGAATAATGATAACTAGAGTGATTGATGCAGGAATAAAGCAAGTACTTACATTAAAACAATGCAAGTTTTAGTTTCCTCAAAGTGCATATTAAAAATGAGGTAATTTGATAGCCAACATCCAAAATCTATTTTCATATTATTTTTTCAGATATAACATATGTCTAGTAATATTTTTCTTTATGCATTCTTATAACTTAAAAGATTTTTGTAGATACAATGAGAATGAGCATTGTATTAGTATTTTCAGTGACACATTAATGTATGCCAAGAACGGTTGTTTACACCAGTAGTTATTTTTGATGTTAGCTATTTTGGTGCAAAATACAGTTCTTACACGTTATGGAAACATAAACTTTATTGCTGTCTCATTACCATGCAGAAGCCAAATATGAGCAAAAGAATAGCATTCTATATTAATCTTCCAAAAATTGGTTATGGGTAACCAAGTGATTGTATTATAGTTTAATTAATGGAATAATAAGGAACACATAGCTTCAGTGCTGCCTGATAAATTGTAATTCTCTCATGGCAAGACATGTGCAGTGAAAAACGATGAAAGAGTTCTGGTGGAATGGCTTTTTGTCTAGCTCAGTAATGCAATCTTCTCTTCTATGCCCATAGAAAAGGATATCTCCATCCTACGGCTATATGTTGTAGTGTCATTTGGGGTATTCATTTTCAGGGGAGGAAAATGCTTGCTTTTTCAGCTTTAAGGAATTAGATCTCATTGAACTAGAAAAAAACAGTATCTAAAGTAGCTTAAATTATTTTTTGATTTGTGAAATGTAAAGTCGTCCCATTACATGACTGAAGCAACATTAGTTTCATTGTCTTTGCCCAACCTTTCTCTCCTCTGCACAAACACTTGTCCTTTGCTAGTGGTACTGTGGATATTTTCCTAGGGAGAACAAAACCAGAGAGTTGCATTCACGGAGAGAAATTTTAGATGAAAAAAATGTTTTACATGAGGAAGTTGGAATTTTTTATGGTTTTTCTTTTGGGTAAATTATAGACATTTCCTTGTAACTTTACTATTTCTTGACAACAAATGCATTGAAAGAAAGCAAGATGTCACTATATATGCAGAGGTACCGTGAATGGTAGAATGTGTTTGAAGGTAAAGCAAACTGCAAGGTCTTTCATTTTCTTCCACTATAGTATAGTTGGTTAGCTTTAAAGTCTTCCTAAACTCACATATCTGTAGCTGGTTGTTTCAGCTGGCCAGGACCAGACAACTTTGAAGCCAAGATGTTTGACTTCTGTGCAGACCAAATGGCCTTTTTTTGTACTATATGCTCAAATCTATATCCTTGTGTCATGGGTTGAATAGTGTCCCCCACAGAATCTAAGAATGTGACCTCATTTGGAAATAAGGTCTTTGCAGATGTAATTAAAATGAGGTACAGTCAGCCCTCGTTTATCGCAGTTAATCAGTTCCAGACTCTACCGCGATAAATGAATTTCCGCGAAGTAGGATTCTTTATTTATAAATCAAATATTTTTGCAGTTAGAACATAGAAAACCTGTTTACGACCTTCTAAATATGTTTTTTAACATTATTAGAGCCTTCTAGACATGAAATAACACCCTTTAGTCACCATGACACTTGTATTACCCAATATATTAGACAAAATAAGAGAAAATAAGACATATTAGATGTTATAAATATCATATTATTATTATTGTACATTTAATTACACACACACACAATTCTTACACACAACCACTAACCTGTGAAAATAGTGTAACTTGTTCGATGATGAAGCGATGAAGAGATGTACTGCACAGCAAAGAAGAGCAAGGTTACTGCTCCTCTGAAGACATGACCTCATCGTCTTCCGCTGAAGGAGTACTAGAAGTAGGCAGTGGGTGTCTGGGTGTGCGGCTGAAAAATATTGTGATAGGCAGTTGCTGGCGCTGTTTTTCATATGTGTGAGGAGGCTTTTGTAGGGTTCTATTGCTCCATCAAGTGCATTCCAGAACCACAATGCATGCATCATTTGTGGGTCCCATTCGCCAATCATGTCCTGTACTACCTAATAGTTCTCATGACTTGCGAGAGACGCTCAAGTGTAAGGCCAACTTCCTCCTCCTGACCCCCAGGAACCTCTGGCTGCTCTTCCTTCTCCTCACTCACAGACTTAGTCATCTCCACCAGATCCTCGTCAGTTAAGGGATCTGAATGTGTCTCCAGCAGCTCATCCACGTGTTCTGGATGGTACTCGCCCTCCTCAAGGATCTTCTGGATTGTGTTGTTCATGTAGTCCTCTGCTGCAGGCTGATCAGACACTCTTCAGATGATACCTCTTCTGGAACTTCTCGAACCAACCCTTGCTCACTGTGAAATCCATGAATGTTGCAGAAGAGTGTCCTGGTTGAGGTTCGTCCGCCGTAAAGCTCTGATAGAGCTGCCTCGCCTTCTCCTAGATGACCAGCGAATCCAACAGAATGTTTTTCTTGCGGCTGTCACTGATCCAAACGTCTAGGGCAGACTCCGTTTTCACTATGAACTTATTACGACTTGTCACGACATGCTTTGCTTCCTTGTTGAAAGAGACAGTGGCCATTGCACGGATGTTCTTTTCATCTTTATGGATGGAGCGAACAGTAGACTTATTCAAGTCGTAATGGCGGGCAACCCCCACGATTCTCTTGCCATCTTTGATCATATCCAAGAGTTTCACCTTCTCCTGGATGGTAAGCATCTTCCTCCGGCGCTTATTTTCATCGTCAGAAGGCATAGAAGAAGCAGCACATTTAGGAGCCATCGTAGGGCTTAGATAAAAGTTCTCAGAAATTGCAAACACAAGAGCAAAGATGCTTCCAATGCATAGCGATGTAGAAGCATGTATGAGAGAAACGAACTTGCATGAGGCTGAGTCAATCAGTGGCAAGGATAGGATAGCCAATCAGTGAACAGCATGCTCTGATTGGCTTGGTTTCACTACACCCTATTTTTTGGAAAAAAGTTATTGCCCACACACAAGGAGTGGTCGAGTGGTTGCACCTGGCATTGAAGGATTTGCAGGGGTGCTCGAATACATAGGCCTACAGTCCATATGTACAGTTACTTTAATTTTAATTGTAATACAGGGGTGTATAATTGACTCAGACAACCGAGCGTGTGCTGTATCATTTTCGCTG
Source organism: Tadarida brasiliensis (assembly GCA_030848825.1). NCBI lineage: Eukaryota > Metazoa > Chordata > Mammalia > Chiroptera > Molossidae > Tadarida > Tadarida brasiliensis. The sequence continues at coordinate 98,011,306 of CM061257.1, read as the reverse complement.
TCTCGATCAACTTTTTAATGAATATATTTGAAAAAACCGTGATAAAGTGAAGCCGTGGAAGTCGAAGCGTGAAGTGGCGAGGGATGACTATAATTGTGGGTTAAAGTTGAACATAAATTCAATGATCTTGCCTTTAGAAGAAGAGTAGAAGAGGAAAGAACACAGAGAAGGCCATAAAAAGACCAAGGAGGCCAAAATTAAAGAATGCCTAAACCCTGGCTGGTGTGGCTCAGTTGGTTGGGTGTCATCCCATACACCAAGAGGTTGCTGGTTTGATGCCCAGGTTGTGGGCTCAATCCCCAGTGGGGGGTGTGCAGGAGACAGCCAATTGATGTTACGTTCTCACATAGATGTTTCTCTCCTTTCCTCTCTCTCTCTAAAATATCAATAAACTATTATTTAAAAAAAAAAAAAAAGAATGCCTAAGAAAGTCAAGGTTTGCCACCAACCACTAGAAACTAGGAGAGAGGAAAAGGACAGATTCTCCCTCAGAATCTCCAGAAGGAACCAACCCTACCACACCGTGGTCTGGGACTTCTGGCCTCCAGAACTCTGAGAGAATAAATTCCTATTGTTTTAAGCCACCCAGTTTATAATAATTTGTTACGGCAGCCACAGGTAACAGATATATCAATACAACAGCTTGCTCACATTTTACCTGTCACATGGACATCCAAGTGAGAATGTAGACAGGCTATGTTCATAGGTCCACCAGTGGGAAATAAACAGTATAGCAGTAAGTAAAAAAATGCACCTTCACAAATAAAGGGTGCCCTAATCCATCCCAGCCAAACAGCAACTCAGGCTCTCCACTTGAGAAAGAGCACATCCAGAACATGGAATCTCAGAATGCCGCCAAACCCTACCCTGCCGCCTCAACAGTGCAAAGTCTGAGGATGAAACAGTGAAAAGCTCATTAGGAGCCAGCTTGTTCCTCCAAGTGTGCCCTGATTCGGAGTGAGTATCGTTGAAGATAACAGCATCCACTCTATTTTAAACAGGGAAGTCCATTCACAAAATCATTAGAGAGCTGAAGGATTGGGGGTCTAGGCTGGGCCTCCAAAAATGACTCCTAACACAACACCTGTGAGCGGAGCTGGCTTTGTCTGTCATGACCAGGAAGATGAGGGCCAGGGAGCCACTGCCCCAGCTGTTGACTCCTGGATCGTGGCACCTGAAACAACACCCCGAGAATTGGAAGCTGTTGCCACACCTGTTGGTTCTGAGAACACATGGTCCTTGCTCCCTCCAGAGCAGAGGGGCTGACCTCAGAGCTGGTGGCAGGGTCAGCTATGTAGTTGGTGTGGCCCAGTGGAAAATGGAAAAGCTGATCTCAAAATGCAGTGCAGAATGAAAATATCCCCCGTTTAAAATGATTAAGAATCAAGACAGCAACAACAGAGCACAAGTGTGGACCCTTCTGAACTCGGGGCCCTGGGTGGCTGCTCTGGTCACAGCCCGCGAAGCCAGCCCCACCTGTTGGCTGGGGAGCCATGCTGGCCCACTGACCGCACCTGCAGAAGGGCTGCATCCCATGCTGTCGCTCTTCCCACGTAAGTCAGCACCAACTCAAGTCTGTGAGAGTGTGTAAGACGAGCAGAAGCCTGGCTGCAAGGGCATCTGAGAAGCGTCCTTGTCAGCCGCCCAAGCTCTGCTGAGAAGGAAGCACTCTGGGAGGAGTTGGAAGAGGTGCTGAGTGAGCCAAGCTGCTGGACCCACCCCCAGGTTCAGACTCCAGGAGCAAAGACAGCTCTCAGCAGAGCAGCATGTTCCCTTCTCACTCGGTGGTTTTGAGACCCGCCCTTCTCAGTCGTGGCTTTTTGTTCATAACACCTGCTGTCCAGCTGACAGGATGACAGGTGTTCCTTCTCCATGGGAGGCATGGGCTGGTGCTGGGGACATGGTGGTGACTAAGGAAGATGAGGTCTCTGCTCCCTGGAGTTGTCCTCAAGTGGGTGGAAATGAAAAATGAACACGTGGACAACTAAATGAGGTGATTTCAGACCACTGCTTCTGGGGCAGATTGGCTGTACCTCCAAGCACATCTCAAAACCATTCTCTTCCCTTGAACACGAACGGCACCGTTTTATCCCAGCCAACACCCACCTCTCAACTGATCTACTTGTCACTCTTACCTCCTTCCAACCCATTCTCAGCAGGGCTGGAGAAATCCTTTTGAAACATAGATCAGATCACAGACATTCCCCTGCAAAACTTGCCTCACCCTTGGGAAAGTCCCAACCTCCTCATGGTTCCTATATGACCACATGCCATCTGGCCTCTGCCTGTCTCTAACCCTCCCTAGTTGCCCACTGTGCCACACCAGTGTCCTTCCTGCTTTTTGGGACATGCCAAGTCCCTTCCTAGCTCTGTCTTTGAACGTATAGCTTTCACAGCTCGCTGTACAGACCACTCGTCAGCTTCCAGCATTTGGCTAAGAGGTGGCCTTCTCAGAAAGGTTCTCTCTGACCACCCTACCTAGGATGGAATCCCCACCCCACCCCAAGTTATTCTACAGCATATTACTTGGCTTATTTCTCCCCAAACGCATCACAGCCTGAAATTATCCTGTTTGTATGTTTCTAGGTTTCCTTTTTCTCTCATGAGGCCAGAGACTCTGCTTATCTTGATTCAGTCCTACAGCCCAGGGTCAGTACAGTGCCTGGCACACGGTAGCAGCTCAAGAGATTTTTTTTAAAAACATTTTTTTCTTTATTGATTTTGGAGAGAGAGGAAGGGAGAGGGGGAGATAGAAACATTGATGAGAGATAACATCGATTGGCTGCCTCCTGCACGCCCTGCACTGGGTGTTGGGGCACCACCTGGGCATGTGCCCTGACTGGGATTTGAACTGTTGACCTCTTGGTGCATGGGTCGACGCTCAACCACTGAGCCACACCAGCCTGGCATCGAGAGATATTTAATGATGTTCTGACTTACTGATGGATGGATGAGTGAAAAAATAGCTACATTTTGGGGCCTAGAAAATTGGGGCAACATTTATTGTTTTCTAGAGAAGGAATTAAACTTAAAAGCTGAGCAGTATTTGGGATGGCTGTGGAGTTTGGGAAAATTAAAGCTGAGAGTTCAATGTTACGGACAGTAATCAAATCACACAGGTCAGCTATTCCGGAAAAAATGCAGGCTGGCTTTGGGGTGAAAAGGCCAGGCCAAAAACTGTCCAGTAGGACAGTGATCTCACACTTGTTTACGGGTTGTTCTGAGATTAGTCTCTTCCTGTTCACACAGCGTGAGTTCTTGCAGTGAGATCACTGATGCAATGAGAACAGAGACCGTGTCTTTCTCCAGTGGCCCCTCGTAGCACCAAAGTGGCTCCCTGCCTCTTATCTAAGCTCTCTAAGGTCGAAAGGTACTAATCGCTGGGAAGTACGGCTACTGTACTTCAGGGTTTTCTTTCCAGCTCAACTTCCATGGCTTCCCGCACACAGCAGCAGGTCAGGAGGCCAACTGTCGGGACTCCTTGGGGCTGAAGAGGTTCCGGGAGGCGGGACCTTTGGCTTTAAAACTGGGAAAGTCCTGGAAAAGTTGGAAAAGCTCACTCACTGTTCCACCAGAAAGAAAGGGTCCAGCTCATTTTTTTCTCAAGGTCTTAGTGCGAACAGCTTGCACCAGCCATTCTATGCTCAACATCCTGACCTATAACCACTCTGTTATATCTTCCTCCATATATGACTTTATTGTGCTTCTCAGTTCTCCCTCTCGGCTGGGCGTCTCTGGCTTCTGTCATGGATGATGTTTAGATTTTTCTTCTGACTGTGGCATTCAACAATACCCCTGTGTGATCCATTTTGTCCCCTGGGAGCTTGGGGTTCCACCCGCTCCCCATAGCTCCAAGAAGCCCTCCTGCCACATAGTGGGAGGATATCGGAGTGATCAACATTTCCTTAAATATGATCAAGATAATTCTTCTGACTACACAACTCAGAAAAACAAGCCTAAGGATTTGTTGTTATCTAGTGACCCTCTTTTATACAGGAGATGTGTCTGCAAGCTTTCTCTGTAAAGGGCTAGAGAGCAAATATTTTAGGCTTTGTGGACCACACACAGTCTCTGTCAGAACTACTCAACTTTGCCATTGTAGTATGAAAGCAGCCATAGACAATATATGAACAAACGGGTGTGGCTGTGTTCTATTAAAATTGTATTTATGAATACTGGCTGTGGGCCTGGTTTGGCCCATGGGTCATAGTTGTGGACCCCTGATGGAGAACAACATCCTTTCAGAAAAGCTTGAAAAACACTTTATTAAGCCCATACATTTTCTTTGTCCCCAGCACACAGATAGGCCACAGCTCCATACAGCTCACACGTCTTACTCCACACACCCTTCTTTACCTCTTTTTGTCATTCACACTGTCACTCAGCTGGGCTTCTGAAAACATTTTCCCCGCAAACTAAATTTTTTCACAGAGACATTGACATGGAAGGAAAGATTCCATGGAACTTATTTCTAGAAGTATGTTTAACACCAGTTTGTAACAGAAAGATGGGTATGGAGTTGGAGCAAATTATTAGGATAGTTGAGATTAATCCATGGTTAATGCTTTGTTAATGGAACTGCTAGGTTAACAGGGGAAAGCTCCCCTGATGGGCAACAGTGTCCTGCCGGTTGATGATGGGGAGGGAAGTAACCCCATCAGCTGTGAGTGGTTTACATGGAATACTGCTTTCCTCATAGGTGCAATTTAATATTCCTAAGCCAACCGATGTCTTCATAACATATTTTGAAACGTGCCGTCCTCTGGTATCCTGTCAAATGGGGAAGGGCTGGAAGGACAAAGAACACACTGGTAACATTTTACATTAATTTTCGGGAATGTGCTCACAAAGTGCACACCTGGAAACTGTTTATCTCAGAGTAGAAGTCAGGAGTGAAGGTGAAGAGACGAGGCGGAAGCAGACGGGATAAGAAGCCTGTATTTCAGCAGAATGTCCTTATGGACGTTTGTCTGCTGCTGGAGGTAACATGTGATTGAAACAAGGACCATGACAAACAGGGCACTCACATCCTGTTGACTAGCTTTCCCGGGAGTCGTCTCTGCTGCTGGGTTGTTGCAGAGCGGAGCTCTCTGCAGAGCCCGGCGGTGCCTGTGCGCTCATGGCTGAGCAGACAGCCCTTAACGAGTGGATTCCACACCCCTCGAATGTGTGCCTCGGTCGGGAAGCCTCAGCAGGAAATCCTCCATATGTTTTCCTTTACTAGAAGGAACTTCAGAGAATGAGTTCATTTCTCTTCAAACACCCTCACGTTGCTGTAAAGCGGCACTGGCTGGAGGGTGAGAGGTGTCACCAGGAATACGGAGACGCCTGCGAAGCGAGCTGGGGAGCAGTTCCACTTCTGAATCAGATACTAGTTTTGGAGAGGTTTTAATTTTCCTTTGTCGCTTACATTCTGGACTTCGTGGGATTTTTTTTTTAAGGACAGGCTTTTGTCTTTTTACTACTTCCCAGTAGAGCTTTAATATTTGGAGAAATAAATATAAAAGGAAGATTTCTCAAACATTTGTCCTATGGAAGAATGGAGTATATATACCCTGAGGACCAAAGGAGTATATAGCTCAGATCAGGAACTTGGCTGCTGAACAAAATCGCCAAATTTGAAAGTCAGGATTACTTTAAAAATATCACTGCAAGTAAGTACTTTGTCTTTTTTGTTCTTTTTTCTTCCTTCATAATCCCCTAATAAGCCTATTTTTGCAATACTGTAATCTCGATGGAGTTATCAATTGGACTCTAAATAAAAGTAAAATGATTTGCCAACTCAGAAATTAATTACCAGATGAGGTCGGAGTGGTCTGCTCTTAACACTGTTTACCAGGCAGCAGGTAATATTTATGGTAATGTTTACTTTTTATGCCAAGAATCATGTAATTTCATTAATGTTTCAAGTGAGTATCTTCTGCCTCATTTCCTTCAGTAATATAAACTGCATTTTAGATTGGAAAATGAGCGAGCACAATTTTTTTCTGAAAAGAGTATTGTTGCCCCCTAGCAAGCAAATCAACTTTTGTCACTGTCTCTGGAATATTGAGCTAGATTCACTGAAGAAACTGTACATTTAGGGAAAAATTCGCTAAAACTGTGACTCTTGTGAACCCTTTTTGAAAATGCCATAAAATTGTGTTGCAAATGTGGGGGAAAAACAAGTACTCTGTGGCAAAAGGGCATTGAAACATTAAGATATTTGGGCTCCTATCACCTTTCATTGAGTACACTGTTAAATTGAGTTCCAGCTGGAGCTCAGGACTCCAGGAATCAGGCTGTCAGGCTCATCTAGCGGGATGTGGTTGGGCAGTGGGCAAGTAATCAGGGAGGCACAATGCCTCCGGACTCCGAATTTCCATCCCATCCCTCAGCCCTCCTCCCCTCCTTATGTGGTAGCTGTAAATCATGACTGCTACGGGAGAGGCTGTGCTACCTTTCCCAGAAAGCATTGAGGGGAAGAGCCGGCTACTGTCAAAGTGTTGTCTGGTTGATATTTGGACAAGAATGAATATAGGTATGAGCTGTGCTTCTCAGCTTCCCCGTTCACCACTGTAACCATCATCCGGGCCACAGCTTTCTATAAACCAGCCGGTCTGAAATGATGCATTCAACAGAAAGATAATGGGGAAATGCTCTTCCATGAATGGAGAGTGTTACATTCTTCCGTCCAGTATCCCCTAGTTTAGATACTGTCTGCCTTGTCCTCTAAGAAACATGATTCCCGTTCATCACTGGATGCCAAAGCCAGTGCTCTCAGAACCAGCCTTGTTACGGTTAAAGATCCTTATCTCCCAGGCCACCTGGTATTTTTGCTTAGGAAAGTGTATGATTTCAGTTCTATAGGTGTCCTTTAAATTCCCTCCTACACGTTGGATATACTCCAAGGGCAAAATCCTGCTGTGAAAAACGGGAATGTGTCCCACTTTCGAAACTGTTAGTGGGTAACGGGGTAATCTTGGGTGCCTGAAAAGGGGGTGACTGGAAACAGTGAACAATGGAGCCAGATGAATCTGGTCTTCACCGTCCAGGCTGGTTGTGGCTTTCAGAGGAATTGCTTGCTTTCTGATTTTGATGTGCTTAAGGATTTGTTCTATGGGGCATAGTATTGCCCCAGCAGCTCCCCTTACGGATGCTGGCTACCTATCAGCTATGGCAGTTTTGGTGCTTGACTCAACTTGTCATGTTCCTCCTTCACCAGCTAAGAGAAGTTCAATAGATGTTGCCTTCTTTCAGTGGCCTATTATCTGCCTGACACATGTAAGTGAGCCCCATAGACATTTGAAGTTACAGTGGGTTTTGGATTATCTGATCCAACTCTTTTCCATTATATGTGAGGAAACTGAAGCCAACGTAGTGAAATGGTTTACACAACATTGTTAATTGGCTACAACTAGAATGAGACGTCTAGATAGATGCAGCCTCCATACCCAGTGGCTTTTTTGTTTACTTTTTTTTTTCCCAGATACAGTGGGAGGGAGGGAGAGAGAGAAACACTGATGTGAGAGACACATCGATTGGTTGCTTCCCGCATGACCCCAATCAGGGCCAGGGATCAAATCGCAATTGAGGTGCATGCCCTTGACCGAAATCGAACCCACAACTCTTTGGTCCTGGAGCCGACACTCTTAACCACCGAACCAAACTGGCCAGGGCTTTTTTGTTTACTTTTTAGTTCTATGTCTAAAAATAGTTTCTCCAATGATTAAAAAATAATAAAAATATGCCGCCATGAGCATTTCAATTGCATTACCCTTTTTCCTTTTACATATTTTAATATAAAATATCTCAAACGTACAAAAATAAAATAATAGTTATCTGCAAACTCCCCACCAAAATTAAATGTTATTTTGCCATGTTCAGTTCAGATAACTTGTAAAATAAAATGAAACACATTATGAATACAGTCAAGGCATCACTCCCTTTCTTTCCTCCTCTTTCCCTCACAAGAGATAATTATTCTGAGATTGCTGTACATTAATGCCATGTATATTTAAGTATTTCTACTATGCATGTCTGGAGTGGGTAATAAGATCCAGACCTGAAATATCTATATGTGGTTATTTCTATCTATGGTTATACTACTGCTTTGTGTTCAAATTTTAAAATATATAAAGCACTGTCCATATTATTTTATAACTTTTTTTTCATTCAACATTGTCTTGGAAATGTATCCATGTTGATACATAGGTATTAGTCCATTTATTATAACTGCAGGGTATCACATTGCATACATAATCCAAGGTTGATTTATCCATTTTCCTACTGAGAAAATATGGGTGGTCCCTGCAGTTTTGCTATTTACAGCAGTACTGCAGGGATCCTTGCACGTATCTCCTAGACTTGTGCAAGAATTTCCCAAGGGGAGTCACCTAGTTGAATAGGGAAGCACACCTTCTCTGTACTAGATATTGCTAAATTGCTCTCCCAACTGTACTGATTTATTCAACCATCAACAATGTTGAGCAGTCCGTATGAAGTTTGAAACTTCCGCTGCAGAAAAGAATCACTTAGGAAGCTTTTTAAAATTATCAATCCCCATGTTTCACCCCAGACCAATTAAATCCAAAATCTCTGAGGATGGGACCAAAGACCTGTATTTTTTTTTTAAGTTCCACAGGTGGTTCTAATGTTCAGCGAGGGTAAAGAACCACTGATTTAGCACTTCTGTTTCCCCACATCTCTTTCAATGCTTGGTATCATCAAACATTCTGTTTTGCTAATCTCTCACGTGTAAGGACTTTTTAATTACTGGTGAAGCTGAGTATATTCGTATAATGTCATTGAGCATTCCAACTGAAAATTATGTGTGATATATTTTACCCATTTTTTCTCTTTGTCTTTTATTGTTGATTTGTAGGCATTCTCTTTATATCCCAGAAAGTAATCGTGATGGGGGTTTATGATTTGCAAATATCTATCCCAGTCAATAACTTAGTCTTTCACTTATTTGTACTATCTTTTATCATACAGAAGTTTAATTTTTAAATGTAGTTAAAAATCTGTCTATATTTTCCTTTATGGTTTGTACATTGGGAAATCTTAAATATTTTTTCACATAATTTAATAAAACTATTTTTCTGTCTTTTCTTTGAAAAGTTTCAGTTATACTCTTCCCAAAGAGGTCTTTAATCTATTTAGAATTTAGATTTCTGTATGGCATAATATATTGATAAAATTTTATCTTTTAATATATAAATAAACAATCGTCCCAATACAATTTATTAACTAGTCTATCTTTTCTCAGTGAATTAATGTTTTGAGGCCCCCATGTCTTTTATAATCTGTCCTTGTACCAATAACACAGTGTAATTATTATAGTCTTATAATAAATGAACCATTTTTTTACTATTTTTCCACAAATGTTCCTTGCTTATTCTTGAATATTTACTATACCATATGAATGTATATGCATCATCGTGTCGGGTTACATGAAAACCAGTGTTGGGATTTTGCTTATAACAGCATTGAATTTATAGATTATTTGGGGGTTTATTTCTATATCTAAGTTTCAAGTTTCCCTGTTCATGGACATAATCTGGCTCTTCATTACATTTATTTTCATGTCTTTCAATATATTTTATGATTTTCCCTGCAAAAATCTTCTACTTTTTTTGGTAGAGTCATTGTAATTCTTGTTGAAGTGGTGTATTTTTACTGTGAATTTTTTTTTGAAATATTCTAATTATTGGCTGGCAGTTCATAGAACTGCCATAGATTTTTGTTTAATTCTTGTTTTCAGCCATGTTGAATTTATTATTTTTAAGAGTTTATAGATTATTTGGATTTTCTAAATAAACATTCACATATGCAGATAATGACAATTCTGTACATTCTTGTGTAATATTCCTATATTTTAACTGATATGAGTATAAAATAAATATTTATTTTAATTATATTTATACATTTATTTCTTTTTCTCTACTTGCTGTTGTGGTTAGAACCTCTTGGGCAAGCAATGGAAGCATGGACACCTGCCATTTTGTCCCAGACTATATGTTAAATGCCTTTCACTTTTCACCAGTAAGAATTATATTTTCTTGGGTTTTTAGTGGATGATATCCCTTATCAGGTTAAGACAGGTTCCTTCTATTCCTTGTTTGATCAAAGGTTTTATCAGAAAAGTATTTTGAATTTTATCAAATATTTCCTTTATCTATTGAGATGAATTTATGTTTTTTCTCTTTTAATGTGTTAATCAGTGAATTATATTAATACGTTTTCTAAAATTAAACAATTCTATTCTGGGGTAACTTCTACTTGATCATAATTTTTTAAATATTCATTCTAAATTTTGTTTGCTAATATTTTACTTAGAGTTTTTTATGTTATATGAAACTGGCCTATATTTTTTCTTGCTCATCTTATATCAAGCTTATCTTTCTATGAGTTAAAATTAAGATTGTCATCTTATTTCATTCTATGGAAAAGTTTATACAAGATTAAAATTAGAATTTTAGTTTGAAAGATGAGAGAACTTGCTTGAAAGAATCCTATTGTGTCCATTTTCTGGGACATTGTCACCTGTCCCCTACTCCTACATAGGAATTTAAAATTTAAACCCAAGCTTCTAGGTTAATGAGACCCATAAGCTCCCTTAATGCAAATCAGAATCTATCTGTTACCACATTGCTTTTTTAGATCCCCATGTCTTACACCTGGCACTCACTTCTGTCTTTCTCTGTCTCTCTCTCTCTCTCTTTCATGCATTTTCATTCTTTTGTTGCAAGCTCAGTATTGCAGTTGAAAGAATAATGTCTTTTTATCTGTTATTTCTAAGCATTTGTAATGGTAAAGTTTTTAGGTTTTCTTTTCCTTAGTAATTTTTTATTTTTTAATTGCAATTGCCATATAATATTATGTCAGTTTCAGGTGTACAACATAGTGATTAGACATTTATATAACTTATGAAACAATCACCCAAATAAATGTATTACACATCTGACATCATACATAGTTATTAAAATATTATTGACTATGTTCTGTATTCTATACTTTACATCCCCATGACTAATTTGTAACTACAAATCTGTATTTGTTTTTTTTTTTACTTTAGTTTATTATTTTTCAATTACAGTTGACATATACAATATTACATTAGTTTCAGGTGTATAACCCAGTGATTAGACATTATATAACTTACTAAATGATCACCCCAATAAATCTAGTACCCATTTGACACCATACATAGTTATTACAATATTATTGGCAATGCCATACTTTACGTCTCCATGACAATACTGTAACTACCACTTTGTACTTCTTAATCCCTTCAATTCTTTCACCCATCCCCAACCCCCTCCATCTGGCAACTGTCAAAATGTTCTCTGTATCTATGAGTCTGTTTCTGTTCTGCTTGTTCATTTGTTTTGTTTTTTAGATTCCACATGTAAGTGAAATCGTGTGGCATTTGTCTTTCTTTGTCTGACTTATTTCACTCAGCACAATACCCTCTGGGTCCATCCATGTTGTTGCAGATGGCAACATTTCATTCTTTTTTATGGTTGAGTCATATCCCATTGTATATATGCACCACTTCTTCTTTAACCATTCATCTATTGATGGACACTTAGGTTGCTTCCATATCTTGGCTATTGTAAATAATGCTACAATAAACATATGGATGTATATGTCTTTTTGATGTGTTTTGTTTCTTTGGATAAATATCCAGGAGTGGAATTATTGGTCTTTTTATGTTTCTTGTTATATAGCCAGAGTTTTAAAGCTTATTTTGTCTTGTATAAGTATTGTTACCCCTACTTTTTTTGTTTGTTTCCATTTTCATGAAATATCTTTTTCCATCACTTTAGTTTTAGTCTGTCTTTCAATCTGAAGTGAGTCTCTTTTAGACAGCATATGTAAGGGTCATGTTTGTTACCCATTCAGCCTCCCTATGTCTTTTGATTGGAACATTTAATCCATTTACATTTAAAGCAATTGTTGATAGAGATGCATTTATTGCCATTTTATTACTCATATTTTCTATCATTTTTTTCCTTCTTTTTAAAGAAGACCCTTTGACATTTCTTGTAATACTGGTTTGGTAATGATGAAGTCCTTTAGCTTATCCTACTCTTCATCTGTCCTTCTATTCTAAATGATAGCTTTGGTGCCCAGCCAGTGTGGCTTAGTGGTTGAGCATCAACCCATGCACCAGGAGGTCACCAGTTCAATTCCCGGTCAAGGCACATGCCCAGGTTGTGGACCAAATCCCCAGTGGGGGGCATGCAGGAGGCGGCTAATCGATGTTCTCTCTCATTGATGTTTCTATCTCTCTCTCCCTCTCCCTTCCTCTCTCTCTAAAATCAATAGAGAAAAAAAATTAAATGATAGCTTTGGTTGGTAGAGTAATAGTGGCTGTAGATCCCTGCTTTTCATCACTTTGAATATTTCTTGCCAATCCCTTTGGCCTGCAAAGTTTCTGTTAAGAAATCAGCTGACAGTCTTATTAGAGCTCCCTTGCAGATAACTAATGGCTTTTCTCTTGCTGCTTTTAAGATTTTCTCTTTGTCTTTAACTTTTGACATTTTAATGATGATGTGTTTTAGCGTGGGCCTCTTTGGGTTCATCTTGTTTTGGATTATCTGCACTTCCTGAACTTGTATGTCTATTTACTTAACCAGGTTAGGGAAATTTTCTGTTATTACTTTTTTACATAGGTTTTCAATTTCTTGCTCTCTCTCTTCTCCTTCCAGCACACCCATGATGCAAATGTTGGTACGCTTGAAGTTATCTCAGAGGCTCCTTATACTATCCTCATTTTTTTGGATTCTTTTTCTATTTGCTGTTCTGATTGGGTGTTTTCCATTCCCTTATCTTCCAAATTGCTGAGTTGATGCTCTGTTTTATCTATGTTACTGTTGATTCCTTGTAATGTATTCTTTATTTCAGTTAACATATTCTTCATTTCTGACTGGTTCTTTTTTATGTTTTCTATATCCATTTTACGTTTCCTATCTTTTTGTTGAAGTTCTCACTAAGTTCATCTACTCTTCCCCTAAGTTCATTGAGCATCTTTATAATCAGTCTTTTGTACTCCTGCATCTGGTAGATTACTTTATTCCATTTTGTTTAGTTGTTTTTTTCCCCCTGGTGTTATGTTTTGTTCTTTCATTTGGGACGTGTTCTTTGTCTCCTCATTTTGGCAGCCTCCCTGCGTTTGTTTCTATGTATTAGGTAGAGCTGCTACATCTCCTGGTTTGGTAGAGTGCCTTATGTAGTAAGTCTCTTATAGGGTTCAGTGACAGCCTCCTTGATCACCAGAGCTGGGTACCCTGGGTACACCCCCCATGTAGGCAATGTGTACCCTCCTGTTGTAGTTGAGCTTTGATTGCTGTTGGCACATGAATGGGAGGGATTTAGCTCCAGGCCAATAGGCTGCAAGGACTGGCTATGACCACCATGGAGGATCAGCTGTGCAGGGGCCAGCCCCATGGTGCAGAACTTATTTCAGCAGGGCTCTGATGCCCACTGATTTTGTCCCTTGGGTGTGTCTCTTGAGGTGATTGGGTGGTGCTTCGATGTGGTCTGAAGCTGTCCACTGGGTGTGCTGGCTCTGGAACCCCCAGGAGTTGCAGGCCAAGGTCAGCTGCCACCTGTGCCCTTCCTGGGGCCACCCAGCATGAGCTACAAAGTGAACTGCAGATGGCTGCTACTTTTGCTGGGCTCAGAGGTGCCCAGGAGAGGCCAAGCTGTAAACCAACTGGATACCTCTAGTGCCAGGACTGAGGCCACTTAGTGAGCGGTGTGGAGCACGCTGAGGCCAGATGCTGCTTGTTTGAGATATTTTAGATAAGTTGGAAACATGAGCGAAGACAGGCTGTTTGAATGGAAAAGCCACTGGAAACGCCTTGGGTGGGCCCACAAGTTAGTGGGACATGGTCTCAGGGAACTACCAAGGCAGAGGGAACCACCAAGGCAGGGTGAACAGTGTTAGCCAGGTTGATGGAATCTCAGATATGGACCCATATGCTGGGTGGGGAGGGCTCAGAAAAGAAACAATGGCTTGCCCTGGCCGGTTTGGCTTAGCGGTTAGAGCATCAGCCCTCAGACCAGAGAGCCCCGGGTTCGGTTCCCGCTAAGGGCACATACCTCGGTTGCAGTTTGTCCCAGCCCTGGTTGGGATCGTGTGGGTGGCAACCACTCAGTGTGTCTCTCTCACATCGATGTTTCTCTCTCTCTTCCTTCCTCTCTCCCTCCCACTCTATCTGAAGATAAATGCAAAATGTCCTCGGGTGAGGATTAAAAAAAAAAAAAGAAAGAAGCAATGGCTTCTGCTAGCACCTCTGTCTAGGAGAAACTGCTCCTCCAGCTTTCACCCTGATGACAGACAATTCAGTTCCTCCCATATGTCCCTGGTGCCTTTCGAGCTGCTGCCCCAGTACTGTAGCTCAGAGCAAGTGAGTCCCAGTAAGTCTGTGTGTGGACCCTTTAAAAGGAATACCTGGGACTTCAGAGGCCCTCTGTCTCACTCAGCCACAATCCTTGCTGGTTTTTACAGCCAGAAGTTATGGGACTTCTCTTCCTGACTCTAGTACCCTGGGCTGGGGGTCCTGGTGTGGGGCTCGGACTCCTCAGGGGGTACCTCTACAACTGGGATATCCCTCCCAATTTTTATCCTCTACACGTGGGTGTGGAACCATGCCTCCACTCATCTTCACTCAGCCTACCAGTTTCTATGTGGCTTCTTTATTTTTATGTTTTATTTCTTTTTCTTTATTGATTTTAGAGAGAGAGGAAGGGAAAGGGAGAGAGAGATAGAAACATTGATGAGGGAGAACATCGATTGGCTGCCTCCTGCATGCCCCCACTGGGGATTTGGCCCACAACCTGGGCATGTGCCCTGACCGGGAATCAAACCAGCGACCTCTTGGTGCATGGGTCGACACTCAACCACTGAGCCACAGTGGACAGGCTGTGGCTTCTTCTTTATATCCTTAGTTATAGGACTTCTATTCAGCTAGATTTCAGGTGGTTCTGAATGATGGTTGTTCTGTAATTTAGTTGTAATTTCTCAGGTTTTCTTGAGAGAAAAAAATCAGAACAAGATGTCCTACTGTCACTTTTTTTTTTTTTATCCTCACTGGAGGACATTTTTCCATTTTTTGTTCAGATAGAGTGGGAGGGAGAGAGAGAGAGAACCATTGACATGAAAGGGACACATCGAGTGGCTGCCACCCACACGACCCAATCAGGGCCAGGGACAAACTGCAACTGAGGTACGTGTCCTTAGCGGAAACCGAACCCGGGTCTTTCTGGACCGCAGGCCGACGTACTAACTGCTGAGCCAAACCGGCCAGGGCTACTGTCACCTTTTTGACATTTAAAATGGAAGTGTAAGAATTTCGCAAATCATATTCTCCATGCAAAATTTTCTTGCTAGCTTCTGTAGAAATGTAGAATGTTCAAAAAGCAGCTTGAAGTTATTAAACAAATGTAACCCTGAACCTTTTGCTATATAACCGCTGAGGAATTGCATTCCTTTGAACTTCTTCAGTAAACCCAGCCATGGACTGGTGTGTTGAGAATAACAGGGTGGGGCTGGGGAGAGGCTGTATCCTTCTTTGAGAACATTTTCCGGGAGTGTACTAAAGAGGAACAAATATATCTGAAATAGTACAATCATTTCACTTTTTCTTACTGAGAGACCAGGAGGACAACGTTTTTAATTAAGATTTTAATAAAAACCCTAAGCCCTTTCTAGCTCTAGAATTCTGTAATTTTTCCATTACCTTGAGACATCTTCCCAACAAATCACGTAGCCTGAGTGGGGGTTTGTGACCGAATCTTAGGTAACAAAGTTGCTCTGTCTTCTCAAAAAGCTCTCCAGTTCTCTCTACCACAGCATCCCCCAAGTCCATACATAGGAAGTGGACTACATTAAATGTTTTTTTGCTGTGAATATTTTTTATCTGATTTGTTCACATAATTTTTATGACATGTCAAAATAAAATAATTAGTTGATTAAAGAGAATGTTCATTACTGAATTTTTTCTAAACATGCCATATTTCAAAATATACACTGTTGGAAATTTTTATTACTTCCACTAAACATGCTATAATTTTGAGATATTTTGCCTCAAAATTCTCTTTGGAAGCAACAAATTAGTAACAAGTCAGTAATGTGACACAGTTGAATAAAAGCAAAAGAGTCATTTAAAAAATAGAGCAAATATTCTTTCAACACTTGATACCCAAAGTTATTTCTGAAACCTCACCATATTGTGTTAGATGAAATATCTAAAACAAATTATTACAAAAACAAATCCATCTCTCAGCTGAATTTCATTCTGTGTTTGGATTGAGGTGGAGTCCTTTGTTAGCTGCATGATCAGAGCATAGACGCTGAGTCGTTTTATTTTCTTAATTAAGAATTATCATTTCAAACCTGTCAGGGGTTTACAATGGCAATAATCCCTACCGAAACAGTTGTTCATGTGTTGCCAGAACATTAACCTTGACTTGACCCCTCATGGTCACAGGAGAGATATACTAGGGTCAATAATCATTTGTAGAAAATTATCAAGTGTGGGCTGTTCCCTAGACTATGCAACTTGCCTTTAAAAATAACTGGAATGTGTTTGACGTTTAAAATGACTAAGATCAGCAAAGCTAATGAAAACGTTTAAATCCTTATCAGTCAGAACGGAAAAGGACTGGCTCCAGAAAGTGCTGACCTCAAAATTTTTGTGCTGTTTTGGTTGGTCCTGTCTGCTGGTGCACGTGATGTACTGATGCGTGGCGTGGCGTGCCACAGAGACTTACTCATCCGTGAAGTACGAGAAAGGGGCTCCCGGGCCTCACGTGTGCTGCGGCGCATTCCTCCAGTCCTCTACCAGGGCTTTTAATTGGCGTCTGTGACTAATGAGCATGAAGTCCCAGAAGAAATGGAGCACAGTCTTCCATCACCCGTTAAGACGAGCTGCAAGCTCCAAGCTTATCAAGCTTAAACCAGGAGAAGCTGGGGCCAAAGGCTTGAGATAAAACAGTCTGTAATAATTTCATAAATGGCATTAATAATTCTTAGCCAAATTACACTGCATGTTTAGTGTCATTGCCAAAGCTCTCCCAGCCAAAGACCTCACTTGCCCTGCTATGAAAGGCAACGTACCTCTTTTTAGGACCATCTGAAGTAACCCTACTTTACCTAAGGACATTTTTCTAGGTAAACTCAGCTTTCCCGTGTTTGTGTAAGCAACCAATCTCATTCTGCCTGCGGTCACAGGAGATGAAGTGCTGGATGAGAAATGTATTGAGCTGATGAGAAATGTATGGGAAATCCTGATGCAGATGGTTCCGCCTTAGGATTTCTGATATTTTTGTTTTTGTATTTAAACTTTCAATGATGTGCCTTGCTGCAGTGCAGTGGAGGAATAAGTGGATTAGAGAAGAAGTAGGACAAAGAATTCAATTGTTACCTATTTATAATAGTTGGTCAAAAATGTCAGATATAGAAGGCCAGTCAAAATCAGTAAGTAGTGGGTGACTCTTTCCGTTCTAATAAATTGAAAAAGTATGCGGCATCTTTTTATAGTGTGCTGATACCCAGATGCATCCTTTGCACATTGTGTCTGTGCTGCTTGTTGTCAAAAAGATCGTAAATGCAAACACGGGCACTGAAATCGAGTAGCAGTTATACATTTGTGCCTACTGATTGTATTTTTAGATTATTATCTAAGAAAAACACAATTTAAAAACTGTAAAAAAAAAACAAAAAAAATACAGTAAGTTGCAGGGGTCAGGGGAGGAGGTCATGCTCTTTCCCTAAGACCTCAGCATTGATGTTAGAAAGACACTTAGAGGTCTCATTTGGCCATTGGTATTGTAGATTTTATACTGGTAAGTGGCATAAGTGACTATGAAGATACATTTAATAAAATTATATTAA
The DNA here is from genome assembly GCA_030848825.1 of Tadarida brasiliensis. Classification (NCBI taxonomy): domain Eukaryota; kingdom Metazoa; phylum Chordata; class Mammalia; order Chiroptera; family Molossidae; genus Tadarida; species Tadarida brasiliensis. Next base: position 97,993,416 of record CM061257.1, on the reverse strand, counting down.
ATGTCTTTAAAGTATGTAATCACTAATTTTAAATTCTAAAACTGTTATATTCTTCCAGTCCCATTGTTGATCTTGATTTTAAACAACTATCTCTCTACCATAGGACTCTACTATTTCTTGTTCTGTATATCTGTATCCTATCACTCTTATTTAGCTATCTCATTTACTTTATAACTTCCTTTTACCCATTTCTAGAAACTTGGCTTGAACTTTCTTTCATCCTGTCTAGATTGGCCATTCCATCTCAGTTTTGCATTGAGCTCTGCTTTCTTTCCCCTATCATTGCATTCCATTGGCTCATTCTTGCTCTTAATCAGGTCCAGATTCATAATCACAGGTCTCATGAGTCTCTGTCCAAATACCCCTCCCATGTTATCTTTGACTCCCCCCCCCCCGCCTCCTTCCTCTTTTCTAGTAAGACATGCATCCTTAGACTATTTTAGAAACTTGTTGATCATTCTCTCTTGCCACCTCTCACACAAAAATGTTTCAGTTCACATCCCCGCTGCCTTCAGTGCATGAGTTATAATTCAACCTTTCGATGAAAATTTCCTTGATTTGGACTATTGGGTTATTTGAAGTGTTGCTGACCTCTAAGGCATGAAATTACTTAAGCAGCACTTATTTCCTATATATAAAAATGTGTAATTGGCCTGCATTGGGAAGGCTGTTTCATGATTTTGCTGGGTACCAGATCATAGGCTACTTTAACGCAGTTACCAGGTTGCATGTCCTGTAGCAGCTTGCATGAATCCATGAGCCTTTAATTGCTAATCAATATCACAGCAGTTAGTAATGGTAGTGGTGTCCAGCTCCCTAAGTGAATTCTAGTGAAGATATACCAAGAATATGGAGTTCCTGCATTATACTTTAAGAACTGAAAATTATAAAGAGCTACCCGAAACAGATAAATCATCCGGCTGTTCATAAAAAAATCAAAACAAGGTCCATTGTAATGACCTATTATGTATCTAGTAAATTCTCAATAAATATTAAATAAAAAATTAATAAAAAAAATAAATATAAAAAACTTTTTCGGCAGTTTTTCTATAAAACCTCAAGAATGCCAAAGGCCATTATGCAATCAGTGCAACAATTGATGATTATGACTCTTTTAAAGTTTAAACTGAAGTCCTTTGATCTAGGGGTGCAAGCTTCCATCTTCCCTTGGTATACCTAAAAGATAAAAAGTCAAAGTTTTTTAAGACTGATGTTACAGTGATAACAGTCCTTCCTCACAGAAAAATGAGAATACAAATCTTTAGATTACTACATAAACAATTTAGTTAAAACACAAATAGTTGTTATAGTTCAGTATTATTGAATATTAAAACAGATAATAGTGGAAAATAGCCAATCACCTTCCTTATATTGTATTAAAAATAGGATAACATGGGGGGTTGCAAGAGGGCACAGAGGGGATAAAATAGTGATGGAAAAAATAAAGTAAATAACATAGCACACTGAGATCCAAGGTGGGTTTGGGACTAATTTAAACTCTATAGGCCTTGGATTTTACACTTGTCAATAAGAGTCACCTTGTTCTTGGATGACATGGTATTTCTTTCGGCGTATTTTTAATTTTGGAACACTGAAGCAAAGATGTTCACATTTAACTTTGGAGCTTAATACCTCATCATGCCAGAGACATTTTACTGATCCTATGCTATTTAAAGGCCAAGTGGAACTGTTATGGTGAAAATCTGAAAAGAATGTCAGAACTAACACAGTATGGAGATCACATTGTCACAAAAATAATAATTCCAAGTCTTGTAATTTAATTTGCATGGTTGAATGAACTTGTCTTTCTCCTACTCCGAAAACAGCCTGCCACATGGTGATCTGCAGCCCTTTGGAAAAGAGGCCAAGTCCCTAAGTTAGCAATTTGTAATTATGCCCACTCCACACCTTCATACCCAGTAACAGTTTTTTAATTAAAAATGAGTTCTAAGCCTATAAGCCTACCTTTCTGAGAAAATGATGGGGGAAGGAAAGAACTGTTCTATATATTTATTTTAACTAAAAATAAAGTCACTTAACCTAAAAAGAGCAAGGACTAATATTGCAGGTGGGGGCCATGTGAACTGCACAGAAAGGAATATATCGTGTTACCTGGAACTCACAGAAATACACTGTGGACGCTTTCTCGGGGGAATTGGGAGAATTTCCCTAGTTTGCTTTCATGAGTATGTTATTAGAATTGCATCCTCTGTGTTCATGGGTATAGTGCTGTAATAAACAACCCCCACATCTCAGTGGCTCATCACTAAAGGTGTGTTTATTACTCACAACACTGTCCAGTGGCATGAGGATGAGGACAAGGCGAGGGCTTTGCTCTGAGCGTCATTTCCGGACCTAGGCTACTTACAGTGTGTGGCTTTGCTAAATCGAGGGCTCCTGCCTTCTCTGCATTCAACCCACCAATGGGAGCACATCACAGAGGACTTCCTAGGAGGTCTTCTGGGGCCAGGCCTGAAAGCGGTATATGTCACTTCTGCCCTCATCCCATTGGTCGGAACTCAGTGATACATCCCCACTCTGCAGGGGAGACTGGGAAATGAAGCCTAGCTGGGTGCCAAGGGAGAGAGGAACGGGATCTGATGAACACAGAGCAGTCTCTGTCACATCCTCAATCGTTTTGAATTAGGGTTAATTAACAGGGTCTGTAAAGTAGCCTCCTTGTTAGTCCTGAGTGCTAGTAGCTATCAGAAAATATAAGACCTGGTCTGCCCATTCCAGGAAGCCATAGCTGTATGCTGCCTATTAGGAAGATTGCTCAATTTTAGATGCCATGAGGGGCATAAGAAGAATTAGATAGTCTCTGCCCTCAGGCGGTATACAGTCTCCTAGAGGAGAAGGCTGTTTGTGTAACTAGCTGTGTTCTAGCTTGTGAAACAGGGTGTTAAACTGGAAGTGTCTGCTGAGGCTCCTAGTTCTGACAGACAGGCCATTTCAGAGTGAGGGAGCGGATCAAGGTGTCGATTTTCAAAGGCAAATCAAGAAAGGGTTCTATAATCTAAACTTTTCTTAGCTACAAAAAGAATATAAAAGGTCTCTGAGAGAGAAAGTTGAGAGGAGATTTCATGAGGAGAATTTCTATTTAAAAAAAACTTTTTTAACTTTACAAAAGAAATCCTGCTGTGCTTTCCATCCATATCCCTAAGGAGGAGGGCTGGGAGTCTGTCTGCCACCTCACCTGCGTTCTAGTAAGACTGGCTTCAACAGCACCGTGTGAGAAATTGACACCTCTCCTCGGAGGCTGGGTGAGGAGACAGACGGATGTCTCCCTCTAATCTGGGAAACCTGGCAGAGGGTACCCCGTGACTGACTAGCTGTGCTGATGGCAGGAGCACAGGAAAGTTGTTGCTGAGTTGAAATCAGCCTGACTCCAATTGGTTTGCTGAAAGGATGCACGATGGGGGCGGGAATCTTAGATTCTGTTCAGTATGGCCGCTCAGAGGGGTGATGGCACCTCGGCAGAGAAAAGCTGGAGGGGGACCGCTGGATGCCCAGGGGCTGAGGAAGAGGCGACCAGCTGGATCAGAGCCAAGTCAGCCAGTCCATGTGGGAAAACCTCTGACATGATCTTAGAGAAAGAGTCGACTTTAAATATTGGCCACACACTGCCCCGCCGGTGTGGCTCACTGGTTGAGTGTCGACCCATGCACCAAGAGGTTGCCAGTTCGATTCTCGGTCAGAGCACATGCCCAGGTTGTGGGCCAAATCCCCAGTGGGGGGCATGCAAGAGGCAGCCAATCCATGTTCTCTCTCATCGATGTTTCTCTCTCGCTCTCCCTCTCCCTTCCTCTCTCTATAAAATCAATAAAGATATATATATATATATATATATATATATATATATATATATATATATATCTTATGATTCTGTTAGTCAAAAAGATCTTTCGTGTCCCTCTTATCAATCTTCCTTACTTCAACCATGCAGGCAGAGGTTGGTCAAAAACAGCAGTTAGGGAGGGAAGGCGGGTGGGAGTGAGAAGGATAGAGGAAGCCAGACACGCTGTTTCTGTTAAAGACAGCAGCTGGCCTGCAGGCAGCTTTGGCTAGGAGACGGTGTGGCTTTGCCTTATGGGTCAAGCGTGGTGGATTATTGGACTGGGCATTCCCATTTCTGAACTGAGACTGTGATTTGTAACCAGAGCATAGATCTTTTTCTGAACTAGGAATAATCAGAAAAGTCATGGTTTTGCCAGAGTTTTCATCAGGGGCGGCTCGGAGGCACAGTGACAGGCTAAAGCAGTGTTCTCTATGCCTGCAGCTGACGCAGCTGAGCTGGTCAGTGTGCCGTTCCTGTCCGCGTTCGGTGCGGTGCTCCAGCAGAAACACACACACGTGCTCTGGGAGATCACACAGAGAGCGTCTGCTAGCTGGTGTGGCGGTGTGCCTGCGGAAGGCAGCTTAGAGAAGGCGCCAGACCTTACAGGGAGATGAGCTAGGGAGGCAAGATGACGATGGAGCTTTGTAAAGGCATTTCTAGCAGAGCAGACAACATTCAAAAGCAGGGAATGTGCCAGTGTAGGTTCATCCTTAGTAAAAAATGGTGAGTGACGCTGATAAGGGGGAAGCTATGCACGGGTGGGGACGAGGGGTGATGGGAAGTCTCTGCACCTCGCTCTCTATTTTATTATAAACCTAAAACTTCTCTAAAAAATAGTCTTTAAAATAAAAAGCCAAGGAGACAGAAAAACATAGCAGATGCATATAGAGTAGCAATTAGTTCCATTTGGCTGAAGCTAAGCATGGGGCAATAAGGGATAATAAGGTGGAAAGTGTTGGCTTCCAACTTGGGTAAATGACATAAGGCATGATTAAAACATTAGCAGGGGATCTTCAGAAAGGTAAGGAATCAAGGACAAAGCAGGTGACCAGGGCAAAAGGAGAACCTTGTAGTTGAGCTGACCTTCATGCGAGGTAGGCAAATGTCTACTTTACAGTGCCCGGTGAGGTATGGGACACTAGTTTTTATGCAGATAAACCAGGTTGATATCAAAGTTGGGCTAATGTGATAAGTAGAGTGTGAAAACAAAGAATTATAGGCAGTGGGGATGGTAAATTCAGTAAGTTGTACTCAAAGGTAGTCATTTGATCTTGGAGTAGGTTTGGGAGTCAAATCCGCATAGACAGGAAAAGCTTCTTTTCAGACAGAGAGCTCTGAAACACCAGTCTGTGACCTCTGACAAGTAATTTGACTTCTCTAAGCCTTTGTTTCCTCATCTACAATGTGGTGATGATAATAAAATCCACACAGATTACCCAGCATATTGCCTGGCACAGATTCAGGGACCATGAAAAGTCAACTCCCTTCTCTTTCCTGAAAGGGGACAAGGAGGACAAAGATTCCTGAGAATTGGGCTGCAATTCAGGCCTTCGTGGTCTTGTCTCAGCGAGGGAACTAGAGAAAAAATCCGCAAGCCACAGAGGCTGTTTCATGGTCCCAGCTATCAGTGGAGTGGGGGGAGGCTTTCGGTCAGTGGGCCTTTAGATCCCTCAAAACTGAGCTCAGGGCAACACCCACCCTGTAGCTCTGCTGGCCTTGGGTGGGATTGGTTCAGGGACTAGGTGGGGCTGGGTTTGCAGGTCACAAATTCTCATTGTTTTAAGATAATCGGGGCGGGGTGGGGGTGGGGGGCAGAAGAAAACGGGAAAGTGGAGAGGAGGTGTGCAAGCCAGGGAGTTTGAATGTCATTCTGAAGCAGTCACAGGCTTTTAAGGGGGACAGAGATGGAAGAGGGGAGAGACCTGAGACTTCACATGTCCATGCAGGCAATGGAGATAGCAAGGTGAGCAGCTGGGGCAGCCCAGAACGTGAAAACAGCATGGGCCAAGGCCTGGACGCAGAGAGGAATGGTAAGCGTCAGGAGACAGGGGTTCAAGGCGTAGCTCTGCTGCTCAGCTTTCTAAGCCTTGGTTTTTCCATCCATCCCATGGGCTTACAGTGACGCTTCACTTATCCACGGGCTGTGATCAGAAACGTCATCTACCCAAAATAAATTCAGCCAAAACAGAAAAGGAAATAGAAGTGGTCTTTGGGCAGTCAGTGTACACATTATCACAGCATTCGTGCTGACAGCATGTGACAGTACTCCTCCAAGTTATTCGTCAAGGACTATGTATTTAATCTGGACACAATTTTAATCTGTTTGGCCTTCTAATTACTCTTCCCAGACAACTGAAGATACAAATAAAGATGGAGTCTTAGAGTATGAGATGAGAGTAAGGTAAGCAAGCGTGGAGAGTCCACTATAAGGAGGAGATAAAAGGAAGCAAGGGAACTGTTTTTAAAAGAGTAATGTGGATCCATGCAGTGTAGGGACAAAGCTCTCCATATGCTCTGGGGCCTATCCATGTATGTGCCACAGTTTCTGGAATCTGCAAACATCTCTGAGTCACTGAAGCTTGCAAAGATAATTCTGAGTCTTCAAGAAATGGATGAATTACATCCAGAAGCCTGTATTGCAGCAGTTCTCAACCTGTGGGTCGCGACCCCTTTGGGGGTCGAACAACCCTTTCACAGGGATTGCCCAAGACCATCGGAAAACACATATTTCCAATGGTCTTAGGAACTGAGACACCGCTCCTCTATCCGTCTCAGGCGGGTCCGCCCCCATGCAGATACGCCCACATACAACATGAGGAACTGTATTAAAGGGTCGCGGCATTAGGAAGGTTGAGAACCACTGCTCTATTATAAAAGGAGGGGAGGGGACTGGAATACATTTTTACGTTCTATTCAAAATTTTAGAATTTAAAAATGTGAGGTTTTCAAGGGCCAAGTCTTTATTATATGAATGCATTTATCCAATATTTGCCTTTTGTAGGTCACAGGATTCTTGTACACACCACTGTGCCTACAAACATGCAGAATGCTTAAAAGAAAAATGAGGAAATAGGTATTCCAGAACACAGTCAGATGAATACTCATCTCGGAAGGCTATACATTGATACTGATGATTCTACCATTACTGAAAATATTTTTGTGACTTGCATGTATTGTCTCTATAGCCTTTTTAATGAATTTATAATAATACAGAACAACAGCCTTCTTACTTTAGCATTTAAAGTTATTATTTACCAAGAAAACCACCACCACCAATGACAATGTATTCTAAGCCTGGTTTTTCTAGAAAACATTAGCTGAGTATTTACGTTATTCCGTAAAAAAAGAGACACTGGCTGGCCCTTGAAATTAACCCAGAGTAAAACTGAATGATCCATATTATTCATTTTTTTAATGTTTATAAAATCATTAGACCTACCCCAAAAGTCAAAATGTTAACTGCCACCATTAAGAAGATTTAAAAAAAATATATTCCATAAACTCTGGTACCAGGGTCCCAAATGAAGTGTAAATGGTGCCCTGAGCGATAACAGAACCATTAAAATAAGGTACCGCCTTTGAAAAAAACAGCACTTATTTAATAAGTTCTGACAAATTTGTTTTTAAAATACCTCCCATGGAATCACATTTGATAGAGCATTGTCATCACTCCCTTCACAAAAGCAAAAATATTGCTGGTATCATCATTCTATTGGAGGCTACCGTGGAGCCTGAAGACTTCAGAGACTCAAGTTCACCCTCACTGCTGTGGGCAGGATCATAGTTCTCTGTCTGCCCCCAGCAGCCGGGCGGGTTGACGACTGAATCTGGCTGAGATCCAATGGCTGGAGATGTCTTGGCTTGCAGCAGGATGTCCCCGGACCCTTGGGAGAGCATTCTCCCAGTGGTGACTCAGGACAAAGAATGACACTTTGCAAAGAGCATGATCTTTGAAAGGCCAGACAACATTTGCACAAACCTGCTTTCCTCAAGATGTCTAGCCAAGAGTCAAAACTTTTTGCCTAAACTTTGTTTTAAATTGTTATGCACTGAGTTCATCTTTTAAGCATGTCACTTTAAAACATAGAGTAAAATCATATTATTACAGGAATTATTATGAGTCATTTATAACTCTCCTGGGATGTGCCAAGCCTAAACTTGAAAACAGTAAAGACGGTACGTTGTATTTGGAAGGTCAGCATCAAAAATATCCTACTCATCCTAATGACTGTGAAGAGTTAAGACTTGACTGTCTGCTTATTCTCTTATTAAACTGGTGTCATGCCATCTTGTTAAAAACACTCCTTTTCTATTCATGGTCTTAAAAAGCAAAGTTGAAGTAGACATGTCAGTTCATGTTTGACAGTTGGTTCAAATGCATGAATGGATTCTGTTAGGGATTGCAAAGAACAATTGTTTTTCTTTAAAAAAACATAATTTCAAATATAAAAGTAATATAGTCTTAATGTAGATTTGAAAGATGCAGAACTATAGAAAGAATTTCAGGAAAAAAACCTAAAGATAACCACTATTAAAAATTAGACTCTGCAAAAGACACTGTTGAGAGAATGAGAAGGCAAACTATAGACTGGAAAACAGTATTTTCAAATCACATAATTTACAGAAGACTGGTATCCAGAATGAATAAAGAACACTTAACATTCAACAGTTAGAAAGCGAACAACCAATTAAAACACAGGTAAATGACAAGCCAACACTTCACCAGAAAGCACAGATGGATGGCAAATAAGTATCTGTGGATGACGGCAAAGGGTTCAACATCATTAGTCAGGGGAAAAATTCAGATTAAACTGTAAGATTCCACTGTGCGCCTATTGGAAAGGATAACATTTACTGAGACTGACAATACCGAGTGTTGATGAGACTACTGAGCAAATGAGACTCATATGCTGCTGGTGGGAAGGCAAACTGGTACAGCCACTCACTCTGGAAAACGGCTTGGCAGTTTCTTATAAAGTTAAACATACACTTACAATATGGTCCAGCAATCCCGCTTCTAGGTGTTTATCCTAGAGAAATGAAAACTTGTGTTCACGCAAAAACTGCTACATAAATATTTATAGAAGCTTAATTCATAATCTCCCAAAACTGGTAACAACCCAGACGTTCTTCAGAGGGCGAGTGGTTAAACAAACTGCGATACCCAGAGGGAATAGTCCTCGGCAATGGAATGAAATGAAATGTTTAGACATGCAACAACTTGCATAGATCATAAACTAGTTTTGCTGATTGGAAGAAGCCAAACAAAATAGTTTACCTAATATATGATTCTATTTATGTGACATTCTCTGATAGACAAAAGTGTAGTGACAGAGCGTCATTGGTAGGGTCGGGGTGGGGGGGGGGTGACTACAACCAGACAGCGAGAGGGGATGTGATGGGTGATGGGACATTTAGATATCCCAGTAGTAGTAGTAGTTACATGAAACTACACGTTTGAGTTCATGGAACACACACACTCACACAAAAGTCCATTTTATTGTATATTAATTAAAAGTAAAATTAATAGCATGAGTAAGTGTTGTACTAGGATTTTTATGAGAAAAAGTTAATTTTACTATTATGATAGCATACATAATTGTTAAAGTAGTCCCAGAACTATAGTTGTCTTTATAATATGTAACAGCATCTTGGAAAGCAATAGCCACATTTTTGCAGGGGAATAAAATGCTCCTTTTCCCCCCTTGCCAACTTAGAAATCTTTATTTTGTAGCTTTCAGGAAATCACAGAATTTGTCTAGTCATCCATACTAATCTTTTTCATGCAGTCACTGAGGAGTGCCGGCATGTAAAATTCGAAAATAGTTATTTGATTAGGAAATTGAGTTCCTGTTCAAGAGTCTCCTGAGGATTCCTTCAGTGACAAAATAAGCCAGTGCACAAGCAGGTGGAATGTTTGCCTTCCCAGATGGTAAGTGGGCAGAGGTCCGAGCCTGGAGGAGGTAAAAAACAGCCCTGGGAGACAGGAGACACGATTTCTGGGTCAAAAAAATACCCCATTCAAAGTCCAGGGATTTTCATTGTTTTGAAAAATAATCCTGCCTGCTTGGTACACAGTGCATGGTGGAAAGTTTTTTGGAGGAAGAAAGGATGACTTAGTGAAAGGCAGACTCTTACAGTGAAATGAGTGGGTGTTCTGCCCTGGCTGTGTACTCAAGCCTCTCAGTATCTCGTGGGGCAGAGTGTTCCAAATCTCTGCTAAAGTGAGTTCTCGCTTGAAGACTTGGTTTGGTGAGGTGCTTTGCTTCCTCTGAGCTGTGGCTCTGGCACTGAGGCTCACTCCTCTGTGGTCTGTGTTTAGGCTCTAGGGGCCTTTGCAACTTCGTGGCAACCGCTCTGAAAAGTGGCAGCTGGGAGATTGATTTGAGGGAATGTTGAATCTTTAGATATGCAATTTTGGCAAATGTGAAAATTTTAAATATCTCAATGAAAAATAAATTTTAGATGTATAGTGGCCAAGAATGAAAATGCCTATTTTTCCAGAATAAATGAGTAAACAAAAGGGAGGATAGTTAGTGTTAGTATTGATTTTGCTATAGCATTTAAATATCTGTGTTGGTTGGGTAGAGTTTATTAGCATTGTTCTTAACTCTCAGATGATTTGATTGGAGAGGGGCAGATTGTGACCCTGGAATATTTCTGCAGAATTCTGAGTCCAGCCACTGGATTGAACAGCTGTGTTCTAATTATTTCAGCCACTGTTCTTTGACAAATAACATATCTGGGTTTACTGAACGTGTAAGGCCAAAAGACATAGATGATAAAAGCAAATTCAATCTGATCTCTTTTGATAATTTGGAAAGAGCCAAGATATATAGTACAAGGTTACAGACCTGTTATATTTATTTTTTAATGTGATTTAAATTGACTTATTAAAACTTAGAACCAAGTGATCCATAACAATGATGTTAGCATAAATAAGGATTAGATTCATAGGCTATCCTTTGAGAGTCTGTTTAATTCATAATATAGTTGGACCATGGAAACTTATCACCACATACCACACAACCTTATTTCTCTTGGAAAATGAATTCTAATATCAGACACAAAATAGAAGTCGCATCCTCCCACCAGGCAGCTAGAGAAAGTCCCCTTTGCCCACTCAATGGGTTATCTAGTGGGCAGACTATACCTTTCCTAAAGGTATACACAAAGCAGGAACAATAAAATCTTTGCTATGATCTGAATACTTGGGTCCCCCACACCCAAAATCCACATGTTCAAATCCTAATCCCCAAAGTGGTGCTATCAGGAGGTGAGGCCTTTGGGCAGTAATTAGGTCATGAAGGAAGAACCCTCATGACTGAGATTAATACCCTCATAAAATGGACCCCAGAATGCTAGCTGATCCCTTCCACCATGTTAGGTAACAACAAGAACTCAACAATCTGCAAACCATAAGATGGCCCTCTCAAAGGACCTGGCGATGCTGGTCCTGTGATCCTGCACTTCCAGCTTCCAGAACTATGATAAACTTCTGTTGTTTATAAGCCACTCAGTCTCTGGTATGAGCAGAAGTCCCATAACTAGGGATATAAAGAAGAGTCCACATCGAGACTGGTAGGAGAGGTGGAGACACAGAACAGACTGGTCCCACTTCCACCTGTGGCAGTTAAAAATCAGGAGGGATATCTCACCTATGGAGGTCCCCCCTGAGTAGCAAAGGGTTCTGGACACACACCAGGCTCCCCAGCCTGTTCCAGTGTCCTCAAAACTTCTGGCTGTAAAAACTAGTGGGGGATGTGGCTGAGTGAGACCAAGGATGACTGGAGACCCAGGAGTTTCTCTTAAAGGGCCAGCACAGACTTACTCGGACTCACTAGCACTGATCTCCAGCGCTGGGGAAGCAGCTCAAAAGGTGTCAGGGACATACGGGAGGAACTGAGTTGTCTGGCATCAGGACAAAGGCTGGAGGGGCAGCTTACTTCTAGACAGAAGTGCTGGCAGAGGCCACTGCTACTTTGCAGAAACATCCCCCACAGAGCTGGCAGGAGGGTGCCTTATCTGAGTCTCTATCAACCTGGATAACACTGTTTGTCCTGCCCTGGTGATTCCCTGAGACCCCGCCCCACTCAACTTGCAGGTTTACCCAGTTTGCAAGTTCACCCAACCTGTTTCCAGTGGCTTTTCCATACAAACTGCCTGTCTTGGATCATGTGCAGACTTTCTTAAAATCTCCCAAAGTTTCACAAACTGCAAATAAGGAGCATCTGGCTTTAGCATGCTCTGTACCTCTTACTAAGTGGCCCCTGCTGGCACTAGCTGTAGCTGACCTTGGTTCACAGCATGGCCTTGCATGTGTACCTCCAAGCCCAGCACAAGTAGCAGCCATCTGCAGATTGCACTGCAGCTCATGCCAGGTGGTCCCTGGCAGGGCACAGGCAGCAGCTGATCTTGGCCTGCGTCTCCCAAGAGGCCCAGAGCCAGAACACCCAGTAAACATCATCAGACTGCATGGAAGCATCACCCAACCACCTCCATTATTGTCACACTGAAAAGGAGGACTCAGCAGGCACCAGAGCCTCGCTGCACCAAGTCTTGCTCCATGGGGTCAGCCCCTGCACAGCATATCCTCTGCTGAGGTCACTGCCAGTTATTGCAGCCCAGAAGCCTGGGGAATCAATCTCTTTCACTGACAGCAATCAAGGCTCAACTGTATAAGGTGGTTGCCGACAGTCCACCTGGGGGACACCTGTAACACCCAGCTCAAGTGACTGGGGAGGCTACACCACTGGGCCCTACAAGATACTTACTACATAAAGCCACTCTACCGAGACTGAGAGATGAAGCAGATCTACCTAATACTCAGAAAAAAACACAGGAGGCAGCCAAAGTGAGGAGACAAAGAAACATGTCCCAAATGAAAGAGAAGAACAAAACTCCAGAAAAAGAACTAAACAAAATGGAGTCAAGCAATCTACCAGATGCAGAGTTCAAAACACTGGTTATAAGGTTGCTCAGTGAACTTAGGACAACTATAGCGGAACTTAGTGAGAACTTCAACATAGAGATGGGAAAGATAAAAATGGAGATAGAAAACAAAAAATAAACAGTCAGAAATGAAGACTACATTACAGGGAATCAACAGTAGAGTAGATGAAGCAGAGGATCAAATCAGCAATTTGGAAGATAAGAAAGCAGAAAACACCCAATCAGAACAGCAAAAATTAAAAAGAATAAAAAGAAAAAGTGAGGATAGTGTAAGGAGCCTCTGGAATAACTTCAAGCATACAACATTTGCATCATGAGGATGCCGGAAGGAGAAGAGAGAGAGCAAGAAATTAAAAACCTATTTGAAAAAATAATGACAGAAAACTTCCCTAACTTGGTGAAGGAAATAGACATACAAGTCCAGGAAGCACAGAGAGTCCCAAACAAGATAAACCCAAAGAGGCCCACACCAAGACACAAAATAATTAAAATGCAAAAGTTTAAAGAAAAAGAGAGAATCTTAAAAGCAGCAAGAAAAAAAGCAGTTAGTTGTCTACAAGGGAGCTCCCATAAGACTCTCAGCTGATATCTCAACAGAAACTTTGCAGATCAGAAGGCAGTGGCAAGAAATATTAAAATGATTAAGAGCAAGGACCTACAACCAAGATTACTCTATGCAACAAAGTTATTAATTTACAATCAAAGGACAGACAAGAAAAAGTTGAAGGAGTTCATCATCACCAAACCAGTATTACAAGAAATATTAAAGAGTCTTCTTTAAGAAGGAAAAAAACTATAAAAATATAAATAATAAAATGACAATAAATACATATCTATCAACAATTACTTTAAATGCAAATGGATTAAATACTCTAATTAAAAGATATATGGAGGCTGAGTTGATAACAAAACAAGACCCTTACATATGCTGTCTGCAGGAAACTCACTTTAGATCAAAAGATACACACAGACTGAATGTAAAGGGATGGGGAAAAAAATTTCATGAAAATGGAAATAAACAAACAAAGCAAGGGTAGCAATACTTATATAAGACAAAATAGACTTTAAAACAAAGACTGTATTACAAGAGACAAAAAAGAACCCAGAAATTCCATTTCTGGATATTTATCCAAAAAAAACCAAAACACGTAAAAAAGACATATACATCCATATTGTTTATTGCAGCATTATTTACAATAGCCAAGATATGGAAGCAACCTAATTGTCCATCAATAGATGAATGGATAAAGAAGAAATGGTGCATATATACAATGGAATATGACTCAGCCATAAAAAAGGATGAAATCTTGCCATCTGCAACAACATGGATAGACCTATAGAGTATTATGCAGAATGAAATAAGTAAGATAAAGGAAGACAAATGCCATATGATTTTACTTATATGTGGAATTTAAAAAAACAAAGCAAATGAACAAGCAGAACAGAAGCAGATTTATAGATAGAGAACTTTTTGGCAGTTGATAGATGGGAGGGGGATTGGTGAAAAAGGTGAAGGGATTAAGAAGTACAAATTGGTAGTTACAGAATAGTCACAGGGATATAAAGTACAGTAAAGGGAATATAGGCAATAATATTATAATAACTATGTATGGTATCAGGTGGATACTAGATTTATTGGGTGATCACTTAGTAAGTCTAATCACTGGGTGTGCACCTGAAACTAATATAATATTGTATGTAAACTGTAATTGAAAAATAAAAAATATCATTTAAAGTAAAAATTAATTAATTAATTTCCATATGAGTTAGGATTCCCACTGCTAGGTATTTATCCAAAGGAACTAAAATCAAAATCTTGAAGAGATATTTGAACTCCATGCCCACTGCAGCATTATTCACAGTAGCCAAGATATGGAAACAGCTCAAATGACTATTGACTAATGAATGGATAATGAAAATTATATATATAATAGAATATTAATCAGCCTTATAATAGAAGGAAATTCTGCCATTTGTGACAACATGAATCAACATTAAAAACCTTGTATTAAGTGAAATAAGTCAGACACAGAAAGACAAATACTGTATGATCTCACCTACATGTGGAATCTAAAATAAGCAAATTTATAGAAACAGAGAATAATGGTGGTTACCAGAGGCTGGGGGATGGGAATGAGGAGGGGATGGACAAAGGATATGTTTTAGTCACACTTCTTCAGAGAAATAAACCAAGAGGTTCTATAGAGATATATATATATAAGAGGAGATTTATTTTAGGAATCGGCTCATGTGATTATGGGGGCCAAGAAGTCCCACAGTCTGCCATTTGTAAGCCAGAGAACAGGAATGCCAGTGGAGTAATTCAGTCTGAGTCTGAAGAAGGCCGAGAACCAGGAACACTTATGTCCAAGGACAGGAGAAGGTGGATGTCCCAGTTCAATCAAACAGAACAAATTTACCCTTCCTCAGCCTTTTCATTCTATTCAGGCCCTCAATGGATTAGATGATACCCTCTCTCATTGGTGAGGGCAATCTTCTTTACTCAGTCTACTGATTCCAGAAATAGTGTTTTAACAGCTATTAGTTCAGTGAAATTGACATAAAATTAACTATCACAGGGTGCCAAGTTTCAGTTTTGCAGGGTAAGTTCTGGGGATCTATACAGAAAAGTGCCTACAGCTAACGTGTATTCTATACTTAAAACTGGTTAAAAGGGAAGCTCTCCTGTTAAGCTCTTACCACACACACCAAAAATATAATAATTATATAAAAGGGTGTGGGAGAAAATTTTGGGAGGCGATGGATATATTTATGACCTTGATGATAAGGACATTAAATATGTACAGCTTTTTACATGTCAATAACACCTCAATAAAATGGCTTATTGAATTTGAACTAGAAATTGACCAGGGGCAAAAGTTTGATCCAGATATTGAGAACCAATTTTTGATTTGGGGAGTGCTCAGAAACTAGCCTATCAAAGAAGACAGTGATTTAGGGCAGGGGAGACACAAAACCCTGTGTGTGTTTCGCACTTCCCGCACAGCTCAATTCAGACATTAAATGTTCATCAGAAATACTTGATCTGTATTTAGATTTCATAAGATCTACAATTGAAAATATAGATTTACATATTCAAGTTGTTCCAAACATACCTAAAAGTTTCCTATTAAGTGGACTGAGCATCAGTTTTCAAATGTAAGTTTATAAATTGAGGGGCCCAGACTAGGTGAGCTGTTTCTGGTCTAGTAATTCTGCGGATCTATTTTTTTGCTAAATTACATGATTCAACATTCTTAGGCATGGGCTTCATATAGATAAGACAGTGTTAAGGCATTGTCTTGATGTAGATAAGGTTTCCCTGTGCCTGGAAAGATGAGAACAGGAACAGACGTGAACACACAGAAGAGAAGTAGAAAGAACGAAGATTCTACTAAGACGTATTGTTAAAGAAAGATGAAAAAGAAAAATACTGCCGAAGACAGGAAGACAGAGTAGCTGTCAACCTTGAACACTTGAGAGTATGTCAAGGATAAATCACTATGGCCTCTCATGGTATCATGTAACCAAGAACTGTTACTGGAAAACACAGTTTTACTTGTGGGTTTAATACCAAAAAAAAAAAAAAAAGGACTGAAAAAACATCTGATACTAAAAAATGGGTATACACACAGAAAGAGAAAAAGAATTTATTACTAATGTCAAAGACCAAAACTACAATAATTCCACTTCAGGGGAAAGGCATCAATCTATACCATGCTGAGACGGTTTTCTTACACCATTAACACGCAGAAGGACAGAGAGGAGAAACAGCGATAAGCAATTTGCTGGTTGTCTCGGGAAAAGTCCTTAGAGTTGGGAAGAGCAGAGAGATGTACAGTTTACCGTAGTTGAAGGAGGTTTACAGTCAAATAGAGAAAGAAGGAGGGAAATGTCTCGTAGCTGTACAGACACACTCGTGGAACAAGAAAGCTGTGCGGGATGCGGCTGGAGTGCAGTGGCCCTCTGGACGCCACAGCTGTAGTGACCTGGTTATCTTGTCGTCCCCTCAGCTGCAGGCGCCCATTTCTCCTTAGCCTGTGCTCTACCATCTTGGGGACTCAGTTACCTTCTGCTTCTGCTTCTGCTTCTGCTTATTTTGCCGCTATGGTTCACTAACTAACCCTCCCTAGGTGTCCCATTTCAGCCTTACTGAGACCCAGGATTCGAACTGGTTCAGTCAGCACCACTGAGAGGGAGCATGTGGACGTCTCTGGACTCCTCCTTTGCCAGCAGCAAGCCTTTGGATCAGGAGCTGACTTCTGATCAAAACAGCTCCAGCTGCAATCTCAGGATCACACAGTATAGAGCATCTGACTTCTCATAAAGAACTCTTAAGATCATCAGATGTGAGTTCTGCGCATAGCAGACACACAACAGATCATAACATCTCAGCCGACGTAAGGTCAAGTTTGTAACCCCTCTGTAAAAATTAATGCGTATGTTAGCTCTCTGTATGATCAGATTAGACCTAAATCTACGTAATCTGTCTAGAAAAGTGAGAAAACAAAGGATCCAGCAATAAATAACCAGAATTGAAGTTATCAGAAAAACTTTTATTAAGTAAATAATTTTATTTTTACTTATACATATATTCAAAGCTTAAAGCGCTTTTTAATATTCAATGAGGGAAACATCTGTAACAAAAATAAATTAATTTTAAAAATATTCAATGAGGGACTAAATTTTCAAAGTTTGTATCTCATTTTTCAATCATCTAGAACACCTCAGTAATTCAGAAGCCTTTAATTGACTGATGTTAGAAAACTGAGCAAATGAATGTTTATATAGCATCTTGTAAAGCAAAGGCAACAGGAAATAAAGGAGGAGATACTAGGCAAAAATGAATGTAGAGTGAGCCCTGCTCAGAGCAAAGGGATGCCCGTTTTAAAATGTGTCTGCAAGTCTTACATCTCACACTTCCGTGGCTGGTAGCAAAGATGAGAAGGACACCGGTTATTGACTCAATTTGGTGACTCATGTAAATTCACAAAGAGAAAGCAATGTAACATGACCTTTTAAAGTGAGAAATTAAGAAATCTTGGTGTATGGACCAGCAGCACAAAGCAGGATGTGTAATCAGTATCTCTACTGCATAGATAGGAAGGAGATGATGCATTATTAAAAGATGTCTTTTTATAGGTCTGACTTGAAATGGCAGGATTTGGAGTACAATAGCAGATCAAATATCTTTAGGGCCATTTCCTACAGTCCTGATATTTTTAGATGTTTTGTGCTTACTTCTTCCTCAGGTCCTCCCGACCGCCTTTTAGTGTCCTCCTGGTTACTGAGTATGTCTGCTTTTCTCTTTTAACCCCACCTCTCTCCTTCCCTGCTCACGTCCTTTATAATTTATATATCCTGCTTCTTTGTGAGTTTTCTAATCCTAGACAAAGAGCTATTTACAGCTGCCAAATGATCACAATGTTTCTGTAAACAGGGAACTTATTTGAGTTAATGATTATCATCTTATTTGGGTTTTCATACAGATCAAAGAATGCTTTGGAATTAGATTTCATATGAGGTTGAACATTTCAGAGGCTCTAACTTGGAGCTGCACAGAGAGAAGAATGCAAGCTAAGTCTCCCCACCTGAACCAGCTCGGGTTCCAGGAGCCTACCTCTGCAGCTCCTGTCATGATCTCTGACCCATCTCCAGCAGTTACCCAAGTAGGTCCTGAGTTGTTAGAAAATCAGGATAACAGTTTTAAACAATTTAGTCAAGGATAACTCTGTTCCATTTTTCCTTGTCTACTCCACTGTGATTTTGAAGCCTTGCTCAAAAACTTGTCCAGGTGTTTATTAACTGAGATTAATCAGGGGCTTAAGCATTGTATACACCCATGCACATGAGACTCCTACAAGAGCTATTCTGGCAATTAATTGTTATAAAATAATCACATAAACAAGACTTCAAGAAAGGCAAAGCCAGAAAATAAGTGTTTCCTGAGTAACCAGCAGGTGAATTCTTCTTTTTTTTCCCCCCTGATAAAAAGAGGCACGCATCTACTTGTAGTAAGAATCAACCATTATGTTTTGCAATTATAACATCTGGTCAGCAAACATACAATGATGAGGTCACATAAATGCTCCCCCGGCACATAATTTTTATTTTTTAGCACCTCTCAAAGTATGTGGTAGTTTGAAGAAAATTCAGAAGCTGCCCATTCTCATTTACGGGCTACATTTCTAAGTTATATGAGGTATACAGAGAAATACTCTCTTTTTAGAATTTGCTCTGCAGAAGAGGATCCAGGCACTTAAACTTGATCTGTAGAGGAGCTAAGTCCTTAATTGGGCACAATCTGATCATCATCGAGCATTTCTTAATTCTCTATAGCAAACAAGGAGAATGCAGATGCCCCAGACTTTGTCTGCTAAACCTGGGGGGGAGGAGATTGACCAGGATGACCCATCTTTCCACCTCCAATCACCCCCCGCCCCATCCCATCTCTCAACAATGAAGGGAGAAAGAAATCACGAAACATAGTGTAACGGAGAGAGTTGCCTGGAAAATACTTGGTGCTTCTACAGAAATTGAAGAGTTGCCCCGACTCCTCAACATCACACACTATAGCTTGCAAAGGTCAGTGTACTAAAGAGTCACTTAGGGAGCTTGTTAAAAATATATATCCCCGGAGATTCTGATTCCAATTCAAAAGACTCGGTGAGGCCCCAGGACCTGCCATTTTAATGTTCCTTTCTCTGTGATTCTGGAATGGTCTGAAGGATAGTTTCTGCTGATTGATACATGTGGAACATCTTATTCTCTTTTGCCCGTGTTTTCACTGTGGAGATCAAACAAGCACCCTTGTTTCTTTCAGACAGTTTGCAAATTTATTATTTTTATTTTTGTAATTAAGTGGAATGAGGAGACAAAGAGTGGCTTGTCTTTATTTCTCTAAACACATATTGTTTTGTAGGAAAAGAAAGACTCTTCTAAGTGATCCACACTGTCAGTTCTTTAGAGAGCCTTTCCTAACCTTCAAAGCACCACTTTGAGAATTCTTGGAAGGGTCCAGTTAATATATCTGAGCTTTGGAGAGTAGGTTGTCCAACAGATGGACTGTGTCTAAACAGTAGTAAAATAAATGGTCATAATGTCAGAGATGAATGTTGAGCAAAATCAGTATCACTAGTCATTTGAGAAAAGAACTTTCTACTCCATGCCTAGATTCATTTTTCGATTATGTATTTTAGAAAAATGCCAAACAAAAGCTATTAAATTTAGTATATGTATCACTAAAACACTGATTTTTTAAATATAAGGTTAAAATATTGTTTTAAATATAAATAGTTGCTTTTGAGCATATAAGTCCAAAAGAGCCAAAGGTTTTTTTCCCCTCAGTTTTCTAAAAATAAATTGCCTTTGAATAAAAACCATATATGGAATACTTATCCCTTAAAAGAGACTTTTTTTCTTTTTTTGGTTTTAAATTACTAAAACTATTTTGCATTCTTAACTACAGCATTCATTACTATGAATAGATTTAAATTTTTTCTTGCACATATTTGAGCTGGGTTTTCTAGAACACTCGTGTAGAATTAAGTAGAAGAATTGCTGTTTCTGATGTAAATAGAGATAGGTTTATAAAGCTAAAAAAAATACTAAAGTTCAACTTAATGTTTTTCCCATTTATTTTTACTTCACTGTACTAAGAAAAGATGTATACTATTTTTTATCTGAATATATATTTCCATTTCTATAAAATGTTCATTCCTGACCTTGGACCCTAGTTTTTGTGTGTGTCTTAAAATAATATGCAAACTGCAGTGAGTTTTTATTTTTGTTGACAACAGATAATCCCATTCTATGCTAAAGTGAGACTCTTAGGGTTTTGTATGCACCCCGCTTGCTGCCTGGCATTGCGCTTCCCCATCAGGCAGAGTTCAGTCTCCCCAATTTTATAGACAGGTGGTATTGAATGATTTGATAGAATTGACAATTTATAAAAGGGTATAATATCAACAACAAATTTTTCCTCCTCAAGAACAATATTTTTTTTCCGTGGAAGAATATAGAGGCAGCTAACTTGTTTATAAACAGATATTGAATTTTGTGTGTGTGAGTTTGAAGTGTCCAGAGGTAAGAAAAAAAATTAGGGACAGATTTTCCTTTTCCATACAACTGCAAGATAGTCTGCATTTTTCTAAAATATTCATAAACATTTTTTAAAGGCAGTAAGAGCTTGTTCGTCATGTGTTCCTATTTAAGGAAAGAGCCAACTTTGAGAAGGCATTTAAGAGAATGGTCAAGCCTTGCTCTCATCTCTCCAGGGACTGGTCCAGTTCTAGTTCCACTGGGGACCCTGGGCTGGACCAGGGAGATCTTTGGGGACAGAAGGGCTTATTTAGAAGCCATCCTGGAAGTTCCACTGATTTTCAGGTCTACTTTCTCTCCCTCTCTTCCATTACTTTTTCATGCAATCTTTAATGGTCTGGATGGAGTTCAGGTGTGAGGGCTCTCACTTGCAATAAGCAGAAATCAACATAAATTGTCCTAGGGGTGGGGTAGGCTGGGGTACAGATAATCAGTTGGTTATACAATGAAATGACTAGGGATGGGTCAGCATCAGGCATGGCTGCACCCAAGGAGGCTGTCATCCGGAGTCTCTTCCACTCCCTTCATCTCTTTGTGACTTTTCTGTGGTTTTATTCTCAATAACTAAATAATCTGATAGAGCTGACGGCCCATAAAAGACATGGAGTTCTCAATGATTGGAACTGGAGATTGTTATCTCCCCCAGGAGACACAGAGGCAAGACTGGCCTGGGTGACAGCCTTGCAAATTCTGGGTTCCAGCTCACACCTGAGATAGTAAAGCGTGTTATCTAAAGAGGCCAGGAATAAGATGAACCAGAAAGTGAGACTTGGAAGACTGGAGAAGCTGAGGTCAGACCTCCAGGTTCTGGACACTAAGGCCAGGGGTCAGAGGCCAGGTATGCTTGGGTGAGCTGGGAGAGAATGGGGCAGAAAGAGGGAGGCACACTTGAGGCTGGACCTAGGTGCAGAAACACCCAGTTCTTGCATCTGTTGTTTGCTTACATTTTGGTTGTAGAGAGTGGGTGGAGAGGTTACTAAAAACAGACAGACATCACACATTTTACAATTTCACACGAATCTGTGCTACTCAGACTGAATTTTACATATCTCACCTCATTGAATAAAAACTTCATGTTAAGGATAAGGAGACTGCAGCTTTTTAAGAGAGTAAGAAAGTTGCACAAGGATATTGTCCAGGGAGGCCTGGTACCTGGCCAGTTGAGGGATTTTCCTGGAGTTCATTCACTAAACATCAAGTATATGCCCAACATGTTTCAAGGTTCTCCAACAGAAGCTGGAAGAAGTATGCCTCAACAATCCAGTGCCTCCTGATGCCTGTCAACAGAGGCACGGCTCTTAGGGAGTAACGCTGTCTGGGTGTGAGTGCTTCGTGAGGACTTTGAGTCTCTCTGGAGGGAAAATGCTGTTATCTCAGGAAGGTATATGTCTGCTTTCCTCCCTGCTTGAATTCCCCCCTAAATTTTGCTCAGTACAAATTGAGAGTTCTTTGCTATACGTACTACTACCAGAGAATCATAGCCTTACAATGCTACATAGACCCCAGGGAAGGATTTAAGCCAATTTCCTCATGTTATATATAGGTTAGAGAACTTAGGGCCAGAAAAGATTGATGGATTACTGGAGGTCATACATGGGTTAGTGGCAGTGCTAAGACTTTAAACTCTTTCCAAATCCTGCGTTCTTTCCATTCTAACCCCAACCATTTAAATTTCGTATTTAAATATCCTAATAGCAGTCCCTTGCTGTTAATCAAAATAGTCAAGGTTTTATGACTAGGTCAGGTCTAACATTTTAGCTCAGAATAGCATCCCTTCCCTTCTGTCTTCCTCCCTCCCTCCCTCTCTTTTTCTTCTTAGCTTCCACTGTCTAGGGAATGCTTTGGTTCTTGGGTATAGATAATAAACTCTTTCTCTCTTACTCTCCCGGTCTCTCACTCTCTCAGCATTTAGTGTATCATGCAATGAGTGTATGATTGTCTTCTGATGTGCTTTTATGTATTTTAAACTCTGTTTTGTCGAGTGTACATTTGCTGTAAAGGCCCAGATTGCAAATGGTAGCGAAGTACTATGAAAGTAAAATGTTATTATTGCAGTAAATATCCATAGATAGAGAATGAGCGCCCATTCCCACCTCCATTTCCTTTCCTTCTCATTTACTGGGTAAGCATTTAGCCTTTTAAAAACCCTTCCATGCAAATCAGTATGAAAATATTTGCTGTATGTGTCTAAACTGAAAGCTAATGAATTACAAAAATTCTTATTTTGTGAAATAACATTTTCTATCTCTTTATGCATGAAGTACACAAAAACAGGCAGTGGCTTTAAGTGTAATGATGGTCTTTACAAAGGAGAGATTATGCCACTTCTGTGAGACTTCCAAATACCCCTCGCATCCAGTAAATCTCCTTTTGGACTAAATAAGGCAGAACATATTTTCATCTATTGTCTAACACTTAAATAAACTTTACTGTCTTGTACTTCCTATTCCCTTTTAAAAAGTGAAAGTTCTCTTGGTAAAGAAAGAGTGTACTGATTTGTTTTCAACACAATGCCAAATATTTTGGTAAGAAGGCAAGACTCTAAGGTTGGAATTTTTTTCTCATTAAAAACAATCTGTTCCTAGAAATTGTGGAACGCTTGCAAGATTTTTTAATAATGAATAAATAAGTCTCAAATGACCAGTATAGAAAAGGAAAGAAATTCACTCATTCTGGAGTTAAAAATAAACCCGAGAACAGTTTTGTCTGGAAAGAAGAAATCTTTGAGTGTCTACAAGGCTGACTTAAAACGGTGCCTGCTGGGTGCAAATCCAGTCTTCCTGGGTTCAGGGCCTTCTGTCGAATGCATGAACAGTTACCCTCCAGTCAGCGGGCTCATCACAGGTCCCTTTATCCTTTCCATCATGAAGTCTGGCTGTGGGGGTGTCTGGTTCACTCTGGGGTTGATTGACTACAGCTGGTCTTGGAAGCAAATGTCCCTTCATATAATATGAAGAATTGCACATTCCTATACCCCAGGATTCCCCAACAGCTGAAACAGCAGCCGGGAAAGAGATAGTTTATGTTTTTGAGGGTAAGAGCACCACTTGTAGTTATGTCTGTCTGGAATTTTATTCTTTGTTTTCTAGAAACATTTAACTTTAAACATTGGAAGGAATAAAAATATATACTGTGGTTACATGGTACTACTTTCAGAAGGAGGTTGGAGCTTTACACCTTTTTATTTTTTATTCCACCTTGTTTTAGGAATGAAGTAATATAAATAAGCACACACATAATTTATAGAGGTGGGGAGACTGAGCTAGTGAGCTTATAATTGGCCTATTATAATCTAATCAAGATGGAGTTAAATGAGCTCCACTGATCTATACATTGTTCTTGAACTTCTGTCCTCCTTTGCTAGATCACCGCCTTTGCGCTGAACGTTTTATTATCTGATTGCAGTCATGGAAGGACTGGGGCTTTGGAACCAGCTGATCTGTGTTTCAGCCTTGGCCCAGTGATGTCTTAGCCGTGTGACACAGAGCTCCCTGCTCAAGTTCTTAGTGTGTTCATTCTTTTTTTAAAGGATAATTCCTACTCCTCTGGCTTATTGGGGGGATTACATGAGGTAATATAAGAACACTTAGTGCTCTATGATGCCACTTACATGAGGCACCCAGAGTAGTCAAATTCAGAGGCAGAAAACGGAATGCTGGGTGCCAGGGGCTGAGAGGAGCGAGAATGGGGAGCTATTGTTTACTGGGTACAGAGCCTAAGTTTTGCAAGATGAAAAGAGTTCTGGAGATGGAGGGTGGGGATAGTTGCACAACAATGTGAATGTATTTACTGCTGCTGACCTGCACACTTAAAAACGGTCAGGATGATATGTTTTGTGTGAGGTGTATTTTCCACAATAAAAAAGAAGCACTTTGTACATTGCCCGACGATTTTGTTAACCTGCCACTCCTGCCTTCTTTCTTAGTCTTGCTTTCTGCCCTTGGCAAATGGCTAACCATTCCTGGTGATCTGATCAGGGGACACCTGCAACTCTGAGCGACTGGGCAAATCCACAGAAGTAGTGAAGCCAGGTGCACCGCTCAAAGCACAGAATCACAGGCTGTCAGGGATGACGTGAGCTCAGAGAATGTCCAAGTCCCACATTTTCATATTAAACACAAAAAAACTGAGGTCTGGAGAAACTGGGGTTTTGGCCTAAAATGACACAGCAAATCAGTGGTGGAGCTGGAACCAAAACCCAAGACTACGAACTCCTCATCTAGCTGGCTTCCCAGCAATCTGCAGGCGTCTCTGGGCATCACTCAGGCCACTCTGTGACCTCCAATGAGCCTAAGGGTTTTCTATATTCTGATTAGATAACCTCAGAGGCTGGGGCATGAAACTCCTTTGACTGGCAGTTGTTTCACGTGGCTTTATTGAGGTATGAATGACTCGCAGGAACTGTGCAGATTTACATTTGAGGACATAGAGAATATTCAACCTTTATGCAGTCAAACCTATCAACCTTTTTGTGGTGATTTGTTCTCCCACTTTGAAGTTCAAAGTCTTTCTCTACCAGAGTTTATTAAACATTTACTTTATCTTCAAAAAAAGTAATTGCACTATTTGATAAGCCTTGACATATGTGTGTGTGTGAAACCATCACCACTATCAAGATAACGACATATCTGTCATCACCCGCCAGATTCCTTGTTCCCATTTTTAATGTCACTGTATCCTACCTCATCAACATGCAGCCACTGATCTGTGTTCAGTTGCTATAAATTAGCTGGCATTTTGTAGAATAAAGGGAACCATACATACTCCATTTTTGTCTCCTTCTTTTACCCAGCATAATTATTTTGTTTCATCTGTGTTATTGCATATATCAATAGTTCACTCCTTTTTATTCCTGACTAATAGTCCATTGTTCGGATATGGCATAATCTGTTTATCCATTTAGCTGTTGACATATATTTGGGTTGTTTTCAGATTGAGGCTGTTAGAAATAAAGCGGATATGGACATTTATGTAAAGTCTTTGTATGGACATGTGATTCCTGGATTAGCCATGGATTTCGGATGTTCTGGCATCAGGGTGATCCTAGAGAGGCTGCCCCTCCTCTCAACAGCTCCTTTCATATGCAAACTAACCAGAGCACATGCCCCGCCTCCCTCCCAACCACCTCAGAGGAGCTCTTACACCCTGGGCCACATCCATCTGACCTACTCATCCAGGGCCAGTATTAGGCAGCTAGGGTCTGCACCTACACCCTGGAGCCCGCTAGTCATTCAAGCCCCAATTCTGCGGAGCCTATTTACCCCAACTCATCTGTTCCTTCTTGCAAAAAACACAATAAAGTCTCTTGCCCACATTTTTCCCTCACTACCTCTGCCTCTTGACTGACTGACCCTGGTGCACCCTGTGTGCTCTGCCTCCTTGGTATGCCAGGCCTCCTGTTTCTAGGGAACTGTGAGTAAAACATCTTCCTTCCCGGCAGTCATTTCTATGTGTGTCTTACTGTACCTGGATAAAAATATTCCAGGTACACTTTTAAATGCTTTCATTGCTTTTGAGTAAATCCTAGTTGTGGACTGGCTGAATCCCATGGTAGCTATATGTTTAAGTTGTTAAGAAACTACCAAACTGTTGTCCAAAGTGTACCATTTTACATTCTCAGCAGCAGGTGTGAGAGTTTCTGTAGCTCTGCTTCCTCACCAGCACTTGGTAAGATCAGTCTTTTTAATTTTATCCATTCTAAGGGCTGTGTAACTCTTTGTGGTTTTAATTGTTTACCCCTAATGAAAACTTATTTTGAATATTTTTATGTACTAATTTGCTATCCTTATATATTCTTTTGAGATGTATTTGAGATGTTCAAATCTGTGTTCACATTTTTATTGGGTTGTTTGTTTTCTTATAGTTGAGTTTTGAGAGCTCTTTAGATACAGATCCTCTATCAGATATGTGCTTTGCAAAGATGTCCCCCTGGTCTCTGGCTTGTCTTTTTGTTCTCCTAACAGTATCTTTTGAAAAGCAGAAATTTTAAATTTTGATGAAGTCCATTTTGTCAGTTGGTTCTTTTATAGCTCTTGTTTATGGTGTCAGATCTAGGAAATCTTTGCCTGACCCAAGGTCACAAAGATGTTTCTTCTCTGTTTTCTTCTATCAGTTTTGTAGTTTTTTTGTTTCATATGTAGGTCTATGATATGTATAGTGCTACTTTTTTTTTATGTGGTGCAAAATACCAATTGAAATTTGTTTGCTTATTTTGTATACGGTTATCCTTTTTTTTCAGCACCACTTGTTGAAAAGACTATTATTTCTCAGAGAACTGCCTTTGCACCTTTTTAAAAAAATCAGTTGACCAAAAAAGTATAGATCTAGTTCTGAATTCTATGTTCTGTTCCATTGCTCCACTTGTCAATCTTTCTGCTAATTCCACACTGTTGATTGCTAGAGCTTTATAATCGGTGAGGAAATCAGTCAGTGTTAGTCCTCCAACTTCGTTCTTCTTGTTCAAAGTTGTGTTGGCCATTCTAGGTCCTCTCCATTTGGTATGCATTTGGAATCATTTTGCCAATTTCTACAGAAAAAGAAAAAAAAACTTTCTGGGATGTTGATCAGAATACATCAATTTGGGGAAAACTGACATCTTAACAATATTCAATCTTCCAACCCACCATGGTATGTTTCTCTCCATTCACATAGTTCTTTAACTTTTTCTAAGCAATATTTTATAGTTTTCGGTGTACATGTATTGCATATCTTTTATGAAATTTATCCCTGAGTATTTCAGTTTTTTGATGCTATGTGAATGGTGTTCTTTTCTTAATTTTAATTTCCAATGGGAGGAACTCTTGTTACGTTAAATTTGAATGCTTTGTTTCCATAGAGAAAAGTAAAACAATGGTTTTCCTGTTCTATTTTGGACCCTATCTCTTTCAAGAAATTTTTACAAATAGATTTTGCTCTCAGCCTTTCAAACTAAATGCCAAGAGTCCTACAATGAGGCTGAAAATGTACCCGGATTGCCCAGAAGGAGCTAATTGTGCTGTCCTCCTCTACAGGAACAGCTCAGCAATCTGAGCATATTAGAGACAGTTTCTAGGCTTGTAAGAATTCTGTCAAGAGTGTGTAATGGGGATGAATTACTTCTGCATGAAGAACTTCAACTTTTGCACTTCCTAACTTTACTATGGCTCAACTTGAAATACTAACCGGGTAGTCCCCAAAGTCCTTGAGTTTAACAGCATTAATTATCAGGCCCCCACAAGTCCATAAATTCTTATTTGAAAATCCAACTACTCTATTTGTAATTCCTAGGAGTGCTTAACTTTTAGTTTCTTACCAGTAAACTTTTCAAAAAGCAAACAACCTCACCTCTGACATCAAGTCCTTATAAGGAGTGAGTGAGCACCTCTGTCTTTCCAAAGAAATAACTGTCTTCGGGTGTTTCATGGTCTAAATTCAGCTAGATCTTATCTCCTCCTCTTCTGTAAAACTCTTATTCTCTCAGAGTCCTGAGGAAACCCCTTCAGCATAAAATATTAAGAACAGAGAGCGCTTAACACTCCTAAGAGTATTTACATTTCCAAAGACCATAACTCTAACGCAGAGACATTTGTCGTAATGATGGATTTTAGGCACGTGGGAGGGAAGGACAGAGAGTGGCAAGAAAGTTTGCCAATAGCCCCTCAGAGCTCATCGTTAGTTGTACCTTTGGGGAGTTCTGATCTAACCTTCACCTCTGGCATATATGAAGGCTGAGCCCTAACTCCTGAAAGACATTACTAATACACAACGACTTTTCTGTCCCTATATCATGTAATAGTAGATCATGGATTTCCTTCCTTCCTTCCTCCCTTCCTTCCTTCCTTCCTTCCTTCCTTCCTTCCTTCCTTCTTTTCTTCCTTCCTCTTTTCTTCTTCTTTCCCTCCATCCCTCGTAGGGAAGTAGAAAATGTAGCACACACTATGCATGTGGTTACACTAAAGGAAGTTCCCATCCGGGTTGAGTTGGTATTATTACCGTTGCCATTATGTAGTTCCTTCCTTACCATGCCAGTGACATTTATTAAGCACCCACTGTTTAAAGTCTCAAATGTTTTTTAATTCAGGAATTAATGTGGGGAACCAGGTAAGACCCCCACAGAGACAAGGGGAGCATAGACCCTAGAGCAGCCCTATTCATGCCTGAGGACTAATAGTGAGAAGGAGATGAGTAAGAAATGATACAAAGTAGACAGCATCACTTTAGAAAAGCCTTATAAATCTAGTGAGTTCAAACTGAATTCTGAAGATGGAAAGAGACGTAGTCTAGCAAAAAAGACAAGGGTGGGATGACTCCAGTGCCTGTAAGATGTAAGGCATATATTAACATAAGTATAGCCCATGCCCTAAACTGCAATATTTTTTAAATGTCCACATGCCTGGAACTGGTTAAAAAAAAAAAAAAATGAAATCTGAGATCCCTGACATCTTCAACAAACTTTTCACCAAATCCAGGGCAGGGAAAGAGTAGCGCCTAGAAATTTCCAGTTCTCCAAAAGCATGAAAATAGCAGCAAAAGAGTTTGCATGTTTAAAGGAAGTCTGCCCAAAACTATGCTTTGTATTCACTCTTCTCTGTGAACATCAAACGACTGCATACCTTCATTCCAGGTTTTCCAGAAGCTGCCATGACTTGTCCTTGAGCAGACGTTGTTGGCATTTGACAGGGCCACCCTCCCACCTCTTTATCGGTTGGCAGAGGCTGAGCTGAGGCAGGTCCTTGAGCAGAGCAAGTGTCTTATCTGTCTCCCCCTGTGAGAGAAGGAGAAGATGGAGTTGTCACTGCGTGGTACAGGCCATCATATGGTACTAAGGGTGACTTAGAAGAATTAAAGCACTGTGCCTGTATCAGTTATCTATAGCTGAACCAAAGACTACCTCCAAAAATATT
This sequence comes from Tadarida brasiliensis, assembly GCA_030848825.1. Classification (NCBI taxonomy): domain Eukaryota; kingdom Metazoa; phylum Chordata; class Mammalia; order Chiroptera; family Molossidae; genus Tadarida; species Tadarida brasiliensis. The sequence goes on along the minus strand of CM061257.1, from coordinate 97,963,644 downwards.
ATTCTAAACAATAATTATTATCTCACAGTTTTTCTTTATTGAGTCTGGGAGCAGTTTAGCAAGGTGGTTCAGGCTCATGGTTCCTTGTGAGGTTGCAGTCAAGCTGTCGGCCGGGGCTTGAGTCACATGAGCTGGAGGGTCTGCTTCCAAGCTCACTCACGTGCTTGTTAGCAAGACTCAGTTTCTTGCTAGCTTGTTGGTTGAGCATCTCACCGCCTCACCATGTAGGCCTTTCCATAGGCTGCCTAAGCATCCTCACAGCATGGCAGCTGCTTCTCCCAGAGTAAGTGATCCAAGAGAGACCAAGAGGGCAGCCGCAGTCGTTTATAACCTAATGTTGGAAATGACATACCATCACTTCTGCCATGTTCAGTTGCTCCTATAGACCAACCCTTGTATAAGGTAGAAGGTGACGACACAATAGTGTGACTATCAGGAGGTGGAGGTCCCTGGGGGCCATCCTGGAGGCTGCATCCCGCAAGACCTCTGATCTAACTGTGCTGGGAACACAGGTGGCCCCGGTCTTTGATATAATGTACGTCAGGTAACATGTTTTAGCTTAGAGGTCTTGCGATATAGTTGCAAGACTAGTGGACTAGGAGTAAAGAGGTTTGGATTCAATTTCAACTTCACAGTTACAAATGCTATGTTGTCTTGGAATGATGCTTAACCTTTTTGCCTATCTGTTATCTCGTGTGTAAAATGAGAGGGTTGTCATTAGTGGTCTCAAAGGTGTCTTTCAGCTCTAAAATTCTATGTCACTAAGAAATATGTCATTTCAGACACGAATGTTATGGAGGTGACTTTGTTTAACAAAATGGGCAATTCCAGTGAGATTTCTCTTGCTTCAAAGTAATAAACCAAGTGCAGAAATGGTACCCTTGAGCTTTCTTTCAACTTATTTTTTTTTCCATACGTAATTCTAGTAAGTAAGCCTCACAATAATATATTTTTATTTGTATAATGCTCTAAGATGTGACACACATTTTTTTGTGTTTTTTTTGTTGTTGTTGTTGTTGTTAATCCTCACCTAAGGATATTTTTTCATTAATTTTTTAGATAGAGTGGAAGGGAAGGAAGGAAAGAGAGAGAGAGAGAAACATCAGTGAGAGAGAGACACACACACATTGATTGGTTACCTCCTGCACGACCCTGACTGGGACCGGGGATCAAACCTGCAATCCAGGTACATACCCTTGACCAGGAATCAAACCCAAGACCCTTCAGTCTGTAGGCTGATGCTCTTACTGCTGAGCCAAACCGGCCAGGGCTTTAACACACATATTAATATTTATGTGAAGGCATTCATAAACCCCATTAAGACGGTATTGGGTATGTGACGCCTTCCAGCTCTGTTCTTCCCTTGCCTGTTGACATGAGTGGCTACTGGCCAGAGCTTCTGATGAGGATACTCCCTGGCATATGACCCAGATGAATGAATGAAAGTGCTCCTTTATCTCTAAAATCTCTAAGTCTAAAGAGACAGCTGTAAAGCCTAACATCTATAGGGTGGACCCGCAGCAAAATGAACAGTGGAGCCCTTTATCTCATGTACTAGCCTGGAGCAGAAGAGGACAGGGAGAAGCATCTTGGGAGGTTTAACTCTGAGATGAGAATGGGAAAATGACCCCACTCCCTTATCTGGAATTCCCTGGGCATGCCAAACCTGCTCCCACTTCAGGGCCTTGCATTCGCCCTGCCTGGGAATCACTTGGCCCAGTGCAGTGATCTTCCCTCAGATAATCCTTTTCCAGCCACCAATCTTACGTGGTGACCTTCCCCCTGCAGTCCTTTTACACTGCATTTTCTATCTCAGAGCACTCAGCACTGTCTTAAATCACCTTGCTAGCCTGCCTGTTTAAGGCGTTCCCCTCCCACAGAATGTAAGCTGTCTGGAAGAGGCAACCCCTCTGTCCGGTGTGCTGTCCTGTCTCCAGTGCTTACAGCAGGTTCCCAGGCAGAGGGGGCACTCAAGAAATACTTGTTAACTGAATGAATGAATTAGTCGGTCCAGAAAGGCACCTGGTTAAATAAAGGTGAGTTTCAAGAGATGTTTGGATGGCAATATAAAAAATAATTAACTGGGCCTTTTTCCTATTCCCTTGTAATCGGCAGCTAAGGTCTGACTCTAAGAATACGGACACTTCAGGTAACCCACAGAGAGCCCTCAACAATGGGAGCAGACACCTTCCCCAGGGCTTTGAGGGGAGCAGGCCCTGCTACCAGAACCAACAACAGTGCCCCAGGCAGGGGAGAAGAGGAGAGGGGCGTTTCCTGAAGTAACTGGGACCACTCCATGAATGAAATGCTCATTGTAAAAGGGATTCCCTCCCTGGGGACAGAGGGGTGCTCTCTCCTTCTTGAAGCCAAGGGAAGAATGCCTTGAAGAGAAGGGTGCTGGCAGAAGGGGAAGACTGGCACCTCTCTCACTGGCTGGATAGTTATTTAGGTCGCAGCCCAGCCAATCAGCTCCTGTGCCTTGCTCACTGAGGAAAGGAAATAGGAGAAAGACAGTGGAGCAAAGCAGAGAAATGAACTGACCGCAAAGCCAGTGGTACTTACAGTGGGTGGGGTGGCAAGGATGGATGGATGAGATTCTTACCTGGATCAGGGGCAGGCTGGCACCATCTTGTGAGTTCTCTGTTAGCAGACCAGGGCTCCCAAGTTTCCAAGAGGGTGCATTTATGAAGGGGAAGAGGGGTGCTGTTGTTAGAGGGGGCGGTGGGGTGGGAGAGGTTGAACAGGGTCCTGGTATCCCACCTCTGGGAATTGTGTAGACTCTGCAAAGCCAGCCAGAAAATTGAGTCAGGCACCCAAGGGATCATATTAGATCCTGTCACAGAGTAGATGCTAAGAACTTACCAGCGCTAGTCCAAGAAGCAAAGCAAATCACCCAGAGAGGATTTCCCCAATCCCTTCTCACTGCCCCAAGTCCACTGAGGAGCCAGACCGGGGGGCAGGGGGATGCCCAGAGCCAGACCATATCATTTCCCCATAGGTGTCCCTATAACTGTGCACCAGGGACGGAAGGAGATGAGATTTAAATTGGATAAAAGATTGGAGTTTTGAGCTGGCCTCGACTTTTTATTAAGGAAAAGTGACCAGAAGTCTATAGGCTGTAGCTGAGACGTCATGAAGGGGCAGGAAAAAGGCATTTGGCATGGTTGAAAGAATGAACTGGAAAAACATAAATGAATTAAACCATTCTGTGGTTTCAACACTGAGGTTTCACTATCCAGTCACCCGGGTACAGCAGGAAAAGGCAGTTTGGTGGACTTCAGGAAGCAAGTTCCTCAGACTTTTGCTTTTTCTTCAGGCGAGCTATTACTTGTTCTTGTCAGAGGGGAAGGGGACAAGACAGGTTATAAAATCTGTGATTCAAGACACACCCTCGATACTGCAGACTCAGTTGCCCTTGCTTCTTCCATGTACTCTCCCCCAGGAGAGGACGAAAGAGCTAATTTGGTGAAAATCAGTTTCCTGCAGCTTCAAAGGATTTTTTTAGACCTTTGGGCAAATCATTTTTAAAATTTCAAAGATACTTTTTATTAAAACCGAGGGGCTAGATTGAGAGAAAACCACCGCCCTCATCCCCTCGTTCCTTGATAAATAAATCGCTAGGAAAGCCTGTGTCCGCGGGCCGGGGCAGGGGCCGAAAGCGAGTCCCAGGGAAGGTGGACGGAGATTCCTGTTCAGCATCGCCCAGGTCAGGAGGAAGTTTGGTTGTTGATAGCCAGAGGAGAGAGCCTTTTTGGAAAGGACTGGTAGTTGAATGAACTAAAAGTTCAGAGGATAGGTTCGGGTTTTAGCTAATCTGTTTTTAAAAGGAAAATACTCCCTGGCTGGTTTGGATCAGCGGTTAGAGCATTGGCCCACGGACAGCAGAGTCACGGGTTCGAGTCTGGTCAAGGGCACGTACCTCGGTAGTAGTTCGTCCCCGGCCTCGGTTGGGGTCGTGTGGGAGGCAGCCAATCGATGTGTCTCTCTCACATTGATGCTTCTCTCTCTCTCTATCTCTTCCTCCCCCCCCCAACTCTATCTGAAGATAAGTGGAAAAGTGTCCTCGGCTGAGGATAAACAAATAGTAATAATAAATAAATAAAAGGAAAATACATTTCTTGAATGGTAAAAAACAAACAAACAGAAAACACACTTAGTTTGAAGGGAAAAAGGTGTCGAATGACAGTTAACTGGTGAAACAGATTTGCTTGGGCCTCTCTAACCTTCGTTCCACGGCTCTCTGCTCCCAACAACCCCTTTCCTCCAACGAAGCACCGAGTGACGGAGTAACACCTACACGGTGGGTGTGCCTGTGTGCGTGTTTGCTCACGTGTTACTGTAGATGTAACAAAAATGCAAAGCAAACAATGCCCAGTGTGTGTTTTTTTTTCAGAATTTTGTAGAATTCAAAAACCTTGCCAGGGCATTTGCGAAGTCATATGTTGGTTAACAGCCAAAACCCCAGGTGTCCTTTTCTTTCCTGCAGTTCTCCACCATCTACACAAAACCTACCCGAGACAGAAAGGCCACCTGGCCCTCTCTGGTGGTCACAGGCTGATCGTCTGGTCAGGGCCAGGCCCAGGCCGTCATTCCCAGAGCCCAGGCTTTTTCCATCTGTGTTCGACACTGCCAGCTGTGAAGACCTCAGTGGCCTTTCCTTACACAATTCCATCCATCGACAAAGCCCTTTCCTCACTGAGCCTCTACTCCCTTACACAGAACCGTATTTTCTAGTCATCATTTGGAGCAGCGATCTTCAATCGGCACGCCACAAGAATTTTTAAACTATATTTTTTGGTGTGCCGCAGAATTTTAGTAGTTTGTTTATGTGTGCACATGAGATGAAAAAAGTTGAAAATCGCTGATGTAATCCAAGTACAGGAATTAGGTTTTATCTCCTGTGACAGTTGCCACCTGTTGTGGGGGGTGCTGGGGTACCGTGCTGAGAAGGAGCCGGAGCAGAGTTCTGGGCAGGATTCAGTGGGAAGGAGGAATGTGATGGGTGGCAAAGTCCTGGAGCGAGGGCGGCCACCTGTTTGCCAAGCCTGTGTCTCCCCAGGTGTAGGCGTTATCTCTTCCTTTAAAACCCGACCTTTGTTAACGGATGGAACCTTGGGATCCTCATTCTGGCAGATTCTCCACTCAAACTGCTGCTGAAATTGAACCCTCAGGGTGGCTAGGGGTCTGTGACACAGGGACCTAAAAATGATAAGACTTGAATTATTATTAATAACCATAATGAAAATGATGCCCATCAATAATTAGATTCCGACTAGATGCTAGGTAATATGTAGAAACAGGTACAGGTATATAATTTCCAATCCTTAAAGCCTACTTATAAAGCCTACTTATAAAGAAGGAATTATGTTTCCAGATGAGGAAATTGAGGCTTGAAAAAAGTGTGTAACTTGCCCAAGGACACACGCGAGTAGGTCGATAAGCCGGGATTCAGTCCCACGTTTGACCAGTTTCCTTCCAAAGGAAACTTCTAAGCAGAAGCTGAAATACTGCAGGCCACTTCCTCTGCGCTCAGAGGCCTTTGCGGAGGGGCAGGGGTGGGGAGCATTCGCTCCCTATATGGGATCCCTACATTTTTTAAGAAAAACATGGCAGACTGGATAGCTGATTAGAAAAGAATGAGGTTGTTTTCTGTATGATAAAGTGATGCTGGAAGAAAGAGCAGACTCGCCCATATATCAGAGGATTTCCTGACAGTCCCCCGCAGCAGCCAAAGGGGCTGTAGTGCATTCACCGAAGCCAGCCTGGGCTCTCCCGGGCCACCGTCTGACATTATCAATGTTCGCATGTGTCGGCCTCAGAGGACACCCCGCATTCCGAGCGCTCAGCCTCCCAGTTCCTGGAGATAGTGTTTTTCCTCTCTTAAGCAGAGGAAAACTCAGTCTAAAGAGGCCATTTGTCATCCGGATCATCATGCAGCTGCTCTGAAGGTGTGTTTAAGTCCACTGTGCCCAGATGTGCTGGCCAAGCACGCACTCCGGGGGCTGCAGGGCGCGTTCAGGGGCCTAATTCACAGAGCGCAGGCGCCAGCGGGGCCTGATGGACCGGGCAGGAAGGCTGGCTGTCCTCATGCGCTCAGGGAACTCCAGAAACATGAGATGGAGCAACCGTTCCAAAACTCTTCTGCACTTTGAATTTTTTGCACTGTGCCCTCTATTATCTTTATTTATTTATCTTTAAATTGCCAAGTGCATTAAAATTCAAAACTTTGGGGCAAGAAGGCTCTCAGTAAATATGCTGTTACTTCTCATCACGCTTGGCAAAATCTTCACAAGACGCTAATGATTTGTTCCATGCATGCCCTTTCTGACCATGCTCTACCGCTCTCCACTTTACTCTCTGCTTCTGTCTCTTCTAGAGACTTCCTTGGTGCTTTGCGTATTTATTGAATATGCTTGCCTTTTACCTGGAACATTTTTCCTCTAGGTTAGGAACCTAGAGCATTAATGTTACCTCAGCAGAGACACAGCCCCTCACTCCCATCCCCCAGCCTCCAAATAACACTGCCGTCGGTCTCTACCACGTCTCCTGCCCAGTTTTTCTTCACTGCACTTACCAGTCTTCGTTTACCACCAAAAGGCTAGCTCCATGAGGATAGAAAATGTATTGTGCTCCCTACTGTATCCTAATGCCTTGTAGTTACTCAATAAATCAAAAAAAAAAAATCATGATGAATGAATAAATAAATAAATATAGATCAGGAAAAGATGGTGGTAGTCAATCAACCAGCAAGTCAGTCAAATTTTACTAAGTACTTAATCTATTCTGGGTTCACTGTGTGAAGGTCAGGCGTGCTAAGCTGCCAGGACTCTTCCAAGGGAAAGGGTGCTTCTCTTAGATGGAATGTGTTTCTCTTCTTGTTTCAGTTGCCATCTTTTTTTTTATTATATGTTTTTATTGATTTTTAGAGAGGGAGGAAGGGAGAGGGAGAGATAGATGGAAATATCAATAAAAGAGAAACATTGATTGACTGCCTCCTGCTCGACCCCACCGAGGATGGAGCCTGAAACCCGGGCATGTGCCCTGACTGGGAATTGAACCAATGACCTTTCAGTCCACAGGTCAATGCTCAACCATTGAGCCATACTGGCCGGGCTTCCATCTTGTTTTGATGGTAGCCCATACACGGCACTTCTGACCCTGAATGATTTATGGGAAATTACGTACCCTACAGTCATAAAACAGTAAAAATTAAAAATTATTACATTACTGTTTTGGAAGATAATTTACCAATATTCAAAAAGCTTTAAGGGGTTTTCCAGAAACAGGCTATCTTTAATAGCGATCATTGACTACACCATGCCAGGCTCTCTCTGTGCCAGCCAAGGAAAATGTACAGATCTTGTTCTAGTATGGAGACTATCAGGCCTGACTATCTACACATATCCATGTTTTATTCAAAACCCAAACTAAAGATATTTTCCAGTGCTAGTCTGTTTCTTTCTTAAATACAGCAGCATTGAGAAGACTTTGTTTCATGGCCAGTAGTTTGCAGGATTTGCTGCTCTTTGCCTGGTGGCGAGTTGAGACTTTGGAACAGGGAAATAGAGTTCCTTCTGAAAGCCGGGAGGAAGGTCGGAGTCCCAGAGGGCCAGGCCTTTATGTTAGAAGAATGAATCTTGTTCAGGTATCTCTGTTCTTTGGTGTTTAAAGGGAACAGAGACACTCACCTAACTATCCCAAGTCCATTGTGTGAAATTTGCCTCATTTGGGGATTCCATTATTTTCCTGGCTGTGAAATGAAGAGTCACTGGGGTTTACAGGAAGGCACTGTCTGGGGCCATTCCCAGGGGAGGCTCTTCTTCAGCAACCTCCCCCATGCTGCAGTCGGGGAGGAGCTCAGTCACTAAGTCCAGGCTCATGACAGAAAACGGACGAAGGCAGCAGTGAGTGGATCGAATGGTCACGAGACCCTCGATGCTTCAGACTTCTGTTCACATACCTACCCCTCCCCCGTCTGGGTAACAAAAGGTGGAAGTTGGACTATCCATTTCTATTCTGCAGTGACTGGAGTTGTGTGATATAAAAAGTGCCCTGGAAACCTGAAGGAAAGCCTGCGTGGACTGACAGTCAGTGTGGTGTGTAGCTGCAAGGTGGCCCCCCTGGAGCGACACAGTGAGTGAAGAGGCTTCATATCCTGTGGGTGCTCTGGCTCTAACATCACCTTAAAGAAGATTCCGGACGGAACCTGATTTTTTTCAGGATACTATGCTGCTCAGTAAGGATTCGTGGAAAAGCAGAAGTTCCAATGTAGTTTTTTAAACACTTTTTTCTGTGAACTGCAACAGCAAAACTGAGCCTCACCAACCCATTTGGGCTAGCTGGAAGCTGTGATTGACAGGACTCATCTGCCAAGGACAAACAAGGAGTAAAGTGCTTTATTCACATAGACTTCATCCAATCAGAACTACCCTCGGCCAAGTTAAGAACTGTTTGAATGGGAATCCTCTAAGTGGAAAGGTTTGTCATTGGCATCATCATCATCACCATCATCACCTTCGTCATCATCATTTAATAGTGAATTTATAAAACCAACTTATACACCCCTGATAAGAAAAACTGCAAGAAACACTTTCATTGAAAAGGTTTGAATGGAGAATATAGCATAACTGGAAGGGACTTTACTAGACTAGAGATTTACAAAGATCTCATGAAGTGTTGTTTAAATAAACGACCTTATAAAAATCTTAATAAAAAGCATTTAAACTATTTAAAACAAAATACAGTTTCCCTTTAATAATAATGACAATCAATATCACAATCCAAATTACAGCAAATAGCTAGGAGTTATTGAAACCTTCCTGACTTCTGTTCACATACCTACTCCTTTTTAGGGGTTTACAGGCATTGTTTAAATTTACAGTTTACAGGCATTGTTTAAATTTAATCCTCAGCACATCCTCTGAAGTTTGGTGCTATTATCCCCATTTTACCAAAGAGGAAACTGAGGCTTAGAGAGGGCAGATGACTAGACAAAAGTCATATAGTTGGTATGTGATGGAATTTGAGTTTCAATCCAAAATTGTTGGCTACTGTACCAGTGTGTAATTCACACAGAGTGAGAAAAAAATTGAATACATTTGACATTCTGGATTTCCATTGAGATAGCAGTCATTTGAATGGGAGTGAAGGGTTTGCTGTAACTTGCCCTGAAGCAGTGAAAAAAGAGAAAAGTGTTAAAGGAAAAGCTGTCAAATAATTTGTCATTCCTGGAGGAGCCAATGTCCTACCACCATTATGCCAGGAAGTATTTTCTTCATGTTCACATTCAGAGACAAGATAAAGCCTGCTCCAGGATTCTGAAAGGAGACAGCTCAGTCGACATTTTCAGAGGCGCCCTGGCCAGTGTGGCTCAGTTGGAGGGTCACCCGTGCATTGAAAGGTTGTGGTTCCATTCCCAGTCAGGGCACATACCCTAGGTTGCAGGTTCAATCCCCGGTGGGGGTGTGTACAGGAAGCAACCAATGGATGTTTCTCTCTCTCTCTCTCTAAAATCAGTAAAACATATCCTAGGGTGAAGGTTTTTTTTGTTTTTTTTTTAATTTTAAGAGGTCATCTGTGTGGTTCTGTTTTTTTTAAATCCTCACCCAAGGACTTGGCCAGTTTTGGTCAGTGGTTAGAGCATTGGCCCGTGGACCAAAGGGTCTCAGGTTCCTTTCCAGTCAAGGGCATGTGCCTGGGTGGCAAGTTTGGTCCCTGGTCCCCGTTGGGGTCCTCTGGGAGGGAACCAATCAATGTGTCTCATCTCACATCAATGTTTCCTTCCACTCAATGTGAAAATCAATGGAAAAAATATCCTCAGGTGAGGATTAATAAAAATAAATACATAAACACACCCTCACCTGAGGATATCTTTATTGATTTGTTTTTTAGAGAGAGGGAGGGAGAGAGAGAGAGAGAAATATCGATGTGAGAGAGAAACATCAATCGTTTGCCTCCCGTATGTGCCCTGACTGGGGATCGAACCTGCAACTTTTTGGTGTGTGGGATGATGTTCCAACCAACTGAACCACCCAGCCAGGGCTGTGTGGTTCTTAAAAGCACAAATCCTGGAACCAAACTCTCTGAGTTCAGGTTCTGTGACCTTGGGAAAGTAAATAAGCCTCTCTGTTCCTCTGTTTTCTCATCTGTAGAATTGAGACAATAACAGCACACATTTCATTGAGCTGTTGTGAGAATTATATGAGTCAACAGTTTCCCAGTGGTTGGAGCTACTTGTTACATAGTAAGTACTTTATAAGTGTTGGCTATTGCTAATCTCCACATAGTAACCCCTTGTTTCAGACCCAACAGTTGACCAAAGAGGTTAGTGCTTTTCATGATTCTCTGTCTGTCCACAAGTTCAAACTCAGGTTCTCCATATGTCTTGTCTAAAGGTGTGTAGGGTGTATTGATTCACTCTATTTTCTCTCTTTGACATGATGCTTTAGTCCTACTCTCACCTTCCTGGCTCATTCTTAAATGAATCAAAGACTTTTCCTTTGTTCTACACCCAAAGTTAAGTTTTAATGAAGAACTCACAGAAGTGTAATACTCAAAAGTTACCAAGAACATAGATGATATTGTAGTGGTTACAGAATCTAAGACTTCAACTTCTAAAGTGATCAGTTTAATCCTCTATCTAAAGGATGGTTTGACTTTATCATGTTAAAATGTTCTATAGACACCGAAAGTGGAAACTGAGTCTAAAAATGAAAATTTCCCTAGATAATTCTAGAATTTGAAAAGCTTAAAATATTGCCTGGTCTATAGGAAAGGCTTAAGAAATATCAACTATATAATGGATATTGGTGTTACTATTAGCCTGAGTAACTCAAGTCTTTTGCTTCCCAACCACATGACTATAAGAAAGTCATGTTTCCAGCCATAAACCCTGAACTGCATCTATGTGCCATGAGTTTGCCAAGTTCCATATGCTCCTCAGGCATTTCTGAACATCCCACTAGCACTTTCTTGCATCCTCAGGAACACATCCCTTGGAACACCCATCATGTTCTCATTGTGGCCTGAGCTTTGGTAACCCACCATGGAAATGTCTCATCCCTGGGCCCAGTTGTTCTCTGCAAGGTCACTGTCAAGTCCACCACTACCCTACATCTTTGGAAGGGATTCAGAGCCCAGAAGATGCAGGACCTCGCTGGGAATGGAGACAGGTTTTCTGAATTTTCTGTGGAAAAAGAAGGGCAGTATGGCACGAGCATGAGTTATTGTTACTCCTCCTGCTCAGAGCCCACAAACCCAGGTCTTCCAGGCCTGCCTTGTGACCTGGCCAGCTCCCCGCTAGCTCCTCATCACAGTGTGTGTTTCAGATATCTCCATATCTTAAAGTCCACACCAGACCACCACCAGACCCTAGGAGTGATGAGGGTGCCCTCCATCCCCACACCACCACCTCCATCATAACCTTGCATGTGCATACACATTTATACACTCAAGACTAAAGCTGTGCCTGGAGACACAGTTCCCTATCAGAAGGTCTTTACAGGGGATTCAAGAGAGAGAAGTCTATTTCCTTTTTTTACAATTTTTTTTTCAGTTACAGTTGATGTACAATATTATATTAGTTTCAGGTATACAACCCAGTAATTAGACATTAATATAACTTATGAACTGATCACCTTGATAAATCTGGTACCCATCTGACACCATACATAGTTATTACAGTATTATTGGCAATGCTGTACTTTACATCCCCATGACTATTCTGTAACTATCAATTTGTATTTCTCAATCCCTTCACCCATCCCCCCAATACCCCTCTATCTGGCAACGGTCAAATGTTCTCTGTATCTGTGAGTCTGTTTATGTTCTGCTTGTTCGTTTATTTTGTTTTTTAGATTCCACATATAAGCAAAATGCTATGGCATATGTCTTTCTCTATCTGCCTTATTTTACTCGCAATACCCTCTAAGGCCATCCACGTTGTTGCAGATGGCAAGATTTTGTTATTTTTTATGGCTGAGTCATATTCCATTGTCTATATTTACCACCTCTTTATCCATTCCTTTATTGATGGACACTTAGATTGCTTCTATGTCTTGACTACTGTAAATAATGCTGCAATGAACATATGTATTTATTGCAATTTTATTATTCATATTTTTAATCATTTTTTTTCTTCTTCTACTTAAGGATGACCCTTTAACATTTCTTGTAATACTGGTTTTGTGGTGGTGAACTCCTTTAGCTTTTTCTTATCTGGAAAGCTCTTTATCTGTCCTTTGATTCTAAATGATAGCTTTGCTGGGTAGAGTAATATTGGTTGTAGGTCCTTGCTTTAATCACTTTGAATATTTCTTGCCAATCCCTTTTGGCCTGCAAAGTTTCTGTTGAGAAATCAGCTGACAGTCTTATGGGAGTTTTCTTGTCGGGAACTAACAACTTTTCTCTTGCTGCTTTTAAGATTCTCTCTTTGTTTTTAACTTTTGGAATTTTAATTATGATGTGTCTTGGTGTGGGCCTCTTTGGGTTCATCTTATTTGGGGCTGTCTGTGCTTCCTGGATTTGTATGTCTATTTCTTTCACCAGATTAGGGAACTTTTTCATCATCATTTGTTCAAATAAGCTTTCAATTCCTTGGTCGCTCTCTTCTCTTTAAGGCATTTCTATGATGCAAATGTTGGTATGCTTGAAGTTGTCCCAGAGGTTTCTTAAGCTACCTTCATTTTTTATTTTTTATTATTATTATTATTATTATTATTATTATTATTTTGCTGTTTTGATTGGATGTTTTCTTCTTCCGTATCTTCCAAAAATGCTGCCATGATCCTCTGCTTCTTCTATTTTATTGTTGATTTTCTGTAATGCATTCTTTATTTCAGTTAGTGTATTCTTCATTTCTGATTGGTTCTTTTTTATGTTTTCTCTGAAATCATTGAGCATTCTTATAACCAGTGTTTTGAATTCTGCATCTAGTAGATTGTCTCCATTTTGCTTAGTTCTTTTTCTGGAGTTGTGTTCTGTTCTTTCATTTGGGACATTTGTGCCTGTGTTTGTGTCTATGTATTAGGTAGAGCTGCCACATCTCCCGGTCTCGGTAGAAGGGCCTTATGTAGTAAGTGTCCTATAGAATCCAGTGGAAAAGCCTCCTGCGTCATCTGAGCTGAGTGCTCCAGGTTCACCCATCCCCCAGGTGGACTATGTGCACCCTCCTGTTGTAAATGAGCCTTGATTTCTGTCAATGGGAGGGATCAGCCCCCAGGTCGATGGCTGTGAGAACTGGCAGTAACCACAGTGAAGGACGTGCTGTGCAGTGGCCGATCCCCCTTTAGTGTGTCAGTGGCGGAGGTGGTTGGGTGGTGCTCCAGCATGGTCTGAAGCTGTTCACTAGGTGTGCTAGCTCTGGTGTTTCCCAGAAGGTGCAGGCCAAGTTTAGATGCTGCCTGTGCCCTGCCCAGGGCCACCCAGCATGAGCTGCAAAGCAATCTGCAGATGGCTCCTACCTGTGCTGGGCTTGGCAGTGCCCTGGAGAGGCCAAGCTATGAACCAAAACTAGTTGCAGCTAGTACCAGGCTAGGGGCCACTTAGCAAGAGGTATGAGGTATGCAGAGGCCAGATGCTTCTTGTTTGTGGTTTGTGAAACTCTGAGAGATTTTAGGAAAGTTGAAAGCCTGAGCCAAGACAGGCTGTTAGTATGGAAAAGCCACTGGAAATGTCTTGAGTGGGCCCACAAGTTGGGTGGGGCAAGGTCTCAGGGAATCACCAGGGCGGGGCAAACAGTGTGAGCCAGATTAATGGAGACAGATATTGTGTCCACCTACCGGCTCTGTGTGGGGAGAGCTCAGCAAAGGAACAATGGCCTCTCCAGCAATTCTGTCTGGGAGAAAACTGTCCCTCCAGTCCTCATCCTAATGCCAGAAAACTAATTTCCTCTCATATGTACCTGGCACTTTCAAGCTGCTGCCCCAGTGCTGGAGCTCAGAGTGAGTGAGTCCAAGTAAGTCCATGCATAGGCCCTTTAAGAAGAACACCTGGCAAAGAACTTATGCTTATAAGCATAACCAATGGACATAGACAACAATGCTGTGGGGGGGTGGTATCAGGAGGAGCGTGTCAATGGGGGAAAAGGGGGAAACTTCTGTAACAAAAATAAATTAATTTAAAAAAGAAGAAGAACACTTGGGACTCCAGAAGCCCTCCATCTCTTTCAGCCACAATCTCCACTGGTTTTTACAGCCAGAAGTTGTGGGGACTTTTCTTCCCAGCACTGGAACCCTGGCCTGGGGAGCCTGGTGTGGGTCTGGGACCCTTTGCTCCTTACGGGGACCTCCGCAGCTGAGATAGCCCTCCTGATTTTTAACTGCCACACATGGGTGTGGGATCAGCTCATTCTGTCTCCACCTCTCCTACCAGTCTTGATGTGGCTTCTTCTTTATATTCTTAGTTAGGAATTCTGTTCAGCTAGATTTCAGGCGGTCCTGAATGATGGTTGTTCTGTAGCTTAGTTGTGAGTTTTATGTGCTTGTGGAACTTCCAAGTACCATGTTTATCCATGCCATCATCTTGAACGGAAGCCCTCCATTTCCTTCTTAAAGAAACCACATTCGTCTAACAAGAGGGTGTTCTTGCCTCTTGGCCCACAAAGAAACAATTTACATGGGAACATATTGTTTCGACATAGTACATCTGGGATCTCAGCTCTGCTGAAATATTAGCATGACATAATCAGACCACTGAATATCTCAGTCTGAAACATCTGCATTCAGGCACTACTTTAGTACTTTTTTGTCTTTTTCCTGCTTACATTTCACTGACTAAAAAGCCCATTGTCTGCCCCCTAGGTTAAATTCAAGTCTCTATTCTAAGGATCTGTAAACTGCTTCTAATTGTAATTGATTAAATTTAATTTAAAGCGTAGGGTACAGTCTCAGGGAATCCCTTTTAAAAGGACAAACCAATATGTACCCATCCACAGGCACACAATCACATGTGGAATGAGTAAATTAGGGAGAGAATATTGATGATTTGACATGAAACCCTTAAAAAAGAGTCACTATAAACTTTTCCACAGGGAGATAGATTCACAGGCTTTCTAACAGTCTACCTAGGAGGAGAAGGAGATGGTGATTTTGACTAGAGGGGAGCAGTGGAAGAGGGAAGAGTCAGATTTGGGATAGACTTTTAAGGTAGAATCAAATATCTCACTATATAAATTGGATATGGGATGTAGGGAGGAGTGATTTTTATGTGGGATATTATTCAGCTATAACAGAAGGAAATCCTGTCATTTGCACCAACATGGATGGGCCTTGATGACATTATGCGAAGTGAAATAAATCAGATGCAGAAAGACAAGTACTGTATGATCTCACCTATACGTGGAATCTAAAAAATCTGAACTCATATTGACAGAGAAGAGCTGGGTGGATGGGGCAAATGGGGAGATGTTGGTCAAAGGGTACAAACTCCCAGTCATAAGATGAGTAAGTTCTTGTGGATCTAATGTACAGCTTGGCGAGTGAAGTGAACTTACTGTGTTGTATACTTGAAAGTTGTGAAGAGAGATCTAAATGTTCTCACCACCACCAACAACAACAAAAAATGCTAATCTTGTGAACTGATGAATGTTAACTAACTTTATTGTGGTAATCAGTTCACAATACATCAAATCATCAAGTTGTATATCTTACACTTACACAATGTTATATGTCAATTATATCTCAATAAATCTGGGAAAATATTTTTTAAAAAAGTAATCTTGGGCCTCGACAACCTTGTGAATGGGGGTGCCATGGACGGAGGTGGGCTCACTAGGGGAAGATCAGATTTGGAAAGGGGTGGGCTGGAAGTAGTAAATTAAGAGTTTTGTTTGGGGCATGTTACGTTTGAGAAGCCTATTAGATACCCAAGCGGAAATGTGGAAGAGACAGATATACAAGTCTGAGACTCAAAGGAGAGGTAGAGGATCAAGCAAAGGAGACTGGGAAAGGGCTACCAGTGAGAAGAAGGAGGACCTGGAGAGGCGGTTTCCCAGAAACCAAGTGCAGAAGGTGTTTCAGGAGGAAGGAGGTGATCAAGTCTCTCAAATGCTATGACAGTCCAAGTAAGACCAGGACTGAGAGGTGACTGCTGGCTTTGTCAAGGTGAGGTTGGTCATGCTGACCTCAGTGAAAGGGGTTTCAGGGGAGGGGGTACAGAGATGAAAGCCCAAGGAAGATGGTTAAGGGACCTATTGCATCTTCTTAGTGGAAGGCTGAGTGTGAATCAGAATTGTGAATTCACAGACACCGAGTCTTTCCATATACCTAATCATATTTAATAGAGGTATAGCTTTTTGACATCTTGTAGAGAGATACTTTTGTTGTTATTGAAGCACACAAAATATATAATTTTTGGCCCAGCTGGAGTGGTTCAGTTGGTCAAGCATCGTCTGGTGCACTGAAAGGTTGTGGGTTCAATTCCTGATCAGGGCACATACCTGGGTTTCGAGTTTGATCCCCAGTCAGGGAGCGAATGGAAGGAAACTGATCAATGTTTCTCTCTCACATTGATCTCTCTCTCTCTCTCTCTCTCTCTCTCTCTCTCTCTCTCTCTCTCTCTCTCTTCATCTTCTGGTGAGGATTCAATAAAAAAAGAAGAAATCTTTTTTTTTGAAATGTCAGGAGTCAACACTACTGCTGAAATTTTAGAAGTGGAGAGTTAGATGAATGACGATGAGTATGCTGTTACCTCAAGTCACTACATGCTTAACTACTGGGATATCAGTTGGTGGGGAAAGCCCTTAAAAGGGTACTCTCCCACTTGTGCCCCCCCCTCCACCCCCACCCCCCTACCCCCTTTAGGGACTGGCTGGCTCACCTTACACAGGAAGAAACTGGATTTTACACTCCTCAGAGGTACTGGGTGGTGGAGGAGGTAGCTGCCCAGTTACATGGGACCAGAGGACAGAAGTGAAGGTATATTGGAGGTAGAATGTGGAGGCAAGGATTAGGAATTGAAGAATGAAATCAAAAGGGGATCCAGAAGCCAATGGTAAAACAGATGAGGAAAGAAAGGAGACAGTGCAAAGCGCTTCCTGAGATGGAAGGGATGTACAAAGGAGGGTTTTTATGAGCTCAAGACATCAGCCAGCTGGGCCTGTTTAAAGGGACCCATAGCGTATGGTCACCTCTAGTACAATAGTCCCCCTTATCTGAGGGGGATACATTTCAAGACCCCAGTGGATGCCTGAAACGCAAAATACTACCCAACCCTATGTATACTGGTTTTTCCTATACATACGAACCTTTTCACTCAACAGAAGGTCTTCACAGCTTCTCTTTGGCATATCCAAATTGACAGCATCACTGCTCTTTTGCTTTGGAGCCAAGTACTGTGGCACCAGACAGTCGATCTCATCACCAAGACGATTACTGAGTGACTGGTGGGTGGGAAGCATCAGAGATGGTGGGACACAGGGATGGTTCACGGCCCTGGAGTAATGGAGTGGGATGGCTCGAGATGTCATCACACTACTCAGAATGATGTCCAGTTGAAAATGTATGCATTGTTTATTTCTGGAATTTCCTATTTAATATTTTTGGACTGTGGTTGACCACGGGTAACTGAAACTGTGGAAAATGAAACTATGGATAAGGGGGAACTATTGGAATAGTCTTGGGAGATAAGGCTCACACATGCTTTATAGGATCATCTCATAGGATGAGATGTGTGCTACCTGGAACTACTGTGGGTTGTGTTAAGAACCCAAAAAGGATATGTTGAAGACGTAACCTAACCCACGCTTGTGAATGTGACCCTATCTGGAAATAAGGTCTTTGTAGATGCGGTCAGGTTAACATGTGGTCATACTGGAACACAGTGGGCCCTAATCCACAAGTGAAATTCAGACACAGGCAGACACAGAGGGAAGATGGCCGTGGGAAGGTGAGGCAGAGACTGGAGTTATGTGCCACTTGCCAAGACAGGTGTGGGACAACCAGAAGCTAGAAGAGATGGGAGAGGATTCTCACATAGAGGCTTTGGAGGGAGCCTGGCCCTGGCAACAACCTGATTTCAGGCTTCTAGCCTCCAGAACTGTGACAGAAATGAATTTACTTTTTTTTTTTTTTAACCCTCACCCAAGGATATTTTTCCATTTATCTTCAGATAGAGTGGGAGGGAGGAAGAGAGAGAGGGAGAGAAATATCAATGTGAGAGAGATACATCAACTGGTTGCCTCCCGCACAACCCCACCAGGGCCGGGGACTGAACCGCAACCGAGGTACGTGCCCTTGACCGGAATCGAACCCTCGACTCTTCGGTCCACAGGCGGATGCTCTAACCACTGAGCCAAACCAGTCAGGGCAAATTTACCTTCTTTTAAGCTACCCAGTTTGTGGCACTTTGTAATGACAGCCCTAGAAAACTCATATGGGAATGACAGACATTGTGATATATGCAAATCTGTATAATAAAGCATTCCACTACTTTGATAAATGTCTAAAGGATGACATTTTTAAAAAATTTCAACTCAGAAGAAAATTGCACAAAATCCACATCTATGCCTATATTTATCTTTTCCCCAAGTAATTAGACAAATTTAAGGTGGCGGCAGAGGCTAGCTTCACTTGATTTCCAGTGAATAGTGTTGATGAGTCAGGACCATTACATCCCTTGGAAAATGATCTGGAAAAAGCAAAATCTGAGCGTTGTGTTTACTAAAGTGATGCCATATGTTGGTTGATTAACAAGTTGTCAGAATATTAGAAGTCTTGGCTGATTGCAAGAAGGAGCATCTGTTTGCTGAATCTTTTATCCGACGTGTATACAGACATCACCAGGTTTGGCACTTCTCCTAAATATCCGACATAAATCCCTGCAGTATTTAGCCTGTGGAGGGTAACACTGATGTACTGCTGAGGTTGAAAATGTTTATTCTCAAGAACGCAGATGAAGTGAGGCCAAAGAGAGGAAGTGTACCCATAAGAGTATTATGTGTCATTCAGAAGAAATGTTTAACCATTATCCCTTATATCCTCAACTACAACTAATATTATTTGAATGTCACTTGCATAAGTCATTTAAGAAAAAAAGGTTAAAGCTCTTTGGGAGCTATTGATTGCTTTACCTATTTACAGCGTTTGACAATGCCTTCTACTTATAAAGTGACTTACAGGTCACATTTGCTTTCATAATGGGTTCTCGCACCCTGTAAAGATATCAAGAAATTGTGTCCCCATTTCACAGGTGAAGAATCTAAAGCTGCGTTGAGGTAAATCCATCTGGCTTGGAAGTGGTGGAACAGGAGGGAACACCCAGGCTTTTGAGCTCCATCTCTGCGCCACCCGCAGACGATCCCATACCCAGGAGTTCGGGAGCGGTTGTGGGGATGGTGACAGGACCTAGTCGGGATGACACTCTGGACTTGCCCTTTGTCCCTTTCACAACGCCCTTTGATGCAGTCAGCCACCGTGTATTGGCCTGTGCCCTTCTAATGTCAGCAAGCGGATTCTGTTGGGAAGAAAAAGCTTTTTCTCTACCCTCTTAGGTTTCGTACGTGGGGCCTGCGCATTTAGCTGAGAAGAGAACACATTTACACGAAAAAGGGGATGCCAATGTTATTCATATTTGACGTGCAAGCGAGTTCTCAGAAAAGAAGTAAAACTCAAAGAAGCGATTAGACTCAGGGGCTTCTATCCCGTTTAACAAAGGCTTTCCTTTGTTTGGGCTTCAAAGGACAATACATTGTGGGAAAATAAATAGGAACTAGATGAGGGAAACGAGTGGAAGATAAGGGTTATTTTAGTAAGGTGTGTTTATGCAGACTCATTGCGGCGCGGACTCTCTGTCTCTGGTGATAGGAGCTGCTCTCCTCTTCCTGGTACAAGAGTAGGGGTCAAGGGGACGTGGGGGACGCCCTCACAAAGGGAACCGCCTGCCTTGCTTTAGGCAGAAAGGGCGAAAGCAGAGAGTCCTCCTGTGTCTGCTGTTTCTGAATTGTTTGCAGCTCAAAATGATCCTTATGCCAAAGTGGCATATTCTGGAGTGGCATTTCCTGTTCCCCTCCACTTCCTTTCCGCCCCTCATCCAAGCCGACATGAAATGGGCAAGGTGGGAAAAGGCACTGTTCTCATATCAGCTGAGTTCAAAGTTAGACTTAGATTTCAGCTGTTTCGTTTTGTGTGAAATTTCTCAGCGCTCATGGTCTTAGAGCTAAGTGCTTCCGCGACATGGTGTACATGTCGCCTTTTTCTTTAATCTCACTTTTTTCTCCTGCATTTTTATAACACACATGAAAGGCTACATTATGGAGAAGTCTTTTAGTGCTTCAGGAAAATGGGGTATATTATGAAAAAGAGAGTATTTCCTTTTAAATATCCCACATGTTAATCCTTAATTTGAATTGCAAGTCAAGTGTTACTTTGGGGAGTTTTTTCCTGTCATACCTTTGCCTAATATAGGAAAAGAAAACAAAGTTTTCCTCTACCTTCTTGTGTTCCATGACAGGGGCTTGTGAATTAAACTGACAGAGGATTTGCAGAAGAAAAGCCTTATTTCACATGCACACGAGGAACCTCACATAAAGTAACTGAAAACTCCTACAAATGGTTAGGCCTGGAAGCTTACCTTCCGTTTTATCCCAAGGTGATAAATTGTGGAGCAGTGACAAGACAAAGGAAAAGGGCTGTGGGCCTCTAGGGGGGATTAATTGTGGAGAGGTAAATATATGGGAGAAACTAACGGAAGATAGGATT
Organism: Tadarida brasiliensis; assembly: GCA_030848825.1. NCBI lineage: Eukaryota > Metazoa > Chordata > Mammalia > Chiroptera > Molossidae > Tadarida > Tadarida brasiliensis. Next base: position 97,942,951 of record CM061257.1, on the reverse strand, counting down.
TGGCAAAGTTTGTTCTGCAGACTCCAGTCGGTGCCATAGTCAGTGATAAGCATCAGCTCCTCATCCTGGTAAAAGAGAGGGGCGGGTGGTACTCTCACAAACAGAAATGTATGCCCTACTATTCGGCAGAGAGGGGGAGGGCAGAGAGTTCTTCCTGCATCTGCTATTTCTCAATTGCCTTCAACTCAAATAATCCTTCGGAGTGGCATGTTTTGAAGTGGCCAATTCTGAGCCCCTTCATGAACCTCAAGGACTCTACCATCAGGCCCTTCCTTTTATTTCTAATCATCGCCCAACCACTTGGTTTCTGAGCCTCTTTTTAGCAAAGGGCTTCACTTCTTGCCTGATCCTCCCTTCCTCGGAACTCAGGCTCCCACTTGCCTGTCTGTCCATCTCCCTCCTCTTCTTTCCAACGTGACCCATCCTTTGGCGCATGCGTGCATGGATGTTCCCGTGTTGGTGTCTCCTCACATCTGCAACCACATCAGGTGGCTTCTTCTAACTACAGTGGCTCTCCTTTTGAGGAGTTAATTGGACAATCTATCATTTAGTCCTTCAGATTTTCGGTGGTGGTTTGAACAGTTACATAAATCTTCTGTTGTTATTTAACTTCTCACATTTTGCTTCCTTTTGTCTCTTTAATCTCAATTCTGCTTGTCTCCTTTGCTGTGGGTATCCTGGAGTATTGCCTCCCAAAGTGTGAGCCAAGGACAATCTGCATCAAAATCCCCCCAGGGTTCTTGTCGAGAAGATAGATTCCTGGGACTGGTTATGGATCTGCTGAACTGGCTTCCCAGGTGATTCTCTGCTTAGTGAAGTTCTGGACCATTGACAGCACACATCACTCATTAATTTATTCATTCAACAACTCTTGAGCAAAAATTAGGTGCTAGGTACCAGGGATACTGCAGTGGTTGAGGCAGACATGGTTTCTGTTATCCTGGAATTTCTAACCCCATTTTTGAAGGAACAAGGACGTGAAAGTCTGAGGTGCCTTACGAAGGAGAGATATAAAGAACTTGGGAATATTTAAGAGGGGGACCTAACTTAACAGGGACAGATGTCAGGGAATATTTCCTTGATGATGGGTTGCTGGGATCTGAAGGAAAAGTAGGACTTGGCTAGGTGACGGGAGAGAGGGAGGACGACAGGCAGAAGGAATAGCAGACATCAAGTTCTGAGGTGGGTAAGAGCATGGCCTCTTCTTTGGAGGGACAGTGAGCATGACCTGAGCCCTCAGGCAGAAGAGGGAGAGTGATAAGAGAGACAGCTGGACAGTCAGCAAGTGGTCAGATCATGCAGGTGCATGAGGCCAGGCTAAAGAGTTTGGAACTTCTACGGGCAGCTGGAAGCCCTCAAAGTGGAGTAGTATGATCAGTTTTATCTCCCAGATCACTTCAGCTCGAGAATGGAGCACAGGTGTACCTGGAGACACTAACTGGGAAGCTTTTGCAATTGTCTGGGAGAGAAGATGATGGTTTTGTCCAGGATCGTGGTAGTAGGATGGATTCAAATGGTACTTAGAAGATAGATTAGGTGGGAATAAGTTATTTATTTCATGTTGGGGTGAGAGAAAGGGAAGTGTCAAGGTAGCCTTTCGTTTTGTTTTGATAACAGTCATTACAGTCAAGAAACACTGAGAGAGGACCAGGCTGGGAGGACAAAAAGTACAAGTTCAGTTCCAGGTGCACAGATTTGAAGTCTCTATGAAACACTCAGGTGGAAAAGGCACCTGTCATGTGCTTTTTCATATTTCCCATGGAAAAGGTGGGATTTAAGTGGGCTTTGAGAGAGTCGTGGAATTCAGATGAGCACCCATAGAGATCCAGTTAGAGGACCACACGTACATTTATCTATCAATGGGGTGTCTTTGTGTCTTTTTTCTTACTTGATATTTGGTGATCAGCTGATTTCACAGTTCTTATCTTGAAAAGTGACTCTTTTCCCCAAGAAGTTTGTAATGGCTTTGGTTGTTTGTTTTAATTTGGTTTGGTTTGGGAGTGGGTTAGGTCAATAGTGCTTTTTGCAAGTCTTTGTTTCTTTGGGGGTGGGGGAAGCAGGATTAGTGGAGGTGTGCATGTTCTTTAAAATTAATCTGTAAACACAGCCAGGATTTTTCTTAATGAAGTATATTAACTACTTATGGGTGAGCTCAACTCTACTGAAAAATGTGAGAACTTCCATGAAAAGAACAAATAAAAACAAGACCTACATCATTTTGTTTTGTTGTGTTTTTGGTTTTTTTTTCCCCTTTATTGGTTTTTCGAGAAAGAGGAAGGGAGAGGGAGAGAAAGTTGGAAACATTGATGAGAGAGAACATCCACTGGCCGCCTCCTGCATGCCCCCACTGGGGATCGGGCCGACAACCTGGGCATGTGCCCTGACCAGGAATTGAACCAGTGACCTCTTGGTGCATGGGTCAATGCTCAACCATTGAGCCACACTGGCTGGGTAACCTATATCATTTTGTACCAACATTGTAATGCTGCTAGTGAAAATGCATGTCCAGTGAGAAATTGTAGGAGACTATTTGCAGGTATGAGTTGGTCTTTGATGAGCATGCACTCTAGTAAAGCAATGGTTTACATGTGATGTGACTGTTCAGATATAGCCCAATTTCCAAGAAAGAGCAGATCGTGGAAAGCTGTGGATTCTCATTCTACCCGCCTTCTTCTGATTTCTCTCCCCTTTTTCTGTTCATCATCTGCTTCTCATTCATCTTCACAAAAGACAGTAATGAATAAAGAAGCAATAAGGCTAAATTACTGTGTCTTAAAAATAATTACCCCCAAATCATTATTCTCTTAGTTTTAAAAATTACACAAAGGCTTTGTAACTAAGCATGAATGATAGAATGTAAAAATAGGCATTAGGCTGGTTCTACATTCCAATAGGAGAAACCTTTCCCCAGATTCATGAGTAATGCTTAACTTGCTTCCACTTGGTTATTCTTAGCAGTAGGGAGCTCCCTCTCTATTTTAGGAATCAACCAATATTGTTACTAAATCCAATTAGACAGGGTATTGTTTCTATAATGAATCAAAATGAGATGAGCACACCCACTGACAGTGGTTCTGCACCTCACAGCACACAGAATAAATCTATTCTATATGCCAGGTAACAGCTTTTTACATACATGAAGACAACTGTCATGTCTCCCCAAGCCTTCTCCTCTGCAAACTAAATATCTCCAATTCCTCAAATACATTTTCTTTCTTTTCTTTTTTTAATTATCTGCCCCCTATGTTCATAACAGTGCTATTTACAGTAGCTAAGATCTGGAAACAGCCCAAGTGTCCATCAGTAGATGAGTGGATAAAAAAGGTGTGGTACATATACACAATGGAATACTATGCAGCTGTAAAAAAGAAGGATGTCTTACCCTTTGAGACGACATGGAGGGACCTGGAGAGTATTATGCTAAGCAGAAATAAACCAGTCAGAGAAAAACAAGTATCACATGATCTCACTAATTTGTGGACCATCATGAACAAAATAAGATGCCGACCAAAAGACATCCAGAGTCATAGAAGTAGGGAACAGACTGACAACCTCAGAGTCATGGGGGGTGGGAGAGGTGGGAAGAGATGAACCTCAGATACATTTTCATCAGGCACAGTTTCCACGTTCTTCACCATCTTTATAAAAATGTGTCTCCTTTGGGTCCTATCAAATGGCCGACATCTACTTCTGAGTGACACCCATACTGACCAGGGCCACGTACAATGAGACAGCTGCCTCTTAGTTTCTTGTGCTTATGTTTAATGACAAACACTTTATTTTTAAACAGAAGACACGGAGTGGAGATAGAGATGTGTGGAATGTGCAGTTTTTAGAGCTCTGAGACATTCCAAGGCAGGTGGGGTATTTATGTCTGGTTCATACAGAGTGGATTTTCATCTGTGGGATTAGAAATGTGCTGAATCCCAGTGGAATTACTAGGTTATATGGGAGGGGTTTAAAATCCCATCATAGTAAAATGGAAAGAGATTTTTCCCTTTTCACTCTCTATGTGGCAGTTGTACCATAATCCGCATTTAGAAACAGCTGTTGTAACAGATGTTCCTTTTAGATGGTATTGTTTTGTGTGTTTTTTAGTATACCTAGCAAATTCTTTTCAAGAAGAGATGTTTATGAAAGCCCAGACCATTTTTCTAATGCAAATAAAACTCTCATCTGTATAGAACCTTCAGACTGTCACCATACTGACTAAGCACCTTCCAAGGGCAAAGTCCTCTACTCCAGTTTATGGAGGGTTTCGAATGAAGCTGAGGTCCCTTCATCACCTCAAGAAACTCAATGCGCTAACTGCTGTGTAGGGCAGGCTTCCAGCTAATGGGGAGGTCACTGGTCAAAAGAGTGGGACTAATGGAAACAGGAAAGTTAACCCCATAACTCGGAGTATTAGATTCTCCGAGGAGCAGCATGAGATTTCTCACTTTCCTATTTATCCTCTCTTCTAGGTTTTGAGCCCTAGCCCCATAGATTGTCATTAAAACAAGAAAGAAACCACAGACATCCTGGTAAATCCTGCTCTTGGTTGGTGCAGAGGCAAACGCATATTGTCTCAGGAAAAAATCATTTCTCTTATTACATATAGTACTATATAGATATGTGTAGCATTTATAAAATAGGCAATTCTGTATGTAAAAAGAGAAAAAGACACAATGCTGAAATAATATTTTTCAAATCACTGACCTAACGCTTAAGCTAAAATGAAAGAGGAGACCCTCAAATAGAAGCTCCTCTTCCATTTCTGTTCTCCGTGTATCTATGACCTAAAAGGGGAAATTCTTTGCTAAAGAGTGAACTCTTGGGATCACCATTTACCCACCGGTCATTGTTGTGAAAGTCTTTACAATTCCACTGTGTACCCTGTAAAACCACAGGTAGCATTCCAGTATTTGGGTAATAGTCGTGCTCCAGGAGGGTATGTGACGTGTTAATGCTGCAGTACGAGGGGTTCCCGTTGAAGTCAGTTACAGGTGCATGTACCAGGGCACAACTCAGTTCCACAATTTAGTTGGAAAAAGCTTAATAAGAATCTCCTCCAACACATTCTCTTCAGCATGCTCCTTGCAAGTCCTCTTCCTTTGTTGTAACTATGTTATTTTATTATTCATAATTTATTTTTGTAAGTAATCTGTGCACAGTCACCTGGTGATTAAACACATCAGAGGACTAATTAATACGTCTGTTGCCTCATTTACCAGCTTTAAGGAATGTCTTCTGACCCTCCATTAGAAAAAGTAGAAAGTCAATGTAAGTGCTCTAACCTTTTCTCTCTTCCCTTCCACTTCCCAGCACATGTTGGATGTTCTTTGTTCTCTCAGTGTTCCTACTAAGTGGGTTCTGTCCTTGAGACAGTCTTTCCACTCCAGCTTTTCCAACTCTCCCTGGGATGACTGGGGTTTGGTCTTCTAATATTTCTTCACAAGGTTTTACAGGAAGTGTTTTCCTGAGTTCTTAACATTAAATATCCTTTGCTTTTATACCTGAATGACAGTGTTGCGTATAAAATTCGTGAGTCACACTTGACATCTCTGAGGTCTTTGTACTATTACCCACTACCTTCCAAAGCTGGCTTTTTTCTTCTTATGATTTGATCTGTATCCATTTTTTCTTAGGCTATATTTCAATCTGTAGATTCAATTTTTTTTTTACTTCAGAAAAGCTTCCTGAATTATCTTTGGATATAATTACACCTTTTTCTCTTACTTGGTCTTCTCCTGAGACACCTATTATTTAGAAGCTGGATCTCTTTTGTTTTCCTCAGCTATAAGTTTTTATCTATTCACTTTTCACTCTTTTTTTCCCAGTTCATTTTCAGTTTCCTCAAGCCTGTACTCTGAGATTCAGCTTCCAGCATGATCTCTCCTCCTCTTTTCTCTTCCAACGTTGCCTCATTTCTTTATTTTTTACCTCTGACACTTTATTCACAATGCTGGTCTGCCAGCCCAGCTGCTTCGGCAGGATCTGTTCATGAACAATTTCTGCAACCCTGACCCCACCTTCCACTCAGTGCTTCCTCCTGTGTCGCATTATGGGTTCACTGAGCCCCTCTCTCTTGTTTTTTTTTTCTTTTATATTTGCTCACATAATTTTTGTAGCTGACTGAGCTAACCATAATTAAGCTCTTCACAGTTTCTCCCTCTCCCCTACTTGCCAAGTCATCTATTTCCTTTCTCAGTTTGGAAGGTCCAGCTTCTAGAAAATATCACTGCCTGTATGTGTCTGTCTCTCTTCACTAATTAATATTCTGTGCTTTTAAAATGTTTTCACTTAGTTATGAAGGAACCCCTATCAGCAGAGGAAAGAAAACAAGTACCCTTGGGAATTCAAGTGTGGGACCTGAGGTGGTTTGACTTTGCTCAATTTATTTGAAGCCCAGCATTTTATCTTAATAATATGGCAATATTTTTATTCAACTTCATAATATCTGTTTGTTTTGAATATTTAAAGTGTTTAAAATTACTCATCTCTTAAATGACTTAATCTCCCACCCTGCCTCCAATCTTGAGTAAAATTGAAGCCTCAAATCGATAAGTCATGATAATAATGAGGTTTCGAGTACTTTCTAGCATGCCACTGGGGATTCTCATGGATATAAATAACTCGCATGTTAAAAGGGGCCCCTCATTTGCATCTTGGAGTCTCTGGCCTCTAGCACAGTAGCAGGTGCATATTTGGCATTCAGTAATTGTATGTGGAATTTACTGTCATTGAAGTTGCAAGATTTCCTTGCTACGTTCAATAGGCTGCTGTCTATTTTCGCTTACATTTGGTGCATCTAACTCAAATGCAATTGTTTTTTGTACTGAAAAATGGAGGTGGGGCCTTAAAGAGTCAACTGTAATGTGTGTTTATACTGTGATGTCAGGCGTCAGCTATTGAAATAGGTGTTCTCTGGTCATCCCTTCCAGCCTCAAGGAGACCACACTTGTCCTGAGCTCAAACGAGGGAGAATGGCAGACTGGGAGCCTGCGCTCTGCGACCAAACTGCCTGATTGCAGACCCTGGGATCACCCCTGGCATTTGTGAGTCTGCAGGCTTATTATCTGAGCTGTGATGGTCTCATTTTCCTCATGTGTAACATAGGGGTGATAATTATACCTACCTCAGAGGGTTGTGCAGAGGAATAAATGATGCCGCCGATGAAAATGTTCAACATAAATCCTAAAACAAAGTATGCACTCGTTAAATGACAGCTGTTCCTACTTCTAAATGGCGGACTGAAAGGGTAGAGAGATCCTAGAATGAGCCTAAATCATTTTGTTTAAAAATACTTTCAGCCCTACCAGTGTGGATCGGTGGACTGAGCGTTGTCCCATGGACTGAGAGGTCCCAGTTTGAATCCCCATCAGGGCACATGCCCGGGTTTCGGGCTCAATCCCCAATGGGGGGCATCCAAGAGGCAGCCGATTGATGTTTCTCTCTCACATCAATATTTCTATGTCTCTCTCCCATCCTCTCTCTCTAAAAAAATCAATAAAAAAAAACACATTTTAAAAAAAAAGAAATACTTTGAAAATGTGACCCAGACACTAGGGGGCAGTTCCAGGCAATAATTCCATTGCCTTGGTGTAAAATTCCAGGTCATTTCTCCAATGAATATAATCATTAAAAATCTTTCCCCATCCCCACCCTCCCACACACGCGCACATACGCTTTTACCCAGAGATAGTAAAATTGTCAGTGGAGAAAGGTTTCGCCTGTGGTTCTTGTGCTGGGGCCATTTCTCATCCTTACTTCTGAAGGCTGAACTTGCCGAACAGCTTGGTGCGCATGGGTGCTGAGCCACCTGCTCTAGGTAGAAAGACAGGCAGCACAGGATTCCCGCCGAGCTTTGGGAGTTAGATTTAGGGCCTTCCCGTAGCAGGGTTGCCCCGACTGACAAACATGAGGAGCCCAGAAGTTGCACCTACCCACAGATTCCCCCACTCCCCTGTGTGTCCTGGGGGAGCCCAGTGCTATCGAGGATTTCCAGAATTAGAACAAGCCATTGAAGATATCATGTTTAAAGGTAGGCAGGCTGCTGACTAGTTATTTTCTCAACATCTTCACATCCTTTGGCATGTACTCCAGGAAACGCCAGCCAGAACTCCGCAATTAGCTACCATATGGATAGAATCTATTAAAAAAAAAAAAGTATAATCTATATAAGTGAAGTGCTCTGAAGAGTTGATTTCATGGAGATAAAAGGATAACAAGGATGTAGGTTTATCATGCTGTCGTCTTAAAGAGTTATCAGGCAACCTTGCACCACAGTGTCTATTTTTTCATGGCACAATTTTATTCTGTTTAATGTGATTTAAAGACCGCATTTGTACCCAATTGATTTTGTCAGGAGTAAGAAACAGTCAGTGGGCAGAATAGGAGAGCTCTCCGTTCAGGAGAGGTAGTTATGGTAGTTACGGTTTTGAAATTCCTGCAAAAGAAATCCAGATGAGGATCAAAGACCACGGCAGTGAAATGATCATTGTGACCGTATTTCCCAAAGCCGTTCCCACAGGCTAAGCGTGTCTCACCCCCCTGCTCATGCCCAGGCTTCCAAGAGAAACACATTTGAGACAGATGACATGGGGCTATGCTAGGGTCCTTCAACCAGAGCTGAAGATCACACCCAGATGAGGACTAGTGTGATCCCTAATGGACTGGAGAAAAGCACAGGGCCCAATGAATGTATTCTGTGTTTGTGACCAGAAGTAGTATGAACAGTGGCTGGGGTAGAGTTTATAGCTAGGCCTTTGGACGCTTACATTGATGATGGCTAAACACTCTGGATTCACAGTGGCCAAGATGTGGAGACAACTAGTGTCCTTCGACAGAGGGCTGGATGAAGAAGATGTGCATATATACTATAGAATACTACTCAGCCATAAGAAAAGATGAGACACTGCCATTTATGACAACACGGATGGACCTTGAGAATATTATATTAAGCGAAATAAGTCAGAAAAAGCTAAGAACCATATGATTTCATTCATATGTGACATAAAACTAAAACTCATGGACACAGACAACAGTGTGGTGGTTACCAGAGGGAAGGGCGCGGGGGTGTATTAAAGGGTAAAGGGGACCAAATAGATAGTGACGAAAGATGGTTTGACTTTGAGTGGTGGGCACACAATGCAGTACACAGATCATGCATCATAGAAAGGTACACTTGAAGCCTGTATGACCCTATTAACCCATGTCACGCCAATAATTTAATACAAAAATAAAATAATTTAAATCCGAAAAATAGAAATGAATCTCCCTCGGGGAACTTTTTACTCATCTCAAACAAATCTAGCAGCCCTGGTTTGCAAGGGTTCCCGTGGGCTTATCCGGAGAGAATGTCTGCTGTGAAGCCGTAGATGTCTGATAACACACTTCATGCCAGTGTCCAGTTTACATGGCTCCTTGGCAGGTCCCTCACCAGCCAAATGCTGAGTCCTGTGTGCACAGTGATAGCATCACCACCTGTCCTGCTGAGTTAGAAAGGCAGCCTCAGAGGCTTGGTCTTCTCCACGAGCAGGTCACATGGCCCGCGTGTCCCTTAGCAGCAGGGAGGACTCTCTACACTGTTGCTCTCTACCCGGAACAGAGCCGATGTCTGAAGTGTCTCTCCTAGAGGAAGTGAGTGAGCTGCTGGACGCGCTGATCCAGAGAGAGCTCTGTGTCGACGGCTGACGAGGAAACGAACAGCCCTGACATTGGCGTGTTAGAGCGGATCTTAGCGCTCAGCCAGCACATCTGCTTTGTCCTGGTGGTGTCTCCCTCCTTAGCATTTTCTTGACCCAAAGAAGAGTCAGGTACATGTAACTTTGGTGTGTTGAATTAAAGGGAATTTAAAATAACTTGGTTAGAAAAACAAAAAAAACAAACAAGCGGAGGATATACCACAGAAGAAATCCTGGCAGAGGCAGCACAGACTCTGGTACTTTCCAGGCCCTACAGTCTGACTGTGAGTTTGAATGGCAGGTCTGCCCCTTCCTAACGGTGTGAGTTTTGTCCAGTTAATGAATGTCTTGTTTCTTCATTTGCAAAATAACAACAACAATAATAATACTAACACCTTCTTCCTAGGGTTATAGTGAGGATTAAATATGAAAGCACATGTAAAGAATGTAGACCAATGACTAACACACATTAGGGGGTGTTTTTTGGTTCAAGGAGGTTTCATATATAATACCACTTTTCCTGCCAAAATTCCCAGCAAATTAAGAGGTAAACAAAAGAGTAAGAATGAAAGAGACTAAAATAACAGCCTGTTTAGTGATAAAGCCAATGCTAAAATACTTAGGGTTAGGGCCACAGTGGGCGCACCCCAGAATTAAGCCAACTTTCTCACCATTTCCAGACACCCGTGGACCACTGCAGGCCTCTCTCTTGAATGGAGGCAGAGAGAGAGAGAGAGAGAGAGAGAGAGAGAAAATGCAAATTGCACTGGACACCTTTCCTCTCTTGGAAAGCGTAAGGGGTGGGGCAGAGGGTTGGGAAACTCTTCCTTCTGGAAGATCAAAGAAGTGCTTTTGTGCCAAAGCGATTGCTCCTTGAGAACAATTACAGTTACGGGGTGGACACTTCATGCTCAGCCCACATCATTATGTAGCTGACCTGGGGCACAGGATGCCCTCAACAAAAGCCTCAGAAGGAAGGAGTGCTATATGTTTTGCTGTTTGTTTTTATTAAAAATCATCTCTGAGGAGACGATAACTAACTTGCGAACTTTTCTAAGAAACTTGCCTGCCAATCCTGGCCTTTAGGTTCTCTCTGCTCAGCTCCCAACCAGGTGTCTATAGAGCTCACTTGGTCCTTCGCACAGGAGAGCTGTATTGATTTTATATACCTGTTCTTTCTCTCCAGCCGTCGTATCCTCCCGTGCTCCTCGGTGCCCTCTGCAAGGTGGGCTTCCCGCCCTTTTCCCAGATTTCACCACATTCCCCAGGGCAGGTAGAGGGCAGAAGGCGGCACTGGGTGTCAGGGAGACCAGAGCAGAAGTGGGGACTGATCCATGGACCCTTCTGGATCACACCCTCGCCACTCTTCACACAAGAGTGCTTCTACCTCCAAATGGGTGACTTTGCTATTTCATTCAATTCAGTAAACAATGAACAAAAACGAGAAGTCAAGAAAAATGAGCTGGGTGCCCTCCCTCACCCTCCTCTGGGTCACATTGGGTGGGCTGAGTCCCTCTGGGCAAGGCCTCAGGGCCAGCAGCCCCTCCCAGGGCGCCCTCCCCAGGCTGGGTGAGTGCCCTCTCCTCTTGCTCCTTCCGGCCTCAGGAAAGTAAGAATCCCAGTCCTGCTGCAGCTCCATTGTGACAGGTTCTGAACCCTGCCCACCCCCATGGGAACACGAATGTCCTTTTATTAAACTCCCTTCGATTGCCAGTTCAGGGTGCCATCTCGCCTTACCCTGGGTCCTGCCTCAATAACCTGTCATCAAATGAGTATTCTCCCTCATGGAGCAGGTGAAGAAGGGGTAAAGGAGGAGAGGGAGACAAAGAGATAACATGTGCCAGAAAGGGAACAATGGGAGATTTTTTATTTTTTTTACAAAGAACTAGAGCTTTGCAGACTAATATTTTAATTTTTTTTTTTAATCCTCACCCAAGGATATTTCTCTATTTGTCTCCAAATAGAGTGGGAGGGGGGGAGAGAGAGAGAAACATCAATGTGAGAGAGACACATCGACTGGTTGCCTCCTGCATGACCCTGACCAAGGCCAGGGTAAGTGCCCTTGACCGGAATCAAACCCGAGACTCACTGGTCCGTGGGCCGACGCTCTAACCACTGAGCCAAACCGGCCAGGGCTTATTTTTAAAATATGTATCTGTGTTGCATTTCTGCTAGGAACTAGTCTCTGTGCTAAACACAGGGGCTACAAAGATGAGTAACAAACAGCATCTAGTCCCAGCCCTCCAGGGGCTGAAATCTTGTGCAGTGGTTTCAGACCTTGTCTTCGCTTCCATATAGAGGAACCCAGACAGTGACCCCTCCTCCCAGGTCATCCAAGTCTGTCCCCTCCCTCTGGCCCCACTGAGAATCATCCATCCCCATGAGCGCACATACACACTCCCCAGGAGTGCTAAGCAGGCGTGGTAAACGCTACCCCACACAGGTGAACGTGGCCCCAGAGGCACTGAAGAGGAAGCAGGAGATAACATTCAAGCGGGACCTTGGTAGAGGGTGGCACAGGTGGAGAAGTGAGCAGAGGAAAAGCAATCGGACCGGGAGGTGGCGTGCGCCAAGGCGGAGAAGTGAAGGCCACCAGGTGCATCCTGGAGGAACAAGCGTCCTCACGCCCATGCAGGGAGGGAGGCCACATCTAGCAAATAAAAATAACGATTTTCCCCCAACTGGGGCAGACTTACATTTAAAAATTACTCATTATTTATCTGAAACTCAAATGTTACTGTGCTTCCCTTTTCTCCCACATGCAGACCAGGGCCCTGGGCTCGCCCGGCTGCTCTGAGGAGTGTGTCCAGCCTCGCAGCTTCTACGGAGTCCTGGTTGGTCTGTCTTGGGAAATTTCCCTGATGATTTCTGTTTTGGTTTTTAAATGATTATTCGCCAAAAAGGAAAGTATTACCAAAAGTGGATATTTCAAATCTCTCCGGGGTGAAACTCCCGCCTTACCAAGGTTGAGGACTATTAGAATATACATTTTTAATCACGGGTTGTACACCTGAAACTGATATAATATTGTAAGTCAACTGTAATTTAATAAATGAATTAATTTAATGAAGTAACCAACAAAATATATATGCTGAGGATGCTACCTAGGCAGCGTGGAAGTTCCCACCCTGCGCAGGGCCACGCGGACATGCAGAAGCAGGCTTTTGACTCTCTTGCCCTCTAGTGGCCGAATGCCTGAAGCAGGCTTTGAGTTCCTGCGGGTGTCTGTCTCTCATCCCCGTGGAGTCCACCATTACTCAACTCTGCAGTACGTGACCTAATTAAGAAAGAGGTGGGAAGGTTCAGGTGCAGGCAGATCACAAGCCCCAAAGCCAGCCTGAGAGGTGCTGGGATCCCAGGAAGAGAGAGGAAGGCTTTGCTTCTCTCCTGGAGCCTCTTGCTTCCTCCGTGGGGAGGCTTCAGACTCTGGGGATTTAATCTGGCCAAGGGTGCCTTTCCTTTCATTCATTTATCCAACAGATATTTCTACAGTGTCTACTATGGTACTGTGCTTAGCACTGGGCATGACATCTGACATATTTCATTATGATTTGGAGTTAAACCATAAAGTTTGCTCATAGTTCTAGAGATTACACCCAAGGTGAGTTGAACACACGGCTAGGCACAGGAATTTTATCATTGTGAAAGGATCTACCTGAGTAACACGTTTTTAGTTGAACTCTAGCCACATCCTTCCTTTATAACTTACACACACAGCATCTTTTTGATCAATAGCCATTAGACTTCTTGACAATTATTTCTAATCTGGCACACAGTAATCAATCAAATTGCATAGACTACAAAACTCATGCTGTGTGATGTGCCTAGAGCCATTCCTAACCTTATGAAAACAGAGGGTCCTGGCAGAATGTTGGCTTTTTTTCCTTTGTCTGGAGCAAGCGATGCTGTTACCGGCATTGAGAGAATGTACCTGTAGAATTGTATTAGAGCAATGAAGTTGTTCTGGAAATAGTTGGGTCCACTTGTGGTGATACTGACCAAATTAAATCAGTGTAAAAACCTAGGTGATGTGTCCCCTGAATTTGCCCAGCTATACAGGGTCATCTTCCCAACTTCTGCTACCCATGCCAATTAATCTCTACACCATGCCAATTTTATTTCCTAATTTTTCTCAACTCTGTGTAGTGATTTTTTTAAATTACTACCTCCTTGTCCAGCCAGTATGGCTCACTGGTTGAGCACTGACCCATGCACCAACAGGTTGCCGGTTCGATTCCCAGTCAGGACACATGCCCAGGTTGTGGTCCCGATCCCCAGTGGGCGGCATGCAAGAGGCAGCAGATAGATATTCTCTCTCATCGATATTTCTATTTCTCTCTCCCTCTCCCTACCTCTCTCTCTAAAATCAATAAAGGGAAAAAATAATTTAAAAAATAAAATAAAATTACCACCTCCTTAGTTCAGATTCTGACACCTTTGTTCCTGAACTATTGCAACAGACAGTTTAGTGTGGTCCCTTTTCCTGCTTTGGTCAAATCCATTCTCCACACAGATTTATCTAAAACACAAATATGATCATGTCACAGCTGTTTTTATCCTGTGCATGGCTCCACAGTGCTTGCAGGACAAAGGTCAAGCTCTCTGTGCACTGAATGCATGGGACCGCCACCTGTCCAGCGACATCCACCAGCATCCATCATTCCTTCCAGCGTGTCCCTGCTAGGGTCTTGTGGGTGCCCTGACTTGGTCTGTGGACCTGTTAAAATGAATATCTAAACATCTAAATCTTCTTTTGTGCAGGCAGCCCTGAGGTGACGAAATCTCATTCTAAACACGTTATGAATCTGTACTGACAGTGTTTTAAGAGTCCCATTAGCAGTAAGTAACGTGTTGATCAGATTGCAGAGCCTCCTGCCCTGTCGTCCTCCACCTTCCAGCTGTGCAGAATTCTCCAGCTAATTCTCTTTGTGTGCCCAGGGTTGTGCTTGTTGGATTTTGATGTCAACATAGAGTAGACATGCTCTGATTACACAAGTCTGTTCTTTCCTTTCTTCCCTTTTTTTTTTGGAATGATTACTAATGGGATGAGGGTGGGGATTCCCAGTCTTTCTAACGGGGCGAGCAAGATCTCCCCCAGCAGATGCTTCCTGCAGTGTCTAAGTGTCTATGTATTCTAATTTTCCAACCAGTCTTGCAACCCTAATACCACTGGGCATGCTTCATTCAAATCTATTCTTGATATTTCTATTATGTTTAGATTACTGAGGTCACTGCATTCTATTTTTCTTCAGAGCACTGCAAGCATGGAAGTAAAGTGCCAAAATAAATTCCCTGTGAAGCAGAAAGGGGATAGCTACCCATATCACTGTTGGAGTGAACGGATGAATACTAAGGGATTTTGCTGATCAGTCCAGCAATGTCGTTTTCTACTCAGACCCAACAGCTTCAGTCACATGTCTGGGTTGCTCAGGGGTCATGACTCACGTAGGGATGATCAAAGTTGGTTTATCATGTTATAACCAAGATTGATAGAACTGCCTATCACATTCTGTTTATTCATTTCCCACACCTATATGGCACTCCCAACATGCCAGGCACTGCTCTTTTGTCCTCACAACAACCCTATAAGACAGGTACTGTTATTGTTTCCAGTTTACAAATAGAAAAGCTGAAGCACCTCGCCTGAGTTTGTCCTGCAGGCAAATGGTGGGGCAGAGGCTCAGGCGGGAACTGGGAGCCCAGCTCTCTCCACGCTGACAGGCCTTGCTGAAATGGTAGCAGCCCAAGGAGGCTCCCACCGTGCGGTTCCCCTTACCCAGAGCTCCATGTGCGCTCTGCTCAGCCTCTGGGTAAAGGCGAGGACTCAAAAACCACACAGCTGTACCTTGTCTGAGTAGCCAACATTCACACTGGAGGGGGAACACCCAGGGTGGGGGCAGCAGGTGAAGAGCTGCTTAGGGCGGGAAGAGGCCCCAGCACGTGCTCTGTGGCCTTGCTCATGCAAACCTGGATTATCTGGGAAAGTTGTTGTGAGAGGATGGAATATCAGGTTATAATTGAGAGAGGTTCAGAGTTTATCTAGCTTCAAGTCTTCCTTTTACAGATGAGCAACCCCAGGGCTCTGAGAGGTTAAATAACTACAGCCCGAGATCACACCACTCCAGAGTGAGCGTGAGGTTGCATCTCTGGAAACTGAGAACTGGAATAAATCAGCACTTGTGAGTTACTAGCTTCCTGCCTCTGGTTGGTTATCTTCGGACTTCTTGTTCACCAGACAACACTGGTCGTCGTTTTTTATTTTATTTTATCATTATTTTTTAATCTTCACCCAAACGTATGTTTCTTTGGTTTGAGAAAGAGAGAAAGAGGGATGTGTGAGAGAAACATCAGTCGGTTGCCGCCTGTACGTGCCCCAAGCAGGAGTTGAACCTGCAACCCAGGTATGTGCCCTGGCAGGGAATCGACCCCACAACCTTTTCGGTGTGTGAGAGGACGCTCCAACCAACTGAGCCGCGGGCCGGGCTGTTGTTGTGTATTTTATTGGATAAATATAGATGCTGATGTGATCATCTACTTAATTTCTGTACAAGAGTGACTCAAATTTGTGTGTGCTGAGTGAGCTTTAACTTGGGAGAACATTTAAACGCGGTGGGCAGGCTGCAGCCCCATGCTCCCGGGAGCACACACGGAGAAGAGGACGGATTCACGCAGGGGCGCTCTCCTTGACCGCGGCAGTTGATCACACAGCTCCTAGTTGCTGGCTGCTCATCTCCCTCACCCACCTCCCCACCACCATTCAGTTTTGTGCCAACAGAATCACTTTTCCAAGGCACAGATTTGGCCCATTCACTCATTGCTTACAGGATCCAATTTAAACTCATTTGAAGTACAAGAATCCTCAAAATTGGCCCTTATTTACTTGATCAATTTGCCAGTTCTCATCCCCACCATAATTTTTTTTAAAATGTCTTTACTTTCTGCCATCATTTCCCACCCCTTCCCCCTCCCCCTCAGTCCCCACCTCACAGGCAGCACTCACACCCTCTCTGGGCATTGGCCGCTGTGCCTGGGTGCCCTGGGCTGGAATGCTCTTTCCCCAGTGAGTCACTTGGTGAAACTCGCTTCATTCTTTGAGACTACATGTCACCTTCTCTCCCAAGCCTTCCCTGTCCTTGACAAATGTGCTTACTCAGTCTTCCCCGCTCTTTGTTTATATCTCTATCAGAACCCTTCTTTCTCTAGGTGAGCATAGGTGGTGTCTTCTCCATGGTTTCATCATCCGTCCATTAATCCCACCACGCCAAATGATTTATTCAGCATCTTGTCAGGCCAAGGGCTGTGGTAGGAGCCGGGGAGTCAAAGATGACTAATGCTATTCTTACTCCTTTGAGAGCTCATAATCTAATGACAGGCTCACATAAAAGCAAATAAATACTGTGCAGTGTGACAAATGTTCACACATCTATGGCTCACCTTATCAGTTCCAGCGCTCATAGCGTCCACCAGTGGCTAATCGGTGCTCAATAATTTTCTGAACAAATGAAGGGACAGATGGACTCATCACCTTTGGCTTAAACCAGACTGTAGTGTCTTGTGAGGCAATTTTAAGAGTTACATAAAGAAAACTTTTTACTTTTAAAAAACAATTTTGTATTTACTATATTGTATGTAAGAAAACATGTAATCATTTATTAAACCCCTACTTTGAATATTATTATAGATATGAAGTCAATGCTAATATACTAATATAATATATCAATTTGATGGCTGAAAACAAATTGTTGAAGTTTGAGAAATACTGACCTAAACAAGGCAGTTTTCACTTTTTTCTTTTCCTTAGGTTTTACTCTTTTCCTGAATCCAGTCTATATAAGTTTACCTTCAGAATTTTGAGGACCTCTTGAAATAAGCCATTTTACTGCAAAAACTTGTGACCAAGTGCACTTTTTAACTAACTAAATCTTTAAAAAGATAAGACAAAGAACATTGTATTTGTTTTGAAGACGAACCAAAGCATATTCATTACTTATTTTATTTCAGAAGTGATTCTATAAACTCTCTATGTGAATGTCCTGATTTTCGCAGGTTGTGACCTGTTTAGGTGACAAGGAATTGACCTACCTGTGGTTGGGTTGTTATTTATGTGAGGAAGTAGGAAGAACAGGAAATGGCTTTCTCAGGCCTCCTGAGCAGTTGGACATTTAGGGTACAAACAGTAGCCACAAAGGATGGCAGCCACTCTAGGAAACCAACAGGATGCGTCCCGGTCTCTCACTCAGCTGTTCCACGCGGCCTGCTGCTGCTCTCCCTCCCTCTGCCTCACGGATTCTCCTTGCTAATGTTTCTGTGGGTCTCAGCTTTTGCCCAACATACAGCCTGTGTTTGGGGTGACCAACTGAACCCAGCTTTCCCAGTTTTCCTGGTTTTAGCACCAAAATTTCTGCATTCTGGAAACACGCAGAGTCCTGGGCAAATGGGTCTGTTGCTCACCCCGACCTGCATCCCTTTTCCATACATCTCATTCATATCCTCTGAGAAAGAAGAAGGAAGATCTGAGTGGGTCTCTCAGCCCCGCCCCAGCCCAGGGCACCTGCGCTATGCCACCGTCAAGCTGGTCCCTGTAGACGGGATCCAGGGGAGGCTTGGGGTGGCACAGAGAAGCTTCTCCAGCAGTTTCCTCAGAAGGGGCTTGTGAGCACGGCAAGTCTGGAAATACTCTCAGTTCCTCTCTGGTCTGCTGTGTCACTCTGTCACCAGCTGGTCACTGACCAAGGTCCTGCACATTGGGCGAGGGTGTACGTGGAAGGGGGGAATGTGTGTATGTGGGGAGCAGGTAGAAGCTACTCTTACTACGTCCTCCTTTCCACCTTTACGAATTCAGTCACGTTACACAGATTAGACCCCTAACACTGTGTTAGGGACACCCCGGCCCAACCTCTAATTAAATTTTCTCTCACTGAACCTTGTCCAGTCAAGACATTGTTAAGTTTGCAAAAGGGGGTATTTAAAGAAAAACAGCATAATTTGGGAAATGATGAATTAAGTTCTAGTAGCACGTGGAGACAAACACAAAATTCCCTGTGGCTAACAGTCAGAGAAGCTGAGTCGGTCACTGCAGGGGGTGGGGCATCTTCTTCTCCCTCCCCAGTTTCAGCACCCCACCCTCCCACTTGGCCCCAGAAATCAGATCCTTCAGTAGTAAAACTGTTTTCCCACCTGCAAGGAACAGGAGTTCTCCCCTCCCCTTGAATTCTGTGGATTGGAGAAGGGACAGAAAAATGAACTCACTGTAAAAATGCTTAAATTCAAAAGCACATGATTGCCTTTCAAGAACTGACAATAAAACTAGAGGGTGTGTGGGGTGTGATGAGGAAGCTGGAGAGCAGGGGTGTGCCGCTGTAGCCCCTGTACTCTAGGAGTCTCCCACACACACTCAGAACCCCCAGTGCCCAAGGTGCCCCGGGCCCTTGCAGTGCCCACTGCGGTGCGGGGTGACCAGCTTGACCGGCACCTTCTCCTAGTCACTGCTCACAGCCTGCGGCAGGTGAGGAGGGTCAGGGGGCAATGCATTTGAAATGACCCTTCCATTCGCTGTTGTCTGTGTCTCTCTTAAAAATAAAGTTCGTGGCTATTACTCACTAAGGCTTAGAACTAACGAAAAAGTGTAAAAACAAAAAAACTACATGAGTTATTGAAACTAAGTCTATTTTAGAGTTTATTTGGCAGAGAAGCATATAGAGGCCTTCAACCCGGTTTCAAATGAGTGTCCCCTGCCCTGGTGGGAAGGTGAGGAGCTCTGAGTTCTAGAGCTGGAAGCAGAGGCGAGCAAAGGCTCTGGAGGAGCAATAAGCACAGCCTCTCCCCCTGCACTTCTGGGCTCCAGGAGGCATGGCACAGACCTCCCTCTGCTGGATCAAGGTCACCTCCAGGGCCCAGCTCTCAGAGTCCACAAACCCCACTCCTGTGGGGCACCCAGCACCACCACATCCAGCCTCGTGGCCATGCCTGCACCCTGGCTCACCTCACAGGCTCTTCCCCTCATCTGACCATGTCCAGGCTCCTCTCCATCATCAGTGATGGCTGATCCCAGCCTCATCTCCTCAGGGAAGCCCTGCCCACCTGGGATGTGCACAGCACTACAAAGCCAGCACACGCCATGTCTCAATGAACAGAGGGCAGTGATGCCACACAGCTTGTGCAGCAATGCCCCCAGCAGCACCAGGCCCCATTGTGTGGTTGAGAAGAGAGGACTTTTAGAAAATAGGTATACCCTTCCCTTAACCTTCCCTGACTTTATTCTCCATTTCAGCATAGCAAAGGGAATTAGAATAGTTGAGGGGTCCCCTGGCCATTGTGAGAAAAGAGGATAAAAGATCCTAAGTAGTCAGCAAGGGTAACAAAGTGAAGGCTGACTAGGAGATGGCAGAGATGAAATCGCTAGACCTCAGTTTGCTCATCTGCAAAATGGGGGAAGGCAATCGGGAGATGTGAACCACGTGGGCCCAATTTCATGGCCCTGCGATTCGTTCCCCGTGGTTCTGTGCCCTCTGCACAGCTCACTGCAGCTTGGGGGTGGGCGGCATGTGGAGAAGGGCAGGGGCAGAATAAAAGGCCAGGGAAATCCCTTTCCAGTGAGGCCTCATCAGATACTCTCTTTTGAAAGGGTTCAGCAAGGAAGCAAGCAGGGTGCTTATGTCTGTGGACGCATTCTTGTGGATTCTACCCCAGGCCTTTGGGAACTCTCTGGAACGTGTCATGGTTTAGCTCACTCTGGGATATACAAGTTGCAATTTTGACTTAAAAGTTGCCACCTGGAATCCAGACTTGGCCTGCGGTGACCAGGAAGCAGGGCTGTGAGTGGGTTTCCCGTCCACGTGCTGCACACAGGGCAGCCCCAGTGCTTTGCAGACGTGGTCTTTGCTCTCCAGCATCTTCCAATTTAAAAGAGATAAAAAGAAACCCCAATAAAAATGAACATCAATGGAATCTCTTGAAAAGAAAGCAAATATGCTTAAAGTATTAACACATTGGCTCTAAGTGTAGTTCATATTTATAACCGCATGAGGAATTTGTATGAGGTGTGTGGGAAGAAAGTTCCAAGACATTGAAATAGAGAGACTCGGTGGTGGGGGCTCGGGGCCACCTCACTTCTCTGGGCTGGCTGGCTCCCCTCGGAGCAGCTGGGATTTTAGGGACTACAAGTAAGAGCAAGGCGACTGGTTACCTTCTGGAGAGAATGCTCGAGATAAAAATCGTGACCTGGTTCCCTCCGGGCCACACGGAAAGCAAAATTCTGTTTTGATGGATGAATCATACAGAATGTCATACTGTGGAATTTGTGTTTCCTGACGTGAAATGGTTGGTGAGGCTCGTCACACAGCTGTAACGAGGTTCACACCTTTAATTAATGCTTACATTTCTCTTAGGAGATCTGTGTCGGGAAACTCAGACAGGCCTGTTACACTCAGTTCCCATTTGGAAACTTGAGGAGCACGAGGGCTAGTCTTGGAGTACACATGGGTGGCCCTCTGTGCCGGTCTGCCAGGAGCAGCAGTTTCTGCATCTTGTCTTACTGTAATTATTAATAGTGTCCCCGTTCTCCGTCACTAGTCCTTCGGTTTACATTGGAGTATAAGGTCACCCTAACCAGCAGACACACTGCGGGCAAAACTGGGACCGAAGAACCTGCGTTTCAATCATCAGATCACCCATTTAAGCAAATGTTTTCCCAGTTGTCAAAAGTCCTTAATTAGTGAGTGACAGGGTGACACACAGCAGCGTGTCCCTTAGAAAGGAGACCTGTAACACATCAAACGTGAGGTCTCCGGTTGAAACATTTTGGTATTGTTTGTTTTTCACTTTATTTTGTTTTGTTTCCTTTCACAGTTATCAGTGCCTTTGAAAATCACATTTTATGACTTCAGCAAGCATTATTTCTTTTGTGTCCTGATGTCAAGCCATTTTAAGCTGTCTTGTCCTCAGGCTTTAAAATTTTTAAAAATTGAAACATATCAGGGAAATTCCACATATGGTTGGTTCTAGCAATGATTTCTCTCCTGGAAAACTTACATAAAGGAGGTTGACGTGCTTTCCACAGCGCTGTAATTTAATTGGCCTGCTGAGAAGTCATACGAAACAGTTTATGATTTCTGTGATTAATGCCCACCATGACAGATGCCCCTTTAAATTTTGTCATCAAAAGCAACAATGACCCGGTCCTGTGATAGGTTAGCTCTGACTGCAAAATCACCATCTTTCATCCCATCACTTGTCTTTCCTTTCAAATGACACTTTTTTGGTGTGTTAGTTCATTTTGAGTCAGGAATTGCCAACATATGGAGCCATTAACCAAGAAATAGTCTTGTACCTTCACTGGTTAAGAGAAATCGGGTTGAAAATTTAGCCCCTGGTATCATTATTGTAGCTCTCCATATAACTGGAGGAAAATCAAATTTCAAGTTCTTTCCACTTCCCTTATGCCTTTCACAGCAAATTTCAAAGGATAGCAGTAGGCAGATTGGTTTGTAATGGCAATTTTTAAACCCAGAAATTACATTAAACTGAAAAGCATGGTGTACTTCAAATAGATGTTTCTTCCAGAAAACATCTCCACAGTAACAGCAATGTCAAGAGTAGTATTTTTCAAGAAGATCTGAGTTACGAGCTTATGTAGATTGCAGAATTCACTTGCTGTTTCCCAGAGACCCCCCCCCTCTCCGAGAAACTGACATTCAGCAAAAAGTTTTGAGTAAGGTCTGTGTGCTTTGGGGAGAGATGCACAGTCAGTGACGACGGCACGAACACAGCGCCTTCTCAAGTTGTCTGCAGTTCCTGTACTCAGGGAGGAGGAACAAAGGGCTAATAACTAGTCCAAAAGAAGCCTTCCCCCACAGAATGGTCAGGAAGTTGAACTATTCAAGAGAACATGTTGTGCTGTAATATATGTCTAGATTTCATGGTCCTTGATGATTTATGTCAATTAGCTTCACTGTGAATGCCTTTCTCTTTTGTGCATTCCATGCAGTTTGGCTTCGAGGAATATCTACAGAGGAGGCAGTCTGCTTTGGCCATGGGGGAGGAGAGGGTCCCAGCAGTTTGAACATGTGGTCCGCTGAGGGGGTGCCTTGGGCTGCCTGGAAACTAAACAAAGTTCAGAACTAGTGGAAGAGCTGCCCCCATTATGCCCATCTGGGGATCAACGGGGCCCCTGAAGGGCTGCTCTCACACTTTCCAGACAGCCTCAAGAAAGTATGGTCTGCATCTAAACATGGATTTTTTTTTCTGCATGGATTGAGCTAGTTAGAACCCCCTTCCCCCTGCCCCGCCCTTGGGACAGGACAGGGTAGGGTGCTATCTGTTGTAGGTGCACTCTTATCTCTTTTATTCTGGGGATTTTGTCTCTGGGCTGTGTCAAGTGACAGGTAGGAGCTGCTAGGAGCAGGCTGTTCACAAAAGAAAATCGGGTTGATGTTAGAGCCCCAGAACCAGAGACATCTGGTTTAGACTGATACTCTGGGGTTGCAATCTCTCTCTCTCTCTCTCTCTCTCATCAGATCCCCATCCATTTTTTACATTAATAATTTGAAGACAAATAACAACAGCTATACAAGGATCAGAATAATCTGGACCTGGAGGCCTGAACACAGATCCCTCCTGAACCCAAGGACATAGTAAAGTTAAAACCAGTTTCGCCTGGGGTTAACCTGTGGGCCACCAGTACAGAAACCGTGTTAAGATTAGTTTCTCCTTAAAGCAAGATTTCCAACTAATTCCTTTTCAAAATCATGGAGACCTTGAGTTATCTGCCCTGTCAACCCAACTGCGTGCATGAATTCATGCTGCCAGGCATGGCTTTGACTTTCTGGAAGATCCGCCACCTCTTAGATTTCAAGGAAAGTCCTGTTAGGGGTTCAGGGGTCTCTTCTTCCCTTCCTGATGTGAGTTTAGCTCACTCCCTGGCATGTCCACTTTCCTTTTGGTCTATATCCTTTGTCCACATCTTTTTGTTTAAATGGCCAAAATATGTCCCCACACTGCCAAATGCACAGGGACTCAAGGTTAAAATCTGGAGGATAGGTTAGCCATTGTTCTGCAGGAATTCTTTGTCTAAATTAATCTAAAACCTTGCCTGATTGGCCTGTAAACTGGGTCAAGGTATGGTCAGTAGGGTAACCATTGTCCTCCCGGGCCCCAAATGAAGGGGCCCACCACACATTACAATGTCACACTTCCTACTGGTGGTTGTGCTGCTTTAGGTAGCTGAAATAGCAGAGCTGATGTTGCTTAGATTATTTTCCCATCCTTTTTTGTGAACATTGTGCCTATTTGCACTTTCTGGGAATTTTGCCAGTCTTTCAAGGACTGGGTAAAAAACAAAATAAATATTTGTAGGTAGTTTAAAAGGAGAAAGGAACTTGGACGTACCTCTGCCCATCCATTTTAGTTGCCTTTCGGATATCTTAAGGTAATTAACTTGAGAGATTCAGAAGGTTGATTTTACTAGTTTACTTTTCAGATCTGTGATCCACGGTGTGTGTGTGTGTGTGTGTGTGTGTGTGTGTGTGTGTGTGTGTGTGTGTGTGTGTTGGGGAAAGGGGAGGAGTCACGGTGTAGGCAAAAGAGTACTCTCTTTTCAAAGCCTAGTTTAAGTGATTGAAATGAACTGTGTCAAAAGTAAAACTCTGTGTATGTTAATCAGGCTCCAACTAGTGCCAGAAAGTGTTTACTTAACAACAGTCAGCATATACTCTTTCTTCCTAAGAAAGCTTTAAAGGGATTTCACTGAAATGCGGTACTTTCATCAGTTGACTGTTTATGAATATGTGTATCAGCCTATTAGGGAGGCCGATTCAGTGTCTGAGATTAAAGAGACCAGAAGGTTCTCGCCGGTGATCCCTTGTGACATGTTTCCCACCCCCTGGCTGCGAAGTCTCGGCAGTTTGCCGCGGTGGAAACAGGCGTCTGTGTCCCGGGAGGAAGGCCCGTCACCTGTTGGGGCCTCGGGAGCGCGCGCGCGGGTCGGCCCGCGGCTGGGGCGGCGGGGCGCGGAGCACAGCCCCCCTCGCTCCGGGCCGGGCGGGAGGACGGACGGGGACGCACCACCGCGACACCGGGAGGCCCGGCGCTGGAATGCACTTTTCTCCAGCCCGAGAGACTTTGCACCGGAGTGGAGAACAGTTTGGGGTGGGGTTTCGCACCGTCTCCTCCTCCCCACCCCCAGATCCCCTTCCAGGCGCTTTCCGAGAGCTTTCAGAACTGCGCTGGGAAGTTTAAAGAGCGGAGGGGAGCTGGTGCTGTAGGCAGGGACAATGGAAGAAAATGAAAGCCAGAAATGTGAGCCGTGCCGTCCTTACTCAGCAGACAGCAGACACACGCGGGGTAAGTAACAGACTCATTCAAAGATGGAGTTACAGTTCCGCGTGTCCCTCGCCGCTTGCTGCGTTTTTATAACTGGAGACGGGGCGCCGGGCAAAGAAAAGGCGTATTTCTTGGGGTGCTGCGTTTTCAAAACTGAGTGGAGAGCTGTGATGTCTTGGGTTTGACTTTGTCTGGGGCAGGGATTTCTGAAGTGGAGTGGTGATGTCTCATTTTAGCACAGTAAGCAGTCTGTAGCTGCTGTACCTCTAGGCAGTGACAAATTTATCGCTAAAAGCAGCTTTGCGTGCTCATTGCTCCAGCGCGGGAGAAAGCAGTTGTTGCTTCGGAGCTCTTTCTGGGACTGCAGCATTTCCACTCATTGGTTGGGGGATTTCATGAGGCAGCTGCGTGGTGGATGCAAGTTTTGTAGTATTTTCGAGTTAAATCAGAGAGTTTGGGGATGTTTCACTTTACAGATCAGAACAGCAGGGGAGCAGCGCACATCTGGATTATAGATGGAACTCTGCATCTTCTGTGTTTTAATTCAAACGTTGAGAGTTGTTAGACAATGTTGGTGAATTTTCTCTGGGCAGTTTCCCTTTAATTGTTTTTATAATAGACTTGTCTTTTCAGTAGGGAATTTCCAGAAGCTAATGTTGTTCCAGAGAAATTTCACAGAGGGGTTGGGAGAGAAAGGACTGATCTGCCCTCCAGGGTGTGACGCCTCTGATGCCAGAGCCTATCCTATAGCATCATACAGGCAGCATGTTCACAAACCACCCCTACCCACCCATCCCCAGGTTCATCTGGCCCAGTTAGTAACTAATAGACTTGCTTTTGAGGCTGCAGTGTTGTGAGTGGGAGTAGGTATTATGCACAGGGGAAAAGGTGTGTGTGTGTGTTTAAAGGCTGAAGGGAAGTAACAAATGACTCATCCACACTGAAATGCAAAAGTAAGCCAGACAGAAGAAAATGCAATTACAAGAGACAGACCCCAGCCCCCACCCCCCAGTGAAATGCAGGAAACTTTAAGCTCAGTAAACCCTGGAAAATCTCTGAGCCTTACATTCATCAGTCCAGGCTCTGTTTGCACTTCCAAAGCAGAGCATTCTCCTTGAAGGTGCCTAGTCAGTGGGGTTCAGCAAGAGATAAGGCTCCCTCCTCTCCCTTCCCCCCTTTATTTGATAGGACAGAATCCTAAGGCAGGAATTCAGCCTGTGGGCTTTTGCTGAAATAAATGACTCAGAATCTAGACGGGCTGTTAGAATGGGACCAATTTAAGAAATAACTTTCAAACAAGCTCAGCAATTCAAAGATACTTGAGAGACTGGAGATGGTCACGATGAGACAGTGTGATCACTTTTTTTCATTTATTCATTTGTTCAGTGAATATTGAGCACCTGTTATGCAGTAGTCACTGTTTTAGCTACTGGGGATCCAGCAGTGAACAGACTAAAAATACTTGCCTTCATTGAATTTATATTCTAAGGGCTAAGTTTGGGCAGATGGGGGCAGTAGAGACAGATAATGAGCAAATAAGTAAAATATATAGCATGCTAGATGGCAGGGTTGCTAGATTTTGCAATTAAAAATACAGGATGCCCGGTTAAATTTTAATTTCAGTTAAACAATGAATATTTTTTAAAATATAAGTATATTCCATACAATATTTGGGACATACATATGTTGTTAATATTTATCTGAAATTCAAATTTAACTGGGCATCCTGTATTTTATCTAGCAACCCTGTTAGATGGAAATAAGTCTATGGGGGAAATAAGTCAGGGAATGGGGAGTGCAGGGGTGGGTGGGGGATGAAACTGCAGACAGGATTCATAAGGAGAACCTCACTAGTGTGATATTTGAACAAACATCTGGAAAAGGTGAGGGAGGGAAGAGCAAGGACATATTCAAAGACCAGCAAGAACATGAGAGACAGATGGGAGGAAAAGAGGTTAAGAGGTAATCCCAGCTGGAGCACATAGGGACTGTGACAGTGTGGTAAGGACTCGGGCTTTTACTTCAAGGGAGGTGGGAGCTGCTGGTTGGTCTGACTTGTCTTAGGAAGGGTAATACTGGGTGATGTACTGAGAATAACCCAAGTTGGGGTGGGAAAGGGGCAGGGAGGCCAGTTAGGAGGCTTCCACAGTAAAACAGGCAAGACATTGCACTAGCTTGGACAAGAAAACAGTCTTGATGTACATTGAGGGTAAGGCCAAAAGAATTTGCTGAGGGATTCGATGTGGGACATCAGGGAAAACAGAGGAGTCAAAGATAATTTCAAAAATGTTTGTCTGGCCCGGCCCGTGTGGCTCAGTGGATGAGCATCGACCCATGCACCAGGAGGTCGCCAGTTCGATTCCCGGTCACGGCACATGCCCAGGTTGTGGGCCAAATCCCCAGTGGGGGGCATGCAGGAGGCAGCCAATCGATGTTCTCTTTCATCAATGTTTCTCCTCTCTCTCTACCTCTCCCTTCCCCTCTCTCTCTCTAAAATCAATAAAGAAAAAAAATTTTTTTTAATGTTTGTCTGCACAGCTGGGTGAATGGAGTTGCCATTTACTTAAACTGGAAAACATTTGAGGGGAATGGATGACAAGGTGTTTACGGTTTGGAAGCGGGTGACATGAAAATCTTTTGTATCTGTTAGGATTGAAATGTTTATCAGGCATTCAAGTGGGGATGTTGATTACAATGTGGGTACTCACAACTGGAATAGAGGAAGGACTGGGGCCTCTGAGGGCTATGCTAGGGTGGGGTCTGTCTGCAGAAGGACAGGTCCGGGAGATGTGCCCTGGAGCCCTCCAGCAGTCAAAGGTCAGGGAGATGGGAAGGGTGGCTGGAGAGGCGGTCAAAGGGGAGTAAGAATCCAGTTAGATTTCTCAGATCCCGTTGAGTTCTGGGTGACAGGGATGCTATAAAGGAGTGTGGCTTCATCCCCAGTTCTTCGGTCAGCACAAGGACCTCACAAGGGAGGCCAGGCCACTGATGCCCACATCACCCATCACACTTTATGTCCATTCCTGTCGCCATATTTATTTATGTACTGTATATATTTCAACCAATTACAATGTGGTATTCCAGGGCACAGACCACGTGTTCATCTTTACATTCCCCACACCTAACAGATCATCAGACAGGCAGAAGGCACTAGATAAACACTTGTTGAACAAAAGCTGATTATACCACCCTAGGCCTTTGAGTTTATCAATCTGCTATAGATAAGGAACCCTTGGGTGATCATGTAACTTATTGTCCAAACTGAGACACTTTTGAGAGTGAAAGGGGACACTATAAATAATTTCTCTGAGACAACAGTTGTAACCCAGATCTGTTCTGGCAAACTGGGGCATATGGTCGCCTCAAGAATAGCTCTAACCAATGGGAGCTCCAGGGCTGAATAGGCAGGCTACCAGGTAAATAATGGCGTGAACGTGTGCTGCCCAGTGCAGTGTGCAGAGCAGCCACTTACTAATTACTGGTTGAGTTTGAATCTAACTGTCTCATGTTCCCTTTGGAGGCTATGGGCTCCTCAGAGTGGTCCTTGGGATGCATATATCTGCTCACAGCAGCCGTGAGGTGTCTGCTTTCCCTCTAGCCCCTGAGGTCTTGAAACCCCTCTGCTGGTGAAGTGCTGCCAGCCACCTGCATGCCTCCCACCTCCTGATTGCCAGTGTTTTAAGATACTTAGTATTCACTATGGTGGTAATCCTTTTACAGTATATCAATACATTGTACACCCTCAACTCAGACAATATTGTATCGATTATATCTCAGTGAAGCTAGACAAAAATTAGCCTGGGCAGGCCCACAGAGTGCAAGCCTGGGGAGTCCCAGACATTCAGGTCTTTGCTCAGAAGTATCCTCTGAAAGTTCCCCATCAGTCTCTCTTCCTTATCCTGCTTTATTCTCCATAGCGCTTGGCATGGCATGACATTTCTACCACATACGATTTGTTTGTTATCTGCCTCCCTAATTATAACGTGGACTCCACTACAAGGGAAGAGAATTGAGTCTATCTTGATCGCCATTTCACTACATTTCCTAACTCCTTTCAGTGTATAAAGCAGGCACTCAATAAATATTTTTTTGAATGAATGAATTCATTAATCAGCTAACCAACAGATGAGACAAAATGCTTTTCTGGGTGAGGAAAGGGCCATGCCTACTTTGCCCAAAATCTACACCAGAAACCCTCTTCCTCACTTACTTAATTTTTATTTTGTGTGTGCATTTAAAAAAATATGCTTTATTACCACCCCGTGTTGCTCCAGGAGAGGCCTGCATAGGGTGGTAGGTGCGCTGGGCTCAGGGTCTGTGTGGTCTGTGAGAAGATGTTAATGACTGGGAAGCTGGAAGGAAAGGGGCTGAGTCTGGAGGCCAGCTCCAAGGGCTCCTCAGACATACTTCTGGGAATGGCGAAGGTCTCATGGCAAGCTGACGCCAAGCCGCCAATAAGATTAAGAAATTCTTGGAAATCTAGCTGCCCATCACAGCTGATGTCCAATTTCTTCATCATGCGGTCAA
This sequence comes from Tadarida brasiliensis, assembly GCA_030848825.1. Lineage (NCBI taxonomy): Eukaryota > Metazoa > Chordata > Mammalia > Chiroptera > Molossidae > Tadarida > Tadarida brasiliensis. Next base: position 97,913,441 of record CM061257.1, on the reverse strand, counting down.
GGACACCGGGGTCCTTCTGGTTCTTTGTGAAGGCAGACAGTTCTGTATTCATGAAGGTTAGGAACTCAGCCTTGGAGGATGTGTGGCAATTACTGTCCTTCCCAGCATACCTCTGGAAAACAGCAGTCAAAGACTCGATGCACCGCTCAGTCTCTGTAGGGCTGGACATTTTTGCCATGTCGAGTGGAGCGGGGAGCGGAGGCTGTGAGCAGGAAGCGGCGCAGCGACCTCTGGACGTTGCTAGGCTGGCCTGGGCTCCGCTAGTCCCTGCCCGTTCCTGGCCCAGCCCCAGCCTGTCCCTTACTTAATTTTTAAAGGTTTTTTTTTTTTTTTTAAGAGGAATATAGTGGCCTGGTTTTAGGTGTACCTTCTCTGACAATTTGTATATGGTAATCTCTCTCTTTGTTTTTTTTTATTAATTTATTTTGTTACAGATGTTTCTCCTTTTTCCCTCCATTGACTCCCTCCTCCCTATCCTTTCCCACCCCATCCCCAGCTTTGTTGTCTATGTCCATCAGTTATGCATACTTTTTTATTGTTATTATTGATTATTAGACAGAGGGAGGGAGAGGGAGAGAGAGATAGAAACATTGATGAGAGAGAACATCGACTGGCTGCCTCCTGCATACACCCCACTGACGATCAGGCCCACAGCCTGGGCATGTGCCCTGACTGAGAATCGAACCGGTGACCTCTTGGTGCATGGGTGATGCTCAATCACTGAGCCACACCAGCCAGGCTCTTTTTTTTCATTAATTTATTTTTTTTACAGATGTTTCTCCTTTTCCCCCCTAGACACCTTCCTCCCGATCCTGCCCCCCCACCCCACCCAGCATATTGTCTATGTCCATTGGTTACACATACATGTATATAAGTTCTTTGATTTATCTCATCCATGCCCCCCCGCCCCCTCCTCTGAGGTTTGTGAATCTGAATCGTACTCCTTTCTATGTCTCTGGGTCTATTTTGTTCATCAGCTTTTTTTTGTTCATTATATTCCACAAATAAGTGAGATCATGTGGTATTTGTCTTTCTCTGATTGGTTTATTTCGCTTAACATAATATTCTCCAGGTCCCTCCATGTCATCTCAAAGGATAAGAGATCTTTCTTTCTTACAGCTACATAGTACTCCATTGTGTATATGTACCACAACTTTTTTATCCACTCATCTATTGATGGGCACTTGGGCTGTTTCCAGATCTTAGCTATTGTAAATAGTGCTGCTATGAACATAGGGGTGCATATACTCTTTCCGATTGGTGCTTCAGGCTGTTTAGGATATATTCCTAGAAGTGGGATCACTGGATCAAATGGCAGTTCAATTTTTAATATTTTGAGGAAACACCGTATATGGTGATCTTTGTGATATTAACAAGGAAGCTGGAAAACGGGTGAATCCTGTGGGCCCCCAACAGAACGCATGCTGTACATTAGTCAGATAGGCTGATTGCTGTAACAGCAATCTTTGTGGTTTAGCATAATCGATGTTAATTTCTCAAACACAGTAGAATGTGGATGTTCCTGGCCAGCTGGATCTCCTGGATGGCCCACCTGCAGGCCGACTCTGGGGCCCAGGCACCTTCTGTCTAGTCATGGCACCATTCCCCAAGGCCTAGGAGGCTCTTCCTGGAGCTTTTGCAGTCAACTGGCCAAAGAGGAAAGAGAAAGAACATGGAAGATAATTCAGGAGGTCCAGGGGCCAGGACTAAAGGTGGCCCACATCACTCTGTCCACGTGGCATTGGCTGGAATTAGTGCCAGGCCCCAACTAGGTGAGGGGGACTGGAACACGCAGTCCTCCCGTGTGTGCCGTGAGAGAATGTTATGGTTTGAATACAGGGACAGACAAAACACTGCCGCTGCCACCATAGGCCTGGCTAGGTTGTACAGCCGACAAAACAGCAGCTCCCCACGATGTTCCTCTGACGAGAGAGCTTCTCGGCACAATTGAAAAAGCTACATCTTAGAGACAGGTAACCAGGAGCCACGATAAAGAAGTGAGGGATTCCTTCTTCCCTAAGAGTCTATGGCCCACCTAGTCTTGACCCAGGAATAAAATCTCCGGGAAGCTGTCAGTTCTTTGCTGGCCCTCTGAAAGACGGCAGGCGTGTAATGCCTGAATGATATACAGACCCCGAGTCCTTGTTGCAGGTCAGCTGACCCAGCCCAAGCAACTTGAGTTGTGGCCAGGAAGCCAGCCTGGGCAGCTGCTGAGGTCGCCTGCCTGCTGGACAGCTTGCTGTGCGGATGCCCACCTTCCCTCATCCTCTGACTACCTGGCATCCACCCGTTCCTCGCTTTCTACTTGTGCTTTCCAGAATGTGTCCCTCCCAGCCAGAAAGCTCGGAAACTCCCAAGAGTGTCTCTCTAACACTCCTGCCTTTGTTGTCCCTACTTCTGGTCCAGGGAATGCGGAGGGGCTGATCTCTGCCCCAAGCTCCTGCTGGAACTGAGCTACCAGGAGGGGTTGCTCTGGGCTGGGCAGAGGTGGGAGGGGCAGGAAGGGGCACTGCGAGCCTTGGCTTCACACTACTGCCTCCTTATTTGTTGGAGATGGATTCCCAGAATAGCCAACAACTAGACACACCCATGTTGAAAGGTTAGCACCAGAGCATTCTGGACAAGGAATAAAACTGTAGTTGTGTTCAGATGGCTTGGATCGTCTATTCGTGCTAATAATGAGGAGTTGGCAGGACTCAGACCCCAGGGCTGTGGGACTGTGACCAAATGTCCTGTGCCTGCTCCCTCTCTTGTTTATTTCTAACCCTGTTTAGCTTTTCTCCTCAGTTGAAAGGCCGCATTCTCTCCGAGTGACTGGAATGGTGGAGCGGTCCCTCAGGCGTGGGGTTGGCAGCTCCCAACAGTGAGCCTTGCTGAGGAAAGGGCTGTGTGTGGAAAGGGGTGTGGGGTTGCCATGGGTGCTGGTGACAGTGGCGCCGGTCCTGGTGGTGGGATGGAGGCAGACGGGGCTGACAGAGCTGGAGCGAAGCGCCAGGCAGGAAGGTGGGACCAGGGGAAGGGTCGGGCTCCGAGGGCCACCAGACGCGGACTGTGCCTTTAGCCATCGGTGCATGAACCATTGGTGCCATTTGCTGCTTTCCTCCAAATCTCATTAAACCTCATTAAGCAACTGGAGACATTTTAGAGGACTCTACAAGAAAGAGAAACAATGGAAACGTGACGGAAGGTTGATGTGACCTTCCCAGTGCAAACTGTTTGAAAAGAGTCGGGGTTTAGAGGGTCAGGAAGCTGGGGCTGCAGGGAGGGGAAGCTGACAGAAGATTGATGCCGACTCCACACTCCCCCTCCTCGCGCCTTTCCCAGTTTATTTCAAAGGAGAAAGTGGAAAGCGCTTCAGTCTCCAAGGGGCTACTGTTCTGGCTGTCTCAACCTCTTCTGAGGAGTCTTGGATGAGACAGAATAGGTCCTGGAGTCTGTGTGACAAAGCAAAGCAGAAGGGACTTTCTGCTCCCGTTGGTATTTGAGGCGCAGGAGTGTTTATTTATATGGGTGTGTGTGGATGTTCGTGTGTTAATGCCCATGTACAGAATCACCTTTCTAGAGATTCAGTCCTGCTAATTAGCCTAGCTGTCCTGGATAATTTTTAAAAAGATGCTATTTTAATGAAGTTAAAAGTAATCTTAAAACTCTATTTAAAAGTTAACAGTGTCAGGTCAAACAATTTTTGCTTATACGAAACTCACATTCACACGCACACTCAAAGGATAAAGCTAAATCTCTTCAGATTGCACACATCTTTACCAGCCTGGGATACAGTATTTTCTGCAGCTGGCTTTATTCCACAGTTTCTGTTACTTCTGTATTGTCAAAGAAGAGACCACAAAAGAGGAAGCCATCATGTGAGTCCATGTAATGAGAAGGTTAGCAAAGTCAATGAAATTACAGTTTGTCTCCCAGTATCTTTTAAACCAATAGTTCCCTCTTCTTCCCCTTCTAAATTTACTGCTGAGACTAATGAAAAGTTAAAGAATTAACTCATTTGGCTGTTTTTTTCCTTCCTTTTCTCATCAGTGTCTGATGGAGATGCTGTAATTAGCAATGTAATGAGAAGTGAAGGGTAAACAAGAAGACTAATTCCCAGAACATGCATTTAGGGGTTGAAGACCGGAACAGGAAAACCAGCCTGAGATGAAAATATTCTATATGCCTGACTAAAGGGGGTCGGACCTAAAGTTCTATACACAGGTGTTTCTAGGCAACGAATGAGGAAACTGTTGGTGGCCTTGCCTTCAGAGGAGCAGCTTATACCTAAGTGTGGACACCTGTCGCTTTTCTCTCTGCCATGAAGGTTCGGTTCTCTGTTTATCTGAGACTCGAATCTAGAACTCTCAAATATGGGATCTCTATTTCTACACACACCTTTTATTTTTTAATTTTTTTTATCCTCACCCAAGGACATTTTTGCATTTATCTTCAGATACAGTGGGAGGGAAAAAGGGAGGAAGAGAGAGGGAGAAACATCCATGTGAGAGAGACACATTGACTGGTTGCCCCTCACACAACCCCAACCGGGGCCGAGGACAAACTGCAACCAAGGTACGTACCCTTAGCGGGAACCGAACCCAAGTCTCTCTGATCCGCGGGCCGATGCTCCAACCGCTGAGCCAAACCTGCCAGGGCTCTACACACACCTTTTAAAGATAAATAATTGGCAATTAAGCTCCGACTGGAAACTTAAAAAAACAATAGAGTAGATTTAAAGACTTCAGAGCTAGAAGGCTCTTTGCACACCTAATGCTAGTCCAGCATCCTCCTTCGGTTAATGAAGAGAGTGAGGCTGAGAAAGGTCAACTTGTTCTAAGCCTAGGTTTAAAGGCAGGACTCCTGAGACCCAGCCCCTGGCTTTTTCTGGGGATTCAGTGGACAAGGTCATTTTTCTGCTGCATCTTTTTTTATATATATATTTTTTTTCTTTATTGATTTTAGAGAGGGGAAAGGAGAGAGAGATAGAAACATCAATGAGAGAGAACATCGATTGGCTGCCTCCTGTATGCCCCCCACTGGGGATTGGGCCCACAACCTGGCCATGTGCTCTGACCGGGAATCGAACCGGCGACCTCTTGGTGCATGGGTCAATGCTCAACCACTGAGCCACACCCACCAGGCTCGGCTGCATCTTTAATACTGTTTACAAATTACTCCCCATGACAGAACCTGGCGAGTTCCTGAAGTGCTTGTGAATGTTCATTACTTTCTCTTCCTATTCTGGTGTTTAAAGAAGTAACTCCCTTTTCTCAGTCAACTAGAATATTCCAACCTGACACACCATTTGCAACATTAAGAAGGAAGGGAAAGGGGCTATTCATGTCCTGCACTCAGAGCACTCCACTGCTTGCCTCAGTTCTAAGTGGAAATCAGCTCATCTCAGGCCAGGTCAGAGGCCTTCAGAATGCAGTGTGTGTCTCTTCCCTTTTCATTGTGTGTGTGTTTTAAATCCTCACCCGAAGATATTTTTCCATTTATCTTCAGGGAGAGTGGGAGGGGGGAGAGAGAGAGAAAGAGAAACATCGATGTGATAGAGACACACCAATTGGTTGCCTCCCTCACGACCCCGACCAGGGCTGGGGACCAAACCACAACCGAGGTATGTGCCCTTGATCGGAATTGAATCCGAGACTCTTTGGTCCGAAGGCCGACGCTCTAACCCCTGAGCCAAACCGGCCAGGGCTCATTGTGTGTTTTAGATAAAGTCCACTTCAAGTAAAATGTGTCTAAGCATTTACTTTATGTCCCTTCAATTATTACCTATAATAATATTCTTATGCTTGCTTGGTTTATGCATTTGGGGGAAATTGAATTTGCAAGTGATTCACATGTCAATTACTATAGTAGCTATTTTTGGTCTTGGAGATGAAACAAGTGTTTCAGAAACCACCTTCAGATATAAAAATATTAAAATCCTGTTACAAAGGTGATGAATTAAAAGTAAAGAAATAATCAGGATCACTGACTGGAGCTCTTTTCTCCTATTACCGGTGACGGTAAGGGCTAACCCAATTGCCTACAAACCCATCTGACCAAGTGTCTCGTTTTGAGTAACCTCAGGGAAAGAGTCAGAAAAGGCAGATTTTATTGCTGCAACATCTTTATTTCTAAAGTGTTATTTTTCATGTTTCTTAATTGTTTACTTTTTTCTTCACAAACACACACACAAAATCTAAATTATATTCATACATTAACAAACCCTCTCAATATTCTGTAAATGAGATTTCTAGTGTGAAATCATTCATTGTAAACTGTATTTTTTTTTTTTTTGTCTTTCAGAACAAGGAAAAAGCAATCTGCATGTAACATCATTAGAAGATGCAGAATGTCGCAGAACCAAGGAACGCCTTTCTAATGGGAACAGTCGAGTTTCAGTTTCCAAGGCTTCCCGAAGTATCCCAAGGAGACACACCCTAGGTGGGCCTCGAAGTTCCAAAGAAATACTGGGAATGCAAACATCTGAGATGGATAGGAAGAGAGAAGCTTTCCTGGAACATCTAAAGCAGAAATACCCCCATCATGCCACAGCAATCATGGGCCACCAGGAGAGGCTGAGAGACCAGGTATGGATGTGCTACTATTTCACTCTGCAAAGCTCATTCTTTAATGAACATGAAGGCAAAATGACCTTTGGTTTAAAAGGGAAAACAATAGTCGAGTGGACTGTGCCCACCACTGAGTTGTTCCAGATCTCAAGAAGAGGGATCCATAGAGTGGACAGTTCCCCCAAAAGACGGTCAACCACAAATACATTTGAAATGCAGGCAATGAAGGGTATTACTCAGCTGAGCAAAGCATAGGGTCAACTACTGTGCACCCCGTTGGCACTGAGTGCTTGGCACAGTGAATGAATGAATACATAAATACATTTCCGGGTAAAACAGAGCACAGAGGGCTAAACTGTAATGAACCCCGTTTCTTTAAGAAGCTAACATTAGGGTTTTGTTTCCGCTCACTTTTTTTTCTTTTTAATCACATACGTTTTCCATTTGCATGCTTGGCTTTCTGCTGTCTTCAGCTACCTGTTTTCTCAGGTTATCTTGACAGCCAGACAGATATCACCCACCTGTGGCTCGGGGTGTTTTTGTTTCTCGGCTGTGTGCAATTACTTTCTAGCCGGCAGGAGCTGGGAGGCCTCCTCTGTCAACCTCACAGGCGTGTTATCAGATTGACCTTTCAGGATGGGGAACACAGCAGAGGACGCAGAGCACTTAGTGATTTGGGTGGTCAGGGAGGAGGGCAGACTGTTATTGATGCCAACACTCCAGGTAGAGAGGCGAGTCTGCTATCTTGCCAGTTAGTTACAGAAGCGATGTCTAACTAACTCAGCCTTCTGAGCATCCATGGAGGGGGAGATTATCATTAGCCTGAAAAATTTAAACCTCAGTTTATCCTCCATTTCATTTTTTCCCTTCAATTCAACCTTCTATTCTGTGAAATCTTTGTATCAGAGTGCCTAAAGCTGTGACATGCACCTTATGGACTGTGTGTTTGCTTTTCGTTCACATTGCCAAGGACAATAGACCTAGAGAGGAGAAAAGAAGCAGGAGTCCTGCTTGATGCAGAGATGCGCACACTACTTCTTTGGTAATTACGTAAAGGAAGGCTGTCTTTTCATTTCAAGCCTGCAGGCATACTTCGGAGCTATTGTGGGTTGGGTTCCAGACCACTGCAATAAATCGAGTCATAAACTGTTTGCTGGTGAAGGGTCTTGTCTTCCATTTGTAAACAGCACATCTGTCAAGAGCAATAAAGTGAAGCACAGGGAGACGAGGTGTGCCTATCTATGGAAAATACCCCTATTTTCTATTTTTAAATTGTTTTTATTTATTTTTTACTTTTCCCAGTTTTATGGAGATATAATTGACATATAATAAAAATACCCCTGTTTTCTATTGACCGTAGAGTCACAGTCCATTTAAGTAATGGAATCGGCACCTGTCCCTGTGTCACTTTTTGCGAGACACCATATTTTATACAAAGCAGTTCAGATTGAGGAGGCTCAAGCTCAGAGTACTTACGATTACACAGTTTGCTCAGGAAAAGTTGGACTTTGAATCCAGATAAGTCTGAGCTGAGAATCCTTGTTTATTCCACTATTTTGGAAGTTGAAGATCACTGATTAGAGAAGAGGTAATATGGTCTGCACATGGGATGTAAGTGTCATGGTGTGAGGGTATGGGTGCATGCGTGCGTGGCTGTGGGGACGGGTCAGGGCGAAGCGGGCTAGAAAACTGATTATGTGTTGAGTGAGGAGGGACAATATTTTTTAAAGTTAAAATATATTAACTTTGCTGTAAAATATAGAAATTGGTCTGTCAAAAATGGTGTGTTTTCCATGTCAAAAATATTCCAGTTATCATTACTGTTATTATTTGTGATGTCATGATTAGTGCTACTGTTATGATGATAGTGATTTTAGTTAAAACAATTACGTGGGGAACCTAAATAAAACCAGAAGCTTGTGAAGGGTGCATGGTGTCAGATGACAGGGAATAATGCATGTAGGTTGGTGGCCTCACGCTCTGCTGTCTTGTCACATGCATCTCTGCCCTAGGTGTAGGCCAGCCACGGCTGGTCAGGTGTACCTTTGCTGGGAATTCAGGGTGAAGTTTTGTGTATTCCAAACTGACCATCCAAAAGGGGAAAGATTTGGATGCCTTGATCTGTGCATACATTTTTTATTCCCCTGCTTTGTTGCAAATGAATCCTAATCAGCACTGTAGACATCAGAGATACAGTCAGGCAATGGTGTATTATAATTCTTTTTTTTTTTCCTTTATTGATTTGAGAGAGAGAGGAAGTGAGAGGGAAAGAAAGATAGAAACATTGATGAGAGAGAACATCAATTGGCTGCCTCCTGCATGCCCCCCACCGGGGATCAAGCCCACAACCTGGGCATGTGTCCGACCAGGAATCGAACCGGCAAGCTCTTGGTGCATGGGTCGATGCTCAACCACTGAGCCACCTTGGCCGACAATTCTTATTAACAGCACTTTATCTAATGCCTTTTCCATTCTTTTTCTGCTGCCACCCATTTCCTTCCTCATTCCTTCCCTCTTCTCCCTGACACCCTTTGCTTTCTCCCTGGCCTTCTGACAATAGGTTATTCCAGGCTTCCTTTGCAGGAAGATACATGACCAGCCACAAGGAAGAACTCAAATAGCACAAGTCTGGTGCACTTCTCCAGATTCTAAATACCATGTTCTCTTCTGGAGGCTGTTTTCCTGGCAGCTCTCAGAGAAGTGCCTTAGTGAGAAGGGTGCCATTGAGGGAGATCAAGAATAAGATGTTGAAAACGCTGTATCTAGCACCCTACACAAAATGTTTTTAAAAAGTTTTATTGCATTTATCACAGTGACATTGGTTAATAAAATTATATAGGTTTCAAGTGTACAATTCTATAATGCATCATCTGTATATTGTATTGTGTGTTCACCACCCCAAATCAAGTCTCCATCCATCATCATGTATCCCCATTTTACTCCCTTCTACTCCCTCTGTTATCGGTGGAGTGCTCTCTATGTCCCCACCTGTTGCCCTGGAAGTGGAATTCTTGTGATGTTGCAAGGAGAGGAATTTTCTGAGACTCACACAGGAGGATGAGTGATATTTATTTCTATGAAATTAAACTCATGGGTTTCCAAGGTCCCATTTCTCTCCATCCCGCCATAGAAAAAGTTCAATCTTGTCTCCAGCAGTGCTAGGATTAAAGCCACTGCCCAGAGTTTCCGCTCCCTGTTAGAGCACAGCCCAGTCCAGCATCTGGCTAGTTTAGCTGTGTTCCCAGCTGCAATCCATTGCGTGTGGGGTCCACATGGCCATGGGCCATGCGGCTGCTTAAGGCCCATGGCAGGCTGGTGCGGGTCACCCAGCAGAGAATGCAAGGGAGCTGGAGCTCGAGAGAGGGAGGGAGGGAGGGAGAGAGAAAGAAAGAGAACGCTTCGTCTCAGGGTTATAACTAGGAGCTTAACCAACCAATCCTTCAGGATTTCACAGGCCTGCAGTGGCTCCACCCCTCTGGCCAATTACCTTTTTCCCAGGTTAGATTGACAGGCAAGCACCTTCCCTACATCACCTGACTTCACTGTGCCTGTGCCCTTCTTCCCGTTTGTGGGACCCCTTCCCCCAGTGATTTGCAGGGAATAGATCAGTGGTTCCCTGGGGCTCATGAAGTTGCTGCTTCCTGGTGAAGCTGCCCAATGACCATGCTTATAATGTCTGTCCTTCCCTTTGCTCTATTCCTATTATTAATATTAATAACTGGCTAATATGACAATAACACTCCATCCCACTTTCCCTCTGGTAATCACCAGGTTGTTGTCTGTGTCTGTGAGTTTTTTTTGCTTAATCCCTTCACCTTTTTCAACCATTACACAAAATATTTTGATACTAAGGGAATTTAGGTTCTAATTCCTTGGTATTATATTAGGGGGACCTGAAAGTAATGTCATGTTTTTATGACATTAATTCAAACAGATAAATTTTTAACAAGTTTTTATTTTTAATCCATGATGTAATCACCCTTGTTATCGACAACTTTTTGCCATCTAGTGTGCAAATTTTCAATGTTGTATCGATAAAAATCAATTGGTTTTTGAGCAAAATATCTGGAGATGGCATTTTGGACATCATCCAAATTTTCAAATTTTTTGCCACTTAGAAAATGTTGTAGCGATCGGAATAAATGGAAATCTGATGGCGCAATATCGGGCGAGTATGGTGGGTGAGGCAATACCTCCCACCCCAATTCATTAATTTTTTCCAGGGTTCGTCTTGCGCAGTGCGGTCTCGCATTACCGTGTTGCAGAATAATGCCTTTTCTGGTGACAATCGCTGGGCACTTTTCAATTAAAGATTGATTTACTCGATCCAATTGTTCACAGTAAAGGTCTGCATTCAGTTTGTCCAGGTTTCAGCACTTCAAAATGAACGACCCCGCAAGTACTCCACCAAACACACAAAAGTGCCTTTTTGGGGTGTAAACCTGGTTTAGCTGTACTTTGTGGCGATTCCTTTGGAGAGAGCCACTGCCTTTTGCATTTTGGATTATCATAGAGGACCCATTTTTCATCTCCAGTGATCAAGCGATCAAAAAACGCTTCTGTATTGTGCCACTGAAGCAATAAGTTGCATGTGGTGGACCGGTTAGCTTTGTTTTCTTTGGACAGATTATGTGGGACCCAAACATCTGCTCTGCTTACTTTACCAATCTGCTGCAAATGTTCTTGGATGGTCGACCAAGGTTGGTTAAGAGTGTTTGACAGTTCCTCGATTGTCTGACATGGATTTGCTTCCACTTCCACCCTTAACATGTCATTGTCTAAAGTTGTTGGTCTTCCTGATTGATACGAGTCAGAAAGATCAAAATTACCGGATTTGAACTTAGAAAACCACCTTTGGCATTTAAGAACGTCTAATGCACTTGGATAAACATTGCAAATGTTTTTGGTAGCAACTGTTGCGTTACTACCCTTGTGAAACTCAAAAAGCATACTATGCCGGATATGTATCTCTTCTGGTATTTGGCTGGCCATTTCACTATAAATTGCAAAAAAAAAAATTGAGATTTAATTATTTACGAGTAAACAAGTCACTCTAACCTTAAAATGTCTTTGGCACGATTTTGAAGTATACAATGCGCTGATAAATGACCACCGAATACCGAAACACACAGAAACGACATTAGTTTCCGGTCCCCCTAATACATAAAGATAGAGCACAACGTATGTTTTGAAATTTGAATTTAAACACTGGAGGATTCATGGTTGAAAACTTATATTCGAGTCTTTGAAATTCAGTCAATCAAGAATTTCCTAAGGCCTAAATTATTGGAAAGCAAACAGGTTTCCTTCTACTGTATTAAAAAAGAAATGTAGATGACCATTATTACATCATAATGTTTATCTGCATAATAGTAGCTGTCATTATTTCCGACTCCCCCAACATTCTTATGCAGGGCAACAGACTGTGATGCTCTGTCACCTGGCCTAAGGCCCTGGCTCTGGAGGCAGTCAGGACGGAGTTGGGATCCAGCCTCTATTCATGTGCTAATTGTGTGATTTGTAGCTAATGACTTGAAATCTCCTTTGTCTCAGTTCCCTCATTTGTCAAAAGACAATAATAACTATATCAGCGTACTGAGGAAGAAAATGATGGATCCTCTTACTGTTACAATGGCAGCTCTTAGCATTACAATATTATGGTGTCCAGAAGAGTCTCAGAGGCTCTATTTTCAAATTAGTATTTAAATTCATTTCCCTTTTTTATTAACACATTTTAGTTACCTGAAAAAGTTTATTTTTCCTACTCACAGAACAAAATTGTATTATATTTCTGAAACTTGTGTTTTTCTTTCATGAAATGCTTAAAATTTGGATTTCTTTTATTTGTTCTATGTATATTTATTTGGCACCTACAATTATAAAGGCATCGTGAGGGATACAAACAATGAGGCATGGCCCCTGCCTTCAAATCAGTAAAAGAAATATGACATTCCTGTACCCAGACTAATCTGTCAAGGTCGAGCCCAATGTCACACCTTGTGAGCTGTTCATAACATCTTGCAGGACCTGTTCTGTGTCCTATCATCATGCCTTTATTGTACACTTCTTTATGTTTCTTTCTTCCATCTAGTATGCTTTTAGAGGACAAAAACCTTGTCTTAATCACTTTTGTAAACACAGCAATTAAGGGAGTACACAGCCTAAACTAGGCATGATTAATTTTTATTGAATGAATGAATGAGCCAATATTTTTAATACAGTTAGAAAGTGATAGATGACGTTTGAGTGGTACAGATGGAGAGGGTGGGAATCCAAGAATTGAGATTGGCTGCAGTTTGGGCAATCAGGAGAGATTGAGGCTAAGAAGCTAAGAAAGGCTGAGTGATTTCCCTCAAGTCGAGAAGGCAGCATTTGAACCAAGGTCAGAATTTCTAGTCTGTGGTCTTTCCATTTGTTATTGACCTTGGTGTTTGCTCCACCCACCTTAAATTTTTCTAAAGTTTTGGTAACAGACTATGTATATCACAGTATGTCATGTAACAGAGACATGTCACTTGTCATTTATTTTTTTTAAATTATCCTATGTTTTCCTTTTTTTTTTTTTTTCTTTATTGGTTTTAGAGAGAGAGGAAGGGAGAGCAAGAGAGATAGAAACATCTATGAGAGTGAACATCTATTGGCCACCTCCTGCATGCCCCCCACTGGGGATTTGGCCCACAACCTGGGCATGTGCCCTGACCGGGAATCAAACTGGTGACCCCTTGGTGCATGGGTTGATGCTCAACCACTGACTGAGCCACTTGACATTTCTTTAAAAAGATAAATCTTGTTCAGTTGCAGAGCACCTGAGAGAGCCATAGAAAATAGGTTCCTGCACATATTTTACATTGAAAGTTACTTTTCTGAAATAGCTCTGGGTTCAGAAAGGTCTGTAGTTCAGCAGTCTTTCACAGTCATGGGCACTGTGTAAGTATACAGTTTGTAAATGCCCTGACCAGGAATTGAACCTGCAGCCTTTCTGGTGTATGGGACATGCTCCAACCAGCTGAGTCGCCTGGCCAGGGCGGAAATGCTCTCCTTTCGTTTCTTCACTAATAACAAACAAGGTGTCCAGCTGGCCCCTCACCTACACAAACAAGCTTCTCATTCCTAGACTCAGAAACCCTTCTGAAAATAATTTTTCAATCTTTATTCTCAGTTACCCACAGTACTTCTATTTAACTAACTAGGTATATAGTACCTGCTTTGTAGTTACAATTTATTTATGTGTGTTCTTATATCTAATGTGGTTAAATCTTAGGAGGAAAGAGTAATGCATTTTAACTTAAAAGTCTGATGTGTTCTTTTATTCAATACAAAGAGTAAGAAAGATATGAAGGAGAATTTTCCTTTAACTTGAATGTCGTGAAGGGCTAAAATAAGGAGGTAAGCCATGAACAGTAAGACTGTCTGAAATGCTGTCACCAGTGCCGGGGGCCTCTCATCCAGCTCCTGTCCTCAGGCCGGGGCCGTGCTGCCCCTCTTGGTGTCTGTGTGGACAGAGCACCGGGGCTCTCTCCTCTGTGCCTGGTTAGTTTGGCACCACTCACCTTTGTCTACCATATCGTCATGTAATGGCGTCTTTATGACTCTTTTTTGATGAATGTAATTGTATCATAATAGAACTCCTACCACTCGGGAGTACTCCTCATGCTGTAGATCTCAGGGTATAGTCTGTATCTTGAGGAATAGATGTAGTTCCTCCAACATGTATGAAAACTTATAAATCAATTAGGTTTTTGTCTATCAACTTGGTCTTAACCCTGGTCAACCCATATATATATATATGAAATTCATAAACATTCATCTATATTCACGAATATATGTATCCGTGAAACCTGGAAGGTGAGGCTAACAGAACTAATGAGCCACTGGGAGCACAGTCCATTCAGCTAGTGAGGACTTCGGCCACGTGAAGTTCTGGGTGGAAGGCTAGTATTGTAGAAGGGGAGGGTTTAAAAAAATGCATACGCAAATGAAAAGTCTATGAGTTATATTAAAGGAAATAGACTCAACTAAGAATTTTCTCTTTAGAGCTATTAATATATTCTAATCCAAAGGGGAAAATGACGGGAGAAGAGCCATGTTTAGTAGCTGAAACCATTGAGCTGTTTGAAGTAATGATCGAATATGGTTTTATAGACCAGTCTTTTACCTAAACCTGCGGGGAGAAGGAAGCGTCTGGGCAATTAAGAAATCAAACACAATGTATGCAGAACAAATGACAATAGGAAGAGGGAAGAAACACCCTACGCGGACTGCCATGAATGTGGGGAATGCTAGATAAATATTTAGCCTTCCTTTAGCACGATTTTCTCAGCTACAACTTATAGGGGTGAAAAAGTGGAGACAGCTACAGGGAGACCATAACGTTGGCATCAGCTAAATGGTGGCACTATTGCTCTTGACACATAGCATTCCATTGTCCCAACAGCCCTGTGGGGTAGGCACTGGTATTAACTCCCCTTAACAAATGGGAAACTGAGCACAGAGCATGTAGGTCTTGTCCTGTTATCTGGCTGTGGGGACCTTGCTCTCAACCTGCAGATTATACCGTCTCTCTAATGAGTGACAGAATCGAAAGGCATTCTGAAATGCTGAGGAAACAGAGAAGGAGCAGAATGGGGGACCAGTTTGCCCAGTGTCAGTAAGTGTAAAATTTAGTGGTGACCCTGGGATGGCTGAAGTGCCAGCCCCCTAATTATACTGACCTTCAGTCCTTTGGGGAAGAAAAGGACCATTGAGCTACAGAAGCAGTGGTGGAAATAACGATGAGTCTCTGAGAAGGTAACAATTGAGAACATGTTATTCTTGCCAGAGCAACACCTCCGAACGGAAGGACTATGGTGTCATGATAAAGTTACAAGTTGTATTTAGAAACTTGATATTCGTGTATATGTGAGTGAGTGTTTAATGAACTACTAGAGACCTGTGGACAAGAATATGATGGGATTGAAAGAATCAGTATAAAAAATGTCTTGTCTTCAGAAATCCCGAATAATCTTGGTATGTCTAAGGGCAATCAGAATGTCATCAGAAACAATAACCATCTAAATTTGGGTATGATGAGAAATAATAGTAAAATAATAAGCAGAAGGAGCAGTCTAATGCTTAACAGATGATGCTACTCAAGAAACCAGATGAAGGAGTTAGCTTGGAAATGTTTCCCAGAGGACTGATATTTTGAAATGCAACTTAAAGAGTGTTAGAAGTGCATTTTAGAAGATTTGGAATATTACATAATAGGACATATTGTGCTAGGGACTCAGCAATCAATAAGACTAAATTCAAGGGGTTGCGATTTTACTTGCAAAATTAACTTCAAGTTGACATTAATCATACAAGACAGAGAAAAAGAGAAGAATCCTAAATGGAGATCATTCATAACACATGGCTCTTGATCCATGTTTAATTGGGTGCCACCAACCACTGTGACAGCTTTCATTTTAATTAGTGTGTGGAAGAGCAACACAACACATTTTGAGAACAGTGCTATATTAAGAAGAGCTTTGCAAAAAATCAAAATAAGATTCTCCTGGAAAACCTGCTGAGGGGTGTGCCTGGGAGTCTGGGAAAGCAAAGGGGAGTCAGGAACCGAAGGAAGCTATGCAAAGGCAGGAGGCACCTGGAAAGTGGTAATCAGCAAAACCTAGAGAAAATTGTCACCAAATGAGATGGAATCCAAAAAAGACCAGTGTGATTCAGTCCAGCACATTGATGCAGAACTCAAATTACAAAGGTCTAAATTATCCTTCCTCTCCTAACTCATCAAGCTCACTTCTTTGCTCTTATTCATCCTTCTTCTGCAGGTGTTTTCTTGTAGTAACTCAATCAAATGGTTATTTATCAGGGATCTACACTATGAACTCGGCATTGGACAGAGTACAAAATACCCACCCTGCCAAGGATACCTGCTTTTAGTGGGAAGACTAGTAAATTTGGGGTTCGATGTAACTGAGTTTATGTATCCTAGGACTCTCAGCTGTGTGATTATAGGCAAGTCAGTCCATTTCTCAGGCTTTTTCTTAACCATAGAAATGAGACAGACAGTACTGTCATTCTGAGGATTAGATGCAATATATATCCACTGTAATAGATGTTGAATGCATGCTAAAACTCTTCTCATTAAGGAGTAGACATTCTAGTTGGGAAGTCAGAGTCAGTGCTTTTTAGGGCAGCATGAACCAGTGTGCATTCTAAATTGAGATGATCTAGACCAGAAATTTGTAAAGGTATGTTCTGCAGAATCCTAGATTCCCAGACTGTGAATAGCTGTTTGGAGAGTAAGGAGAAAGTTTCTAATTTGGGGACATTCTTGGTTAACCCAAGTTAAATGAATTTCTATATTGCAGAACTGGTTAGGTGTTTTTTTGTTTTGTTTTGTTTTTTAATCCTCACCCGAGGACATTTTTGCATTTATCTTCAGATAGAGCAGGAGGGAGAAAGGGAGGAAAAGAGAGAGAGAGACATCGATGTGAGAGAGACACATTGACTGATTGCCACACGCACGACCCCAACTGGGGCCAGGGATGAACCGCAACCGAGGTACGTGCCCTTAGCGGGAACCGAACCCGGGACTCTCTGGTCCGTGGGCCGACGTTCCAACCGCTGAGCCAAACCGGCCAGGGCTGGTCAGGTCTTTTAATATGCCAAAAGGCATTGTAAATCTCAGGTGGAGATTTGGGAGTAGGTGAATTAAGAATGAAATATAGAGTGTTTCCCACATCTGTTTGGACACAGAATACTATTTGGGGGACTCTGGTGTTATGGGACACTTAGGAAGTGGTGGTATGCACTCTAATAGCTTGGAGTTCCAAGCCATGGTAGAGCAGGAAGGGGAGATGCCACACAGGAGATCAGAGTTTGAATGGAGTCTCTTCAAAAGATAGGACACTTGTGCTAACCATCTCTGTTTCCTCAGTGCCTGGTACATAGCAGGCACTCGACGAATATCTATGACAAAGACATCGCCAGATTATGATTTGGGTAAACAGTATGAGAGCATGGAAGCATTCGGGTGGAGAAGGGAGGACAGCAGAGACAACGATGAGACCCAGCTGGAGGTGACTGCCTTGTGGATTAACAGCTGGCCAGTCTAAGAGAAGCGGAGTGTCATTTGGAGAAGTGAGAAGTCAGTGGATTCAAGTAGAGGGAAGGCACGTTGTGCTGGATCTTGAAAATGGAGCAGAAAGCTTGGACTGACAGTCACAGGGCACCTTTGTAGCCTTGAGTTTGAAAGTGGAATAAAATGGGAATAACTTGGTGACCGGCGGCAGAAGGATGAAGGTCCAAAGGACTGCAGCAGGGGTGGCAGGAAAGGCCAGAACACCTGACTGGGTACCCCAGGATCTGGGTTCTGGTTCTCACTCTGCTCCCACCTCTGCCAGGACCTTGAGCAAATCACTACACTCTGTGTCACGTGTCCACATTGTGTGGAACTACTGAAGAACTAGAGGGCCACCACTGAAGTAACATTAGCCATCACTATGAGAGGAATGGGTGGAAAAGGACACCACAGTGTTAATTAACTCAGGGGATCTGCTGATGGGGATGACATTTGGGGGAAAAGATGTGGTCTGGAGATCACTGGATTTTCCTTTTTTAAAAACAATTATTTATTTTTTATTTTTGACAGTATTACAGATGTTCCCCATTTCCTTCCCACCTTCCACATCCTTCCACCCAACCCCCAACCCCACCCGAGGCCTTCACCGCACTATGGTCTGTGTCCATTGGCTATGCATATATGCATATAAATTATTTGGCTAATCTTTTCCCGTCCCCTCCACCCTCCACCCCCCCTGAGATCTGTCAGTCTGTTCCATGCATCCATGCTTCTGGACCTATTTTGTTTGTCAGTTTATTTTGTTCATTAGATTCCACATATAAGCAAGATCGTGTGATATTGTCTTTCTCTGACTGACTTATTTTGCTTAGCATAATAATCTCCAGGTCCATCCATGCTGTTGCAAAGGGTAAGCGATCCTCCTTTTTAACAGCTGCATAGAATTCCATTGTGTAAATGTATCACAGCTTTTTTATCCACTCATCTACTTATGGGCACTTCGGCTGTTTCCAGATCTTAGCTATTGTAAATAGTGCTGCTATGAACATAGGGGTGCATATATTCTTTCTGATTGGTGTTTCAGGATTCTTAGGATATATTCCAGAAGTGGGATCACTGGGTCAAAAGTTAGTTCCATTTTTAATTTTTTGAGGAAACTCCATACTGTTTTCCACAGTGGCTGCACCAGTCTGAATTCCCACCAACACTGCACAAGTGTTCCCTTTTCCCCACATCCTTACCAGCACTTGTTGTTTATTGATTTATTGATGGACACCATTCTGGTAGGTATGTGGTGATAACTCTGTGGTTTTAATTTGCATCTCTCTGATGATAAGTGACATTGAGCATTTTTTCATGTGTCTCTTGGCCATTTGTATGTCCTCTTTGGAGAAGTGTCTATTCAGGTCCTCTGCCCATTTTTTAATTTGATTGTTTGTCTTTCTTTTGTTGAGTTGTATGAGTTCTTCATATATTTTGGAAATTAACCCCTTCTTAGATTTTTCATTGACAAATACGTTCTCCCATACAGTGGGTTCCCTTTTCATTTTGATGATGGTTTCTTTTGCTGTGCAGACAGTTTTTAGTTTGATGCAGTCTCATTTATTTATTTTTTTCTTTTGTTTCTCTTGCCCTAGGACATGTATCGGTGAAAATTCTGCTAGATGAGATGTCTGCGATTTTACTGCCTATGTTATCTTCTAGGATTTTTATGGTTTCATGAATTAAGTATTTTCTCCATTTGAGTTTATTCTTGTGTATGGTATAAGTTGGTGGTCTAGTTTCATTTTTTTGCGTGTAGCTGTCCAATTTTTTTAACACCATTTATTGAAGAGACTGTCTTTGCTCCATTATATGCTCTGGCCTCCTTTGTCGAATCTTAATTGACTGTAATGTTGAGGGTCAATTTCTGGGTTCTCTGTTCTGTTCCATTGATCTATGGGCCTGTTCTTGTGCCAGTACCAGGCTGTTTTGATTACAATGGCTTTGTGAGTTATTTGGACTCTCCTGTTGTAATTGGGTCTTGACCTTTGTTGTCCCATTCATGGGTGGGATCTCCTGTCAGGCAGGCTGTGAGGCTCAACCCCAACCACGCCGTTTGAGCTGTTGTATTGATGCTGACAGGACAAAACAAAACAAAACAAGACAAGAAACAAAACAAGCCCTGGCCGGTTTGGCTCAGTGGTTAGAGCGTCGGCCCGCAGACCAGAGAGTCCTGGGTTCGGTTCCTGCTAGGGCCACATACCTCGGTTGCAGTTTGTCCCTGGCCCCGGTTGGGGTCGTATAGGTGGCAGCCACTCGATGTGTCTCTCTCACATTGATGTTTCTCTCTCTCTCTCTCTTCCTCCCTCTCTCACCTTCTGCTCTATCTGAAGATAAATGCAAAAATGTCCTCGGGTGAGGATAAAAAAAAAAGAAAGAAAACAAAAACATACAAAAGAACCGAAATAACAGCAAAAACAACACAAAAGAAAAGAGAATTAAGAGAAATGGGAGCAAGAATAATAAAATAAAAATTAAAAATAATAATAAAAGAAAAAGAAAAATAATACTGGAAAAGGGGAAGAAAAATTAATATGAAAGGAAAGGAGGGAGAGAAAAAATAAGAATAAAGAATAGGAAAAGGAAAATGGTAAAAAAGAAAGAAGAAAAAAATATGAAAAGGAAAAAAGAGAAAGAAGGAAAAAATAAGAAAAGGTAAAAAGAAGGGAAAGATAAAGCGAGAGAAAGAAAAAATGGAGTAACAAAAGGAAAGAGGAAAATAAGAGATATGAAAGAAACAAGAAAGAAAAGATTATGAAAAATAATAATAATACCAAAGCAATAAAAAAGAAAAAATAAAGAAAATAATGGATTAGAAACAAAAACAAAAACCAAGAGGAGTTTGTCTTGGCAGATGCTAGTGCCTGCTAGGATTTCCCTTTGGATCATGCTCTTATG
This sequence comes from Tadarida brasiliensis, assembly GCA_030848825.1. Lineage (NCBI taxonomy): Eukaryota > Metazoa > Chordata > Mammalia > Chiroptera > Molossidae > Tadarida > Tadarida brasiliensis. The sequence goes on along the minus strand of CM061257.1, from coordinate 97,892,885 downwards.
TTGTCTGAGACTAACTGTTTTGTATGATGATTTGGGGCCTCCCAGAAGGCACTTTTGTGTTAACCAATGTCAGTAGCTGTCCAGATTTGGCTCTCTGCAATGAGTTCAAAGCTTCAAGTGATCCACAGCTGTGGCTGCCTCCACTGGGCTTGGCTGCCCATGGCAGGGGCCAAGCTGAGCTCCTAGGCCAGCTTTTTAGCATGTGGCCCTGGGGTGGGTCAGCAAAAGTTCAGACTTCAGGGAAGATGGTGGGTGTGTTCCCTGTCCCAGAGCCAGATGTCTCAGTCTATCCCAGAATATTTCCCTGACCTCAGCAGGGTGGACCCCTCTTAGGTAGGCCAGTGGGGTCTGCCAGAAGCCAGGAGTTTCTGTCAGCTCTCCTAGGGGAGGAACTCGCCACCTAGGTTCCCAGAAAGTGGGGGGAATGGATCTGCCCCAAAGCCAGTCACTGATGCTCCCTGAGACTGCTGCCTCCTCAGCAGGGGTTGAGATACAGGGTGGGGTGAGCTGTATCCCAGGAGATAAGGTTTTTGGTTTTTTTTACCCAAGGCTTCTGATGCTGGGAGGGGCTTGCATCTCAGGGAAAATGGCTGCTGTGATATTGCTGGGGATGACCCAACACAGGTACCCCGGCAGCCACTGCCCCCACCACTTTCCTCAATTCCTTCCCCCCAGACTCTCCTCAGACAACCCCAGTCCACACCACTCTACCTCTGCCAAAACCTAGGGTGAGGGGCTGCAAACAAACTGTGCAACAGCCCTTTAAAAAAAGTGGCTTTGTGTCCAGGAAGCTCAGACTGTCCCTGGCAGATAGCAGCCCCACCACCTTTCACTGCTGGGTGCTGTGTGGGCGCTGGTCCGGCTCTGGCAGTCAGGGTTGGGGAACCCAGCCTGGGGCCCAGGCCTCTCTCCTCTCAGGGTGAACCCCTGGCAGCCAAGATATCCCTCCTCCACTCGGCCTGCTACTCCTGGGAGCTGGGTCAGCCTCTCCACCCTGCCTTTCCTACCAGTCTCAAGGTGGTTTCTGCCCTTCCTTGCTTCAAAGTCTCCTCTTCAGCTAGTCCTCAGTGGGTAATTCAGGGTGAATAGTCCCCAATTTACTTTTAGTTCCAGTTTGGTTCTGGGAGGAGGTGCGGGAAGGATCCATGTACTCTGCCACCAACTTAAAACCTTCCTCAGTGGATTTCTCAACAAAACTCTGTAGTGTCTTCCTTCGAAATGCTGTCAGATTTGCCCTCTCAGGGCCCCCCTTAAGCAGCCATCTCATTTTGCAATCCCATCTCAGCATCTTTGTCTTATCAAGCTGCCCCCTTCTTCTTCCTTCCCCTCCCCTAATCCGAGGTTTTGGGGGGGTATGCGCAAACCCTGCACACATGTGATGGTGAGTTGCGAAGAGTGTTAATGTTGTGGGGCTCTCAGGTGGAGCTTTGACCGAAGCACGGATTTTCACAAAGTGTGGAGTGGGGTGCAGCACACCACAGTAAGAGGCTTCGCATCCTGTCACATTTGCACCAATAAGGATTTCCAGATTCATGGAGTGTGCAAGGACTTTGCTTCACGAGTACTTACTGGATCATAGCCGGGGTGCTCATCAGTTCTACTCAAACGGCGTGGAGAGGCTGAAGGGGAGCCGGTTGCTGGAGTGGTGCTACGGATAGTGGGTGTACATGAGAAATGAATGGGGTGTATGTGCTGTAATTACTGCTGACTGGTTTTATCTTTTGGGTCCCTCCTTCCCCCTTCCATTCTTCCTTCTTTCTGTCCTTTTGTTTTTTAAACATTTCAATTGCACCAGAACATCTGTACCAAAATGTGAGAACCACTGCACTTCCAAGTCCAGGGTGCCTGTCACATTCCCATGATGCTTTCTCCAATTGCTTCATACAACATGCTTTCCTTCTGGCTAAGTACCAAGAAGCTTAGTGCCCATATAAGCTTCTAGGAGCAAATGTCTTTTTTTTGCACTTTCTCGGGCTTATCATTTTTATTAAGTATTTCAGAGAATCAATTTACATTTCTCTTTTTCAGATTGTTTTTTGCTCTTATTGTAATCAATTGCCTTTCCCTAGTTTTTCAAATTATCTTTGTTGTCTTTTATAAATTTTTAAATGAATTGTGTTTATTTGTTTTTAGTATTTATTGTTTAATAATGAAGGCATTTAAGGGCATATAATTTCTGACACCAGCTTGGACTGTGTCCTTTAGTTTTGTATGAAATATTTCCTATTTCTTTGCTCTAAAGAAAATTGAATTTTTTCTGTTTTGATTTTTCTCTTGGATTTCAGGAATGCTCAAGAATATTTCATTTCCAAGTAGTTATCATTATTTATTTATAATGTTATTGGATATGATCAGAAGGTGAAGTCTGTATAATTCCTACTTTTTGATTTGTTTAAATTTTTTTCTTATGAATTGTCAAATACATAATTGACATTTATAAGTTTTCCATAAATATTCATAAAAATTATCTGTTTTATATGTAGTGTATATATTAGGTTTGTTGTTCATACCATTCATTTCTTCTGAGTCCTTATTTTACTATTCTAGTGCTAGTCAGTTCTAAACCAAATATAAAGTCTATAACTGTATTTTCATCCTGTTCTTGCATTCCTAGGAATGTTTGCTTTCCGGTTTTTTAGTTGCTTTGTTGTTTGTTGCAAACAATTTTATGATGATTATTCCTTCCTTATAAACTATTTGTTTACATTATCAAATGATCTCTTTATTTTATTTAATGTTTTAAAACTATTTTTAATATTAGTATTATCACTCTTGCTTTACTTTTGATTGCATTTGGTCTTATCCATCTATTTTCAACTTTTCTTTATTAATAATGTGTATGTTCATTAGAAACTACCTATAACTTGGTTTTACTTTTTCCGCCCAATCTCTTAGTTTTTGTTTTTTAATGAGAGAATTCAGTCTATTGATATCCAATATAATAACCAATGAACTTGATTATATTCCTTCATCCTATTTTGACAGCACATATGTCTATTTTTATTTATCAAATACAGTCATGTGCCCAGCCAGTGTGGCTCAGTGCTTGAGTGCCTCCCATGCACCAAGGTCCCTGGTTCGATTCCCAGTCAGGGCTCATGCCTGGGTTGCAGGCTCGATCCCTAGTAGTGGGTGTGCAGGAAGCAGCCAATCTGTGTTTCTCTCTCACATTGATGTTTCTCTCTCCCTCTCCCTTCCTCTATGTCTAAAATCAATAAACACATATTTAAAAATAAATAAATAAATACAGCCATGCTCAGGCAATACTAAACAGTTACTTGAGTTTCAGTCTTGTCAAGCTGAATTTGAAGCGGCAGTAGGCGCTCCAGGTGGAGACGATTGCTAGAACGTTGGCTGTCGAAGAGGACTGGAACCTCAGCCAGAAAACAAGACTGGACAGTTGCATATTGGCGTAATCTGCGTCATTAGTCAGGGTTCTCCAGAGAAACAGAGCCAATAGATGGGGGAGAGAGAGCAAGAGTGAGAATGCGTGAGAGAGAGATTGATTTAGTTTAAGGAACTGGCGAATCTGAAATCTGCAAAGCAGGCTGGCAGCGTGGACATTCAGGTAAGAGTTGGTGGGCAGCCTTGAGTCCGTGATCTGCAGGCTGGAAACTTGGGCCGGGTTTGCACGTTATAGTCTTGAGGCAGCATTTTTTTCTTTGGGAGCTCTCAGGTTTTGCTCGTAAGGCCTTCGACTGAACAAGACTTACCCACACTGTGGAGGGTAATCTGTTTGACTCAACGTCAGCTGGTTTCAGTACTAATCACATCCAAAAAATACCTTCACAGCAATACCCACACTGGTGTTTGGCATGTAAAATTAACCATTACCTCAGCACCATAGAAAAAGCTGACTAAATATGAATGGATAATTCCTAAAAGGAGCAACAACAAACAAAAACAGAGCCCAAGTTCAAGGGCTTAGCATTAGGCCATTAATTACCACAGCTGGTTTCCTTCATTCAGAAATCCAAGTGTCCCCATTCTTTTGATGATAGTTAAAGTGTGTTCTTGACATATGACATGTATACTTGTTTTTTTCTTTTTAGTGTTTGTCAGTTTTACTTTGGACCAGACCTTCAGGTTGCAGACATTTCTGCAGTGTCTGCCCTTTCCTTAGTCTCCTTTGCATGCTAGTGGTCTGCTTGTCCTGGGGTTAAGAGTTGTAGTATGTTAACCCTGCCCTGTCTAGTCCTCACAGGCCTCCATGCAGCTTGGAGCTAAATAAATACCACTGCTCCCCTCTTGCTGCTGTGCTGAGCGACTGTCCCAGTCTAGCCGGTTCCAGACCCTGTCCCATCTGTTGACTTGGTGTAACTGGGAGGATCTGCAGAAGGTCTCTGTTTACCCTTTGCGATCTGATATGTACTTTCAGGTTAGTTTACTAAATAAATCCTTCCAGCATGGCTTAGTTTACTTAAGATTTTAGTATCTCCAACAAGGAGAGCAATTTTATTAAACTAGGGATCACAGTGCCTAGTGGTTAAGCGCATGTGTTTTGGGCTCAAATCTTGGGTCAGCCTGGGTGCAAATCAATACTCCAACATTTAGTAGCCATGTAAACTTACTCAAATTACCTAACCTCTCTGAGGCTCACTTTCTCCCTCTGTGACATGGGGGGTATTAAATGTTCTTGAATCATACTATTGCAGTGAGGCTTAAATGAAGTAAGGATTGGTTATTTTAATTCGTGTTGCTTTTTTCTACTCAAAGAAGTGTTTCTTTTCTACGTGGCAACTTCTAACTCATGTTTCTTTAAGAAACAAACCCACGTGCCATAAATGGTTAACTCCAGCCTCTTTCAGCAATTATTTGTGTTCTTATATTTTCATGGTTTTTTTCAGTGAGCAGTTTTCTATGTCTGTTATAAAATAGGTTTGATGAAACAAATTCAAGAGAAAGAATCTTATTTACTATCCAAGTCAAACACAGATAACTCTGATGTTGCTAAATTTAGAAATAAAAGACTCCAGCTACATGATTTATTGCTCTCTGATTTGGTTGGTGTGGTGCTCAGTTGCTGTCGGGCAAATCACAATGTTATTGAAGCTTAGTCCTACTTGAAAATTTCATGTAGGGACTTTAGGAAAAACCATTACTGGACTGGTCACCTCTAAGCCAGTCTTGGCATTTCTTCCCAGCTCCCATATGTGCTGTCCTTGCTGAGATCATTGTTGTCCAAAACTTTCCCCACTCTAAGTATTTCAAGATTCTCACATCACCATAACGATGTCATCGCTGGTTACAAGTTCTTCTGTAAGTCTTTACCTCTGCCTGCCCATGAATGGGTTAATCAGGCGTCTGTCACATCTGAGTTATTTCTGTGACCATCTCCATTTGCCTGACATTCAGATTCTGACTCTTTTCCCTCTCTTTTCCAAGCTTGAATCCAGTAAGTAAAAGCTAAGATAGTGTAGTTTCCTAAATAACCCAAAGAAAAGATTCGGCGTAATTGATAACCCCTCTGTTCAATCAACTTTCGAAGGCTCCTCTGTAATGGAACTTCGAGGAGTAACTGTAATTGAATAGTGCTCCGCCCCATTTTCAGATTTCAACCAAATAAAGCCTAGGTCTGGTTATATCTTGTTTTTGTTTGTTTCCTGTTGTGTTTGTGCCCCACTGGGTAAAGCACAAGCGTGGGTTTCATCTGGATGTATTTTCATCTCACAGAGGCAGTAATTGAATCTCTGACAATAGTCTTGCCTCTGAGGAGTGTTTCAGCTCGGGGCTGCTATATTAAACCAGGCTAGTTCTCGGTTCCCTTGGAAGGTAATGTCCCATCTGTTGACTGTGAACTATGGCAGTGAAAAACTCCCAGAACAGTCAGAGGAGGGGATCCAAAGCGTTTACAATTCCTTCTACGGAAAGAGCCATTCTGTTTTTACCCGGGATTGCTCTCTGCACGCACGCACCTGGGCAGGCTCAGCAAAGGGTGGAGCTTTATATTTGCTCTCTGACCTTTGAGGTTTGCAGCAGACCTGTGTCCAAGACTGCAGGGTTGTCCAGATTCTGCCTTCAGGGGCTTCCCTGATCCCGGCTCAGTCCACTGAAGAAATTCTGCCACAGCTTTTGACAGCCATTTGATAACATCATTATAAACTCTCATGGGTTTGGAGCAAGTCCCGTTCCAACCTTGCTGGTACCTCCAGGTAAGCAATCTTGGAGCTGGGAGTGTCTGCAGTAAATTTAGAGGTGAGAGGCAGAGGGTTGAACCACAGTGTCACCAAGAGGGATTGGGCACAAATTTGGCAGAAATATGTCCAAAGCTTTATGCAGACAACAGGGATTCTATCACATTTGGGATAGTGAAAAGTGCATGAATGAATGAAGGACTGAATATCTTAGAGCCTGTTGATCATTCCCAAGAAAAGCCAGGGACACTGATTTCGATGCCATCCTGGTAATTTATGCAAGCCAGGGCAAACATACCAAAGATGTGTTAGTAAAGAGTTAAAAATTTTTCAACACCTTCTACTCCCTCTGCCAGCCGGAGGCCAAGGGAAAACGCACACACACATTTCAGCAAGGAACCTGTTTTGCAAGTTTTACTGGTAAAAAGTAGGAAGGGGTTACTGGAGAGCAGAGTGGAAAGCCTTACAAGTATTGATTGAAGGTTTTTCAAAACCTACATTTTCAGCGTAACTTTATCCTTCAGAGAGAGGCACATGTGCCACTGTAGGTTTTTCTTCAACCGATTAAGTGCATTGTTAGACAGGGAGGGGCAGATTAACGAATGCCTATAATTTTGATCATTGTTTTCTACAAAACAGCTCAGGCTTTGAAAATGAAGCCATCGTTCTTGGCTAAGTTTTTGCCGACAGCACAAATTATACTGTGCAGAGATCCAAAGCCCCTAAAAAGGTTTCATTAATGAACAATTTCAGACGATTGTTTAAGTCTTTGCCTGACAGGTAATGTTGGCGCGTAGAAAAGTGGGGTTAGGGTTTCCATGGAGATTTATGATGTCATGCTTGAAAGAGCATGTCAAGACAGCCAATTTAACAAGTAGCTACTCAAAAAGTCCTATAGGCTGGAAGTAGGTTTTATGCAAATGACAAGGGTTTCACTGGGAAAAAACGGCAAAACAGTGGAGAGACATGGAGGGGGGTTTACCTGACAGCTCGGAAGGATGACCCTGGGGTCCATTAGAGACAAAACTTCCAGAAGAAGAATTAGCTTGTCTGCTTCAACTGCTGCCTCACCTGTGGAGCTCTGAGTACAGGTAAATAGGCACTTTTTCTTCCAAGTTATTGCCAAAAATTGTTTGGAACATTGAGGTCTGTTTCTCTGCATTGTTCTCTTGGCAGGAAGAACTGAATCAATAAGCACAGCTTTCCCACACAGAACGTTCGTGCTCCGGGCTGTTTTTTTCAGGGCTTTTTTTTTTTTTTTTTTTATTGAAAGAACAGATTTTTGAATAGAGCTGAAAAACAAGTGGCGCATTATGCATTGTGCTGATTATTCCCTGTAAATACTGCTGTAAAAATGCCTTAGATAAAGGTTAGAAGGACGAGCTGAGACTTGAGCTACTATATGTATTTGTGGATTATTCTCAGGTATTTTGTTTTATTAAACTCTTAGAACAGACCTGAATTGGGACTGCATGTATTTCTTTATTTTTAAGTTCTAAAATGTTAAAGATAAAACCCTTGGACTATTACAAAAACAGTCAGATTTATGTCCACTGCTTATTTTTGGTATGTGTGTCTGTATACCTTTCTCAGAGAGGCATTTTATACAAAGAAAATGTACTGTTTGAGACATCAGAGTTTGGCGACCAGAGCGAAGCAATACTTGTAAATTCTAAGACGGCAGATCAAGGTTTCTGGGGTGGGGCAATGGTGGATAAAGGTAGTTTTAAAGCATTTCTTTAGAAAGGAAACCTCACTTCGGTGGTGGTGTGGGTTTTGTTTGCATCAGTTACTAGTAGGACTGAGTCAACAGCCTTGCCAGCAAAGTGGAGGTGATAAAAATCACTCAAGGTAGCTGTGCACCTGCATAGTTGACTTAAAGGGGTTAGTGTGGGGACATCAGGCTGTGCCTTGAGTAGTGAGGCCCACCGAGCTTAAAAAGAAATGTAAAGCATGTTTGCTTCTTTTCATTCACTGGGTAAGGTTAAAGCACAGGGTTAAAACCCATTTTAAGATACCTGTGAAATGGAAATCTGGGCTTTTGAAACCAAAACTATCTAGGAGCAAATGGGCAGGCAGTAAAATAGTTTGTAAACTTTCTAATATGTAAGAATGCGAACCTCCTGGAATTTGGAGTCAGACAGTGTGGATTAAGTGATGCTCATAGTAGATGATTGTTACCCAGTGATTGCAGAGCAGTTGAGTGACCGAGACCTGTCCCCCCACATCAGAATCCTGGTTTTGAGTCCTGACTTCACCACTTACTACCTGTGTAACTTTGGGAAAGTAAAATAATGTCGTTAAGCCTCGGTTTTTCTCCTCCATGAAATAGGGGTGATGGTAGCCGTATCGTGAGGATGAAATGACAAAATCTTTGTCGCACAGGTCTCGGCATTCATGCTCCACATGTTAGCGATTTTTATTTACTACTTATGGGGCCCTGGGTTGTTTATAAAGTGTTTTCACATCTTTTCCTTTATCTTATCATTGCAACGGCCCAGTAAAATCAGCAGTCATTTTATTCCTCCTTACAGACGAAGAAGCTGTGGATCAGAGAGGGACTGAAATACACAACACAGTACCCTGCTCTTCTACATTTTTTGCCATATTTTGTCACTTTAGAAGTCTAGAAAAAAAAATCAATGCATTACTGAAATAACTCCCAGTAGCAATGATTATTTCTATAAATTAATTAAAATGCAAAATGTTAAGTGTGTCAGAGGAGCTAGGATATTCGTGGTTTTTACATTAATTATGTCTGTAACACTTTCTCTAGGCAGACTATGGAATTGGGATTCATTTACTTTTCGCTGGCACCGATTGATAGGAGCTCAGGTTACTTTACAGATGCACCATTTTAACTCTTACCTGCCTCTGATGTTTCTTGGTACTGCAAGGAGGGTCAGGTTTACCTGTCACAGGGATCCTGAGCAGGAAACCGAGTCACCAAGGGCGATGGGGATTGCCACAGGAAGCGAGGGGTTGGACACACTGCCTTTTCTCTTTTTATGTTCTAGACCTTGACACCCTGCCCGCCACTGTCTACACCCCAGCCCAAAACAGCCCGTAATTACATTCTACTTTGAGACAAATATGTTTTTCATTGTGTTATTTTCAGCAGCAGTGTTTCTAGCCAGGGAAAGGCACTCTATTAGTTCCAGGATTTTCCTGACGACTTTTTCAATTTTTCCAAGTTTTCCACATCAGACTGTTCAGAATTGTTTAAATTCCACACTCCTGAAAGAAGGCTCTTAGCAGGAGTATTGGATAGGCTCACTGAGTGGGATTCACAGGCGTTGTGATCTCTGAGCTGCTGAGGCTGAGCGCATTCTGTCCGGACACCCGGTGAACTAGTGAAATGTGGTGACCCGCATGGATCAGGCTGTGGTGGGGACTGCCGTTCCCCGCGCTGCTTCTGGGCACTGGAAAACACTCAGTTATCTCAAGGGCAAAATCTAGGAGTCTGAAAGCAAATATTTATTTCATTCAAAGTTTCTATTCCAAATATGAACCACAGAGTAGCAAGTTGAAAAGAAGAGTCATGAAATCAAACAGCTGTAGGATGCCAAAATTCCAAATAGGTTCGGAATGGCTAACGAATATTCTTACACATTTTTTTTTACCCACAGACCCTGTTTTAGAAGCTCATTAAAGCTTTTTATTACACTTACTTGTTTATTGTTCAGAGATTATCAGTCGATTAATAAGTGGTGATTGCATCTAGAAATCTGCTTTGTGCCTAGCGGGGCTTCGCGAAGGCTGGTGCTGAAGCGCCGGGCGCACAGCGATTCGAGGGCCAGATACTCTGGATTCAGGTCTTGCCCCCATGACTTACTGGTAGCACAGCCTTTCCGTTGAAGGACATATGTAGGTCTTTTTATATTCCAAATAAAATGTAGCATCAAAATTTAAAAAGCCTTTGAGCAACAGAATTAGTGATCCCTAAATATTACATTTCTCTTTTAAAACCTTTGAATTTCCATGGAAATTATTTTTGCAGAAAGCAAGGCGCTAAAATCTCCCAGTTCAGGAACTGAAATGAGCACTCCCTCCTGGGCAGGCAGTGCTGGGTTCCTCTGAGAGGGAGGGAAGCTCGTTCTTGAAGTTGTTCACAACTCGGCTTTATCATTGCTATTCACCGATTTAATGTGATGGAGACGCTCCTGTTTTGAAACTGGTGGGGAGTAGTTTGCAAAAAATCTATTTAAAAAATAATAATAATAATCCTGCAAAATGAGGTCATTCCAGACCAGGTTGCTCTTCTCTTCAGATGTGTGTCCTCAGAGGGAGGAGCAGGAGGAGTCCAAGGGCTTTCCTCCTCCAGCAATCAAGCTTGACATCACCTTTCCCCCCAACCTATTTTTAAACATGTAAAACTGGAATTTAGTGGGAGCTGAACGTCCTCAGGCCACCTGAGTTGGGGACTTGCTTTTGTTATGAGCCGAGAAGCGCCGTGACCAGGCATGCCTGTGAGCCTGCCACTTCGTATTTCAGGGTGGGATTTCCTCAGGAGTGGTTCTGATATCAGTTACCTTTTCTGAACTCTCCAGATTTGCTTTTAACTTGTAACCATTCGTGAGAGAAAATATGGGGAGAAGGACTTTTGTTTTTTTTCTGGAGGCGTGATATCAAGGTAGACGGGATTCTGAGGTTACTAAATCTATCTCCTATAAAACCAAAATGGCAAGTTCTCCTTGATCGGTGATGACGTTTGTGACATCTAGGCAACTGAAGGCCTTGAGACCTCTGGGCTGTGTTGGAAAGAGTGGAATTCGGGACAACCTTCGTCAGGAAGGAACCAGGGAGGGACAGGATGGAGATGGGGATGAGCTTTATCCTAACAGCAGGCTTTTGCATCAGACAACAGACTAACAGGCAGCAGAAAGAATCTTGAACTACTTATTTATATGAACGACAAGTGCCAAAGTAAAAATATTACACGTTTGGATAGCTCCTTCTCTAGCGATCTCACAGAAGAGAATGTCCCGCTGACTGGGTGTGACGCCCGCGTACAGTCAGCCCCAGAAACACAGGTGGTGGGGTCACTGCCACCCTGTGTGCACTGCACGACTCTTCACTTCCAGTCCTGTCCACTTGCTCATGATTACTCAGCAGAAGAGATCATGGTGTTTCCCATGCACGGTTTTTTCTAGGTTAGGAAATGCAGATGATCACGCTGTCCCTCACAGACCCAATGTGGGACTGATCTCAGAGCTGTGGGCCCGCCCTGCCTGGGTGCTCTGCTCTGTGCTCTGCTGTCATCACACAAGAAGGAGGGAGCAAAGACCCCATCTCAGAGATGTTGTTACTGGTCCGTCTGGTGGCACTGGAAGCTGTCCGGATAGGACTTTCTTTGGGCTTACCACTCGCCACTTAGAAACAAAGCAGGCTGCTGCCTCCCACGTGTTCTGGAATGGCCGAGCAAACAGAGATTCAGGCGAACCATTGGGCATTTTTGGTCTTTGACACTAAGAATATTTGTAAATACCCCTGAGAATGCCACATGGATATCAATGCATGTGTTGGTAGCAGTCATTCGTAAGGTACATGTATTCTGTTCCAGAGGGCCAATTTAAAAAAAATAATCTCTTTGAATTTTGCTCAAGGAAAGGTGACATAGGCCCTCTTCATCTTTAACTGTAACTTTATTTGAATCCTTTTTCAGTTTTAAGACTACAGAAGAAAGCAACTCTAGTGAATTGCCTCATTAAGGACAATTTTCCATTTCTCCTTTTGGAGCGTGTGTGCCTGTGTGTGTGTGTGTGTGTGTGTGTGTGTGTGTGTGTTTATGCTGGTGAGTACAGCACAAACTGATTTAAAACTATTCTCCTTTTAGAATAATTATAGAAGTGGCCCCATAATATATTACCTTGACCCCTTTTCATTGCTGTTTCGATGGCTTCTTTTTTCTCCCCATTATGAACATAGCTGCAATGAATGTCTGTGTAATTGTGCACATGTCAGCAAATCAGAAGGACAGATCCCTGGATGTCAAACTACTAGTCTATTACTATTAGTTTACTAGGATTACTAGTGTTGAAAGGTACTGCCCAATTTTCTCTCAAAAGGACTTCCCAATTTATTCTGTCACTGAATGTTTGAGAGTATATTATAGCACACTCAGATAAGACAGCTCACTGCAGTTGTGACGATGTGTGAACTAGACCCTACTTGCAGGTGGGCACATAACCAAGTTATATTAAATAAGCAACGCAACTTAGATAGCAGTATAGATAGCATGATCCCTTTTATGTTAAAAAAGGCTGAATCCTATTTGTATGAAAAGCATATCCATCATTTTCTGTGTCCTCATCTGTACATTAAACATTTCTAGAATGATGCCTGATAAACTGGAGAAAAGGATTAATGAGCTAGTGAGGACACAAGCTTTTATTTTCTATTTCTGTACTTCTCTACTACTTACATTTTATCATATGTATATAATTCTTTAAAATTCAAAAACTAGTTGCAACAAAACAGCTGCCCTGGAATGTGATGTGTGTTGTCCCAAGGGAGGCCAGCAGTTTCCAGGTAAGCTACGAAAGTGACTTTCTTCATCTCATACCAACCCAGAACATGTTTGGGCTTTGACGTAGTTGTCCCTTGAGGAAGAAAGGGATTCTCTTTTTTTCTATCTTTCCTGGAGCAGTCCCTTCTGATGACATTAGTGGTCTCATTTCTAGCCGTAGAATCTTCCCTAACCAGTTTATTCCAGTCAGAATCCTGCTTTTCTAAATAAATGTTGTTTGGGGTCCTGAGTATCAGGTGTGTTTTAATCAAATATATTTAAACTGCCTGAAATTTTCAACAAAAGCAGTAAATTCACCTTCCCAGGTGGGGCATCTTCTTACCCGCTGTATAAAACATTTGCTTCAAGTTCAAGTTTATAACTGAACTATATCCTTTGCCAAGTTCCGAGCATCAGTTTTGGATAAAGGGTACTTAGGCTTTCATATTAGGTCTATGACTACATAACTATGATTCAGTTTCCTACATTAAAAAAAAACAACATTTTAATATACAGACTATTTTTATTTGAAAAGACTTCTTTTCTACAGCAAGACAAGTCAAGAATAGAATGATAAGATGCCTTTGGAAAGAAAATGAACAGTACTTTATACTTCAAAGTCACTGGAGAAAGCTTCAGACATTATTTTAAACCGCAACTACTTTTTAATTCAGATGCACAGAATGCAGTAAAGCCACAGTGTAGGAGATTTGATATATACATTTCTTTTGCACTAATCAGTACCTATTTTTACTGTAATTAGACTTTTCTTCCTTTCTCCTTCTCTGTTAACAGCTCCTTTTGAAACTTCACGTTTTCCCCAGATACATTCCTTGTCTACTTCATAAAGTATCTCTGTTGTGCAGTGAATTGCAAATATTTGCAAAAGGGAACAAACGTAAAGTCAAGTCTCTGAATGTGGTATTTTGTGAACAAACATATGCTTGACACTAGTTGGTAAACCTAAAAAATAATGAGGAATAACTATGCTTAGAGGCAAAAGGGGAGAGTAGTGACTGTGATGTACAAAACAAGAAAAGCCTTAATTTAACCAGTCCCACTCAAGAGAATATAATTACCAGAGTCTCCGGGTGGTGGCAGGTCACTGTAAGTCTAACTGAACTTTTCCTATATCTTTAGAAAAATAGACCAAGCTTCCTATGTCATAGGGTAAGGACCATATACTCTTCCTCAGACATTAAATCTCACTGGCTTTTTTTTTTTTTTTTGGTACGTGCCCCTAGCGGGGGCCAAACCCAGGACTCTCTGGTCCGCAGGCTGACGCTCCAACCACTGAGCCAAACTAGCCAGGGCAAATCTCACTGGCTTTTTAAGACAGATACATTCAAATCTCAAATGCCTTAATGCATGACAACACAATACAATAAAAAACTTTCCCTGTATGCATTCAAACCACTGCAAATAAGTGCTGGATTGCCCACAAGTATTATTACTTACTTTATGCCAGAAACTTTCACACAAATTTTCTCACATAGTCCTCTAATAAAAGCATACAAATGGATCCATATAAATAGGGGAACTAAGGCTCAGAAGTCTCTAGAGACTTGATTCTTTGGGCAACAAAGGGATTTGAACCCAGCGATTCTGACACAAGCCTGGGGCTTTTTGATGGGGTGCCTGAGGTGTTTGCGTTGAAAACTTGTTCATTTTATGAAAGTGGATTTCCAAATGGTTTAATCGCTCAGGGAATGATTTCCTTCTTGCCTCTGTAGCCTCCTGCTTGTTTTCAGGAAGTTTACCGTTTTTGCCATTTCAATGTTACCCCAAAGGGTGGACTTGAAGAAACTGAGGAGGTTGGAACAGTGATTGGTTCTGCTACTTGTTTGCGGTACCTCGAAGCCGAGCCTGGAACTGGCTTGTCAGGAATGTGCTTGTTAAGCAGCCTGTTCCTGGCATCAGCGGGGAAAGCTGCATGCCTCGATCAGTCCCCCCGCAGGACCTGCGCTCCGCGAGCAGACCTTCAGCTTCAGCCCAGAGAAGGAAGGCGTGCTGGTTCACAGGTCTCCCTTCACAAAGTGGTGTTGCTCACACGTTTGCCTAGTAACCCCCAAACACACGTACTCCCTTCCTTCTGTGGCCAGTATTTGTCGCCAGTGGTTTTATGTGTGATTGCAAAAGTCCTCACTGTAATTGAAGGGACAGATTGGGCAACTTTCATAGGTACATTCCTTGTGCCAGAGAAATATAGATGAAAGGTACCAGGCCTGGGGCCAGGTTTTCCAGAAACGCCTGCACGATGGCTTCTACAAATTTTGATAAGCCACCAAAACCTTGTAGAATCAGAGTATTTCATAAAAATCTAATTTTTTTTTACATTTTGAGGGGAGAAATCAGATGATCAGGAAACACTGGAATCAAATTCCTTTGTTAAAAGTTGTGTTAGAGCAGCTGCCCCATGAAGAAGGGGGTACAGCCCTGGCTGGTTTGGCTCAGCAGTTAGAGCATCTGCCCGAAGACTGAAGGGTCTCAGGTTCAGTTCTGGTCAAGGGCACATGCCTGGGTTGCAGGTTTTCCCAGCCCTGACCAGGGCTGTACAGGAGGCAACTAATCAATGTGTCTCTCTCAACATTGATGTTTTTCTTTCTCTTTCTCTCTCTCTACCTCCCTCCCACTCTCCAAGAAATAAAAAAATCAATGGAAAAAATTTAAAAGATGGGGGTACAGATTCTCATGTTTACCACAGACCCTGCACTCTCCATCCCACACCTGCCTCTCCTACCTGCCGGGCTCGTCATAGCCCACTGTCTTATAGACCTGCCCCTGTGAAGTGCCGTGGTGAGGTGGGACGAATCCGGCCTCAGCTGTTGGACAGACATACTTTCAGGAACTGATTCTACCACTTACACTGTGCTTGTCCTTGGGCAAGTCACTTGATCTAAGAACGATTCCATTTCTGCAGCCAGGTGGTTTGCAGATGGGGGAAGTGTGAGGAAGTGTGAGTGGTTCCCAACTCAGTACTTGGAGTGTAGTGGATGCTCCAAACATGGAAGCACCTCCAGTGGGCCCTTGAACGACAAAGCGGTGAAGGGCACCAACCCCTCCTGTGCAGCTGAAAAATCCATATGCAACTTTTTTCTTTTTTTGGTTAATCCTCACCCGAGGATATTTTTTTCCATTCATTTTTAGATAGAGTGAAAGGGAGGGAGGAAGGAGGGGGTGAGACAGAGAGAGGGAGAGAGAGAGAGAAAGAGAGAGAGAAACATCAATGTGAGAGAGACACATCAACTGGCCCCCTCCCACATTTCCCCGACCGGGCCGGGGATTGAACCCGAGACCCTTCGGTCCACAAGCTGATGCTCTAACCGCTGAGCCAAATCGGCCAGGGCCCATGTGTAACTTTTGACTCCCCCGAAACTTAACTACTAATAGCCTACCGTTGACTAGAAGCCTTATGGATAACAGTTGATTAACATATATTTTGTATGTTATATGTATTATATACTGTATCCTTACAATAAAGTAAGCTAGACAAAAGAATAAGTTATTAAGGAAATCATAAGGAAGAGAAAATACATTTACAGTATTTATTTTTAAAAATTATGTATAAGTATACTCATGCAGTTCAAACCTGTGTTGTTCAAGGGTCAGCTGTACAATGGAAACATCTCACAAAACATTTTGTGAGAAAGAATCAGCATCTACCGATCAGAATCTTACTCACAGGTCGTTCAAGGTGGGAGGGACCTTACAGCTGCTACAGGAAACATCCTAGCTTCAAGCAGAGGGACTAAAGCCAGGGAAGCTCACTAGTCCAGGATTACTCTCTTCAGGGCAAGCAGGTCCAGAGCCCACCAAAAGTCCTCAGAGTGTAGTTTGCAGAATTAAGTACGTGAAAGTGCTTCTTGAATTATTAAAATTGAGAACAAGGTCATTTCTATTAGCATGAAGACGGTACAGCTATATATGATCATCGGATTTAGAAAGAACGAACTATCATTCATTCATGCATTTATTCAGTCTCTAGTTTGGACATGCCCAGTGGCTGGCACTGGGAATACAGCACTGGGCAAGGCTGACGAGGCATTGCCTTCAGAGAGCTTAGCTTCTAATGCAGGAGGCAGAGGAGAAAACAGATATTCAGATGACTTCAGATTGAGATGAGTGCCATGAAGGAAATAGAGGATGACATGAGAATGAGCCAGTCCCCTAATGCACAGCCAGGCAAAGCATGGAAGTGCAGGACCCCAAGGCAGAAAGGGGCTTGTCTGTTTAAGGACCCAGGTGACCTAGGAGAGGTGGCCGGGGGGTTAGTAAGCCATGATAAGGAGTTTGGATTTTTTTCTTAGTGTAGTGCAAAGGATTTTAGGCAGAGGAGTGATCGAATATTTTTAGCTTTTGTTTAAACATGAATTTTACGCAGAAGCTTCTTTTAGGTGGGGTGGGGAGACTTTTAACTAAGGTGGCCTCCTCTCCCTCCATCTCTGTGACTGTCCCCAAAGGACCTTTGGCACACTGTGAAGACCCCAAATGCAGGAAATTTACAGACTCCCAAGGACCTGTGACTTGCCCACCCAGGGTCTCATGCTTATTATCCAGAAATGCATTCCTGTGTTCTTGCTATTAACCCAAAGGCTGAACGCTGGTATTTCTTTCCTTACTTGTTTATTTCCTCCCCAGTTCTCAACACTTTCATTGGGTCTCATGTATTCAGAGTGTCCAGTCTCAGGCCACTAAAAGATTTACTCTCAACCACAGTAAAAGGTGCAAATTGATGCAATAATATCTGAAATGGGACACGCATGTCATCATACCGAATTGAGGTTTTCCTAATGATGTTCCGAGAAGTCTAACCTTTGCCTTTTCATCTGCTCTCAACTCAAAAAATAAATCATTCATTTGTATTTGAATCCAACTTACTTCTTTTGTTTGTTTCGTGGTCGTCGATTTGAGGTATGGTATTAGCACAGTTGACTCCACCAGCTTCCACACAGAGCCCACCGGAAGCTCCTGGCTGCACCCGGCCCAGGTTGGCTGAACACTGCAGCGTGGATCGTGCAAGCCCCACTAGCACCTTTAATTCTAGGTATCATTCGGTTTGGGCTTATTTGTAAAAACCATGGGAAAGTATGGAAATGCTGGAAAGGCCAGTAGATAGCATTCCACTCACTCGTTTTACAGCTGAGGAAACTGAGCCTCGGAGAACTGGTGTGACCTCATAGGTTGTGAGGGCCAGAGTGAGTCTGGGATCCAGGTTTCGACCCCGAGTGACCCTTGCACCCCAGCACGTGTTCTTTGGAGATGGTCCCGAGACTGTTCGGGTCGGGTGAGCAGCGCAAGGAAATGGGGGCCTGTCCTTCGGGGTGCCTCTCGAGCACCTGGATGCCACAGCCTCTTTCTTTATTCAGTTGTTCTAGAACTGCTGGCCCAGTGGGTTTTGAGGCAGATGTGGCCGCAGATGAAACACACCATGACTTTCGCCTTTCCGGATGGAGCGATTTTACTAAACACTGATGTGGAGACTGTGGGCGATTGGGGCTTTGCCTCATGATGGTAGAGACACAATAGATACATTTTGATAGAAACTAAGTAAAGATCTGTCCCTTTTAACTATGAAACTGCACGTGAATACTAACTGCCCCAATGTGTGCTGATGAACTTCAGCTAGCCCCCTCCCACTTCGTTTGACTCGGATTTTCTTTCATGAGTGGCGTGTGGGCGCAGCCTAGTTGGCCAAGTGAGATCTACGGGAAAGAGGCCCATTCTGCCCTCCTCTTTGGTGTCCACATCCGGATCTAGCTAAACCCCACCCTGGCTCATTTGCATAGCAATGAAAAACCGGTATTTTCTATCATGAATCACACTTCAAACCCTGGGCCTCCTCTGACAGGGGTGTGCCAGGCCAGCTCCGGGAAGGATGGGCTCTGCTGAAGGCCAGCTGAGCGTGGAGGGAGAAGGTCCCGCGGCCCGTGGGCCAGGCAGGTGACTGCTGATGTCCGCCTGTGGATCTGCCCATGGAGCCGTCTGTGTGTCCTCCTGTAGACCGGCCAAGAAAGGAAGGTGGCTTCCTCAGTTTCTGCTGTCAGGGGCCCTGCAGGGCAGCAGACAAGAGCGAGGTACAGAAGTGGGGTGGTCAGGGGATTGCCGCCCTCCCTGGGGTCTCTCGTCTGCTGTGCAGCATCTTCCTGACTCCCAGGCAGCCACCTGGACTCAGGTGTTCCCCGCCGTTCATTGCCAAGTGAGAGGAGGAGAGGGCCCTGGGTCACGTGGTTTCTTTTACGTTAAGTTGTGCTTCGGTGCAGAGGGTGATTGCCCACAGCAGCCAAACCTTGTTTCATGATCATTGTTTTTCTTTACTCTGAAAAATCTCCTCCTTTTCTGTACAAAGGCAGGAAGCATTTTTTTTTTTTATCCTCACCTGAGGAGGATATGTTTATTGACTTGAGAGAGAGAGAGAGAAACATCAATTGGTTGGTTGCCTCCCCGACTGGAATCGAACCTGCAGCCTTTCTGGTGTACGGGCTGAAGCTCCAACCGAGCCACCAGGCTGGGGTGGAAGCATTTTTCTATGATTATACAGAATGTCTCCAGATAAAGTGTAATCTGTTTACCTTGCTGGACTGTGAATTAAGCAGTTTGTGGGATGCTGATTTGCAAATGCCACAAAGATTAGAAATCTGAGTGCTTCCAGTTAAGAACTTTCTCAGAAACAAAATAACAAAAAATTGCAACAAAAAGAGCTGCTTTCCCTCCTTTGGAAAAAAAAAAAAAAAAAAGGCTTCCTCTCCCTTTGGTTCTGCCATAACACTTTGGTTAAGAGTCTCTTCAAATATGCAGGGCTGCTTCTGAACTGGTCTGAATCACCTTCTCAATGCCGGGAGGAGGTTCGGCGTGTTCTGTCTTGTTCTTTCCCGGCTTGATCCCGCTCGCAGACTCTGCTGACCTGCCTCAGCAGCCCACACAGCTTGTACAGTAGAAACCTCAGCTCTTACCCCGTGCGTGAGAAGTAGACCAGCTTTCTTTCCGTGGGGAAAACATTTTCAGACAGTGGATACTGAGGTTCATAAAAGGAAAAAAGCTTCAAAAATGAAGAGCCCTAATAGGGGAATTCATTTGATGAGTTTTGTATCTGTGTCTGACTTCCCATTGCCCGAATTAAGATGTTCTGAGAAGAAACATTAAGAAAAGGATCACAGTTACCAAGTTTGATGTAGGAACAGAATGGGGGAAAAGGTCAATGTTACAGAAGAAACTGAACCAGAGGTGCTTTATAAAGGCCTGGGTTTTAAATTTTAATAGAAGCAATATGAGGATTTGGATTGTGTGTGTTGTCATGTGTTTGAGCATTGGAACATTGCAGTCACAGAGCTTGACCCGCTGAGCTGCCTTCAGACACCTGTGGGCTGAGGTGATACCCAGCTGGTAGCCGAAGGGCAAGGGGTTGAGGTATAGGAATTGTGTCAGTGGAGAATAACTACAGGAGAAAACATGACAGTCCTTTATTATTATTATTATATTTAATTTACTGATTTGAGAGAGAGAGAGGAAGGAAGAGAGAAACCAAAACATCAATTTGTTGTTCCACTTATTTATGCATTCATTGGTTGATTCTTGTATGTGCCTGACCAGTGATCGAACCCCCAATCTTGGGGTGTGGGGATAACGTGCTAACCAACTGAGTGACTGGCCAGGGATGCTAGTCCTTTATATAGAGAAGAGGAAAAAGGCCTAGAGACCAACGACTGGAAATTTGGACTGGGCAGAGCAGAGGGGTTTGGGTACATGTAAATGTATTTAACCAAGACGGTCAGAAAAATATGAGTGTCGTGAGATAAC
Source organism: Tadarida brasiliensis (assembly GCA_030848825.1). NCBI lineage: Eukaryota > Metazoa > Chordata > Mammalia > Chiroptera > Molossidae > Tadarida > Tadarida brasiliensis. The sequence continues at coordinate 97,872,449 of CM061257.1, read as the reverse complement.
AAAATCCACAGTCACGGTATTGGATAAGGAAGGACAGGGAACGACTTCTACTTGAAGACCAGTTCTGCCAGAACAGAGGATTTAAGAGCATTCCATTTTGGAGAGGCCCTTTCAGTCTCTACCAGTTTTCCTAATAGCTTTTTGAAACGGGTCAGCGAGGAAATGAAAAGGAAGCTCTCGTTTATTAGAGATGTGGCTGGCAAGAAGCGACACGCATGTTCTCCAGGGAAGATGTTGCTGCGCGGAGGGGAGGGGCTGGAACCACCGCGGAATTCCCCGGAGCGGAGCGGTTCGCGCGGATCCCGGACCGGGAGTGCAGCCCAGACAGGGTACAGGACTTCTCCTTTCTCCTTTTCTTCCTCTACCTTCAAGCCTGGATCGAACTGGGCCTCTGATTCCCTCACACAGTCCCAAGATCCTTGTGTCGCTGCGTTCCTACCTAGTTAGGTCTTCTTAGTTTTAATCTGAGAATTAATTTAATCTAACTCAGATTAAAATCTAACAAGAGAATCAACATAGGAGCTGAAATTTATATCCAGCCACCTCGAAATGACAGATGAGGTCAGGGGGGCTGGAGAGCTTAGGTAATGACTGATTCAGGCTTCTGAGAATAGCCCCCTCCCCCACCTCTAGTCTAAGACCTTTCTTGAGGAAAGGAAGATAACAGGAGTCCCAGGAGGCTTGGGCACATACCCTGATGTCTCCCTTATGCCCCAGTACCCTGATTTTTGATATCCCTGACCTGGTTCAGGCCCCGCTTCCTGACTCCTTGCCTTCCTCAGGGCACTACAGGAGGTGGCACAGAGAAGCTGAGCGGTGGTCCATGCCAGGGAGCATGCCTCCCAGTGCTGGTGCGTCCCTCTGTTAAAATCTCTGGTGGCCAGAGTAGTAATCCTCCTCTTATCTGTGGATTTGCTTTCTGTGGTTTCAGTTACCCACGATCAATCGCAGTCTGAAAATATGAAATAAAAAACAAGCAATGTATGTGTTTGAAATTGTGCCCCGTTCTGAGCCTGTCCCACACAGGACTGCGTCATCCCTTGGTCCACTGTGTCCACCTGTAGACGCTTCCCATCCGTTAGTCACTTAGTAGCTGTCCTGGTTATCAGATCTGCCGAGGTATTGCAGTGCTTGTTTTCAAGTCACCTTCAATTTTACTTAATAACTACCCCAAAACCATTCGCATAATTTATTGCATTCTATTGTTATAATTGTCTTATTTTATTATTAGTTATTGTTGTTAATCTCTTACTGCACCTAATTTATAAATTAAACACTATCATAGGTGTGTATGTATAAGACAAAACATAAGTATATATAGGGTTTAGTACTATCTGTAATTTCAGGCACCCACTAAGGGTCTTGGAATGTACCGCCACAGATAAGGGGGGACTACTGGACTATCTATGATAAGTGTTATTAGCCACACAAATTCTGGATGGGGAAAGAAAAGCAACTATAGGGAAAAGGGAGAGTATCATACTCCATCATTTGTTGTGTTCTCCAAACCCCAAGTGTGGAAATACACACATACATACATGCATACATACACACACAGTGGGATAGGATATTTGTAATCCTGACTGGCTTTGAAAATCTGGGGCTACCAGTTGTACTCTGTGAAAGGCGAATATGAAAAAGCAAATTTGTGCAGGTTAAGGCTGGGAATGGGGGCCTGTGACTCGGGGTACAGTCTGTCGAAGTTAAGTATTAGGAGGACTAATACTAGAGCCACCATGGGGTGCAGACAGCGCTTAGAAGCAATTCCTGCCATCCAGGGGCTTATGCTTGAGCCTATAGATGCCTATCAGCACAGTGTCATCACAAAGGTGACAGCTTTTTCCACCGAGCTATTTCCCTGTAAATCCCAGGGCTCAGGGGCAGCCCTTCCAAGACAGCCACTGTCTGATTCTAGCAGATGCACATGGGGAGAAGTTAAGCTGCTTTTTCCCTGTTCAACTGTGATGAGATTCTAACTAAAGTCAGAAATCAAGGGACTGTGTTTGCAGGGGATTGGTTATTTTTAAAATCGAGGGATCGGTCTCCGTGTCTGTGTTGGTGAACATTTCTTTCAATAGGAAAATAAGGGTGCAGGTTTTTCATACATTTAATGTTGGCAGTTTCTCGTAGTCTTTCTTCACTGAAAGCTTGGAATTACCCTAATCGGAACTTTGTTAAAATACTTGGCACTGAAAATGGGCCCTAAGTGGGGGACCCTCCTGGAAAGTCCTGGAGTCTGGAACTGAACTCTGTGTTTCACCCACTCCCTCCCTCAGGGAGCCCTCAAAGCGGGCAGGCTCACAGGGTAGCTTAGTGATGGGCCCATTGCTGGGGTCCCACCTATAAGCCCCTGTAGAGGAGTCACTGCCAGGCTGATACTGAATATATTCCTTCTCAGTGCTTCCCACCCCTTGCCCCTTCTTTCCCAAAAGGAGAAAGAAGAGAGTGTGAGAGGTAAAGCAAACAAACTTCCACTCCTTCACTGCCCTCCAGGCCCAGCTCCCAACACACACACACACACACACACACACACACCATGAGGTGGAGATTCTTTCTCCCATGAAACTGGTTCTGAAAGGCCAAACCACTCTGTGTTTTGGCCCATTTGCTCAAAAGAGCTCAGGTGTCTGAATTTGGAATTTCTCCGTGGTTTTAAGATTTGGTCTTGCAGATCTGTCCTCTGTAGGAAGCTAGGGGCCTTCCTTGGGTGCATTTTTCTCACCCTGCAAAGACACAAAGGTTTGGGCCTCATTGTGTGGGCCTGAGTTGGAAGGAAGGATCATTTAAATCTAAGTATTCTTACTGTGGAACCATAACCTGGATTTCTTGTGTGTGTGGTGCCAGCTGCAAAGATGAAGACAAGAGTCAGATCTCTGAAGAATTTCGGAAGAGCGTGCAAAAACAAGTGGTCATGCTTCAGGCGCCCCGTTTTCATGCATGTTCCTTAGAAAGGCTCTCGGAAACCGGTTAGGGAGCCTGAGACTAAGTGAGACACCGTGAACAACCAAGTATCTGTTAGGTCCTGTTATGTTCACAACTGCCAGAGTCAACACTTGAATTGTGTAGTTGTCACACTATGAAAGGCACGGGCATATTTCAAATGCTTCTTTGAGCCTCTTGGTGATTGCACTTTAGTAGCTGAACATGCCTAACTTCCTGCAAATTCTGACGTGTTAATAATATCAGGTATGGTTAGTGATGTTTTTCTGATCCTTTTTGGACTTCTCCTTCCTCACCACCTCCCATAACCATGTAAAGCCTAATTCCTATAATAAAATTGATATTTTAATATAAAATAGTCCACTAATAACTTTATCTAGACTACAACCTTTTCTCTAGACTTGGCCGAAATTTTTATACACTGGAATGTTATGTTATTTCTCTTGCCTCACCTGTCCTGTGGATAGAGATGTCCACTCTGCTCCTAGTCTGCAGGACTGTCATGCGCAAAGGTGAAGCAAAAGTCACACCCAGCCAGTGTGGCTCAGTGGTTGAGCATCGACCCATGCACCAAGAGGTCGCCGGTTGGATTCCTGGTCAGGGCACATGCCCAGATTGTGGGCTAAATCCCCAGTGGGGGGCATGCAGGAGGCTGCCAATCGATGTTCCCTCTCATCGATGTTTCTATCTCTCTCTCCCTCTCCCTTCCTCTCTCTTTAAAATCAATAAAGGAAAAAATTTTAAAAATAAAAATAATCAAGTCACAGTATTGGAGGCGGAGGGTCAAATGCCTCTTCATAAAGAGACCTAGTTACAGAGCTATATGACGTGTTTAGCGTCAGTTCTAGGTAGTGGTTCTCAATGCCATGGAAACATGTATCAGTACCTCTCTGCGATTGTACATGTCATCCCCTAAATGACTGTTGCTAAAGAAGTTTATCTTTTAAGCTGGTTGTGTGGAATTTGACACCTCCCTTCCAAATAGTCCTACAGAAGTGCATTTAATCTGCAGTTTAGCTGACCTACTGAGCTGCGATTTTTCAAAAATGGAAATGGGTCTTGAGTCCTAATTCTGCATTTGGAATTTAGTGAGCACTTCTCTCCCAGGCTGTGGCAGTGGTGAGTGGGTGACTGGGGGATGTATGTGATGGTCTGTGCTGTGGGTGGAGAGGCTGTGTTATTAGTGAGGGACTTCCTGGGCTGTATACAGGGTTGGGAAGAAGAAACCTCTGCGATGTTGTCTCAGGAGGGGTTGTGGGGGGAGGGGGAGTTGCTGTGTAGAGGTTGGGGATGGGGTGGTGTCAGCTTGGTTACTTTAGTCAGGACCTTGCAGATAGACTTGGGGCAGTTGATGACTGGGAAGAGCTGCAGGGCTTGTTGCCCTGTGTATTGCCTGGGAAGGACATTTGCCTGAGCTAAGCCATGGGAAAAATCTAAATTTAGAGACCAAGCGCTTTCCAGCAACTGAGCCAAGACACAGAGACAGAATGGTTTGGCCTTTGAGAATTCAGTTTTTGACATACAAAGATCCAGTTTCACCGGAGAAAGAACCGCTTCAACTCTGTGTGTGTATGGAAAAAAAAAACAGTCGACATGAAAGGATCAGTCTCATGTATTGGAACCATATTTCAGTGTTTTGTCCAATTTTAGTTATCTCAGAGGATTAGGAGGGAAGGGGGACACATGATGAAAGAATGGAGAGGTGAAAGGAATTGGGGATGTTATTGAAAAGAAGGACGACGGTGATATATCTGTTGTCTGGTAGTTTACGAAGGACCGCTCTGAAGAGGAAATCAGATACATCTCCCGTCCACAGTGAGCCACATGGAGAAAAGGCTTTAAGGCAAAATATTGCTGGATCCAGTTGTGAGAGTCAGTGTGATAAAACATTGGCTTATGTTACCAACTGAGTAGGTAGGTTGTTGGCCATTTTAGACACTGAATAATTATCTGTCTTAAATATTTGTGGGAGTTCCAATTTAAAATGCTAGAGAAAGGTGGGGTTCGTCCTGAGGTTTCCTTAAGAATAAAATCCTGTTGAGTAACCTTAGTATCGTGGATGAGGGCCAAGGTCCACTCACATATAACATGAGTCCAATGGGAAAGCTCTTCTGTCTGTGTCTTGGCACCTCTTTGTGCTAAGGTCGTCCATTCCCGTCTTCCTGCTTCTCTGTCCCAGACATACATGATACGTGAGTGTGTGTGTGCATTCCAGTGCTTCACTCAGAGTCTGGCGTGCCCAAACAACCTCCCTCCCTCTTTCCTTCTCTCCACCCTTTCTTTCTATATATAAATACAAAGAAGGTAAGCATCTATTTATACGTTTTCCAGTTGTACTTCCTTAATAACAATTCACTGCAACTTCTGTTTGTTAGTGGGAGGGACCTGTATGAAGGTGGCTTAGAATTGAAGATGTACAAATGCTAGGCCATCTTGCGGGGAAAGGGAGGACTTGAGAATAAAGGGTTGGGTCATTGCACTGTGCTTAGCTCTTGCAGGAAATGCTTGCCACACCACGCTATTGCGTGACCTTCCTGGTTTCAGCCCACAGCAGGAGCAGTGAGTATGTCCCGATGTCTTACAGAAGGGACTCTGGGTCCTGGAAAGCCAAACCTCACTTTCATTTTCTGCCACTTCTGCCATCACTGACTCATCCTCACTCTTTTTTTTTTTTATCCTCACCCGAGGACATTTTTGCATTCATCTTTCAGATAGAGCGAGAGGGAGAAAAGGAGAGAGAGAAACATCGATGTGAGAGAGACACATCAACTGGCTAGCACCCACACGACCCGAACTGGGGCCGGGGACAAACCGCAACCAAGGCACATGCCCTTAGCGGGAACCGAACCCAGGTCTCTCTGGATCGCGGGCCGACGTTCTAACCCCTGAGCCAAACCGGCCAGAGCTTATCCTGACTCTTGAAAGGTGTTTTAACCTCTCAATACCAAGCAAAGATAAAGGAGCTGTCTCCCATGTGTGTTTGGGAGACTAACCACTAAGCATTTAGGTTTTTAGATTTGAGGAGCAGCTTTGTTTCTGGGGCCTGCACTGTTACTGACTGGCCTTACCCAAATGAGTACAGTGATGTTTATATTTCATCTTGTGGGAAGCCTCTAATATTTTTATTAGGGAAATAATTTTTTTTTTTGTCCATCAAATAGTAGGTTTGGGAGTATTTAAGCTTTTGCTGGGAATGATAGATTTAGTACTGGATACACTCTATCAATTACACACCTCAAATCCATGTAACAAGCACAGGGTGATTTTTCTTTCTCTGCTCTGAGGAGAGCAGACTGGGTAGAACATATATAATAAAGGTCAAAATTGTGTTAGAGCCCTGGCTGGTTTGGCTCAGCGGTTAGAGCGTCGGCCTGCGGTCCAGAGAGACCCGGGTTCGGTTCCCGCTAAGGGCATGTACTTCGGTTGCAGTTTGTCCCCGGCCCTGGTTGGTTGTGCGGGTGGCAGCCACTCGATGTGTCCCTTTCACGTCGATGTTTCTCTCTCTCTCTTCCTCTCTCTCCCTCCCACTCTATCTGAACAAAAAATGAAAAAATGTCCTCGGGTGAGGATTAAAAAAAAAAAAAATTGTGTTTGAGTGCTTGAAATTCAGCCTTTCCCTGTGTTTGTTATATTTCTGAGACATGGAGCGGGACAGGAAAAAGATGCCTTTTCAAAGGATCTACTAGTAAGCACACCCCTCAGTGGCCATTTGGGAAGAGGGCGGGCAAGACGAAACGAAAGCAGACAGGCTCCGATTTTATCAGGTTGACACCCTTGTGCAAGGAGAGGGAAGTTGAAGTGTGTGTAATGTGTTGAACTAGAAATACCAGCTTCAGGATTTAAAAGAAGACGAAGAAAAGGGAAGCACGTACAAAAGGGAGTCAGCTCACAGAACATTCCAGGAAGTCACTGAACTGTGGATGATAACATGTTTCCTTCTCAAAGATTTGTTTCAGGGAATTGCTAGGATAAGAACTTGCATTACATCCCTGGCCTGTTTGGCTCAGCAGTTAGAGTGTCGGCCCGTGGACCAAGGAGTCATGGGTTTGATTCCGGCCAAGGGCATGTACCTCTGTTGAGGTTTGTCCCCGGCCCTGGTCAGGTTGTGCAGGAGGCAGCCAGTCAATGTGTCTCTCTCACATTGCTATCTCTCTCTCTCCCTCTCTTCTTCTCTCTTCCTCTCACTCTATCTGAACAAAAATGGAAAAACATCCTCGGGTGAGGATTAAAAAAAAAATTTTTTTTTTTTTTAAAGAACTTGCATTATAAAACAATATGGGGAATTTGTAAAGAACAAGGAAAGGAACTATCTGACACAGCATTTATGACAATGCAGATATTGTCCATGGCCTTTATAATTTATCTGGACTTAAAGACTTTGTACCTTCATAAGTAATGCTTAAATCGGTCTTACACATGGTTTCAGATCCACCAACATTTCATTCAAGTCAAATAATAATTATCTTCATAATGCCAGTAGGTATGTGTGTGGTCCTTTAGAAAATATGAAGAAGTGTTTTGTATCTGACAACTCTGACCTTCATCCTCATGTTAGTGCACATTCCTTCGTCCCGCAACAACACATACTGTCCCATCCTCAGCCTTCCCTTCCTCTTGACTTTCTTTTTTAAGCTAGAGTCTTATCCCGAGACAGTGTCTGAACCAACACTTTTCTTTCTGGAAGCAGCTGAGAGTTGGAAGAATGGAGGGTGAAGAGACCCCCCCGCCCCGGGATAGATGTGTGTTCCCCATCTCAGTGCCCTTATCTCTCCTATCTTCATAGGAGTTTGCTTTCCCTTTTCCCTCCATTCACTGAATAAAGAGATTGGGTATCTCTATTTTTCTGGGCATTGTGGTAAGCAATGGAAAGACCACAGTTAGCAACATGGACAAGGGTTTCCTCTTCTCAGGGGTGGCGGGAATAAAACATTAAATAAGTACAAGGATGGTGTGTGTTAAGAGAAAATAAGGAGTGTTTTTCGTTGGGGAACTGACAGTCTGTGGGTGAGATGAGGAGCCAGGGAGTCTAAATAAGTAAAGCCAGAGAGGAAATCAAAGAACTCTAGGATTTACCTTTGGAGGACAGGAACGAGAAAGTAATACAATTCCAAAGGGAAAGGGCGGAAGATGCTTTGTTTTATACAGAACCTTGGAGGCCACGTTATATTCAACTCCCCATCTGTGACTCTGTGAAGACTGATCATTTCTTATTGGTTGTCCAAATACTTCATCTTTTCTCTTTCTTTTGACCATTGCACTACTCATCAACTGCCCCTGTGACCAGATGACAGGAATAAAAAGTCTGCTAACATGCTCGAGACCATGCGACTAGCTGTCATGGGAGATGAAAAGTTTGGAGTAGAAATTTGTCGGTTTTACTTACAATGAGATTGAATTATTTTTAACTTTATATTTGTCCCCTTCTCCGTAAACACAATTAAATAAATTCTCATTAAGCATCCACGAAGAGCTAGGACTTCATGTATTTGATGGGAGCATCAAGATTAATAAAGACAGCTGTGTTCTCAAGGATCTCCAGTCCAGCGGCGGAGACTCATATACGCAGAGCCGGTGGAATAAACCTGTGGGGAGATTGAGTAAGGCAGCATAGGAACCCGAAAGTGGAAAGAGTTCTTCCTATGTGAGGGAAACTGGAAGGACTTCAGAACGAGGGGGACATTTGGATTGATTTTGAAAGAATGACATACACTTACCTGGCCAGTGTGACTCAGTGGTTGAGCATCGACCCATGCACTAAGAGGTCGCCGGTTGGATTCCTAGTCAGGGCACATGCCCAGGTTGTGGGTCCAATCCCCAGTGGGGGGTATGCAGGAGGCAGCCAATCGATGTTCTCTCTCATCGATGTTTTTCTCTCTCTCTCCTTCTCCCTTCTTCTCTCTCCAAAATCAATAAAGGAAAAATAAGAATGATCTACTGTTAATACAGCTAAATAGGCTGTTTTCAAGAGTCAAATTAGTTTTGTAGTTAATGCTCAAATGAGTAATAATTCTTTAGAGAGCGAAAAAGCACCCGTTGAAGCAAACCTGGGGTCTTTTCATCTAGGCATCGTACTTGGCATTGTCGGTCTGGAAATGACCTGCCATTCTGCTTGTGCTGCTGCACGGTTTGCCTAACGCTGTGCAGTTAGGAGGCTTGAAATTTGGGTGTGGGTTGAATTTTCATAGATCAGATCGCATTCACCATTATCTTACATTTCATTAAGGAAACGGTGTGCTCTCGATGACTCTGTAATTGGCAGTGGTAGTTTACCTTTATCTGTGTTTTTGTGCCCTAGAGCTCCCTTCTCCAGGAGTTAGTCACCATGCACTGAGACTCACAACAGGTTACCAGGGGAGATGCTAATAAAACACAGTGCTGTCAGGGAGCAGGGGAAGATTCTGCTGCAAATCACTGCTCCCTAGTTCATTTAGGTAGAAAAGTCAGATTTCCTATATTGAATTTTCATAACACTGGGAAAACGAACAGTTCCCCATGTACAGTATGTCAACAACCTGTTATATGTGAAATTACTCGTAACGTGATGTGTAAAACTGCTCCGTGCTTGCCCCCTGCCAATTAATTGACTTGCTAACCTCCTGCTAAGTCAGGTTTTGTCCATTTTTAAAAGGATTTCTTTAAACATTGACTAAAAAACATAAAGGAATGTCAACGTTAAAAAATGTTTATTAAGATAACATGTAGAAAATGAAACTTTGGCATAAACCTGAAGGCTAATATTTGGATCTGAGCACCCACTCACTCGGGGCTTATCACACTGAAGGCAAGATGAGTGGGGTTGGTGTTCTCTCGCAGAAATACTGCTTCGGCCTTTGTTCTATGCAACCCACAACCATAGAGAAGGCTTGGTTACCTCAAGAAGTCCTGTGAGATGTTCAAACAGTGCAGATATTTATCAAGGGGCACATTAAGGAGTAGCAGAGTGCCAGACCATCTCCCCCACACACCTAAAGATTGGGGCTCCATACTATCTACAATACTAAATAAATCCCAATTCTGTAGTTCTAAGAGAACATAAAGATTAAGAGACCATGAGAAGGCCTTTAATCTCTTCCCTGCATCTCACCTCCTAGAGCTGTACGCCCATACCTAAGGCCTATATAGTAAACCCTCCATTTTGTAGACCTCAATTTTACTGGACTTTGGATTTAACGGACAAAATTTCCCGTCTGTATATGTCACATGTGAAAATTAACACTCTATTAAGTTAAAAATGATTTTAACCAAGATTTGCTTAGCCCGGCCGGTGTGGCTCAGTGGTTGAGCGTCGACCCATGCACCAGGAGGTCGCCAGTTCGATTCCCGGTCAGGGCACATGCCCAGGTTGTGGGCCAAATCCCCAGTGGGGGGCATGCAGGAGGCGGCCCATCAATGTTCTCTCTCATTGATGTTTCTATCTCTCTCCCCCTCTCCCTTCCTCTCTCTCTAAAATCAATAAAGAAAAAAAAATGTTAAAAAAGAAAAAAGATTTGCTTATAGTTAAATTAACAGGTTTTGGGGTGTTTTTTTTTTGTTATTAATTCACTGTTATTTTTAACAAATGTTAGCAAATAGGTCATAAGTAGGAAAAAACACTAGTAATTTCACCAACGTAAATAAATGTTACATGTCTACAACTGTAGTCTACATCTTTAAAGAGTGAGTGATGGACGCAGAACTCAAGTCAGATTGCTGAGTTCTGGGTTTAGGTCTACCCAAGTCACTGGTCTGGTCTATTTCCCTAACAAAGGTGTTGGCAATGGGTTTGATTTCCAAAAGAGAACAATTGATTTTCATTGTCTTTCTTAGTAAATCTTTTAAGTTTTAAATGATTATACTGGACAAATACCCCAGATTGTTTTTGACATAAAGAGTAAGTTTGGTACTGAACACTGTCTCTTCTAGCTCAATGACATTCGCATGAATTCTGTCCTATGCTCTCCCACTTACCAGGTTCTGATGATGCTCTTCTCCTTGTTACAAGTGGGCTGTTAGACGAAATACTTACATACTATCCCTCCATCATCATAAAGACTCTTCATGTGCACACACCCCATTGAAACCGTCCATTGCATGAAGAATGGCATCTTTTGTTATTTTCAACTTTTTTTCCAGTTAGCAAGCATGAAAAATAAAGGTGATGAATTAAGCTACTGTGTTGTGAAGTGTAGCTTAGATTTCTTTATTTTGATGATACTCAAGAATAATCCCGGCATGTGCCCTCAATTTCCATTCTAAAGCAATATTTCTTTGAACTACAAAATACCACAAAATAGTTCTCTATTCTGCTGAGAGGAAATGGGTGAGATTGCCAGATTTCTTTGAGAATTATAGGATTTTCAAATCATCATGGAGAAAATGGTTGAGGTTCAGTGTCATTGAAAAAAGCATATTCTTAATTTGCCTGTAATTTTTTTTTTTTAATTGGTACCTTGGTGCACATTCAAAGCACTTTTGCATCTTTCTTTTCCAATTTGGCATCACAATTTTTTTTTAAATGATGTTTAATTTTAGGATTATTTTCTATCTTGATTGCCATAAAATATATTCTGAAGGGAAAAATATTAATACATTTTGGGGTAAGGAACTCAGTTAAATTGAGCTTTGTAATTACTTCCCTCATAATGAACTTTAGTGGCTACAAATATGGGGGAAATATCACAATATAAACAATATGCTGAATCTTGGTTGAGATTTCACATTTTATGTGCTAATTTTGGTTCTAACAATAACCACTTCATTAGTTAATACTTGCTTTTTACAAGAGAATAAAAAACATAAATTGTTTCCACACAGGTGTTTTAACAAACTTTCCCCTGTGCATGGCTCATTCTGTTCTATTCCTTGGAAATACCCCCCCCCCCTTCACATAAAAATTATTTCCTTCAAAAATATGGCCCAGCCTCATGCAAGATAAAATAGCGCTCATTGTCAGGTTCATGCAGAACTCACCTTCATTATAGGCTCATCACAAGAAGCACAGAGAAACCAAGGCCCCAGGGGATGCCCACAGGAGAGAGAAATGTGGTAGATGGGCTCTGGGATGGAGAGGCAACCTGGCATTCTGTACCCTCTACCCAGCAATGACATTAGAAAGTACCTCAGGCTTCCTTCTTCCTTCTTTCCACATGATCAGGGTCACACTCCTGTAACAGATGGCACTGTGCTTAAGCAGTAAAATTAGATAAAGGAGAACTACCAGGAAAATCATTACTCACTGAGGGATGACAATGATGCTCACCACAGATCCAGGTTAGAGGTAGGAGCCCCAGACCAGGAGCAGGACTCCTATTTCTGACTGATGTGTGACCTCAGTCATTTACTTATTTTGGCCTTAGTAATCTTATCTATGAAAAAAAAAAAATGTTTCAGTTGCATAGACAGTGAAATGATGTCTGAGCTTTCTTCTTTCACCTCTAAAATTCCTTAAATGAATGATGCATGGAGAAGATTATGAACTCCCGAAGCACCCTCCAGGGAGCCCTACCTTCACAAGGCACTCCATCATTGTTGAGCGCAGAGTACTGCGGTTGACTGTCAAATTCTAGTCAAAAGGAATGTACACCCTCAAAGTCTAGCCACATTCCAGCCATATTGAGATAACTGTTAAAACAGTAACAGATTTATTTAGTAATGGTCTTTGTTTTTTTGTTTTTTTTGTTTTCATTTTTACTTATTTCTTTCACGGTAACCATTAACAGCTATCCTGGAATTTTAGCTGAGATCTGTTTCCATTCACTCTTTAATGATTCCTGTGGAATAAATTACATTGAAAAAATTTTTTCCCCCTCTTATGAATTATTTTCTTGGAAGAAGAATTCTTAAGTTTCTTTTTCTTCTAAATGCATGCTAGAATAAAGTCTTCTTTGAAAAGTTTCTATGAAAAGAGCAAACATGGGAATAGCTTTCACCCCAATTCTTTCTCCGGTGTCCAGGCTCTGAGAATGAAGTCTCTCACGGCCGGAGGAATGCCAGGGACTCCCGCTGTGTAAAAGGGTGTACCCTCTGCCTTTTAGACAGTTGGTCTGTTGATTATTCATGGAGATCAGCCTTTGGGGAGAGAAAATATTAAAAACTAGTTCATTTTCTATGAGTTCTTTTAGCTACACTAACTATATAAGCAAGAGAAGCTGACATTTTCTATGTGAGATGTCTCTTCACTTTGCCCAATTCGGGGGAGAGAGAGAATTATGTTTAGAGAGTGATTAATTTCCCTATGGTTACTATCAAGAGATCAAACTCTTATTAACTTTTGCAAGTGTGAACAGGGAAGAACACTTGAAAAATAATTATCAAATTAAGTATTTCTCTTCCCTTCATTCCCCTTTCTCTAGAGACATTTTTAGAGAGTCCATGCTAAGCATGAACAGTCTTCTTTGAAGCAAAATATACCCTTGCAACTTTGATTTCATAATTAATGTTAAGTTCTCCCTTTTGGAGTACTTGAGGCAAATGACATGGCAGAATCTCTCACATCCAGCTCACTCTCCCAACCCAGTAAGCATCCCATCTGAAGCCTCTTTGCTTTTCTCTGTGTACAGCTGTCCCACAGAATATCCTTAATTAAGATCCAGATTGTCTTTGAGAGGGACATGGGGCATCCCTTTTCCTACCTTAATTCAAGAACATGAATAACACTGTCGAACATAAAAATGTTAGATCTGGAGCCAACCAGAGCAGACGTTTAGTGCAGCAAATTTTCCAGTTACAGTACCAATGAATTAGAACTACACACCTTAAACCAAAAAGCAACTGAAATCTCATAAACAATAAGGTAATGGTTTGTGTTCCACATATTACCAGAGTCATTCTAACAGCACGCCTATATTTGATTTTATGCATATAGCTAGAAACTTTTCAGGTAAGGGAAGACCTGAGGTGATGGATGCTCATCTTCAGATTGGTCCAATATTATTGAATAATTTGGGGGAATAATGAATCCTTTCAAAGACTTGGAGATTAGCAAATCCAACTACGGCTTACTTTAAAAATTTGGAAATAGCCTGACCAGTGTGGCTCAGTGGATTGAGCATCGTCCCATGGATTGAGAGGTCCTGGTTCGATTCCCGGTCAGGGCACGTGCCTGGGGTTGCAGGCTCGATCCCTATTGGGGGCGTGCAGGGGGCAGCTGATCGATGTTTCTCTCTCACATCGATGTTTCTATCTCTCTCCCTCCCTTCCTCTCTCTAAAAAAATCAATAAAAATAATAATTTTTAAAAATTTGGAAATAGATTTCACAAAGTGGCACCCAAATGAGACAAAAGTAAATGATTACAAAAGTGTTAATACTGTATTAAGTAACTTTTACTTAGTTTGTATTAAGAGGATTTGTCTATTCTTATTCTAGCCACCTAGTTGTTAAAATTGGGCTTTCTATAAAAAAAATAGGTCTTGGAGAGCAGTGACCAAAACTGAATGACCACACTGCTCCCACGCTGACACAGGGACTGAATACTTGCATCAATTTAGGTACTCCTGTGACATTCTCATTCCTTTTTCATTCCTTTACTGATTTTAGAGAGAGAGGAATTGAGAGGGAGAGAGAGAGAAATATTGATGAGAGAAACATCGATTGGCTGCCTTCTGCACGCCCCACACTGGGGAGCAGGCCCACAACCTGGGCATGTGCCCTGACCGGGAATCGAACTGGCGACCTCTTGGTGCATGGGTCGATGCTCAACCACTGAGCCACACCGGCCGGATGAAATTCTCATTTTGAGGAAGCCCATTTTGCAGGTCGGTTAAGATGCGTAACATTTTTTTTTTTTTTTAAGTTCAGGCAGTAGGTTTTAATATAATAAGCTCCTGTGTATTTAGGTGAACATGAACTAAATTAGAATCGCAATGGAGCAAATGGTTTTTACCATGGGACTGAAGCATAAATAAAATATCTACAGAAATAAAATTCCCACTCCGATTAGATCGCGAAGTATGTGTTCTGCAGGGGGAACGCGGAGAAACAGTGGACAGAAACATGAACTCAGCGGTTGAGTAGAAAGCCCAGCGCTCATTCAGTCAGCTGACAATTGTATAGTAGTTTGAGAAGAGCTCTTCTCCTTGTCTGATGTCCCTGAGCGCGACGAGCACGACACATCGAAGTGGGCCCTGTTACTGACAGCTGTGGGTGATGTTGGGGAGGTACTGCCGCAGCTCGACAGGGAACACCGTGGGCACATCCAGCTCCTGGTAACAGACATTGGCCGGTCTGTCACTGGAACAGTTGTTGACATACTGTCCTACAGCCAGAGGGTTCTGAATTTCTGATGTCAGCCACATACTATCACTCATTTTCACAGGGCCAAGCCGATCCCTCCCAGTGCACGATCTGTACACGACTTTCAATATTCCCCTGTCATTGATGGCATCAATGAGTATGCCATCCAAGCATCTAAAAATAAATGGATTTCCAATGGACTGGAAAAAGATGGGCTCATGTTTCTGATACACTGTACCAGGATACATGGATACAACCGCGCCTTTGGGTACTAATCCTTTAGTAATGAAGACACCTCTTCCAGCAGAAATCAATGAGCTAGTCGCTCGGGCAATACTGAACCCCAATGTCTTATAAAGAATTTCTTCTGGTTTAAAGACATTTTGCTGATGATGCCTGTTTTGAGGCAGTTTCACCCTTGGGTGCTGAACTGACAGCAAGTCTTGATACTTCGATTGGACAGGCTCGGGAAGCACAGTCAAGATCTCCAACTGTTTATTGAAATCATTGATGAATAGAGCCTGGAAAACTTTCAGTAATGTTCCTAGGGCATCTTCATCTGAGATAACTTTGTCTTTAAATTCATCTGGAACATACCGGAGGGTCCTGGGGTTGTGGTTTAGGTTCAGCGTGATCCAGGGAACGAAGCGGTACCTGTAACCTGCAGCAGGCGGCCGGGCATGGCAGCCCCGCGGCGCCCGGACAAGGGCACGCCCCGGCCGGGAGGGTTGTGTAACATTTTTTAAAGGTGAAAATATACATTATGTTTAGGAGTTAATCATAATAATTATGACTAATTTCTAATACAACATCACAATTTATAGACAACCATGTAAAAAATACGAGCTGGCTATGTTCTCCAGTGCAAGCCAGTGATCAGAAATTGTCGAATTTCTGCAAAAAAGTAAAAATGATGAACATACTACACTTAAATATTCTTTCTTTTTCCCCCCTCCAAGTCCCATTTTACATATTTCTGGCATTTTTTGCTGCAGTTTGAAAACACAGACAATTCTTAGTTGCTGCAGTGATATTCTGTAAAGTTGTTGCAAGCACTGAATTAGTGAATACTGAAATATTTGGTGAATACTGGATTTCCTAGGTGAAATACAGGGTTAAGTTCTTGTGAGCCTCTGGTTACGTTTTTGTCAACCAGTCAACACAAAGCCTAGTTTTATGTATGTTTCTGGTTAAAAACACCTTATGTAATATATATTGTTGATTCTTTAACACTGAACCCATGGCCAACAGCTATAACTCATGCCTGAAGGAAGTTTATCTAAGACATATTTTGTCCACAAAGCACATCACAGCCTTCTTGTGTTTAGGAACACTGGACAGTACTTCAGCACATGTGGGGCTATTTTAAATAGTGAAATCACCCCCCTAAAAAGGGCAGAAAAAAATGCAAAAAATGTGGCACTAAGTAGCCTGTGAAAAGAACACTGTTCTGCAGTATGAGAGCTGGAACACGAAGGCAGAGCATCACCTGTTGGGCTTCAGCTGAGTACATGCTTATCCAGCCAATCAAATTGTTCACCACTCTGCATGTCAGCAAATGACTGTGGAAGTGCTGGGAGTGTTCCTTTGGGTGCTGCAAATACATTTTAGCAAGTAGGCAAGTGTAAATACAAAGTTTGTGAATAATGAGGATTGACTGTATAATAATCAATAGTTTCTAGTGTTTTGTTTTCCCATTAAGCCTTTGCGTAAGGTACAGGTGAGATTAATCTATTGGCTTTGTTGACTTTTAGCATCCGTGTAATTTGGTTCTTGATAGAATTTTCCAAAGTAGAGTCCACTCGACATTATAACGTGGCAAGAACAGACTGCAGCGGGAGTCCTGGCCATCACTTCTATCTTGGTGACTTCTTTGATTTTTTTTTCTAACCTGTCCTTCCAGACTGAACCCTCTGGTGAACTTGGCAGGGGAGGCAAGCTGCTGTTCCAGTTCTGACTATTTCTTTCTACCCAGGCTGGCTCAGATTGTGCAAAAGAAGTTGAATTTAATTCATAAACTCAACAGCTTGAGTACTGTTGATCTTGCTCTTATTTCGTGAAACTGTGATTGAATTGGGCTGCAAGGTCACTGGGATCAAGGTCGTTCATATAATTTCACATGTGATTCTAAAAATAGCACAAATGGAGTTCGATGCTGTTTGCCCATCATCCTTCTCACTGATGTCATTGAACCGAAAGCAGACACATAAAGGGAATTATGTGGCATTTCAGCGTTGATGTCCTTTGAAAAAGGAAGGTCTTTTCAGAAATGTAAAAGACAAAAGGACTTACAATTTCATCTAGTTCTGTCTGGTTTGAGTGCATCCCTTACAATTCCTAAGATAGCTACTAAAGCCTGTGGAAATCTGGGTTTGAATTTTTCAAAAACTTTCAAACCAATTCAAATGTTTTATCCTCTTACAGCCCCATCCCTAGTTTCATAGATTGTAAATACTTGCTATGTTCAAACCATGTCTTAACCCTTACCTAGTGAAAAGGGAGCGACTTTTCAAATACAGGCTATGTCAGCTCAGCCTGGATTTGTTAGTTCCAGAGAATGGCTTTTTCTGGATTGCTGAGTTCACTTCCAAGAATGCAGATGTTTCTGAGGCACACGCTGGAGTGACCCCCATACGCAGTGGAGCCGGCCCATGCACGGCAGGTCTCCCTTCTAAAGGAAGCCTCACAGCAGGGTAGGGAGATGCTGCGTGGCCTTTGGAGGGGAAGACGCTGCCTACTGGCTGTCTGCGTTTTCCCGTAATATCTCTCTGAATCCCACTCGCCTGAGGCAGACGAGAGCCTGGGCACAGGGGCAGCGCCTCCAGCCCACAGGCGCCTTGACTTGAGTGTCCCCTGTACAAAGCGGTCTGTGCTGGCCTTTCTTCAGCATGCTTCTGGATGGCAGCTGTGTGGTTTCCCCTTTGTCTTGTGGATGCATGGTCTTGGCAGCCCCAGAAGCTGTCGTGGGTGGGGTGCTTCAAAGCGTGGCGACCTGCCTCTTAGGCTCCGTGTGAAAACAGTGAGTCACTGTGGGAAGGGCTTTAGGCACCATGGAGAAGGGCATTCAAGCACAGTGAGGGTGCAAAGGGTCAGCTGAACCACTGGCTTCTGGAAAGTCTTCATTTTTGAAAGACTGTTGAGTAGAAGATGGATGAGAATTACTCTGTGAGGCCTGACACAGGGGACTCTGGTCATTGTGCCTGGGCCACAGGGAGAGCTGTGTTTGCAGTGAGATAAACAGGAATGTTGAAGCTACACAGACCTGATTTTCAATTCGCTTATGTGCTGTGTGACTTAGAGAAAGCTGTTTAATCCCACTGACCCTCATCTGTAAAATGTCCAAAAATAATGCCGAGCTGGCAGAGTTGTGTGGATAAGAGATAACGTATTCAAAGCATCAGGCAGGGTGCAGCCGCGCCGTGGGCATGAGGTCAATGGCAGCGCCCGTGTACTGAGCCACACTCACCGCTCAGTGAATGCTTGGTGCTGCCTCTGGTCTGGGTGTCATTTAAGGCACTGGAGAGACAAAGGAATAAGAGAGACAGCAAGCAAACAGGTAGCTAAAATAGACTATGAGAAGTTCCCTGATAAAAGAAGCTAGTGACATGAGAACACGCTGAAGGGGCTACTAACATACACTGGTGGGGCTAGGACATTTCCACCAGGAAGAAATATCTACATTGAGCTGTGAAAGATGACTTCACCAGCAAGCAGAGGGAGGGCTGGGCTTCCAGACACACAGGAGCACATGCGAAGGCCTGGAGGGAGAAGGGAGCACAGATCTTTAGTGCAACTGAATGAAGGTCACGCAGCTGAGCTCAGGTGTAGTGAATGGGAGGTGTGAGGCCTCAGGGCGTGGGTGGAAGGGGGTAGAGAAAGGATGAGCAGAGCCAGGAGGCCATGCCAGAGTCTAGGTTTTATGTTAAGGGCAATAGAGAGCCACTGGTGAGTTGTAAGCACAGATTTGCTTTTTGAAAGGCCGTTGGCTGCAGGGTGGGGATGGACTGGGAGTCCAGGGCAGCTGTACCCCAGCAGGCAGGGGCACTTGGAAGTAGGCTGTTGCAGTAGGCCCTTTGAGATATAAATACAGGCTGATTCAAGATAGAAACGGTAGCAGGAAGGATGGAGAGAAGCAGATAGATTTATCTCTGAGGATGTAGGATTTGAGCCCTCCCAGCCATACCTTACTTGTATCTCTCACTTTGCAAACAAAGTAGAACAAAAAGAATTCTATGCTGCAGGTAAATACAGTTGGTTTTTTGTTTGTTTGTTTTTTTATCCTCACCCAAGGACTTTTTTTTTTTTTGCATTTATCTTCAGATAGAGCGGGGAGGGAGAGAAGGGGGAAGAGAGAGAAAGAAACATCAATGTGAGAGAGACACATCAAGTGGTTGCCACCCACACGACCCCAGCTGGGGCTGGGGACAAACTGCAACTGAGGTACATGCCCTTAGCAGGAACTGAACCTGGGACTCTCCAGTTCGCAGGCCGACGCTCTAACCACTGAGCCAAAGCAGCCAGGGCAATACAGTTGTTCTTAATTGTTCTAGTGTCCCTTCACTAGCATGGCGGACAGGTTAATTTAAACTTCTGGAGCTCTCCAGGTTCATAGGTAGGTGCAGGAATAAAAATTAGTGCTTGGAATACTTGGCATTTATGTTCACCTGTCTGTCTCCTGAGGATTTCCTGTCTGGTTGGCACTGAGGATAAATTCTGTGTGTGCACAAGAAAAAAGAGTTCCTAGCTTTTACTATTGTGCAGTTGAACAACATCTGTAAAAGTCTGTGCCACAGACCCTGGGCCAGAAAAGGCTGCACAAAGCCATCCTGAATGCACACTGGGGAAACTCTGCTGTCTGTGAAAAACGTACTCTTATCTTAGTATCTCTAAATTGCATTTCTATTTGAGACATTTTATTTAAAGTAGTTTCTGCAAAGGAAATTGGCAGAGTTAATGATCTAGATCTTATGGAAAACTAAGAATATAAAGTGAATGCTATGTCCAATAGACACCTTCATTTCTTAGCAAGGTAACCCAGACTAGAAGGGCCTGCCCATACCCTGAGCCAGAACCCCCTACAGGCTTCCAGTTACAAGTCAATGGCACCATAACATATCGGGATTTCACATTTACAATAAGCGTGTCTGTTATATAATTAGAGGTTAATGAACAGGTTGGAGATGAGATGGTTCTATGTTCCTCATTTATGTTTGAGGTTCTGGTGACTAGGAAAGCCATGGCAATGCTTTCTTTTTTAAAAAGTATGTTTATTGCGGTAGCATTACTTAATAACACTATACACGTGTCAGGTGTCAGCATTGACATCAGATGTCTGTGTACTCTGTTGTGTGCTCACCTCTAAGCCTAGTTTCCTTTGCAAACCTTCCTGAGTCTCAGTGCAGCTCCAGTGTCCCTCACAGGGAGTTTAAGTTGTGTCAGGCAGCTTCTTGGGCTTTTCCAGGAAATGTGATGCTCATACGTCAGAGATGGGAGCAATTCCCGAGTTAGTCTGTTTGGGCAGAACACGGAAACGCTGTGGGTTTCCCCAGAGCTGTCAGTCATGGTGCCCAGCATCTGCCTGTCATGTGGACGCAATGGTTTGCATTTTGACTCTCCCCACACTCTCCATTCCTGAAGTGTACCTTCTCGCGCGATGTCCTTCCTATGCCGACCCGTCCTGCACAACATAATGTGCATTTCAGAGGGAATTATTCTAAATCCCCAGATTCAGTTTTGTGAAGGAGGACATCACTGGATTGTGTGGAGTGGTATCCATGCTAATTTTTAAGTCTTCCTTTATTCTGGATTAAAAAGTTGGAAAAATATAAAAAATACCCCCTCATTGTCTCACCCCCAAGAAGTAATGCTTGTTCATATTTTTGTTTATACTTTTCAGTATTTTATGTATGCGTAGGTATTTTTAGACAAAAGTAGGATCTTTTGGAACACTCCAATCTTTTATAATTGTCCGTATCTCAGGAGTATGTTCTCAAGTCGTCAAAAGAAGTAATATAAATTTTCATCCTCATTCAAATCTCTTAAAACTGAAAATTCATCCTCCTTCAGTTCTCTGATTCCTTTGCCGCTGCTCAGCAAACCCCAGCCTTAGAGACTGTCTTCAAGTAATCATTGTAAAATTACCTTGTCATAACACTTTTAATAATTATAATTAGAAGAATTATTTAAAAAGCATAATTAGAATTCTTTGTCTCTCTCATGCCAGGGATGTCAGGTTAATGTATGACGGACAACTAGAGTCCATTCTTTACTTCATTCACTTGTGGAAAATCCCAGCTGGATATGTAGCATGTCATGACTGTCACCGTCTCTATTGGAAAGCATCAATTAATCACATAATTTACAAAGTATCCCCCACCCCCAACCAATGGAAAACTACACTGCACAATCCCTGCTTTCAAGGATTTACCGCTGCAGGTGAATGAACCGGTTTTAGTGCCTCAAATATATTGCTTTGACATAACAGGAGCCAGTATTGCTCCTGGCTCCATCACACACAGGTGGCGGTTGGCTAATGTAAACCAGCAACGCTAGCACAAGCCATGAGGTATGTTCTAGAAAATCAGAATTGAACCCAAGCACAGTAGTTTTTGAGTCCATTAATTCCACCAGCCAGATACATTTTGCAAATGAATGGGGTGCGTTACCACCAGCATACTTTACAATGCCACGCTAGATGGAAGCTGACCTCCGTCGTGTGGCCACCTCTCTCTTCGTTTTTATATAAAGAAGAAATTGAAGATTGCTGACCGTGAAGGCATCACTAATGAAGAGCTGAGGCAGCTGAATCTGCTGGAGGTGAGCTTAAATTAGTGGGGCTGACTGGGCAGAAGACAGGTAGGAATAGGCACTTATGCCCACTCCTTCTGGTCCCTCAGATCTGAGTCGTGTAGATATGCCCAAAGATATATATGTATATTTGCAGGGTTTGTGTTTGCTTTGCTAGAGCCAAGAGCATAGTAGCATCCTTGATTTCAAAGTCCTTTAGCATGATGGCGTCTGATTCAGTCATAATTGTTTTTAATATATCACTATTAAATCTATACTATTACTCAAGTGGAAGTATTCTCATTGAACCAGGGAATATTACTGATTAATGAATATATACAAAATTTATCTAGAAAATGAAGTGTCTGTGAAAAGGAATGAAGGATTTTGGCAAATGAGCATATGAGAAAGATGTTATAAAGCAAAGATTTATGAATTCTTCATTTTAAATATAAATGGCTATTAAAATATTTTATTGCAATTAAAATCTAGCTAAATTAGAGCCTATCATTAAGAACCCAGAATTTATGCAAAAACTTATAACACTAAAATGTAGCAAATCCAAAATAGAAAATTTCACCAATTTACTCCAGTTAAAACTTTTTGCTTCTTTTTGGAGTGCCAGGGACAGGGGGAATATGTGCTAAAGTGTATTCTGCAGTGCCAGAGGGAAAAATACATTTTATTATGGTGAAAATAACATTGCTGGTGGACAGGACAAGTAGTGAGAGGTATAGAGAGGGTTCGAGTTCATCTGATGGTTTCAGCTCTGATGTTCTTAGGCAGTTCTCTGCCATCTGGTTCTCCAAGTATAATGTTTGACTTTTTAAAAACTAATTTGAAAATGCATGGTGTAGAGGGCTCAGTGAAGAGTCATCCTGTTGAAGAAATAACTTCTTGACTGGAATGAACACATGGGCCCTTTCCATTTCTAATATGATGGCGTGCTCAGGTTCCTGGGGTAGATGGTAGCCGTGGATGCCCTCCCTCTGCACTGGGTGATCATCGACGCTTTTCTAGAAAGGACCGCTGAAGTCTTTTAGATGAAACCATATGACATTGACATTTAAATACGTCAAGAACAGTTCAGTGATTGCAGTTTCATGTGATTCATGCTAATGAATAATAATAATAGGTTGCTTGTTTTCTTATTGTCAAATGTTAAGTTCTCTGTAGAATCTTACTTATTTTTCACAACCAAAATATTCTACATATTTTAAGAGACCTTTGCTTCATTTTACAGAATTTCTTATTGATTCAGAATAAAGTACCCTCCCTCCATTAATACAAGTTAGAAGATTTATTCATTTAGTTTCAACAAATATATATATATATATATATATTTGTACACACCAAATGGGCCAAACGATGACCCTCCTCTTAGAAGCTGATGTTTCAGGAATGAAGAGTCAATGGGAGATGTTACTGTCGATTTAATTTGATAGGAAACGAGGCAGAAAGTTTCAAGGACATTATCCCCTTAATGTGCGTTTCACCCTTTGCTGGTTCCAGCTTTAGCGGCTTTAGAAGTCTTCTGGAGGCTCTTTTGCATTTTCTGAAGGAATGTTACAAATCCTGATTTTGTTTGACTCAAGGCTGAGTACTAAGATTCTGTTCTGCAGTTTCTCACCAAAGCAGTCTGTCCCCTCCAGGAAGAAAAGCATTGGTGAAAAAAATACCACCCATGCCCTCTCACTTCTTCTCTGCAGCACTAATTGGAAGGGCCACCTGGTCAGCCCAGCTATTTCACTTTAAATCATAAGTAGGGGAATTATAGTAATATTTGATGCAATCAAATGGTGCAGAATCCCCCAGTCCACGCCCATGGATTTGGATTTATGACACCCTGCCCTTTTCAGAAGCTTTGCTCGCTTGTTTTCCGTTAGGGTGCTTAGGTCAGGGAGAACTTTTGTGAGTCAAAATGACCACATTCCTATTTGAGAAGACTTAAATCAATTTTGTCGTTATAGCAAATAATCACAAACTAGTGTAGGTGCAATTAAAGGCATTTTTCTTTAGGGATGCTTGTTTGTCTTTTACATTTCCCCCCCAAGCTCATTATAAAAATACTATTCTCTTTCATGCTTATAGTCTGAACTTTATAACTTCATGCTGTGAATATGTAAATGAATTTTTCAAAATCAAAGACTAGTTAATAGGATATGTTTTAGCCTGTTAGTAGAAATGATTTAACATTTTTAAAGGAAGTAGTTGCCTTGCTCATGACTTAACCGAACTAGATATCTGACCTCTGATATTTAGAAAGTCCCATACTCCTCTTTCTGTGACCAAGGAATTGCTTTAAACTGTACATGTTGAGAATTGATTAGATAAAACCATAATTTGATTCTCCAAACGGGTTAGAATTTTAGTGTACATCTTACTTAATGACATGAGAGGTTTTTTGTTTTGTTTTTAAAGTTCACTCTGGCATTTGGTAGCACGTGGGTTTGGAAGGACATCTTAGGTCAATTCGGAAAGCCTGGAGAAGAACTGAGTTGGCAGAATGTAATCCTGCCAGTTGAGAGCCAACCTTTGAACTTTATTCTCATCTGAAAAGTGCTCGTTTTCATAACGGAGCAGACATGCTTCTCGGGGGCCCATTCCCGTGTTCCTCTAATTATTCATTTGCCAAGATGACATTTACGTGAAAGAAATTGTGATAAAGTTTGGACTACATATATTAGTATCTCTTTTCTTTCTGTGTATTATTTTATTTTTAAAATACCTAAGTATATTGTTGAGTGTTTTCCTTTTTCACAGATTAGTAAATTGAAAGACATGATTTTGATGGGTTTAAGCTCCTGGGTCTCGGTGTCCGTTTATCTTCTATTCACTGCAGTCCATGCAAGGCAGCTGCACTGTAGAACATTTGCTCTGAGTCCCGCTTCCGTTTGCCATTCCTTCAACAGATGTGTATTGGACAGCAACACATGCCAGGCCGCGGACTGCCAGTGTGGGAGCGCGCAGCCCGTGCCCTTAGTCTAGTGGGAGATATGGCACTGGTTTGCTCTAGAGCAGTGGTTCCCAACCTTCCTAATGCCGCAACCCTTTAATACAGTTCCTCATGTTGTGGTGACCCCCAACCATAAAATTATTTTCGTTGCTACTTCATAACTGTAATTTTGCTACTGTTATGAATCGCCATCGGAAATATGTGTTTTCCGATGGTCTTAGGCGACCCCTGTGAAAGGGTCGTTGGACCCCCAAAGGGGTCGCGACCCACAGGTTGAGAACCGCTGCTCTAGAGGATATAGGTGCTGACCCAAGAGACAGAACATGCAGCGGGACCTGAGGGGTGGGGCACCAAGCCCTGGAGGGAGCAAGGAGATGAGAGACCTTCTGGATCCGGGAAGGTTGCCCAGAGGAGCTGACCTTGAAGCTGACTCTTGAGGAATGTGTCAGAGTTTGTCAGACCCAGAAGAGTCATTGGAGGCGGAGAGAGGATGGTGTGTCTAAGAAGTTAATGAGCCTGCAGCACAGCGTGTGTGCGTGGGGGCGGGTGGAGGTCAGGCATGCTGGGAAGAGAGGGAGCTGGGGCAGATCACGGAGTATCTGGTATGTTGGGTTAATAAATAGGAACTTCATCCTATGGACAATGGGAAGCAATTGAAAGATTATAATTAGGGAAATGACATGATCGCAAGTCCAATGAGAAGGATTTAAGCTGTATCTTTTTATAAGCTGCTTCTAGATGCCCTTCGTGCTTACATAGCTGCCATGTATTAGAGCCCTGCTATGTGCCCAGCCCCGCCCGTGCACTTCTCCTATACTCTTTACCTCGTCTCTCTATGTGTTTTTCTCTCATCCCATTCCAAGCCTATAAACATGACTAAGTCCAATATTATAAATAAAATAATAATACTAAAGCATTAAGGATATTGCCATCTCAGTTGTATTCAGCATCTGAGAGGTCATTCAGACTTGGAAAGAGCCATTTCAGTTCGGGAACTGGGGCAGTGGGTCAGGAATTGATTAGGAGGTCAGGAAGGTTGAGGAAGAGGGGTGTAATAACAGATGCTTTTTCTGGAAGCCTTACTGTGACAGGAAAGCATTAACCACAAAAGACTGTGAGAAGTGTATGGTCCCTAAGGAAGCCGTGAGAGGAGAAAACCTAAAGGCATGGGGAGAGTTGGTGGGAGGATTTGATGTCCCTGGGGGCAAGAGTAGGAAGAGGTAAGGGAAGATCTTTTCTGCTGTTGAATGAGGAAGATGAGGTCGGGGCTGAAGATATAGATGAGATTGTTTGTGGCAGTGTAGGAAGCTGGGGCGGGCTTGTGGCATGCCTTTGGTTTTCCAGTGAAGATCTCCTACTGGTAATGGTAGAAGGAGCTGGTGAGGAAGGAGCCTGAGAGAAAAGACAAGGTTTGAGGCAGTATTTGTGTGGGAAGGAGAGGGGAATGTTGAGAAGGATTATCACCAAGGCCCTGTGAGAGCCCAGTGAGGTTAGATACCACGGGTAGGTAATGGCACCCAGCAGCAGAGCTGGGAAATTTCATTCAGCAGTGCACAGAGGTCGATGATGATGCTGGGACTGACTGGAGATTGAGTTTGGTTGTGTAAGTGTGGGAGAGGATAAGTGGTTAGAAGAGTTGAAGGTTTTGAGAGAAGTGTGGAAGTGGCAGATCATGACATCCAAACTGTTTAGGGATAGATAAGTCACAGGGCGGCGACTGAAAGAAGACCAGATGGGGTCAGAGTAGGGGACTGTGAGAACCGAAAGGCTGTGATCAGAAGGAGGATAACAGATTAGAGTTGGAGATTTCAGACATGGAGCAGCAGTTGTGAGCAGTACTAAGCTCCAAGGGATGTCCTTTAATGTAGGTGGACCCTTTAAAGTAAGAAGTCAAAACAACCTGGAGGCAGAGGTGTGGAAGGCTTGTCCTAAGGGCGCTGAAGCCAGCAGGGTGTTGGCAGAAATTGCTGTGAAGAGAGAGTGGGAGTAGGAATCCAAAATCGTCGGTGAACAATGGAGTTATTACCGGAATAGGAGTGAAGATTAATTAACTGGAATGTGCTCCTCGTAGAAGAAATCTTCTTAGTTGCATTAAAAATATTCAGTGTAATTCTTAAAATCTGATTCCAATCACAGTTTCTCACAATAGCTCTGAGAGTTTTAGAAAAGGTTAAAAGTGCCCCAAAGTGGGAATCTGTTGGAATTCTGGAAATACCCTGAAAACTGTGCCTGCAAATATCCTGTCATTCATCTCTCAGGTGGTTTTATAGTTTCCTAAAAGAGGCAGTTCTTTCTCCTTTGCTGAGTTCACCTTATTACAATAATACAGCAGGAAGAAGGCTTTAACAGAGCATAATATGAATAGATATCTCTCTTAAGACCTTTTATTCTGAGAGGATAAAAATACACCCTCCAGCCAAGATGGCAGTGTAGATACATGCATCCCCTACAAACACATCAAAACAACAATGGGACAACCATCATTCAGAACTGCCTGAAATCTAGCTGTATAGAAGTCCTGCAACTGGGGATTTAAAGAAGCCACTCTGAGACTGGTGGGGGGGGTGGAGACATGGAATGGGCTGCTCCCATGCCCATGTGTGTCTGCAGAAGTCCTCCTGAGGAGTGAGGGGTCCAGCCCCACACCAGGCCCCACAGCTCAGGGTTCCAGGGCTGGAAAGAGAAGTCCCCATAACTTCTGGCTGTGAAAACCAAAGGGGATTGAGACTGAGTGAGACTGAGTGAGACCGAGCGCTACCAGAGTCCCAGGCACTTCCTCTTAAAGGGCCCACACAATGACTCACTCTGACTCACTCCCTCTGACCTTCAACGCTGGGATAGCAGCTTGGAAGGCACCAGGGACACATGGGGAGGAAATGAATTGTCTGGCATCAGGGTGAACACTGGGGAGGGCTTCTTTCTCCCAGACCAAAGTGTTGGCAGAGGCATTGTTCCTTTTCTAAGCACCCCCCAGCACAGGTCGGCGCCATAATGGAGACTCCATCAACCTGGCTCACACTATTTGCTCTGCCCTGGTGATTCCCTGAGATCCTGCCCCACCCAACTTACAGGCCCACTCAAGCTATTTCCAGTGGCTTTTCCATAGGAATGGCCTGTCTTGTCTTATACTTCAGACTTTCCTAAAATTTCTCAAACAAGCAACATCTGGTCCCAGCATGCCCTGTACCACTCTCTAAGTGGTCTCAGGCCCACAACAGCCGGCCATAGTTTACAGCTTGGCTTCTTCTGGGCACCTCCAAGCCCAGCGAAAGTAGCAGGCATCTGCAGATCGCTCTGTAGCTCAAGCCAGGTGACCCTGGGCAGAACACAAACAGCTGCTGACCTTGCCTGCACCTCCCAGGAGGCTCCAGAGCCAGCACACCCAGTGGACAGCTTCAGTTCACGTCACAGCGTCACCACCAAACCACCCCCACAGCGACATATTCAAGGGGTGAACCTGGTGGACACCAGAGCCCCACTGAAGTATGTCCTGCTCTGTGGGGTGGGCCACTGCACAGCTGATCCTCCATGGTAGTTGGTGGAAACAGCCAGTCCTTGCAGCCCATCGGTGTGGGGATGAATCCCTCTCATTGACATGTCAGCAGCAATCAAGGCTCAACTACAACACAAGGGTGTACACAGCCCACACAGTGGGATACACCCAGAGTGGCCAGCTCAAGTGATGAGGAGGTTGTGCCACTGGACCCCACAGAACACCTACATTAGGCCACTCTACCAAGCCTGGGAGAAGTAGCAGCTCTACTTAATAAATAGAAACAAACACAGGGAGTCTGCTAAAATGAGAAGACAAAGAAACCTGTCCCAAATGAAAGAACAGAACAAAACACCAGAAAAAAAAACCTAAACAAAGTGGAGATAAGCAATCTACTAGATGCAGAGTTCAAAACACTGGTTATAAGGATGCTCAAGGAACTTAGGGGAAGAGTAAATGAACTTAGTGAGAACTTCAACAGAGAGATGGGAAACAAAAACAGAACTAGTAAACAAAAAAGAACTAGTCAGATGTGAAGAATACACTAACTGAAATGAAGAACACATTACAGGGAATCAACCATGGAGTAGAGCAGTGCTTCTCAACCTTCCTAATGCCGCGACCCTTTAATACAGTTCCTCATGTTGTGGTGACCCCCAACCATAAAATTATTTTCATTGCTACTTCATAACTGTAATTTTGCTACTGTTATGAATCGCCATCGGAAATATGTGTTTTCTGATGGTCTTAGGCAACCCCTGTGAAAGGGTCGTTAGACCCCCAAAGGGGTCACGACCCACAGGTTGAGAACCACTGAAGTAGAGGAAGCAGAGAATAAAATCAGAGATTTGGAAGGTAAGAAATAAAAAAGCACCCAATCAAAACAGCAAAAAGAAAAAGGGAAAAAAAAAGGTAGTTTAAAGAGCCCCTGGAACAACTTCAAGTGTAACATTCGCATCATGGGGGTGCCAGAAGGAGAAGAGAGAGAGTAAGGAATTGAAAACCTATTTGAAAAAATAATGATAGGAAACTTCCCTCACCTGGTGAAGGAAACAGACATACAAGTCCAGGTAGCATAAGAGAGTCCCAAACAAGATGAACCTAAAGAGGCCCACACCAAGACACATCGTAATTAAAATGCAAAAGGTTAAAGACAAAGAGAGACTCTTAAAAGCAGCAAGAGAAAAGCAGTTACTTATCTACAGGTAAATCAGCTCCCATAAGACTGTCAGCTGATTTTTCAACAGAAACTTTGCAGGGCAGAAGGGATTGGCAAGAAATATTCAAAGTTATGAAAATCAAGTACCTACAAAAAAGATCACTCTACCCAGCAAAGCTATATCATTTAGAATCGAAGGACATATAAAGAGCTTCCCAGACTAGGAAAAGCTAAAGGAGTTCATCACCACCAAAACAGTATTACAAGAAATGTTGAAGGGTCTTCTTTAAGAATAAAAAGAAAAAAGATTTAAAAATATGAACAGTAAAATGGTAATAGATACATATCTATCCACAAATGAATGGAAAATAAAATAAAGGAAGAAACAGAACAGAAACAGACTCATAGATACAGAGAACATTTTGATGGTTGCCAGGTGGGAGGGGGGTTGAGAGGATGGATGCAAAAGGTGAAAGGATTAAGAAGTACAAATTGCCCTGGCTGGTTTGACTCAGCAGTTAGAGCATCAGCCCATGGACCAGAGAGTCCCAAGTTCGGTTCCCACTAAGGGCACGTACATTGGTTGCAGTTTGTCCTTGGCCCCGGTTGGGGTGGTGTGGATGGTAACCACTCGATGTGTCTCTCTCACATCGATGTTTCTCTCTCTCTCTTCCTCCCTCCCTCCTTCCCGCTCTGTCTGAAAATAAATGCAAAAATGTCCTCGGGTGAAGATAAAAAAAGAAAAAGAAGGAAGGAAGGAAGGAAGGAAGGAAGGAAGGAAGGAAGGAAGGAAGGAAGGAAGGAAGGAAGGAAGGAAGGAAGGAAGGAAGGAAGAAAGGAAAGAAAGAAAGAAAGAAAGAAAGAAAGAAAGAAAGAAAGAAAGAAAGAAAGAAAGAAAGAAAGAAAGAAGTACAAATTGATTGTTACAGAATAGTCATGGGGATGCAAATTGCAGCATAGGGAATATAGTCAATAATATTCTAATAACTTTGCATGGTGTCAGATGGGTACTAGATTTATCGGGATGATCACTTTACAAGTTATAATGCCTAATCACTGGGGTGCACCCCTAAAACTAATATAATATTGTATGTCAACTGTAATTGAAAAATAAAAAATGATTTAAATTAAAAAATAAATACATAAAAACACAGACATGGTAAACCATAATAAAATAAAATATATATAGTAGGGATAGCAAGTTCTCTTTTCAAAGCTTGTTTTCTATCCATCACCTATATGGGTTGTTGTGTTTTATATTAAATTTTACAGTGCCTTCCCCCATCCCATATTGTCTATAATGGTTGTTGGGACAGAAAGTGCAGCCCCTGAGCTTGTCTTGTGGACAGTGAGAGCCAAGCTACATTCTGTTGCCGTATACCCATGGCCAGCCCCAGAGCCTAATCACTATGGGAAATTCCCACCAGCTTTGATCTTAGGAATCTTTGACCAGTCATTCCACCACTTCTCCTCTCCTTCCTCCTTGGCATGTGGGAACACTTCTAAGGCAGTCTGTGGGGACAGTGGCTTATGTTCCTGTTCACTCATGAGCTTCTATCAGAAGTATGTTTTTGGTCAAACTGCAGCATTTATTTCTCTGTACTACCATGGAGTTGGCTAAGAGTATTAACTGTTTTCTACCTCAATTTGGAAATGAATCCTACTAAGGAGTATGTTTTCCTGACATATTTTTCAAACCAAGAGTTATTATTTAAATATAAAGGATCTCCTGCCTGGCTGGTGTGGCTCAGTAGATCGAGCATCATCCCATGGATTCAGAGGTCCCGGTTCGATTCCTGGTCAGAGCACATACCTGGGTTGTGGGCTTAATCTCCAGTAGGTGGCATGTAGGAGGCAGCCAATTGATGTTTCTCTCTCACATAGATGTTTCTATCTCTTTCTCCCTTCCTCTCTCTCTAAAAAATCAATTTAAAAAAACATATTAAATATAAGGGATTCCCAAAGTCTAAGACTTTGAAGACTTTAGATTTATCCATTACATGTATTGGGGGACCGGAAAGTAATGTCGTTTTTTTTACATTAACTTCAAACAGATACATTTTTAACAAGTTTTTATTTTTAATCGGTGATGTAATCACCCTCGTTATCAACAACCCTTTGCCATCTAGTGTGCAAATTTTCAATGCTGTATCGATAAAAATCAATTGGTTTTTGAGCAAAATATCTGGAGATGGCATTTTGGACATCACCCAAATTTTTAAATTTTTTGCCACTTCGAAAATGTTGTAGCGATCGGAATAAATGGAAATCCGATAGCGCAATATCAGGTGAGTATGGTGGGTGAGGCAATACCTCCCACCCCAATTCATTAATTTTTTCCCGGGTTCGTCTTGCGCAGTGCGGTCTTGCATTATCGTGTTGCAGAATAACGCCTTTTCTGGTGACAATCGCTGGGCACTTTTCAATTAAAGATTGATTTACTCGATCCAATTGTTCACAGTAAAGGTCTGCATTCAGTTTGTCCAGGTTTCAGCACTTCAAAATGAACGACCCCGTGAATACTCCACCAAACACACAAAAGTGCCTTTTTGGGGTGTAAACCTGGCTTAGCTGTACTTCGTGGCGATTCCTTCGGAGAGAGCCACTGCCTTTTGAGTTTTGGATTATCATAGAGGACCCATTTTTCATCTCCAGTGATCAAGCGATCAAAAAACGCTTCTGTATTGTGCCGCTGAAGCAATAAGTTGCATGTGGTGGACCGGTTAGCTTTGTTTTATTCGGACAGATTATGTGGGACCCAAACACCTGCTCTGCTTACTGTACCAATCTGCTGCAAATGTTCTTGGATGGTCGACCAAGGTTGGTTAAGAGTGTCTGACAGTTCCTCGATTGTCTGACACAGATTTGCTTCCACTTCCGCCCTTAATATGTCATTACTTTAACGACATTACTTTCCGGTCCCCCTAATATATATATCTTTAGCTAAAACATAGTTATATGTTGTCCTAATTCTGTAGCACACATAGAGAGTCTAATCCTGAAACCAGATGAAACAATATTGGAGGATTTTTGTTTACTGGCTTAAAAATTGAATAGTGCTCATACCATTTTGTCCACATCTCTTAACAGAGATGCTTGGACGCTTTCTCTGGCTCTTTTCTAATCAGGAAAGGCTGGACAAATAAAGGGGACATGAATGAGAAAATAAAACAGTCGAAACAATGCAAAATTATTGGAGATTACAATGATGGTGTAAAAGTTAAAAGATCCCCCCAAATTAAGTTGGTTCAGTTTGGAGTTAGATCTAAGTTGTACAACAGTTTGCTGTGGAAGTTGTTTAACTGATGGAAAACTCTGGGAAATAGGCCCTGGAACTGAATTGGACCTATTTGAACCAATAACCTGGAGCTCAATATCACTCATTTTATTCTTCAAGTCACAAACTTGGCTCATCCAAATACCTATTCCTGTGTCCTGGCAGCTCAAGTTGGTCACACGAACTTTCCCAAAGACCCTTGTGGTTCTGGCTGTGAAGGAAGCCCACTTGCCTCACTCGCCAGAAGAGAAGGGGGTTCATTCTGTGTAGCTGTGAACAGATTAGGGAGAAGGGTTGGGAGGCTGCGTGTTCTTACATTCCACTGGAGTTAAATGTATCCTATTAACGTCTTAAAACCCTTGCAGAATTTGCCCCAGACTGTTTATGGTACATTTTTCGTATCTACTGGAATTTGATTTGTAGCTCGTGTGCTGATTCCAAAAATGGGGAAACTCACTGCACTGTTCTGTGTTCTTGATAAGAAAAAACTACCAGGTTGTGGTTGAGGGGGACTGTTTCAAGAGATCAAAGTTCAGTTAAACCAAACAGTTAGGATGTTGCAGCCTGGGTGTTATATACTCCCAGTGCAGCCATTTCTGGAGGTTCTTTATGGTGGGTGGAGAGGGGACTACAGAATACTTCCTTTGTTTGTTTGTTTATTGTTTTTAAAAAGGTGGTCTATAATATTCTTATATAAGTAAATTCTGGAAATAATAAAACATTTAGGACTTTTGCTGCAGCAGTTTGTGAACCAGAAATCTGCCTCCTACTTGCCGCACTTCAAAATGCAGCTAACTATATGCTCAGAAAGGTGTATTTAATGGCGATAACTGAGGGAGTTCTGTCTGGCTTTTGCTGCCCCTGAACTCACCGCCTCCCTCCACCCTTTCTCCTCTTCCCTCCCACTCATCAGAGGAAAGCACCTGGCATTTTGCAACTTTCACTCTACACCCAGGAAAGAACACATATGCTCAGGACTTTTTCTCTCGTTTGTAACCAGGCACTGGCAGCCATCAGGCAGGATTAGAGGGGCTCAGCGTCAGAGCTGTGTGTTAGCTCCGCTCCGAGTGGGCACCGTGGGTCTCAGAGGCCCAGGATGTGTTGTGTGCGTGCTTCCACCCTTGAAGCCCCTGTTGTCTGTTCTTCGGGGAGACTGCATCATCGACGGTGCCCTCAATTAATAGCTTCTCTCTACTGGCAATTCACCTTCAGAGCTGACATGAGGTTTCTCAGTCCTGCGTGACCATTAGTGACACTAATACCTGGGACGCAGAAATCCATGCAGGGGCTGCGTTGTCAGCCTTGCCGGCATCCTCACATGAGGAGCTCCCCACAGGTGCCCTTGTTATAGTCGCCTTCCATCAAGGGGGTGGGGTGATGGCCACCTTGGGACCCCACCTTTGTCATCTTGGTTCAGACCCATTTCACTCTTTCCCTCCACTGGATTCCCTCAGTTCAATTCTGAATGTCATTGCCTTCTCAGATGCATGCCTCTTTTAGAGGCCAGTCATCTAGAGACTCCCGTTTTTTATGTCATTGAGATGGACACTGAGCACTGGGCATGCACAGTTCCCATCGTGGGGGGCGTGCCGTCCGCTGTGCCTGGTGCCCCTCCACTGGGTGAGGTCACGGCAGCCCGTGCCCTCGCGCCGGAGAAAACAGACGGCTGACTCTGGATTGCGTGAGCAGGGATGTATTTGGAGCATCTGCTTCCTCGACGAACATGGCTCTGCTGATCTGTGCAGTTCAACCAACTGCTTCCGAGAGAAATTACTCCTTAGAAGAATTTTCACTTAATTAGGATTTAGAATGGAACCCTGCCACTTTAAGGCCTGTTTGGTCCGCTGCCCACTTCAGGGGCTTCTGTAGCCTCCCGCTGAGGTGGGAAGGTCAGTGAGTTGAAACTTGACACATCATGTGACCATTGTCCACATTACGAGGGTGTTAAATCACGTGGACTCAGCCTGTTAACGTGGGAACTGGGAATTCAAAATTACAGTGTTTCCCACCTGCGTCACCTTGTATTCCCCCAACTCTGTGAACTGGTGCTTTGGGGGCGGCCTCTCTCCCTCTCTTTCAAAGCCAGATGCTTTATTCTGGAAATACATCTCTTTCGGGGGTGACCGAAAGCAACACAGACCTGGACACTGGAGTAAGAGGACAGGTGGTTAATGACACCAAGGCCACCTTTTCTGAGAATGAAAAATGACCAAGTTAGACGGACATTATTCATTAATAACAAACTTAAATCTTAAGTCTCTGGAAAAAAAAATTACATTTCTTAGCTATTTCCAATATGCCCCAGGAGTGCGTGCTCCGGTGCCTTATCTTGTAACTTTTAATTAACATATCAGTTTTCCCCAAGCCCTCTCAAAAATGCTTGTAACGTCGCTTGTCTAATCAGGAGAAAGTAGATCATTATTCACAGTAAAACCCAATATAGGAAATTCAGGTCTGAGTGGCTCAGCATTTGTGTTTTTTTCCCACAGATTTCTGACCGTCTCCATTCCAGCCTTCGTCACCTCTCTCCTGCACTAGTTCAGTGGCCTTCATTGTTCTGTCAGCCTGTTTCTCCTCCCGCGACCCTTGGCCTCCCTCCCACTGCTCTGCAGATGGCTCCTTCTGGATGTCCTGGCTGGGTGTCCCGGGTGCTAACCAGGCTTTTCTCAGGCCACTTCCCAACGCCATCTTCCACCATTTTATCCACACCTCCTACAGTCACTGCCTCCAAGTGGGACTTCTCTCTCTTCCCCTGAGCACATCCCACTTTTAAATTCTGTCCCTTTGTTGACACTGCTCCCCCTGCCAGGCCACGCTCTCCAGGCCATGTAACTTCCCTGGGGTCACTGCCCAATGCGCTGCCTTCACCACCTTCCCAGACACCCGAGCACCCCGAGGCAGCGTCATTCTTTGTCCTTGAACAGCACCCTAACTGTTGTATGGCTCTTATAGCATGGAGCCCTTCTGCTTCTTTGGAAAGTATAGCTCCTTATCTCAACTGTAAGTTCTTGGAAAGCAGGGTCCATGTTTCATTTAATTTTTTGATTCCATAAGTAGCCTTGCTACTCAAAATATGGTCTGCTTATCACTGGAAAGGGCCCGGGTTTGGAGCAGGTCTGCCTCTGGCTGGTCGGTAGTATGTGGGTTCTCTCTGTTTTTTTTTAAGATAGAAACATCAGCTGCCTCCTGAGCACCCCTTTGACTGGGGATCGAGCCCGCAACCCAGGCATGTGCCCTAACCGGAATCGAACCAGCAACCTCCCCGTGCATAGGTTGATGCTCAGCCCCTGAGCCACATCAGCCGGACACGCGTAGGTTCTTGACTTCATGCAGGAAAGATTTCACAATACAAGTCCAGGTGACTTTGAGAGTATGTTTATTAAAGCTGGGGACAGTGAAACAAAGGAAGGACAGTGTAGAAAAAGGAACAGGAAAGAGCCTAGGCGGTGCTCTGCTTTGGCTCCCTAGAAATGTTACAGGAAAGCAGTGAGCCCAGGAGGGGCTGCTGTTAGCCCACTGGGAAGCAGCAGCCACAGTGAGCAGTGAGCTAATAAGGCAGTGCTGCTTTCAACTCACTGAAAAGTCAGAGTGAAGGGGCCTTGGAGACAGGTTCATGGGGACCCTTAGAACTTAGGGAGAAAGGGTAAAGATACACACCCGGGAAGAAAGGCGCAGGCGTGCTCCGGAGAGAGCCCATCCAGGGTCTTTCTCTTGAAGGTTCTTATCTGTTTTCTAAAGATGGGAATTGTAGGGGAGGATCTTAATAGAATATTCATCAGCTTTATGCTGATGTGCTAAAGTGAGATTTATTCCTCCGACTTCATCAGTCCTTGGGTATGGTTGGCACAATTGGCACTCATTGCGTTTTGTTATCTGTCTCCCTGAGTAGGGCGATTTTAGCTATTTACCCTCTGGTTGGGGAGGAGAAGTGGAAACCATTTACTCTTACGTGTCCTGGGTTAGGGAAGAGAGGGTTTGGTGATTTACTAGATGATTGTAAACTGCTTGGCCATTTAACTATCTGTCTCAGTTTCCCTATACCCCTGTCCTGTCTCCTGCTGACCAACCGTATCGACATCAGCTGGGAGCTAGTTAGAAATCCAGAATCTCAGTCCCCGTCTCCAATCTGGTGAATCAAAACCCACAGGTTAACAAGGCCCCCTACGGATTACAATGTACGTGAAAAGTCGAGGTGCCCTGTTATGTTACATCACACGGAACCTCACGTGTAGCAGGTAGCCCGTGGATATCTGTTGAATGACTAATGAATGCATAACATTCAAAGCTGAGATTGTTCTTGTTGACTTATGGGAAGATTATCTCATAATCAAACGTAAAAATGTGACCTAGCATCCATCATTTTCTGTGACCATTTTCAGTCTTCAATAATGGAGACCCATTTCTCCCTTTAAAATCTTTGTTACTTTCTGGTCACCTTTGGTAGTTGGTTGTCTTGGGGTTTTTCTCCCCATCATTTTCTTATGCTGTCACAGGACAGCATTGGCCTTAGGTGAATAAGTATAGAGAGAAAGCCTGCTAATTGGGTCTAAATATAGGTTATGTGCAAAAAACTATTTCCAGCTTCTGAAAAGAGGCACTCACTCGTATGGCGTGTATCATTTTGTCCTCTTAGCAGTCTGTTCTCCAGGACCAAGTAAATGGCAACCAAAGGCTAGGAGGATGTTCTCTGTCCCTGTGTCAAAAGCTGAGCGATCCGGTTCACACATACTTGCTAATAGCCCTCAGGCGATGACAGTATACTGGGATTTTTAAAGCACTAAAGAATTTGATATTAAAGTGTTTTCAGCTGTCTGAGAATAAAAGGAAGGTTGGGAGAAATATGTAAAGTACGGAGGACTATTGCCTATAGATTATGGCAGACAAAACAGTTCCTCACTGTGGTGTATAGTGGAACTTCTGGGGCCACCTTTGCCTAATTGGGGGGTGACATTTCCATGGGCACCCTACAATGTATAGGATTGTATCCCACTGTGAAGAATTGTCCCATGTGAGGCCACAGCTTGAGAACATCTGGACAGACATTTTGGGGTGCAAATGTTTTTATTACTAGAACACACACACACACACACACACATACACACACACACACGGCATTTTAAATACATGGAATTTTCCAGGAATGCAATTTCCATATTGATGGAGAGGATACTGTTCTTTGTTTTGTTTAGAACTTTACTATTTGCTTATTTCAGAAAAAAAAATCCCTGTTCTGAGCAGTCTGCATGTGTGGCTGTTGAAATCACACGGATCTTCCTCAAAGTGCCAAACCTAACGCCTTCTGTTGTAGTTGTTCCAAGACTTATTTATTGAAGTGCATCTTGTTTGCACTTGTAAGTTTCTCTTTTATTTCTCCTTTAGGTAATAGGGCATAATATTGATTTTTTTTTTTAATGTATGTGACTAGGCAAGTTTTTTCTTAATTACATCTCAGGCTATAAAAAGAGGCACTGGATCTGATAGGTTTGCGAGTCTCTCTGGCACAGACAGCCTCATTAGTTCTGACTGAGACAGAGCAACAGTCAAGGCTCAGGCTCAGAGTATACCAATAGGAACAGTCACATCCTGTCATCGGCGGGGTGCCCTCTGTGTCCCCACTTGTCACTGGTGGAAGTGGAGCTCTTGGAGTGCTTCGTTAAGAAGAACTTCCTGAGGCCCCCATGGAGGGTAAAGTATTGTGGGAAGCTTTATTGATACTGTAACATGAAGGGGGTTCCCCTCCAAGGTCCCATCTCCCTCTGCTTCGCCATAGAAGAAGTCTAGCCATGTCTCCAGCAGTGCTAGGATTAAAGCCACTGCCCGGTCTTTGCTCCATATTAAAGCACAGTCCAGTCCAGCACCTGGCTGGCTTAGCTTGTGTTCCCAGCTGCAGTCCATTGCGTGTAGGGTGCACACGGCCCGTGGCTGCGTAGGCCACGTGGCAGGCTGGTGCGGGTCATGGAGCAAGTGTGTGCAAGGAAGCAGGAGCAAATCAAGAAGAACAAGAGAGCAGGAGCTCTTTTTGCCTCTGGATTATAACTAGGAGCTTAACCAGTCAGCCCTTCAGGACTGTGCACGCTTGCGGTGGCTCTGCCCCCCTAGCCAAGGATCTCCGTTTCCAGGTTAGACAGACAGGCAAGCACCTTCCCTGCATCACCTCGACTTCACTGCCCATGGGCCCATTTCTTTCTTAGATCCCGTTCCCCAGTGATCTACAGGGAATGGACCCGCGGTTCCCCAGGGAGTGTGAAGTTTGCAGCTTCCTGGTGAATCTGCCCAGATGAATATACGTATAATGTCTGGCCTTTGCCCTTTTCCTATTATTAATATTAGCTAGCTAATTATGATGGTAACAATCCACCTGAGAGAAGCTGAGAGCAAATTGTGGTATGGGGTTGCTATGGTGGGGATGCATATACTGGGCATAAGAGACAGGGCTTGGACCCAGGCCAGTTTGTTTCAGCAGTCAGAGCGTTGGCCCTCGGACTGAAGGGTCTTGGGCTCAATTCCCAGTCAAGGGCATGTGCCTGGGTTGCACGTTTAATCCCCAGCTCTGGTCAAGTTAAAGAGAGAGAGACAGAGCTTGGGCCCAGGGATTACCACACTTGAGTGCCACTGGGCCCTCGGTCCTAAGGGTTTTCAGGGTGCAGGTTTTAGGGGAGGTTATTTAGCAGCTTTCAAGGTGTGTCCTTTCAGGGTCTAGGTCTCCACTGATTGATTGGTCAGTGTCAGGGCAGGGGGTCTTTATTCAATGCAGCAGGTCCTGGGTCAGCCTTGGTGTCGCTTGTCTGGTTTTGCTGCTTTTCTGGGCCTGGAGCTGAAACACAACTGAGGCCTAGATGTCATCTCCAGGGAGGAAAGGTCAGGGAGTCTAAACTGAATGACCAGGATATGCTAGGGGAGGAAAGGTCACCCTGAGGACAAGTTCCCACCCTACAGCTGTCCTTTGCTAGGCACCCGGGGCTTTCCGCCCTGGTGACCTTCCGTGCCTGGCCCATCGCCCTTGCTCTCTCCTGTCTGTCTAACCGCCTGCCACACTTGCAGGGTCAGAGTGAATATTAGCGCTAATGATCCTAAAACCCTCGTCACAGATGTGCAAACAATGTTACAATTTGTAAATAATATATATGATAAACTACTATCATGTAGCTCTTTGAAAATAGAAAATAAAGAAGCTGTATACTAGCTTCCAGAGAAATGGACTAACTTTTCTCCTGTTCCTCAGGGACAGGCTGGGTTGAGGACCCGAGTCCCAGGTTCTTTAGGTTATTATGACACTAACACCCAGCTGCAGCTAGAGCTCCTGACTTGGACCACTCTCCCTCCAAACTCCCCCACACTCTTGTTTTACCTGTAGGGGACTATTCCATCAAATTACACCAAACACCATACAGTCACTACATGCCCTCAAGCAAACCTGAGACTTTCCTGTGGCAACTTAACTGTCATCAGCATATGTTAGTTTTTGCTGTTTTTTTTGTTTTGTTTTGTTGTTGTTGTTTTAAATAGTCTCTACAATTCCATGAAGGAAGAAGGGAGGAGAGAAAGTATTTCCCCTGGTGCCGTCTTGTCTCTTTCAATCATATCAGAACCTGCTGGGCACTGGAGCTCAGTCCTGCAGCTCCTGGGGCTTTCTCTCTGGATTCCCCGTCAGCTCCCAGTGAGATTTCACTGGCTCCGTGTCTCCCTCCACGGCAGCTGCCCTCCCCCACCATGCCATTTCTGTTTTCCTTCTCTTTATGTTTCCAGAACTCAAGCAAGCCTTGAATCTAGCAACAACTTTTCCTGTAGGTTCTTTACCAGCTTGTTTAACTTCAAATACAAAAAGGATGGATTTCAAAGTATCTCAGATCTTTTTAAGAATGGTTTCACTTGAACCAGGGGGGAGTATCAGTAACCCTTTCCTGTAATTCTGATGCTAAGGATATGCAAATAGAGGTGCTCTGTGCTCTTTCCTTTCTTCCCGGGACATCTGGGAGGGATCTGGAGAATCTGTAAGATAATGTAGGTTACTATCTTGCATTAAAACTCTCTTTAAATGAGGAAGAAATGAATCCCTGCTTTGTAATGCAAAGAGGTCACTGCTAGTCAGTTTACTCCTGGGGGAATTGTTTCAGATTTCTTTTGAATGTTAAGTGCTGGTCATTAGAAAAGGGACCATGTGGCTACCTGAGTCTGTTCTGACCTTTTTGTCCCTTCCCTTTCTCCTCTTATTCACCTCTGAAGTCACTTGTCACAACATGTCCACAGAGGTTCCGTCTGTCTTGTCTTTAGCAAGATTGTTTCTAATTAAGTGTGGTAGAACTGTGTCCCTCTCCTGTCCTATTATAAAGGCTTCTCAGCATGTCAGGAGTGGTTCCTTTAAGCTGTGTGTTCATTTGAAGTGACATCTGCCCTTCCTAACGCTGCCACCAAGCCTTGGCATCTCGGTAGAACCCGGTGCGTCTGGGTGGATAATGCCCTCTGCTTTGACATTTCTCTCTGGTCCTGGTGTGTTGGAGTTGGGCCCAGGTCATTATTTTTGTATCAATGACATTTCCATAATGCACTCAAGAATAAAGTGTTAAGAACACCCAAAGAAAAAGCTTTGAAAATGACTAGAATATTTTCTGAAGCATTTAATATTAAGGGTATTGACCCTTCACATCTCTCTTTAACTATAAAAGGATCATTAAGCCTATTGAGTAACTTCAAACCAAGGTAGTCAGTATCTGGAAAAGTAAAATGTAATTGCAGTCTGCACTGTATCCCCCAGTCCCACGTCCGGATTAGCCCCCAGCGCTCCCAGCACTGTCTAGTCTATTCCTCAGACACTGCCAGGTCTTCTCTCCCATCTAGCCCCGAAGCCCAGTCTGCTCCACCTGCTGAAAATCAGGCCAGGTCCGCAATCGCCCCAGCTGGAAGTGATTTGCCATTTTCTGAATTCCAAGAAGAATTGTACTTGCAAAAAGGCAATGCAAGTCTTATATTCTGTTTTTCTATATTCATTCTTTATCTTCCTCAATATAATACAATATAGACTTCTTGAAGGCAGGTAGTGACTAATGAGCTTTCACTCTACAGTGTGCCCCAAACTGGGGCTGCTCGTCACAGTTTACACAACGTGTTTCGAATGAGGCATCAGACGGACATCGCTTCCCCACGAACTATCCGTCAAGTTGCCTGTGAGTTGACTTTTTTAAACGGAATCCTATTGAGTAGCTCAGTGTTTAAAAGAAACTTTCAGGGAAGTCAAAGGATTCTTTTTTTTAACATGAATAGTCCCTACATAAATGAACGACCTTTGATCTGGCATTACAGTTGTTCTGTACAACTCTTCTCTTCCATCCTTTCATTTATTCAGCAATAAGGGCATATTTGTACACTGTCTGGGTGTGGGCAGTCGTGAACATGACAACGTTCATCAAATAGAAAAAATAACGTGATGTGAGGGCTAGGAAGATAAGCGATAAGGGAATTGGAGAGAAATGGGGTGCAGTTTACAGAGAAGGCCTTTCAAATGAAAGGACAATCTGAGCAGAGAAGTGAGGGAGGGAGGTGACTGGATGGATATCCGGCTGCAGGAAGAGCCTGCAGAGGAGCAGAGCCAGCAAAGGCCTGGAGGTCTAACTTCCTCTGGTGTGTCTGAGGAACCAGGTTACGGGAGGCAGTGTGGCTGGAGTGGACTGAGGACCGGTGTAGAGGTGGGTCTGGGGACAGCTGGGCAAGGTCAGGTGGTGCTAGTAGACCTGGGTAAAGACTTGAGGTTTTACTGTGAGTAAAAAGGGAAGTCATTGGCCCGGCCGGTGTGGCTCAGTGGTTGAGCATCGACCCATGCACCAAGAGGTCGCTGGTTTGATTCCCGGTCAGGGCACATGCCCAGGTTGTGGGCCAAATCCCCAGTGGGGGCATGCAGGAGGTGTTCTCTCTCATCGATGTTTCTATCTCTTCTCTCTCTCCCTCTCCCTTCCTTCCTCTCTAAAATCAATAAAGGGAAAAAAATTTTTTTTAAAAAAAGGGAAGTCGTTGGGGGGTTTTGAAGACCTACATATTTCTTATAAAAGAATGGCTTGGGCTGCTGTGAACAGCAGTCAGCAGTGGGATAAGTGTGTTGGTGGCAGCGGGAATGGCATCAGCTGTTAGACAGGTGGGGTCAGACCAGACCTGGGTTCAGTAACCTCGGTACTTGACTTCTGGCTAAGAAAGAATTCAGAGCGAAGACTCGAACTATAAGAGAACATTTATTTGGAAAATCACAGAGGTAGAAGAAGTAATTTGTAGAACAAATAGGCTTAGGAAACAAGTTACAGAGGCAAAGGAAGGGCCCTTGGAGTTTAGAAGTGAGGAAGGTAAAGGTGATACACCTGAGGGGAGAGGGAGGGAGCGTGCGCTGGGTCCTCAGTCCTAAGGATTTTAAGGGTGGAGATTTTAGGGGAAGTCCCAGGAGAAGATCTCAATAGGATATTTAGCAGCTTTCCAGGTGTGTCCTTTCTGGATCAGGGTCTCCACTGATTGGCTGATTGGTCGGCACCAGGGCAGGGGGTCATTATTTGCACCTGGTCCTGAGGTCAGCCTTGGTGTCGCTTGTCTGGTTTTGCTGCTTTTCTGGGCCTGGAGCTGAAACACAACTTAGGACTAGATACTATCTCTAGGGGAAGAAAAGTCACCCTGGGGACAAGTTCCCACCCTACAAGTGTCCTTTGCTAGGCTTTCCACCATGGTGACCTTCTGTACCTGGCCCATCATCCTTTCTCTGAGCACGTCTGTCTGACTGCCCACCACAGGTCAAGCCGGGAAGCAGGAGGACCCATGAGGAGGCCCCTGCATAGCCTAGTGATTGGCAGCAGGGGCCATGCCCAGCCCAACATGGGGGCCTGAGGGGTGAGAAGCAGTCAGATCCTGGTTCAGAGAGGTGGAAGGGTTTGCTGCTGTTCTGACCGTGTAGGCCTGTGAGAGAAAGAGGAGAATCAGGAATGATTATAAACAAAGTTTGCGGACTCAGCAGATGGAAGATTCATGTCATTGACTGAGATGAGAAGGTCTAAGGGAGGATCAAGTGTGAGAGACAAACTCCAGTTGGGTTTTGGATATGAGACATTTGAAGTGCCTGTTGAACATCCAAGGCAGTTGGCTTGAGTCTCCCTTCCAGAACTGAGAGTCCTTGGATTCAAGGCCATGTCTTGGTCATCTTTGTATTCTTCAGCTGGTTTGCAGAAGTTCTTGCTCACAGGACTCCTAGCACTTGTGATCTAGTTCATGGGATTCAGATTTGTGCACACAAG
Source organism: Tadarida brasiliensis (assembly GCA_030848825.1). Lineage (NCBI taxonomy): Eukaryota > Metazoa > Chordata > Mammalia > Chiroptera > Molossidae > Tadarida > Tadarida brasiliensis. The sequence goes on along the minus strand of CM061257.1, from coordinate 97,828,368 downwards.
GTTTTCTGAAAGTTGCCTGCAGTTTCACTTGCATTTCCATATTCTTCCTCATCATAATTTGTAAAAGCAGAGAAAAGATAATTGGGAAAAAATGCTGTTTGAAACTTGCTGAAGATGGGTAGAACCACAAATGATGCTGACAGGAGGTTTAGAAGTACAAAATAGAGAGTACTCAGACTGAGTATAAGTAAATTAGCATAAATCATCATTCTTTGATTTCCATGCCTATCTTATCCGAGTTGGCTGACTCAACAGCTGCTTCTATGACTGCAGCTGTGTGATTCCTTCACATTTTCGTTTTGCATGGAAAAAGTGTTGCAGTTTGTCGTTGCTTCACCATGTGCGATATTATATTAGGTTCTCTCTTTTTTTTTTGGCCTGACCATATGGTTAAGAAAAGTCTTGCAACTGACCCTTTTTCTTTTGAACCAACGACTTCATCTGTTTTCACTTGGGCTTTTGTTTTAGATCTACTTGGAGTTTTACTGTTTGCCTTTGGGATCCTCCAGGCAGCTCTTAGAGGTTTGAAAATGTCTGTCTCAGGAAACGTCCTTACACCTGGTTGAGCCTTGTAGGATGGTGGGAGTTCCAGGTGGAGAAAGACTTCTCATGCAGAGGGAAGAACAAGTGGGCAGGTGCCTAGTTTGGCGTGGCTGTAACATGAGCCTCATGGGGAGTGTGAAGAGAACTGAGACAGAAAGAACAGGTGACAGGAAGGTAATAAAGGTCATTATGGGCTCTGCTAAGTAGTATAGAAAATGGGGAGTGTCAGAAGTTTAGGGTCAGAAGTACTATGATGAGATCGGTCTTGGTAGACAAAGCTACTATGACTGCCATGGGAAGAACAGATGGGAGGCGGGGGAGACTGGTAAGAAGGTTCTTGGTGATGAAGGCAAAAGGTAATGATGGTCTTATAAATTTCTTAAAATAGTAATTGGTACATTCAGTGCTGTATACGTGTTTTTAAAATAAGTTTTAAAGAAATGAAAGCAGAAACACTTACAATGGGGAGGAGAACAAATCTGAGAGACATCTTACATGTTAGAATTTCGGCATCTACTTGAATGAGCGATGATGTCATTCCAGGACTTGGTGCGGGTGGAGTTAGGTGGAGGTTGACTAGGGGCCACAGTGCTGTCTGGACATGTCCTCTTTGTGGAGCCCACGGAGGGTTCATTAGGCAGCTGGGAGTGGAGCGGTGAGGCTCATCTGAGACCTCAGCCTGGGAGAACACATTTGGAACATGTTTGGAAGTCCTGAACTTCTAGATAGGAAAGGAGATCGCCCAGGAAAGCAATGAAGCGAGGGGAGAAAGCGGTCAGAATGAGAGCCCCGAGGAAACCAGACAGGTGGGATTGAGTCTGTGGTACGAACGGCCTTGCCGTTGACGTCGGAATTTAAAAAGAGGAGCCAATTATGTACAAATTTTGGTTGGTTTGATCTTGCATTAAGATTTTTCTGGCTAACCAACTGGTAAATATTACATTATTATTGTTTTATTAAGACAAAGGCCATAAACTATTTGGTCCCCCTTCAGGCAGTATCAAATGGTGTCAATGAAAACACCTTAATGAGGTGCCTTTTCTACTGTGAAGTCCCACCACAACCAGCTGTGAACTTCGGTCTTCACAGGGGACAGCAGCATCTTCTGGCTCCCCCAGAGCACCAGTAATTTTAACTTTGGGCACAGCTGTTCTCTTCTTGATATTGTACAATACTCAATGGTACTTAAAACTTTAGGAGTCTTAAGGAGTTGAAGTTGAGCATCATTTTGGCCCAAATCTAGATGCCACAGTAAAAATTCAAACAGCCTCCTCTTACCAGCAACGTGGATTTCTGGAAAATATGGAATAATCAATTCCCACATTTGTGAATTCACTCCAAAACTCCAGGTCCTCAGCGAGGTATTTAAAGTGGCCTCTTTGGCCACTTGGCGTGTCTCAGTGACTTGCAGGCAGCTGTCAGCCTTTAGAAGGGGTTAGTCTCTGAAGCCATAGATTGCACGAGGGCAGGCTGGTTGCATATCACAGACAGGCGTGGGAAATAGTGCTTTCAGCCGCAGCATCTTCCAAGTGATAAAAATAACTCTGCTTTAGTCAGTTGCCCTGAAGCCAGGTGTCCCCTTTCACTTCCTGTTCTCTGTCCTGCAAAGGAACATCTTGTCTCCCACAGTTGGGATGGAATGTGATGTTTCTGGTCTCGCTAATTTAACTGGCTATTATCTGTCTGCTTCTCCTTTTGTCTAATACTGTGAGTGTTTTCACCTATTGAACACTTGCATTTTACACTCCTTATGTCTATTCAGTCATACAGCAAGAGTTTGACAGCGACCTGTGGGCACTAGCTAGCAGAGATGTGCATACTTTTATTTCTGTTGTTTCCCCACTTTTTTAGGCCTAAACAGTTCATTACTAGGCAGCAACTTTCATGCCAGTGATTCTCTTAAATCTTTATTTTATTTTCCCATCACTGGAGGTTCTTTGAGGTCCTACATTCTGGTAATAGATGTACGTATTTCCTGCAAAATATCAGATCAGCGTCTAGATTTGAACTTCTTCACAAGTCTTCTTTTAGAAATCTTAATTCACGAGTGGATATAATTTCTTCCCTTCCAGTAGCTCCAGGTCAAGCTCCCTCTCAAGAGCTCTTACGTGAGAAAGCCAACATCCGTGAGCACGGAGGGATGGATGGTGGGTGTTATTAATCATTGAAAGATGTGGCCGCTGTTGGTGTTTTTTTCTGGGTCAAGCTTCCCATTGTCAGACCTGGCAAAGAGCTCACACGCTGTTGAGACCGCTTTGTGTAAACACTGCTTGACCCCGCAGACTCTCCTTCCCGTGGTGACAGAAGGGTGTGCATCTCCACCCGCGCCCTGGAGCAGGCAGGCGTTCTCGCTCACTAGAGAAAACGCTGCCATGGACCTGCTAGAATGACTGCTTAGTGGTTTATCACGGAGGCAAACCAAGGAATGTAAGTCACCTCCTGGGTCCTAGGATTACTCCTTGATTTCGGCAGCCATGTTTAACTGACCATTACATGTAAAAGTGTAAAAGAAAAACCTAGCCTAAGATAATTGGAAACCATAAACCGTTTTAGTTTATCTGTTAATACATATAAAAAGTGTTGGTTGGGGACTATGTTCTTTATTGCTACTCAGTGTGAGGGCCTTCCTTTTGCATTCTCTTGGTTCTTCCCCATCATTTCCTCAGCCGTGTCCCTTCTCCGCCTCCTGTGCTAACTGATAGCACATGTGTTTCAGAAGAGAACCTGCAAAAGGAATGTGTATGGCCGTGTATGGAAATACCTTTCCAAATTCCATACACCATTAGATAATACACTGGCTAGACTGTCAGAAGTCACCCTAGAAAGGGGGAATTTGGATTGGAAAGAAATCAAAGGAATTGCAGAGCTCATATAATTGACTGCAGTTAAGCTGTAATAGGGTGGTCTGGACAACTGGATGAAGGCCAAGTTCAAAATCACAAGCAATTCCCCCTACCCTTTCAGAACGAGGTGAGTTCTGTTGAATGGAGAACAGAGCAAGTCATCAACTTTCGTAGGTTTAATCCAAACATGGCCCTGAGCTTTGTCTTTTGTTCTCTGAAAGGGACAAAGATAGCAAATCCAATCAGAGAAACCTGTGCTGATCCATTATAACCATCCACACAATTACTTCTCTTATCCCCCTTGGCCTTCTCTCTCAGAAACAGGGTCCGGAAATAAGTTCTTGGTTGTGTCTGATGGATATCAGTCAGTGTCCATGACTCCTTCATTTCCGTTGTCCCCGGCATAATGTCTTGCATAACATATTTGTTGAATGAATGGATGGATGGATGAACGAATGAATAGCAATGGTGTCAAAAAAGAGGGAAAATGTTAGCGAGCGGAGAAAAGAATGAAAACGGGTAAGGAGTGTACCTTCAATGCCACAGAAGTGATGTGAGTGTGAGGCTACAACTCTGTATTCCATGGAACAGCAGACCATGACAGATCTCTGTGTCTCTCTCTCTCCCTCTTTCTTTTCTCTGTCTTCCCCCGCCACCCCACTTCTGTGGTCCAACAAATGTTGCACACTAAATCACATTGTAGAATCCACAGTGTACCTTTACATACTGAAGTCACTGACAAGACCTGCCATGAAGATAACCTGGTTAACCTTTATTTCACTCAGCTTTTCTCCCAACATATGTGACCATAAAACTCTGGTTTATATCTGTTTACATCCAGAATCCGCTGAGCACACTTTGGCCAACACTGGTAGAAATTTACAAAATTACCATAGACTTCAGTCCTGCTGACCTGAGTGTGAATCCTGGTTTAACACTTACTGTGTAATCCTCAATCAAATAAAGTAAGCTCTGGTTTCCTCATCTGTAAGATAAAGATAATGTCCATTTCTTAAAATATGATAATTAAACCAGATAATGCAGGTAATCCATCTTTTGTGCACCTAGCACAGGATAGATGCCCCTGGTTATTTATTTCCACACAGATGAACTGCATTTTTCTGTACCATACTGGTACCCACAAATAGGGCCTTCTTAGGATACAGCCAATTGTCCTTAATCTCTATGGCCAGTGGCAGACAATTGTTATTTGCACTTGTAAAATATGAATAATTATACCAGGTCCTCCAACAATGTATTTTCATTCAATGTTGAGTCATTATATCGTTGGTGAGATGCCCTAGGAACTTAACTCTTATATATATCAATTAGCCTATGGTAAAATTGGTTTTGTTAGTTGTTTCCCTTAAAGTTGCAGAACCTATCCATGATGTTACTGTAGTCTTTTTTTAAAATTCCTTTCCCAAAGGAAAGCTATGGCAAAGGCTCGTAGTTGTTTTGCACTTTTTGGTGCTATTGCCTTCCAAGTTTTGGCAGCATTATTTCCCTATTTCTTCCTTGACTCCCTTAGGTTCTTCTAAATTGGATGTTAAAAAGGAAAAGTCTTTCTGGAAATGTCTTTTATTAACCTACCAAATCAATGGCTGTCTCAAAACTACACATAACAAGAAAAACAGCCACGAACATTTATTTTGCTTTTACCATGTACCAGGCACTGCTGTGAACTCCGTATGTGTATAACTCAGGTAGTCTTCACAAGCACCCAGTGAGTGTCCACTGTTATCTGCATTTTGCAAACGAGGAAACTGAAGCTTTAGGAGCCTAAGGCCACCCAGCTAATGAACGATGACTATAACTCTGAGTGACAAGAGCTCATGCAGATTAGCACGTACATGGATGAGCTGAAGATTGGAAAGCTGCCTGGTGGAGAACCTTGAGGTTTTTGTTTTCTTGCCAAGTCTAGGTGAAAACTTTTCATTATTCAGGATATATATATATGAAGAAATGTATTATAGGGAATTGGCTCACACAATAATGGAGGCTGAGAAGTCCCAAGATCTGTAAATAGCAAGCTGGAGGCTCAGAAAAACCAATGACATAAGTTCCAGTTCAAAAGCCGGCAGGCTCAAGACTCAAGAAGAGCTGATGTTTCAGTTCAAGTTCGAAGGCAAGAAAAACTGGTGCCCCAGCTCAAGCAGGCAGGCAGGAAGAGTTCCTTCTTACTCCTGTGTGGGAGAGTCAGCCTTTTTGTTCTAGTCAGGCCTTCAACTGATTGGGTGAGGCCCACCCACATTAGGAAGGGCAATCTGCTTTACTCAGTCCACCGATCCAGATGATGATCTCATTCAGAAAACACCCTTGCAGACACACACACCCAGAATAATGTTTGATGAAATGTCTGGGTACTTGTGGCCCAGTGGTATTGGCACATAAAATTAACCATCACATATCCCAGTTTTAAACCACAAATTGTGCATCTTTCTCTATCATGTCTATGGTTTCAAGCAAGAGCAACAGAATC